>OX336389.2:1341346799-1341959056 GCA_946902985.2 Meconema thalassinum
GATACAGTATATATCAGTTTTAAATGTTGAAGGAGGTGTATAATTAAATTAGTCATGTTATATAGCGTTCAGCATCATTTATTATTTACAACAATTCATTAGTTGACACTCAGAAATGGCTGCTGCCCTTAACTCTCGGATACTCGCGCGGGCTACAGATGTAGCCCAGTGATTTATTTTGTTGTAGCGCAGAGTAGCCTATATTCTTTGCTAGGAATATTGAGAATCTCTGTAGCTGCCTGTTGAAGCTGCATTTAACAGACGGGTGTGTTCCCGACCGAACGTATTACACCAAACTGACACCAGATGCATTAGAAGTCGTCTGGGCTACAATAGTAGCCCGCGCGAGCATCGCTGTTTAAGAATTGAGCGTGCAAAGGAAACGTTGCCTCACAGGAGGTGGCCATGTAGATGACTTTCATATCAGTCGATGTTGAGATGAAAGTAGGGATAGGTTGAGTGTAGTGTAGTGAAAAAAAGTAGGCTGTTGCTTTTTGTGTTGACGAGGAAGGGATACATCTACAAGGAACAGATGCGCCAAGTGCAATAAAAATCTTCTCGGACCATGTGCCCTTTTGCACTGAAGGCTTGGGTGACAAATTTGTGTGAGCATGCTTATGTATTTCCTGGGCTATTGATTTTAGCCAAAAGGGCAAAAATAAAATTCAAATTTTGAGAAAAAAATAAATGAAAATACTGAAATTGTTCATAATAAGTGCTGATTTTCTAAGGAAATCATCCAACCTAGTATTATTTTTGTTCAATTCCAATCCAAATATGCTCTAATGTGGGTATTTAGGTTTACATAAAAATAATTTACCAGTTCTACTTCTATTAGTTTTATTTCTGTTATAGTTTTACCGAATATGTACGGTAAAATTGAATTTTCTTCTTAGGTTTGTATTTTCTCTCCATATGAAAATAAAAACCTACGTAAAATCCTCAGATGTAGCTTAGAATACTTCTATATACTACTATTTATTATATTATGAAAATTGTACACCAAAAATTACGTGTGAAAGTCCATCAGAACGAATAACAGTTTGGGCTATATGTGTAGCCCGCGCGAGTAACGCTGTATCTATTACTAGCACGAGTGTCCGAGGGTTAAGAAATATTATTTTCTGAGCGTGTAATTCGCTACGGACAAATGACTGATTCAAACGCAGCAGTGATGTATTCCCGCGCGCTCTCACATTGGCCGAGAGTTATGAGCTAACCTGTCTTCTACAAACCTTGTGTATCTACAACGACGTGAAATATAACTGTGTCAAAGAACACTTCCTTATGCAATAACACTATCTATTTTACTGACTGATTAGAACGTCCATATCAATGATTTATGTGTATCTGTTTTACTTACACTGCGTAAATGCTAACGTAGACTTGAGAGAAGTTGCTATTGTGGGTCATGGTCGAGCAAAAATATTAAATACTAGCAATAGTGCCCGGCTTCGCCCGGTGGATATGTTTGTTTTATGGATGATAGACTAATGAATACTACTACAGAACTGGCATATACTACTTAAATTAACAGAAAATAATATTTTAAAAATATAACTTTTTGTGGTGGTGGTGGGGGTGATAAGTAGTACAGTATAATGGACGTAACATTCAGGTCTTTTCCCGTAATGATAATGACAATAATGAATAGGGAAACGGCTATTTACTAACTACAGTACTGACACATGTAATTTACAAACGAATTGTAAAATATGATTAGAAAGAGGAGTATGTGACATAGAAGACACTGCCTAGGGCCTATATCTCATTGGCTGTTAGAAAAGTAGAGATCAATAGTGTCGCCTTTTGTCACATAGTGCCAGAAAAAAAAATCAGAGCACTTTGGAAAACTTCGGCTGTCCCGAGCTCCTGAAGTAGCAATAGTGTCATTTATCGCCACATACCGCTCAAGGATAAGGATTTGAATAAATGAAAGTAAATTTGAAAGCACCAATGCTTATTGCAGCTGATTACCTCTATGTACTGCACCAACACTATCGCACTTATACAGAGGCATAATATTTTCATGATGATAACTGTTTTACGGGGCCTAAGAAATCTTCTTGCAATAATTACTCCCAGTGACTCCAATTTATAAGCAGCGCAAGTTGTAACTATTTTCGCAATTCTGGTAGGGACGACGTGATGCAGCTCGCATTGCCAGCCAACAATTGACTTATTAAAATATTCTTACAGTTACACTATACGGACATGAATGGTTCTAGGACCTTAAAACGTAGTTTTCAAGTTCATTTTGTCTGTTGTTCTAAATGTAGGGAATGGAGAGAGTTGTTCAAAATATCAAGTGGATAGCGTTACCCGCAGGGTTTCGAAGGGTAAGTGCATTAAGTTTGGTTAAGATCGTTGAAACGATGTAGACTTGTGCCAAAGGGCCTAAATGCAGGGAATTGAGTGATCTATCCGAAATTTAACATAGCCTAAACTATTCCTCTTGAATCAGGCTATCATATACAAAAATAATTTTCCGAATCCGACTGGTAGTTCCAGAGATTAGCGCGTTTAAACACATAAACACACAAACACACAAACTCTTCAGCTTTATTATATTAGTATAGATTGAAGAGGATTGTCAGCAGTGGCGTAACCAGTGTTTGCTTCTGGAGGGTGATGAGCTGAGTCAAAATTACATTCAGGGGTGAGGACTCGGACATAATGAAAGCAAGTATCCTGAAGTATCAAAACCTAACCTGAACTTTTAAATGTTTTACTTCATTAGCATTTGATACGTTGTGTGGCACTTATCCATGTACAAATGATCGAAAATTAACAGTTTTGTTGGTATTGAATTATAATGTCCAGTTTTCTTCTCGTAATCATCTGGCCCTTTCTATTTCCTGACATTGTTTAAATATTGATAAAATAATGTTTCCTACTAAAGCTTAACACAATACTACCGGTATTCTTTCTCCAAAATAGCACTCACACTCGGATACTAACGTGAAGGCAACTGACAAGTAGTGTATTTTTTGGCAAGGGATGAAGAAAAATACTGCTCACATACCTCACTGCTTCCTCTCTGCCTAACTGAACAGCTGACTATTTTGCTCATTAAATAAATGTTAAGTTAGGGTAGCACTAAATATTTCAAACCAGTGAAAAGAATTGCTTTCAAATTTGTAAGCATTAACTCACATCTTCCAATCATTATTCATCAATCCGAAGATTTGTTTTATTCAAAATTAAACACTTCTACAATATTTAATATTTTTATTACTTGGCTCTGGGGGGAGGGATGGATACCCCTGATCACCTCCTGTAGTTACGCCACTGATTGTCAGACTCCAATAGTATCAACGTACGATTGTTGTTACCGTCTTAAGTTACAATAAACAACACATTTAAAGTTTAGCAAGTGTCTGAAGGTTACAAATCATAATGCAAGAAACTTTGGAACAATGCAGAGGGGCAACCAAGTGTGATAAGTAGGGCTCAGATTTTTAGGTGCAAAAAATCTGGAAAATATTTATTTTTCATGTATTAAAATACCTGAAATATGTGACAAAAAAGTAAAAATATTCATTTATAATTTAGTTTATTAATGTGAATATAAACAATATGCAGTACTCACGAATGCAATTTATGCTATGCCTCACTGACTGCTGAAGAATTACAATATACATATTCAGGTTGTCCATCACAAATGACCCGATGATTATCGCGAAACTGCGCTAATATGTTTCTTGCCCTCGAGGTTTTGTGTAACTTGAGATCGCTGTTCAGCCTTGATTGCTTTCCTACATGGTTGGCAGAACAGAACATAACAGAACGCCTCCATCAGTAGTAAAATTATCTTTAAATTCTGCAAGAGACGATAACTCGTAGTTATTTTCCTTTAGGTATCGTAGACCTGCCTTACACTTCACAGTGCCAGAAATGAACTGCCTGGTTCCAGGTAGCAGGGGGAGGGGGAGGTCTAATACGTGGTGAAATATGGCTATGGGCAAGGAAATTCCCGGCTTCCACAGTGAGTGGCACGGGGCAACAACTTAAGAATAACACAGTTGCAAGCTGTCATACGCGCAGCATGAAGATTAGATAGCTCATAGGTTCTTCCTCGTTGAAGTAACGCAGAACGAAAATGCAATAAACAGAAAGATCTAGCATACCGTACTGATTTTTAAAAATGTAAATATTATGCATTTTTATGTGATAATAAGTGAAAAGAAAGAATTAGTGTATTTATAGAAAAAATAAAGCAAGCAAGCTTGTAGTTTAACGTGACCGTTAATCGCGAGATCATGAGCCACGGGACCTCCTTTTTACGTGGAATCCGAACCACAGGGCATGGCATTTCACGTCGAAAATCTCACATGTATTGACCGGGAATCGAACCCGGTCCACCTTGGTGAATAGAAAAAATACTTAAAATATGTATTTACATAAAAAAAATATTTATTTACCTAAAAATCCGAGCCCTAGTAATAAGATTCGAGAGCTTATTACTATTTAATATTATAGAATAACGTCGTTGCGTTAGGAGCTGCACTTACGTTTAACTCGGGGAGAGGGAAATGTGCAGTCGATGTACATTTACTGCACAGTCATGTTCTATGTCGTTTATTCTGTCCACGCACATGTAGACTATTACTCTGTCTTTCGTTTTCTGAAAGAAACAGCTGGTACTCTTTCTTAGGACAAACCAGATCTGTAACAAATTTGCTAAAGTAATAAAATCATACTGAGGGTATAATGATTGTGTCTCAGATCATATGCGCCGAAGTGAATTCTGGATTATATTAAGTCGCCAGTTCAGTAAGCAGTTGACATAATTACGCGTCACTGCTACACAATTGTAAGCTCTTTATCAGCATCGCCGAGCCATGAAAGAGAACTGCATTCTGGGAGATGACCGATAGCCGATGCAAAGTAGCCTACAGCCTGACGTCATGGCGCAAGGTCATGAAATACTGCAAGACGACATCGGTGAGCCCACGTACATTACTAAGACAAGATCTCTATAACTTTCTTTTCGGCATTTAAATTCCACCTTTGTATTGAACCCTTATTGATCTACGATAAATACGTATTCATAATTTATTATTATTATTACTGCAGCCCAGACAGTACTTGTGGAAGTTGACGAGGATAAAGGCAAGGTAGCGTGTCGCAATGATTGCCACATAAGTTGAGCTTGTAGCTATTCTTGAAGAACGGCCTGGTAAGCTGAGTTCAAGGCCAAATTGTGTAATAACTTGCACCAGAATTGGAATCATAAAGGGATGGTCACGAGTTACTTACAACCGACCTAAGATTGAATCACCCAATCAGGAGAGACCACGCCAATATCACGCGATGGATGGCGTCAGTGGTAAAAAGCGCGCGGAATTGATTATCTAAAGAACCGCCGATCGGAATTATCTCCGCGTGAGTGCGATGAGACGTTTGATTTATTTGATGAAGATTGACACTAGTCCCATCTGTGTGAGATGAAAACTCTGGATTTTTTTTCTAAATCCGCCCCACTCTTCCGTACCCTGTCAGTTTCGAATAAATTGTTCGACGAGAAGCTGTTCGATGTCTTTCTGTTCGTGAGCTCTGTGAGCTAACTTCACGCCCGTTTGTATAGCGATTTTAACGCTCTGATATATATTCGAAGTTATTTTATTTGTGAGCTCTGATGAGTTAAACTCACGCTAGTTTGCGTAGCAATTTTTAACGCTCTTAATTATTTTGAAGTATAATACTTTGTGAGCTTTGTGAGCTAAATTCACGCCAGTGTGCGTGATGATTTGAAACTTGTAATATTATCTTAAAGACAACTATTTTCAGCTCTTAGGGGCAAGACTTGTAAACGTTCTAATTAGCGCTCACCCGAGCGAAGGTCAAGCAAAGCAGAGCAGTAGATTACCGAGCGAGATAGCGACTGTGAGTCAGTCAGACTTTAAAACTTGTTTTGTCGAGCCAGTGGCGATGGACTCGAAGTGTGTATTTCCTGTAAATTTTTAAGTGTATTTTTCATGTGTGTATTGCGCGTGTGTGAGCGATATTTAGGGAAAGTCTTCGTAATTAATCGCATAGGACTAATTGTGGGCGAATTTAGTAACCCACAAGCGATTATAGCCAGGTCAAATTATAATATCATTGAACTTTTCTTCCAAGGAGACTACATCAAGATGTCCAACATGTGGTCAGGAGTTGGGATGATGTCCGACGCTTCAACGAAGACGACTATGGAGTGCTAACTTTTCCATAGGGAAATGGGCTGAGATGGATGTCATAATGTTCTGCAAGCTGAGACGGTGATGTACAACAATTGATTATTCAATTATGTAGTTAGATTGGCGGGGGAACTTTTGTAAATAGTTCATTTTTCTTTTCTTGTATTAGAGTGTTTTTGTACCGGCACTAAATGTTTTAAATGTACGTTGGCGCGTGGCCAAAGTGTTTGTTGTATATTTGTTTTTCTTTGGAGTCATATTTAATGTGCACGGTGCGTGTACGTGATGTTTATCCATGCAAATGCGAAACCCGTTACATTCGATAAGTGGTGCTTTATTAAAGTTCATATTTGTGATAGGATAGGGAGGTAATTACTGTAAGATGTTTGCTGAACAGGTTATTATTCATATTAGGGTTGCCAAGTGCAACAATTTAAGATGTAATTGTAGAACACCTTAGTTCTAAATTTGATAGATCTTTTTGAGTCCTTTTCAGGTTAATTAGTCACGGCGTAAAACGGTGGCGCCAGCAAGTGGAATATATTTATGTCTTTTTATTTCAGGGTCTGTCAAACCCATGCGTGTGATTCTGTGTGTGTTATTGTGTCAGGTGTGTGTGTTGATTCTACGTGAAGAGGGGTAGAGGTCCTACCGCCCTCATATTTTTGTTGTTGTTGTATTTTGATGGAAAGGCAGGGTGCTCTAGGGAGACCGCTGTTCCTTGTCCATAAATGCTGATTCTTGGATTTCCTAGTGGAAATGCCGGGATATTTTGTTCTGACACACACATGTATTATTGTGCTTTGGGGCACGCTTCTTCGAGATTCGATCCCGTCCTTGGGAGGTCGAGGTCATCGTGACACGTGGGTTGACAGATATGCAGATTTCCACAAATCGCCCTTCTAGCCTGGTGACTTATTTATGATAGGCAGTCCTATGTTCCGACTGGCCCCTTTAAGCTTTCAAGTAGCAAACCTGTTCATTGTTATGGTTATTTTTGAACCACAATTAATTGGGGAGTTCGCCATGTGTGTGACGGATTATTGCATGTTGTATGGATAGAATCTTGTGTTAATAATGTAAATGTTGGCTTTGAGCCTAGTGATTTGTTTATGACTCAATTCATGTAATTTTAGTATGTCACACCCGTGTGGTGTAGTGGTAGTGTACTTGTAAATTTGACGGCGGTCATATGTGTATTTCTTTTGTTGGTCACGTGTTAACTTACTTGTGTTGATTTGTGTGAGAATTCCTATGTTTTTAGGCAGTAATGTTTTGCTACGGCAGTTTGAGTCCAATTTCATACGGAAATTATTGTGTTGTATATTTTAAGTATAGGAAGTGTCGGTTTAGTTTTAAGTGTTGTATAGTTGTTCCCCGCGTCTGTCTAGCTCTAAGCAATGTGGATTCGTCGTCTGAAAGTTTATTCTGGATGATGACGAATCACGCATTCGATTGTACACATCGTGAAGCATGCAGAACGGCACACGCGCATACATTGTCACTATTGTTGATTTTCTTAAGGACACTTTGTCCGTGTATTTAATCTCTCCAGAGATTTTGGCCTATTTTTGGCATATACTTTTTATTAAGTGGGAGTCATTTGGGAGTTTGTTGTGTTAATGCTTTTGTATAGTTAGATGATTTGTTATTAAATTCATTTGTTTTAACCCTGGCTTGACTTTTCCGTGCATGTTATTTTGTTATATGTTACCCTGCATGTTAATGAAGCGCTTTAACAACAACTTACGATATGGACTGTTACACCCCCCGATACTGAGTTTCATAAGCTTCTTTGCAAGGGTTCAGTATGTAACGTCAATTTCAATTATTTTTCTTCCAATGTAGAATTTTCACCAAACGAAAATTCAAGCGTATTGTCTTATCTATCGTATTATATTTTTATTTACTTAACGTCGTATTCATCTGCTGCGTTTATATAAATAAATTTGTTTGTTGCATATGCTAGGTTTTTCTTTAAACGTAGATAGAATTATGTAAATGGCATCCTCTTTACCCAAATCGATTATTAATTGGTTAGTGGCTATTCTTCGTCACGAACTGAGAGAAGGAGGTCTTTGCTGCTCTAGATTTAATTTTATTACTATTATACATTTTGATCGTCAGCACCTAGGTGCGATCTGCGCCCAGTCGAGCTTGTCAATATAGTTAACAATAAACAGGTAAGAGGTATGTATCTATCTCGTGCTTTACTTGTAAACATCACATTAGTCACCAGTAGTGTGTACAAAAATATTACATCTGTCGCCCAAGGGTGGTGAAAACATTACATTACTGCACGAACAACCATGGCAAAAATTCAGGAATTGGAAGGAGTCGATCTGCTACCACATCCAGCATGCGGCCGTGATCTTGCGCCTTCAGATTACCATGTTTATCGATACATGGCCCATTGCTTGCAGGGGAAAAAATCGAAAACATTGAAGCTGTGGAAGTGGGTCTCGCTGAATTCTTCGCATCAAAACCCACAGACTGATACCGTCACGGGATAAGAAACCTCACTGAAAAATGGCTCACGACCATAGAATCTGATGGTCTCTACGCCTACATTGAAGAATAGTTTAATTTCTCGTCAGAAAACGTTCCAAATAATATTTTCTTTCAGAAATGACATTACTTATGAGACATCCCCTGTACGTTTTTAGCCTAATTAAAATACATTTCTTAAACATGACGGAACAGAAATAAAAAAAATGTGGAGATGATTGTGGTTATAGTAATATCATAATGAAATGAAAATCCACAGCCTGCTTCCAGTCTCCGACCGGGTCAGGAATGGAATGAATGAAGCCCCCTTCTAGCGGCGAGGATATTTAGTGTGCCGGCTGCCGAAGCCTGTCGCACTCCTCTGGGGCAATGATTAAATGAATGACAGATGAAATGAAAGGATAGTGGAGAGTGTTGCTGGAATGAAATGTTGACAGGGAAAACCGGAGTACCCGGAGAAAAACCTGTCTGCCTCCGTTTTGTCCAGCACAGATCTCACATGGAGTGACCGGGATTTGAACCACGGACCCAGCGGTGAGAGGCCAGCGTGCTGCCGCCTAAGCCACGGAGGCGCAGTAATATCATAATAATGATATTAATTATAATAATTAAATTTATTAATAAATACTATTGATGTTACATTATTGTGACAGGTCTCAAGAATCTCACGGCAAATCCAGTGCAGATTATCTGTGAGACATATTGATAATTATTTACAATAATAATAATAAAAATAATAATAATAATAATAATGAACGTCCTCATTCATTGCTTTAGTTACAACATAGGGTACAGGAGTGTGCTGGAGCATTGTCAACTTTAGCATAACTTAAAGATTGTGATTTGGAGCCATTAATTCCTGTAACTTCTATAGAAGTAGGGCGTATTTGTAAACCTAACTTGCGAACTAATGATTCACTGATGAAGTTATTGGTCGCAGCATTGTCTAACAATCCTCTAACAGCAATCCAATTTCCGTGAACATTCCTCACTAGGACTTGAATAGTGGACAATAAAACTTGAGTTTTACTGAACGAGACAGAGCTCTGAGTAGAGGATTGAGCATTTTCCGGCAAAGTCTCAGAACTAGCTTTAGCAGAAGAACTACTAGGTGTTGATGATCGCGGCTTCTCATGTCTATGCAGGAGAGTGTGATGTTTTGCCTTACAGTGATAACATAACCGTTCCGAATGACAATTGCTTAACATATGTGTCCCTGAAAGACAATTGAAGCAATGTTTTTGGGCGGTAATTAATCTACGTCTCTCATCCACAGATAAAGACTTCAATTGAGCGCATTGGTATAAGATATGAGGTTGTTGACACAAGACACAAGCTTGAACTTGGTTAGAAGACCGAATATTAGTAGAAAAGGCATGCGACCTTAACACTCTCTGAGTAGGGCTGATGACCTTACTGTTAGAAGAAGGTTTAAAGGTGGAACTACTTGTTTGAGTAGCCACTGCAGAAAGAACTTGGCATTTCGCTTTTAGGAATTTAATGATAGCTTCATAGGTACATAGCGAATGTTGAGAAAGTTCTACTTCCCAATCATTTAAAGTTTTAGGGTCTAATTTAGCAGAAATAAGATGAATCAGAATTAAATCCCAATAACCAACTGGTTGCTCCAGGCTAGCAAGTGCGCGAGTATGGAGTTCTGCGGTATCGATAAGACTACGAAGCGATGCGACATTATCAGCTTGAACAATGGGTAAATTGAATAAGCCCTGTATATGACGCTGAGTTTTCAAACGAGTGTTCCCAAAACGATCTTTAAGAAGTTCCAAGGCTATTTCATAATTTTTATTTGTCAAGTGCTTGAATAAGTTTGAGTGCATTACCTTGAATGGACACGCGCAAATAATGAAACTTTTGTATTAAAGGAAGATAATCCCTCTTCAGGTGATAGGGGCGTATAGAGCACCGAAAGATAACTTTTCTCTCCTCGAAACACTTTATGATAAAACTTGTACGGGTAATGCTATGAAAAAGAGCATAATAATTTCTGGAGATTTAAACCTCCCCAAAGTAGACTGGTCTGGTAAGTCAACTAGCTGTAGTCAAGCTAAGAGCGCTGCAAATAAATTCTTAAGGGAGGGGGGATTTTCCCAAGTAGTTGACTTCCCAACTAGAGACAATAATACCGTAGATGTTTATCTCGTAAGGCCTGTAGAGCTGTATATTAACTGTCTGAAAGTACCAGGAATTAGTGACCATTCTGGGGTTGAATTAAATATTAGATATGGTGACATTACAAAATTAGACTCTGATGTAGCAAAAAAGATCATATTCCAGTATCGCAGGGCGGATCAGGGCAAGTTTCAGGGGTATTTGAATGAGCTATTTGTAGGATGGGCATCGGAAGGAAATCACATTAATATCCTGTGGACTAACTTTTTGAAAATTTTAAATAGCGCTGTTGATAAATTTGTCCCATTTAAATTGCTGAAACAAAATCCAGATCCTGAGTATTACACACGAGAAATTAGGAGTCTAAAACGGAAAATAAGGAAATTATACAATAAAAGCCATGATAGTGACAAGTATATGTTGAAATTTAAGTCCTTATCAAGAGAGCTCGTCTTAAAAAAAAGGGCTGCTCATGACAGTTATATGCAAGGTTTACTTGCTTCGGGAGATGATGGGTGGAAAATGTTTTTACAGTTATGTTAGGAGAAGAAAGGGAAATCCAAATAATTTGTCGATGATAATGTCCGGTGACGGTAAATTAATTACTGAGAAACAGGCCATTGCTAATGAATTAAATGTCTTTTACGGTAGTGTGTTCAATAAATCCAATAGCTGTGTGTTGGGCCTTAACGGCGAATCAGGGGTTCCCCTGTTCCAAATAAACCAGTCAGCAATTGTAAAGCTAATACAAAAACTACGTTTCAATGTATCAAAGGGTCCTGATAATATTGTTAGTGAAGTACTTAAACTAGGAGGTAGGGCCGTGGCACGATACTTGGAGGTGATGTTTAATGTGTCCATAAACAATGAGCAAATCCCAGATGACTGGAAAAGAGCTACGGTAGTCCCAATATTTAAGGGAGGGAGCAGACTTGAATTGGGCAACTACAGGCCGGTTAGCCTTACGTCCATCGTTTGTAAACAGATGGGGCATCTCATTTGCGACTACTTGAGGGAACAGTGGGAAACATTATCATGGTTTAATGATAGGCAACATGGATTTCGGAAAGGTTACTCATGCGAGAGTCAGATGCTATCACTTTTTCAAGACATTAGCGAATCGTTAGACCATGGAGTTTCAGTCGACACCATGGTTATAGATTTTGCGAAGGCATTTGATGTCGTGCCGCATGACATGCTACTCAATAAATTAGCTTCGACGAAGATTGATAGAAGAGTAATTTTATGGATCCAAGAATTTTTGACTGGTCGTTCACAGAAAGTGAAAGTCGAAGGCATATTCTCGGATGAAATTACCGTAACGTCGGGTATCCCTCAGGGCAGCGTAATCGGAACTTTGTTATTTTTGGCGTTTATAAATGACTTACCAAATGGGATTCGCAGTGACTGTCGATTGTTTGCGGATGATTGTGTAATATATCGAAAGATACATGACTCACAAGACAATGCAGTGCTTCAAGAGGACCTCAACCTGGTCTATAAGTGGGCGATTGAAAATAAAATGAAAATAAACACAAGAAAAATGTAGTCTCTTAAAAATAGGGAAAGTGCGGAGGCAGGATTTTCAATATAACATTGGCTCGGAAATACTTGTAGAAGAAGATTCTTGCAAATATTTGGGCGTTCACGTAAGGAATGATATGAAATGGAGTAGTCATGTAGGATGTGTAGTTTCAAAAGCTTACAAATCCCTGCACTTTGTAATGAGGGTATTAAAAGGAAGTAGTACCTCTGCTAAAGAATTAGGCTATTTGTAACCTCTGCTAAAGAATTAGGCTATTTGTCACTTGTAAGACCTATTCTGGAATATGCCTCGGCGGTTTGGGATCCATATCAAGTAGGGCTCATCAATGAGTTGGAAATGGTACAAAGAAAGGCCGCTAGATTTGTGCTCAGTGACTTTAATCCCAGGAGCAGTGTGAGCCGTATGTTAAAGAAACTTGGGTGGGAATCACTGGAGGCTAGGAGAATGAAATCTAGACTCTGCGCTATGTACAACACGTATACAAATCAACCAGTATGGGGTGAGCTTAGCAAACGATTGGGAAAGCCCACTTACATGGGTAGGAGCGATCATCCTTTCAAAGTTAAGGGCCGACCACAGCGAACAAATTATGGTAAATATTATTTTGTAAACCGTGCCATTGATAACTGGAACTCTCTACCTGCCGCAGTCTTAGAGCCTTTTCCCAAACATATAGGTGTGTTTAAGAAAAGACTGACTATTTGTGTAAATACTCCAGTTTAATTGTTGTATAATTGTTATTGAATTGTTATGTATATTTATTTATTTGTTATGTCTATCCAATTTGCCACCGGGGGACACTCCCCACATTGCAAATAAATGAATGAATGAATGAATGAATGAATGAATCATTTTCGTGCACCAATGAATTGAACAATTCAAAAAATGGCTCCCATAAGGCGTTTCGTCACCATATGGTTATGTGGAGAACAGCCTGAGTTCTTCCTCATAATGGGAGAAAGCATCAGGCAAAATGCCTGGACCAAATAACCACTTTGGAAGGAGCTATTAAACTGAATATCTGGACTTAAGGAAATGCGACCTGGTTCTTTAGCTTCACACATGAACATTTGAGCGTTTACACAATATAAACTTTATTAAATTATCTAACTTTCTGATTATACATAAATAGAGAAAAGCACTTTAAATTGGGAATGGTAATTATGTTGCCACAACTTGGTGCTATTTTCAAGAGTTCACAAATCTTCAATATAACTTGGTTTTGCACTTGGAAATCAATATAGCTATTAATATCACTTAAAATGAGGGGAGAGATGATTAAAATAATGTTTAAAATGATAACACTTAACTTTTGCGGTGATGTAAATGGACTAGACTTTTGGCGCGGCAGGTCGGCTGGCTTGACGGCGGAACCTTTTGGTTTGTAAGTGACTAGACGTTGCGTTGAGGATGTCCAGCGTCCATAAATGATGGCCCAGCTTGGAGCAAGTTTTCTCTTTGGTAATTCAGTTGTACCATTTGTAGAAGGTCACTGAAGCGTAGTGAACAAGATCCCATCTTGTATAGTGGATCAAAATATGACCTAAGTTGACCACCACTCAACTTGTTTTGATCATATGCGAGGATGACGAACAATATTTCATGCCGTAGCAACGTGGTATTATGCTGCCGCCAGCGCAGAGAAGTGAAGCGTTGCTTGAGCTGTCATACAGCGGAAGTACACCGTAGAAGTGAAGCGTGGTATTGCATCGTGGAAGTGCTGGTGTACCGAATGAACGTCTTGATGAAGAATGAAGAATGAGCATCTGGGTGAAGAAAGCCGCCGTTTAAATAGTGATACCATCGAAGGATCTGGAAATCCACAGGCTGGCAAGCGATGATTGGCTATAGGGGTAGATGTGACGTCAGCCCAGCAGGTAAGTGGCAGGCAAGGGAACACACCTATCAGTTGTGTTTTTGACGCTGGACACGCTTGATCTTCAACATGCTAAGGTAAGAATCTTAGATTTTTCAAGGGTATAAACACTAGCAATTAATAATATAATACAAGCAGCAATATAATTATATAAATCAATAAATAGATAAATAAATATAACTCGTTCGGTGGACTCGGAAACAAAAAGCATTTGACCAGCAAATGCGACAGCTAAGTTACAGAAAAATCAACACGTGCAACATCACGAAAGTGATCAACTCTCGATAATATGATTGCCTTTGTTACAACATAAGGTACATGAGTGTGCTGGAGCATTGTCCAACATTAACTCTCGTTAATATGATTGCTTTGGTTACAACATAAGGTACAGGTGTGTGCTGAAGCATTGCCCAACATTAACTCTCGTTACTATGAGTGTCTTTGTTACAACATAAGGTATATGAGTGTGCTGGAGCATTGTCCAAAATTAACTCTCGATAATATGATTGCTTTGGTTACAACGGAAGGTAGAGGAGTGTGCTGGAGCATTGTCCAACATTAACTCTTGATTTGGTTACAACAGAAGATGCAGGAGTGTGCTGGAGCATTGTCCAACATAAACTCTCGATAATATGATTGCTTTGGTTACAACATAAGGTACAGGTGTGTGCTGGAGCATTGCCCTACATTAACTCTCGATAATATGATTGCTTTGGTTACAACATAAGGTACAGGTGTGTGCTGGAGCATTGCCCTACAAAAACTCTCGATAATATGATTGCTTTGGTTACAACGGAAGATGCAGAAGTGTGCTGGAGCTTTGTTCAACATTAACTCTCGATAATATGATTGCTTTGGTTACAACTTAAGGTACAGGTGTGTGCTGGAGCATTGCCCTACATTAACTCTTGATAAGATGATTGCTTTGGTAACAACGGAAGATGCAGGAGTGTGCTGGAGCATTGTCCAACATAAACTCTCGATAATATGATTGCTTTGGTTGCAACATAAGGTACAGGAGTGTGCTGGAGCATTATCCAACATTAATTCTCGATAAGATGATTGCTTTGGTTACAACGGAAGGTAAAGGAGTGTGCTGGAGCATTATCCAACATTAACTCTCGATAAGATGATTGCTTTGGTTACAGCAGAATGTGCAGGAGAATGCTGGTGTAACATTTTTAATGAGTCGTTGAACGTGGTTGATGACTATTGTGGTTCAATAAAACAAACATGATATGAATAAATAATATACACTGTGGTGTGACCTTACCTGTGATAGTGTAATATAATAAGTTGTTGAGCGCCAGATTCCTATTTAAGATAGTGAATCGAAATTTATTGATTTAACCTCGGCTATCAGCAGTAGAGTCGAGAACCACTTACCCGGGCCGTAGTGAGACAAAGTCATCTAACCAATCCGTATTTAATCAAGGAGTATGATTGCCTTAAAGTACCAACTACTATGAAAGAAATAGGCATTACGTTGAAGAGAATGAATTTATTAAATGCAAAAACAAAATATTAATAAAACAGAATAGTGATAGTCACACAATTGAATTTAAAATTACTCAATGCGGCAATTAATTATTTAAAAGAAAATGAATATTAAAATGAATTGAAAGTTAAATGAAGTTAAATTATAATAGAGACGATAGTTTTATTGAATTGTTGGCTCACCCAGTCGAAGATTCGTCATATTTAAGAAATGATCGATGATCTCGATGTTACGTCGCTTATGTTTAAAAAATGATGTGATATCTCATTTACTATGAAATATCCTCATTAAGTACGTTGCCATCTGTAGAAAGACTCTTGATCAGGGATATAACCCATTATGTATTGATATAGATGTCGGCAAGACATCGTTCAGTGTCGACTCTCGGTGCTCAGTCCATTAGGACCCAGAAAGCAAGGTTACAACTTCCTTCCTTCATTGATAGCTATAGATCAATGCGTCTTTTGTCGGAGTCGCAGGTACTAATGACTTCCTTGTCACGTGGTCTTCGACGGTCTCCCCCTCCAGTAAGCTTCCCTTTCTTCAGTGTTCATTCTCTCACGAGGGTTAATTGCACCACAATTTGTAATCTTAGACGCGTACGTACCGTAGAAAATGGCGTGTTGGTTACACCATAGTGGGTTTCTTAACATCTCAGGAAAATGACGCAGTTTGCCGTGGTGAAATTCTTACTACGTCGTTCAGTTTGTGACGCACAGGGTTAGTCCATATCGCCAGTCTTGTTGCAATATATAATACTTCGTCTCTTTACAAGTAATTGTTAATAAAAATCTAATTGAATATAATAATCAAAACCGCTTACAATTATCTGATATAAAAATCATCTCATGGATGTACTAGTTAATAATAATAATAAATATGATAATTATAAATGAATAACCCTATAAATATAACCGCTATGGGATCGAATCGTTACAATCGCCCCTGATATAAATAATTTAAAATAAAATGTAACATTATTTATATCACTACACATCCTACACAAATGAATACAAATTTAAATATTAATACCCCCATAACGACAACATACAAATAATACCCTTCAACAATACATAAAGATATACAAGAACATACTCTTTTCACTTTACATATTTGTACTATCATTTCTCATTCTTCCAAATGTTCATAATGTTCATTCTTCTTTATATATGTTGTAAAAAAAATATACATAAATGTATTCTTCACAAAAAAATCATATTTTAACTTTCATTCATCTCATTCTTCCAAATGTTCATAATGTTCATTTTTTTTATATGCTGTAAAAAAAATACATATAAAATGCCCTTCACTTTTATTTTTGACATATATGTCAACGCTGCACTCGTTTATATTTCGGTGATCGTATGCATGACATACAATTTTGGCTTCATCTCTTTTGAACGTAGTTTTTGTATATCAGTCTGGCGTAGAAGTACATTGTTGTAATACCAGCTGATTAACCCATAATAACTATTACAGCACACGATAATAGGATGCAAACAATACAATATTCCTTTCGTCTTTATTAAGGGATTACTCAAATGCAGTAAAATTTCAATAATTGAAGAAAAAAATAACTTAGCAAGACACCTAAGGCAATTCCTATTTCAGTGCATATGTCATACATGTAAATATTTCCCCAAATACATAATGACATCGAAATACCTCAAAGCAGTTATTAAACAGTTCATTTAAATATCCAAGTTACTACTCACCTGCCTTCGTGGCTTAATTCTTTCTTAGGCCACGGCCGCCTCCTTCCAAATTAATACTTCCTAAGTCTCCACGACTTCTTAACTTCTCATAAAACCATAATTCCTCTTTACTACTTCTCGAAAACAATAACTTGAATTTTCAAAATCACCAATAAACATAAAATCTGACTTCTTGTTCACTTTATAAAATTTAACTTAGCGTCAAGATATAACTTTACCGTAACGTCATTCCTTACTTACCATAACAAAATGATTAAGACTTGGACAAAATACTACTCAATACCTGAATTACGTATATCACTAAACTATTTCACAAAAACACATGACAAACTCCTCGGAATAAATATTTCGTTCCACAAAATATTAATGCTCTTATACTTTGAACTTAGTCTATTCATGATTTGACTTTTTGCTGAATGCCTAAAAACCCCCCTTAGTTTTCTCTCAAAACTCTTAATTAAGTACCGTGTCCTCCAAACACCACTTCCTACTTGTTCTGACCGCCTGGACTATAGCTCACTCTTGCTATACCAGAATCTCTCAAAACTCATCGTGACATCACACGTCACATACAAAAACCTCCCCTATTCGTGGTATAATCCCACTTCTTCTTACTGTTACAGGTCACCTCTTACTGACCAATAACACATTAAATTTCAGCTAAAAAAAAAAATCTTACATGCTTCGACTAACTCCTTGGAATAATAACATCACCCTTTGCTTTCCTAACTATTGTCTTCCTCAAATAATGACAGTGTTCCAGTTGACAGTCAATAACACTGACACTCATAATTAGCAAATATTCTCCCATAATCACTTCATAAAGCAAGTTCTGAGTTCTAACACAGTTCAGATACTTTCTTCTCTATCAAATTAAATGCGTAACTTACACCTGCCTTTAATTGTAACTTCATTATTACCCCTTAGGTATACACTTATCTTACCAACTTATTCTTCCTTCAAAATATTAACTTATCTTTACTAACTCCGTATGACATAAATAAAACTTTAATTTCCTGTCTACTAAAAAAAATGATTTACTTTTAAAATCCTCAAAACGTCGAATTATAACAAATTCCTTTCAATATTAGTAAATATTATGTCAACCTTTTAATTATAATTATTATCTTTACTTTTACCTGTGTAGGACAACAATCTACCACATAATTAATTCGTTATTATTCATCAGTAACTTTTTACTAAAAGTGGTTTAGCTCGATAACAAGCCTTGTAATATCTTTAAAACGTGCGTAACTGTAACAAAAACTTGGACAATCTTACCTTTGTAATCTCTTATTACCTTGTGTGCATACATCCATATATACTTAAAAAAAACTCCCTTATTAACTTCACGTAGTCCCGTAGATACCATAAAAAATCTCATTGCTCAACGGAATATACCTTGCTGACCTACTTCATCCTCCAAAACCTTCTTAAAACTTCATTTGGCATCTTACCAAAACTTCCTCCATTATAACTCCATTTGGCATCTTACCAAAAACTTCCTCAAAAAACAACTTCATTTGGTATCTTACCAAAACTTCCTCCTTAAAAAACTTCATTTGGCATCTTACCAAAACTTTAAAACCACATTGCTCAACGGCATTACCTTCGTTGGCCTACTTCTTCAAACTCACGTCCATTTACGTGAAAATACACACATACACACACACATATCTGTCAACAAGTACCAGATGTCCTAATTAGTTACTACTTCCTCATTTCAACCCGATGTTGGTTAATTCATACAACGCATTACCATTAACAATTCTAAACCACTTAAATTTCTCAACATATATCCGCTGATAACCTCGCTGTCCTCAACTGAAACTTCTTTATTAAATCAATACTTAATTCTTCAACTCACTAGTTTTATTACCACTGTATCATCTGATCTTCACTCACTTTTGAATTAAATCTTTATTACCATTATATTCTTAATTATGGTTGCCATAATAATTATTACTTTCTTTCGATTACTTACCTATGTAATAACCTTCCTACTTTTAAAATTTAATTCTTACTTCATCCAACTTACCTGCAGTTTAAGGACCTACATTCAACTTACCTGCATTGCTCAATAGCACGACAACCTCTGTCTTCAAAATTAAATAATTTTAGTCAATCTAAATCAATAAGCGTAGGCACTACGCGCCCCTTACCATCCTAACTTCACGACTGAATTAAAATTACACACAGCAGGTTCCTTATCTACCTCTGTTAAATCATATAAAACTTCATTACTTAATATTTAAGTCATACGGAACAGTAACTATCGGTAATATAAATTTACATAAATACGTTCACTGGCATTTCACCGTTCTTACCACATTCATCTTCAATTCTATCTTTAACTAGAATTCCACATAATTCCTTCCGTGTTACATTAGTTTCTACTTCCTCTGTACTACATTCATCCATAGTAACACAGTACTTCGGCTTTCCCCCTCTTACTTCCCCAAGTCTGGCTAATTCAGTACGCCACTGCACGTCATATGCTTTCTTTCTCTCTCTCATCCTGATTTCTTTCTCCTCTAGCAACTTAATTCTCTTTTCTTTCATTTTACTTCTAAAATATCTACCTTTAGGTTTCATTTTCATTTCTCCGTTACTATCACTTAATGCTCTCTTTAGCCGTGGACTACTGCTTCTGCTCTTATCTATCTCTCTCCTCCTCTTAACCTGTTTACTAATTATGTTCTTCTGACTATGACTTAACGCACGCTTCTCTGCCACTAATAATTTCATATTAACTTCCTCTATCACAGGACTAAATTCTTCCCTAGTTTGCCTATCTAATTTATCTATGATTGTCTGCATCTTAATCTCTTGGGTGCTTAGTACTTTCTTTATCTTACCTACTTCTATCCCTATCTTTTCTCTCATCTTCTTCACTTCTTTTTCGCTACATTCTATAGTCTCTTCTACAGCTATCCTGCGTTCATCTAAAATCTCCTTCAACTCTACTATGCTTTCTCCTACTATCTCCTCTGACGCTAATCTATTTTCACCTAAAATCTCGTCTGACTCTAATCTGATTTCACCTAAAATCTCCGCTATTTGCCGTTCCTCACCTAAGATCTCCTCCGATTCCAATCTGCTTTCACCTACAATCTCCAATGACTCTAATCTACTTTCAATTACAGTCTCCACTAATTCCAATTTGCTTTCACCTAAAATCTCGTCTGACTCTAATCTGATTTCACCTAAAATCTCCGCTAATTCCAATTTGCTTTCACCTAAAATCTCGTCTGACTCCATTCTACTTTCAATTATAGTCTCCTTACAGGCTGTCTTTACTGATTCTACTGCAGTTTCCCCTAAAGTCTCTACCACCTGCCTAGTTTCCACTTCTACCAATTTGCTAAAACTTTCACCTTGAGTTGCTATTTTCTCTTCAATCACAGTTACTATTCTTTCCTGAATCCTACTTTCTGCTGCTTCTAATTTCTTATCTACTGTCTTAATAATATCTTTAGCCTTCATCTCTACCTCCTCCTTAATTTCACCTCTGATTTCCTGTTTCACCCCCTGAATACTCTCCTGTAGCATATCATACTTCATACTTAATTCTCTATTCATCGTTTCCACAATATCTAGTTTTACATTATTCTCTTCCAATTTTTGATTTATTTTACTCATATCTTGATTTAGCCTACCCATCTCTTCTCTCATCTCCTTACTATTTTTATTTATATCTTTATCTAATTTCTCAAATTTACCATTGAATTCCAAATAATTTCTTTTATTCTCTTCACTATTTTTATTCATATCTTTATCTAATTTCTCAAATTTACCATTGAATTCCAAATAATTTCTTTTATTCTCTTCACTATTTTTATTCATCTCCCTCAAGATATCAGCTAATGAAATTTCATGGACCTCTAAGGACTTCTGTTTCTCCTGACTACCACTAGTCTCAGGATGTACCTCTGTATTCGTCTCGAGATTTTCCTCTGAATTCATGTCAGGGTTAACCTCAGGATTATTTTCAGGATTACTCTCAGGATTATTCTCAAGATTTACCTCCGACATCTTGGTATTATTCTCTACGCTCTCAACATCGCTACCGCTATCAACCTCCTTATAATTAACTTTCTTGACTGCATCCCTACTTCTCAACTGCCTCTGTTCCTCCTCCGACATCTCGAAGTACACCGTATAACAATTGCCCTTCCAAAATTTCACTTCACTTCACTGTCCCCCAAAAGCACTGACAATTTGCACTGAAATTATACACTCCTCTGACTAAATACCGAATGGTTTTCGTGCCCTACTTTGTGGCGCCAAATGTAACATTTTTAATGAGTCGTTGAACGTGGTTGATGACTATTGTGGTTCAATAAAACAAACATGATATGAATAAATAATATACACTGTGGTGTGACCTTACCTGTGATAGTGTAATATAATAAGTTGTTGAGCGCCAGATTCCTATTTAAGATAGTGAATCGAAATTTATTGATTTAACCTCGGCTATCAGCAGTAGAGTCGAGAACCACTTACCCGGGCCGTAGTGAGACAAAGTCATCTAACCAATCCGTATTTAATCAAGGAGTATGATTGCCTTAAAGTACCAACTACTATGAAAGAAATAGGCATTACGTTGAAGAGAATGAATTTATTAAATGCAAAAACAAAATATTAATAAAACAGAATAGTGATAGTCACACAATTGAATTTAAAATTACTCAATGCGGCAATTAATTATTTAAAAGAAAATGAATATTAAAATGAATTGAAAGTTAAATGAAGTTAAATTATAATAGAGACGATAGTTTTATTGAATTGTTGGCTCACCCAGTCGAAGATTCGTCATATTTAAGAAATGATCGATGATCTCGATGTTACGTCGCTTATGTTTAAAAAATGATGTGATATCTCATTTACTATGAAATATCCTCATTAAGTACGTTGCCATCTGTAGAAAGACTCTTGATCAGGGATATAACCCATTATGTATTGATATAGATGTCGGCAAGACATCGTTCAGTGTCGACTCTCGGTGCTCAGTCCATTAGGACCCAGAAAGCAAGGTTACAACTTCCTTCCTTCATTGATAGCTATAGATCAATGCGTCTTTTGTCGGAGTCGCAGGTACTAATGACTTCCTTGTCACGTGGTCTTCGACGGTCTCCCCCTCCAGTAAGCTTCCCTTTCTTCAGTGTTCATTCTCTCACGAGGGTTAATTGCACCACAATTTGTAATCTTAGACGCGTACGTACCGTAGAAAATGGCGTGTTGGTTACACCATAGTGGGTTTCTTAACATCTCAGGAAAATGACGCAGTTTGCCGTGGTGAAATTCTTACTACGTCGTTCAGTTTGTGACGCACAGGGTTAGTCCATATCGCCAGTCTTGTTGCAATATATAATACTTCGTCTCTTTACAAGTAATTGTTAATAAAAATCTAATTGAATATAATAATCAAAACCGCTTACAATTATCTGATATAAAAATCATCTCATGGATGTACTAGTTAATAATAATAATAAATATGATAATTATAAATGAATAACCCTATAAATATAACCGCTATGGGATCGAATCGTTACACTGGAGCCCCGTTGGATTTTGAACTAAGAATCTTCAGTTATTAAGAAAGGCTGTTTGAAATCTACTTAATAGATTATTAATAGTAAAATTGTTATTATCCATATTGAAGCAGGGAACTCCTATTGTTGGGAATAAAGCTCAGCTATAACGTTTCGAAATGTTGTTTCTACTTTCCGCGCTTTACCTAAGTATTGTATTGTTAGCGCTTTCTTAATTATGTTCTTCTTTGCCATCCCGTTATTCAGTTACTGACAGCGCATGTCTGGGAAAACGCGTTAGAAGTTGTTGTTGTTTCATTTGGTGGCTTGCATATCGTAATTATCATCCAGGGTTTTTGGGTGTATGTAAAATTCGTCTGATATCTTATGCTAGTTTGGATGTGTCTATAATAGTGTCCTTTAGTGGCATTTGGCTGGAGTTATTGTATGAATCCATGTAAAAAATCTTGTCGAACGACTGAGTTGGGAATCCAGCCCATGTTTTGCCTCACGAGACTGAGTGTACTCCGTTCGATCCCTCAGACCTAAGTTAGATGTTTGTTGGTAAAACTGGGGATCGAACCTGGACAACAGAGGCATTAGAAGTTGTTCGTGGTGATGTTCGTGAGTTGTCAGAAAAATTGAAATATTCATTATGATAACCCAGGCTACTCAGATTTTGTGATCGCCTATTGACGAAGAAATGATTCTTAACATATCTGGAATTGACGCCAATTGTAGTATTCTACGTTACGCTGTATGTGTATACCAGGCATTCTCAGCCATTCCATGTACTCGAGCTGTATTAAATCGAATATAATAATAATAATAATAATAATAATTATTATTATTATAACATAACAATAATAGTCTATTAGTAATAATGCAACAAGCATGCGTCTATCTTTCCTTTTCATATCTCGGAGGCTTGCCACGGTGGGTGAGTGGTTAACGTGTCGGACTACCAACCCCAAGCTTGCAGGTTCGCCCCAGGCCGTGGTAAGTGATTTTTGAAAGGCGACAAAAATCACGACATGGATGTCATACGTTGTTGGCATGTTAAAGAACCCATTTGAATTCAGTAGGCCGTGTTCAATGGCAAAATTAATCTCGGGTTTTCCGCCAACACAAAGTTCCTCCTTTCTCTACTAGAAAGCGCTGTAGTGTCAAGGAGCTTAGATATCTAACCTCCTTGCCTTTCATAGCGTTCAAAGGAACGACGAAATTCGACATGCTAGCTGCCCTCTGGGTGTCAATTAACAAAGCTTGCACCCGGCATCCGAGGCCATACGGTATTATTATTATTATTATTATTATTATTATTATTATTATTATTATATCTCTGAGTATTGCTCAGTGGTTTATAATGATATTTCAGAAACACTTAACATCAAAATTCAACGAACACAGAATATCTGTGTTAGATCTATCCCTGATATAGGCAGAGATGAGCATATCACACCATATTTCATTCAGTTTCAGTGGCTTTAATTAAGTAGCAATTTTAACTACCAATATAAATTACTTAAACACAAGTCCCTACCACATCTTTACAATCAATTATCCCGTATGGAGGACGTTCCTGGTCGATGCAATAGATTCACTCAAGTCACGATGCAGATACCTCACTATCGTATGACCAAATTCAATAAATCAATTATTTGTACCACATTGCAGATTTATAATCTGCACAATTTGTATGTCTATGAGAATTCTCATCGTTCAGTGCTCAAGAGAGAGACACTTTACCAGTGCATTAATGGCGAGCTATAAGGGACAATTAAAGAGGATTACGACATCGTCGCAAGTATATCATGGATATGCATAGATGATTTTAGTGTACATTTAATGTACATTAAAGTTATTTTAAATTTAATGATTGTTGATCATGTTGTACATTTATGTATGAGAGCGGATGGGACATTATAGTCCTATATATGTAATCCTTAAATAAACTATCAATCTCCCTCTGAAGTGCTGAAATACCTAAGGATTCACTGCTCACTTGGCTTGCTGCAACTCCTTGTATGACTCATGCAGATAAGATACATTTATGTATGAACAGTCGAATAAGATCTCGCATCTTTCGTGTTACTCATAAAACAGGGATGTCTTATTTTATTATATTTTCAGTAGATTTAAAAAAATGATAAACTGACTGTTAAAACTTGTAATGAAAACACAATTATTCCTTTCATGCAACAACATTTGAATTGAACAATGGATCTCAGTGAAGCTGGTGCTCGCAAGCTCATCTGGTGTAGACGTTAATAGATTACTTCAAGCGTACAAGGAGTTGTTTCCTTTGAGAACCTGCACATGGTCACAATCATCTATTGTATAGTAATTCGGAATACGTTATATCACATACGTAGATAGATGCAATTCTTTTCAGTAAGTATTCCCATCCATTAAATAATTCTACTAGCAATTACTTAATTCTGCTGTATTTTCGACATTGAGATTGCACAACTTCCTGATAATGATATACAGTCATGTTCGAATATTGTTTAGCAAGTAGCCTATTGGATAAAATACACCGATTGAAAAGAAAATACGCACCCAGAAATAAGAGCCACGTCGTTACAAAAGATGGTATGCAGGTACAGTGAATCAATAATGTGTTCAGTGTAGTGGCTGGCACCGTGGAAGTCCAGTTCGATTCCCGGCTCTGAACAGAAATTTAATTCTGATTTGAGGGCTCGGACAAGGCACACTCAGCCACGTGAGCAAAACTGTGAAGAGGTTGGTTTGACTCCTCCTTCAGCCATCCTGGAAGTGGCTTTCCGTTGTTTCCCACTTCTACTCCAGGTTCCTAACTTAAGACCAAGGCCACCTCCTTCCCAATCCTCACCTGAAGTACCAATACACGCACTAATTCAGCCATCACTCAGGTTATCAAACAAAATTCCATTCACACGTAAGTACACGTGGCTAAACGACCCCGATGTCCAAGTCCCTCAAATGAAACAAAAGCAACTCTATAGTGTGTTCAGATAGGCCTTCTCTTCCGGTTTTTCAAGTTTCTTATGGAGAAAATTCGAATATTTGAAAAGTGAGGATGTATGTGTGTGTAGACAGCAGTGCATGAAAACAGATAATTCAATGTATTTCACCCGTGTGTCATAAAATGTTGAATAACAGTGTGCAAATTAATATTTGCCCACCTCGCACATGGGCCTGTTTTCCTGTTGTTTAGATGGATACCTAGAGTTTGCTTTTTTCACTGCTAGTGGGCCACAATAGGCTAACTGCCGACTACAGTCCAGCCGCTGGCGGTGCGGCTATGACGTTTGGCGATGGTGGGAGAAGAGGGGGTAAAGAGACAATATAGCCAACTTACGGCATTTTTTTTGGCGTATGGCTTTTAGTGCCGGGTGTGTCTGAGGACATGTTCGGCTCGCCAGTTTTGTAGCTGCTTCGAGACGGACACCCAATGGGTGAGCTACAAGTACCGTTAGGGAGGAAAGTTGGAATGGAAGAGCGAGGAGTTGGAAGGTAGCGGCTGTGGCCTATAGTTAGGGACCAACCCCGGCATTTGCCTGGAAGGAAGATGGGAAACCACAGAAGACCATCTTCAAGGTAGCCGGTTGGGGGATTCGAACCACCTCGCCTCCCGGATGTGAGCGACTGCCAACAGTCATGCCGTAACGACCACGGCTAACTCACCCGGTAACTTACGGCATTGAGAAGCTGTTAATAGAACCTTGAAGCTTGCCATCATTTTAATTCTTCTCAAGCGTCTTCACTATGTAACGTGAAAGTCCCACACCCCATTCGCAATTGTATGCATCATGTTGTTATTCTGATATTTTGCGGTAACAAAACCAAAATTCTAAATCGCAGTGGAATTCCGCCTATGTTGGCGAAGTCGCTTACTGCCATGAAGAATGTTGTCACCTGTACCAATCAGCGGTTTTCCCGGTATGCAGGTCTTTAATTTTAGCTCGATGTTGCCATGACTCACTTCTGTAGTCCAGTTGCTCTTTGTGTTACTGCAGGTTTGTTGTTTTATTGTCTTGTGTGTGCACAATTACCAGTTAACTGTGTGTAAGTATATTACTTTAGTAATATGGTCAGCAGTTCGTCAGAATTCATTTAACAATATGTGAAATATTTTATGTAGTCCACGTTGTTATATATTTCGCGGCACAGAACCGGCAACGCTGTCTCCCTCCCTCATGAGAAATGTCAGAGCCGGCCGCGAGATTGCAATTTCTAGTTCACTTTTAGCATTGGAGAAGGACACGGCTTCCTAATTGGCTATTCTGACGAAACACGACTGCAGCAAGGGCTGTGATTAGTCAGCGAATTTATTGGGTGGAGCCTATCAGCGATGTCGTTCCAGGTTTGAAAAAATGTGTAGAACTCCCGCTGTTCTAACTTCGTATTTTCTAGGTACGCGTATAAATTGTAATGCGCCAAGCAATAGTTGGATGATCATTGTCCCTAGGCCATAAGTGTTTCCATTTTCTTAAGTCAAGAAGAATCATTACCAGAATGTTATTCATCGATTAGCTCATTTACTATGTATGAACGTGGAAGTACTCTCCCGATCAAGAATTGTATGTACATGGGAGGTGGCTCAAAATATTTTATTTCCGACGGCCTGAATGGCATGAATGGCAACCACGGGGCCGAAAGATGAGCTTGCTATTCACCGCAATTATTGACTTAAGAAGATATGGAAATACTTATGGCCTAGGAACAATGATCATGCAACTATTGCTAGGCGAATTACAATTTATGAAGGTACCAAGAAAATACGAAGTTAAAACAGTGGAAGTTCTACATATTTTGTTCAAACCTGGAACGACATTGCTGATAGGTTCCACTCTATAACTACGCTGACTAATCACAGCCCTTGCTGCAGTCGTGTTTTGTCGGAACAGCCAATCAAGAAGCCGTATCGCTCTCTAAAGCTAAAAGTGAACTAGAAAATGCAATCTCGCGAGCCGGACACTCGGCGGCTGGACTTGTAGATCGCACTCAAGGCATGTTGTCATGCCCACGTGCCTTTCGCCGACCAGACGCTGTCCCTGATGACTTGTTTTTGTGTGTTTTAACTCGTGTATGATGTATATTTTTTTAACGTCTGTCGCTAGATCAGATGGGTGAGTAAACAACCTATATTTTTGGTACAGTTGTGTGCTTCATGTGACTTAAAGCTATTGTATGGTTCTAAACATTCTTGCTTTATAATATTGCTGTACATACCAGTTCAGAGGAATACTGTGGACATTCTTGAATTCGACATTTATCTTAGGATGTGCACCGGATAATTTAAGCACTACATTTTTGATGTGTAACATCTTTCCGCTCGGTTGCTGGATAGTTTTGTGGGAGTGATTTTGAAAATTGGGGACGGAAGTGAATCGGGCGGAAGTGGATCGGACGGAAGTGAAGACGCACTGCCAGAAAAATGGGACGGAAGTGAATCGGGCGGAAGTGGATCTAACGGAAGTGAAGACCCACTGCCAGCTGGATGTACAATTGAAAATGTGTGTATTGGAAACAAGGCAGTGTGTGCTCTGTAGCGCGAGAATGTTATGGCAATACAGTAGGCAGTGCATTTAGCAGGCACTGGTGTGACGAGCACAGTGGCAAATGTTTCACCGACTTTCATTTGTCATTGAGCAGTTTATGAAGCTTCACGTTCAAGGTTGAATATCACATGGGGTAGGACAAGACGACAAATGACAATTTAAGTAAGCGGCATTATTGTCAAGCTGTGGATGAGTAGTCAAATATTAAATGCATAACAGAATGTTGTTATATGAGTGGAATAAAAGCTGTATTTTCATCATATGTGAGACTAGGTCATTTCATGATTGTAGGAAGCCATGTTTTGATTGTTTACTACGAACTGTATGAGAGCCTTGAGAATAATGAATGTTATAGTTACTGAGGAATGTGCTCACAGTATTTGAAAGTACTGTCGACGTTGTGTGTAACTTTGTTATTATGAATTATTAATGTGAAAGGAGGGAAGGAAGCTTGTAGTTTTGCGTGTTCGTTTATCTCACGATCATGATCCATGGTACCTCCCTTTTACGTGGAATGCGAACCACAGGGCATGGCATTTCAATTCGAAAATCTCACATGTATTGACCGGGAATCAAATCCGGTCTACCTTGGTGAGAGACTAACAGCTTGACCGCTGTACCACAAATGTGACAGTAGCATATCTCCAATTCAATATATACATTCATCATACACACATCAAAAAAAGTTTTGCATCACCTCGGTTCCCAGATCTCCGGCATATAGACGTTGACTGTGTATATTGTATCCAAGATACAGTCCCTTTGACTGTTCATAGATGTCACTAAAACTGCTCAAAGATGTAAACAACCATGCATGAGCAGGGCCTATTAGACGGAGGGGGTACGACAGCCGATCAGTTCCAGTCATTCCACCAGGACGAAGGTACGCTGCTCATGTTGTCTGTAGTTCTACCATGCCTAGAAGGTCAATACCGCAGTTCGATCGCGTCCGCATTGTTACTTTGTGTCAAGAAGGGCTCTCAACAAGGGAAGTTTCCAGGCGTCTCAGAGTGAACCAAAGCGATGTTGTTCGGACATGGAGGAGGTACAGAGATACAGGAACTGTCGATGACAGGCCTCGCTCAGGCCGCCCAAGGGCTACTACTGTAGTGGATGACCGCTACTTACGGATTGCCGCTCGGAGGAACCCTGACAGCAATGCCACCATGTTGAATAATGCGTTTCGTTCAGCCACAGGACGTCGTGTTTCAACTCAAACTGTGCGCAATAGGCTGCATGATGCGCAACTTCACTCCCGACGTCCATGGCGAGGTCCAGCTTTGCAACCCCGACACCATGCAGCGCGGTACAGATGGGCCCAACAACATGCTGAATGGACCCCACGGAATTGGCATCACGTTCTCTTCACCGATGAGTGTCGCATATGCCTTCAACCAGACAATCGTCGGAGACGTGTTTGGAGGCACCCTGGTCAGGCTGAACGTCTTAGACACACTGTCCAGCGAGTGCAGCAAGGTGGTGGTTCCCTGATGTTTTGGGGTGGCATTATGTGGGGCCGACGTACGCCACTGGTGGTCATGGAAGGCTCCGAAACGGCTTTACGATACCTGAATGACATCCTCCGACCCATAGTGCAACCATATCGGCAGAATATTGGAGAGGCATTTGTCTTCATGGACGACAATTCTCGACCTCATCGTGCACATCTTGTGAATGCGTTCCTTCAAGATAACGACATCGCTCGACTACAGTGGCCAGCATGTTCGCCAGACATGAACCCTATCGAACATGCCTGGGATATGTTGAAAAGGGCTGTTTATGGACGTCTTGACCCACCAACCACTCTGAGAGATTTACGCCGAATTGTCGTTGAGGAGTGGGACAATTTGGACCAACAGTGTCTTGATGAACTTGTGGATAGTATGCCACGGCGAATACAGGCATGCATCAATGCAAGAGGACGTGCTACTGGGTATTAGAGGTAGTGGTGTGTACTGCAATCTGGACCACAAATGCTGAAAGTCTAGCTGTATGATGGTACAACATGCAATGTGTGGGTCTCATGAGCAATAAAACGAGCTGAAATGTTGTTTGTGTTGATCTCTATTCCCTTTGTATTTAACGGTTCCGGAACTCTTGGAACCGAGGTGATGCAAAACTTTTTTTGATGTGTGTAGTACCAGTATGCAAATGGAGTGTAAATTAACATTTTAAGAATGTCCAAGCTGTGTAGTATACGAGTAGGATAACATGTCAGTTGTTACACATCATATGCGACTACTGTAAGGCTCGTATCTTTTTTAAAATGTTTGCAACGCTGCTAGCAGTTCAACGATTTACGGCGAGCTCTCAGGATGCTTCTATGGAAAATACGAATATAGAGCAAGAGAGGTTGAGGGTTTTACCCCAAACAAGTTTATATTGCTGTTTTCAACTTCCCAGGCATTCGAGTATAAAATCTGCCAGGCAGAAGCGCAAGCAAGGCATGGACATTTATTTGGAAGCCATGGTCAAATGTTCATATTACTTTATTTTGGTGAAAAGAACAAACATGAATGGCTTCATTGTGAAAAAAAGATCCATGATCTTAAAATTAGTTCCGTTCATAAGATTGTATACAATTGTTACAAAGAAAATACAATTTTTGTCATTACTATGAACGTGATTTCCTTTTTGATTTTAGAACATTAAGCTGCCACATTCAACTGGATATTAAAGTCCCGTATTGCGCCCGTTTGACGGAAGTCGAACGACCAAATATGCCTGGATTTCAAAATCAGCTCTGTAAGAGATCAAATACACTTCAGGGCCTATCTGGCTGATTTCAAAATTGAAAATCAGTAGGAGGAGAAAGGATCATGGAAAATACCACAGTTTTAAAATATGAGATTTTAAATTTATTTTTATTTCTCATAGCATCCTAAAATAAAAATATCTGTTCCCCATGGAGAAAAAACTAAAACACTCTTCTGAAAAAAAAAACAACACCCTAATTCCCCTGGGTCCCTAGCTAATATGTCTGTCAAAAGTGACTATTCGATCAATCAAAAATCAGTTTCAAAATTGAAAATATTTACACTTAACTTATAGCTCTGGCGTGTGAGATAATCAGAAATTAATAGTCCGTTCTGTTATTCACAGGTAATTATTTCAATAGTTACACTCTGTTTTCACGATGAGCAGACTCATTATCAGTCCAGTCTGTCATCCCAAATTTTGTTTCACTCAATTTTCACTGCCCTGACAACACTTCCATTTACACATTTTCCCCCCAAAAATTATCCATCCATTGTTTAGCAAATCCGAGAATGTATTTGTTCATGTCATATTATGGAAATTCAGTTTCTTCACATTTAATGTGGAGAAATGGTTTTCTAACAAATTGTTTCCAAACACCTTAGCCTACATGATTTTAAAACCATACCCAGATCTTTGACATCACCGACTTTCAATTTATCAAAATTTATATAACAATTTCCGATATTCGGCAATTGTTGATTAGCTTAATTTATTTTAGACAATTACAATTTAATTAACTTCAAATTCTTCCTGTGTTCATTAACAATAATAGAGAAAATATCGGATAATACATCAGATATTCATCAATTTATAAAACAGTCATGCACCAATCATGAAATTTATATTTATTTTACTGTCATGGCATTCAGTAAGGCTTCTTCTAGTCTAATAGGAGTTTACAAACATCAACTTGCTCTTCAAGCAACCCTCAGAAACGGCGAGTGAAAAATAGCAATCAAATATGTGAATTCTGCTGACGACGGCATGAGCTGGCTTAAAATGGGGCGATCAAATAACATCCCACCCTTCTTTTCATTAATAACACTTCTTCACATTACATGAGGCGACCACTACGTCTAACCCTTCTTTTAATTCATTATTTTATATTTTTTTCCTTACTCGTCATAGGGACCAATACTATTCACTCAATGCTGACACAATTATTTCATCACATTATCACAATAGTACCATTTAGCTCCATAAGCTACCACATCATATTTTACCTTCATTTTATTGAGCGATGCCATCTACATGCCATTCAAACACAAACAGTTAACTGTACCAACTATCCGTCCCATAGTTATTAAACTCCATTACTTTCTTCGTATTATATTGATGCTTTCAATTATTACCTCAAGTCACAAATCCTCCCCTAAATTATACATAATTATTTCCGATTGGAATAGCCTTCCTTACCATCATGACGTCACAGAAATTACAAGTTGTGCATTAATTCGACTGACTATTATTTTTATTATCCTCCGATATATTTCGTTAATTATATTTTTACACACTTCAACAACAGCTCGTATTACTTCAATAATCATATTATTGTCAGAAATTATTATATTTTCGTTATTATTATTATTATTATTATTATTATTATTATTATCACTGACAGTCCACACTACGGCTTCTACCTACTCAGCTTATCTAATGATCCAATCCTTGGATTCTTCCTTAGGCTGAGGCCAAGCTTGCGACTTTGTAGCCGCGTCAGAAATTCCACGGCACTGTCGCCTTAGTGCGTTACATTGATTCAAATGTAGGTGACTGTTCTTGGTCGACATGGTGACAAAGACGCAGCAGAGAGCGTATTCTCGGCGCAGCGACAAAGATGCTCCGCGTAGTTTCTTATCGATGTGGCCATGCTAGCGTGACGCTGGGCGCATTAGAGCATTGCTCATAGGCAGAGACGCTCTGGACGACTGACGTGCTCCATAAGTAATACATAAATAAACCAATAAATAAATCAACAAATAAATAAATAAAGAAAGAAAAATCATATATTGTTACTGCAATAAAACTCTAAGAAACTCTAAAATTAAACCTTGTTTATCAAACTGTGCGAATTTTATCTTGCCTCGACGTACCTGCAAGTATTTCTCGTTGATCGCTTTTTGATGTGTAACATCTTTCCACTCGGTATCTGGATATTTTTGTGGCACTAGGTAGCTGGACATTTTTGTGGGAGTGATTTTGGAAAAGAGACGGAAGTGGACGGGACGGAAGTGCATGGGACGGAAACAATGAGCGCGCGCGGTGGCGGAGATCGGTACAACGACGTACTGTAAGCCATGTGACTATGTGGAATGTAAATCGCATACGGTTTACCTCAAGGTTTGGAGGCCCCATTAAAGAAATTCCAACAATAAATGATCTTCAAGTTGTCGTTTTTCGGTGTTAAAATATTCATTATATCATATTTGCTGAAAACAATTACGATTTATTAAATCTTCATACTTATGCTGTATTCTTATTTAATGTAAGCACTCGATACCTCGAGTGCTATATCGCATCAACCCAACACTCCAAACAACGTAGGAATTCAGTATATTAACACCAACTACTAACAATAATTGAAACTTCGTTGGTCTAAACATATCACTGGGAGAAACGCATTTAATATACCTACTGCACACCTAATTTTTAATCGCGCCTATACTTGGCAGTGCGCTATATCGGCAATAAGAGGCCATTTTCAATAACACCGCTGGCATGGGTTCACTAACTGGCCGGTATAAAGCGCAGCTCGCATCAAGTAGGCAGTGGATTGCTCCCGCATACAGTTGCAGGTATATGTCACTACTGCAGATGCATTGGAGAATCCTTTCATGTTTGCTGGCACAAGGTAGCACTATGAGTTCATTCTTGAAAAAATGCGAGTAAGTAATATGGAATTATTCGAATAACATGTCAGATGTTACACATCATATTCGACTACTGTAAGGCTCGTAATTATTTTTATTTTTTATGTAATGCACAATGGCTATAGCCAACAGAAAATTATCTTCTTCTTCATGGTCGCGTATCGTTGGGGCGAATGGACGATAAGTGACCCATTTGCTAGCTACATTAGATAATTCACAATACCTTCGCCTTATTGAGTCTCAGTTCATGGTTCCATAAACAGCCATATAAAATGTGTCTGGTAATTTATGGGACTATCCACGTGTACGTAGGTACTGGTACTGGACCTTCAGTTGTCTAGGGCAGGGGTTCTCAAACTTTTTCTGTCGCGCCCCCCTTCTGAAATAAGAAATATCTAGCGCCAACCCCCTTATTCTTCTTGTTCTTTATTATGACTCAATATTTCCAAAGGAGGGCAAGCACTATCAATCTCATTGGGTCTCTTTTTACCACTGGTAATAAGCCACTAATCCATGGGTAATGGCGTTACGTGTATCAGTTTATTACAAATCGGGCTAACCACTTCCACTGAAAACGCACTAGAATTCACCTGTTCACTCACTGTCTTTGAACTGACTGCAAAGACCTGGCTGAATTCGAGTCGACAATGGCAGAAATAGGAGAATCTATTCTTGTAAGGACGTGGCGGTCACATTGTCAAGCGGCTTATTGTCATTAAGTGTTTGGTAAGGAGATATCGCTGTGGGTGGCGAGTGTAAGGGTGATGTGTGGAAAATGTTACTCTACACCTTTTCTCAGAATTCATGCTGGCAGGATCTACTGGTCAGTTCTTGTGAAATAAGTTAGCAAAAGTAGGAGTTTATCAGTCTTGAAAGGTCGTGGGAGCTTCCTGCTTATGATAGGTTCATGGATCTGATAGCGATATTTGTTGCAGAATATGAAATATAAATATTTCAATCATAGCCGGCGCCATCTTTATCACTCTCTGCGCCCCCCACTTTGAGGACCTCTGGTCTAGAAAATGTTACCCAGTACCTAAATTAAATTACAAAACTCATCTATAGGCCTTAAAACTTCGCACTGTAAATATATTTCTTCTTCCTCTTCTTCCTTCTTCGATTTTGGCCATCTATGGGCCACGTGAAATAGATTTCTCATAATTTTATCTCATTTCTTGATTTTAGTTTATATCCACTAGGCTATTTCTTCATCTTTTTACTGTGCTCTTTCCTTCTTTAATCTGCCTAAACAGTTGAGTACTATACTTTTCCCCTAAAATCCCACGAATATTCTAATCTCTTTTATAAATGTAAGCCTGTATATAATGTCTTGTATTGTAATGTTGATTTCTGTTTAATACTTTTTCACTTCGATTAAGCAACTGATTCGCGTTTTGGGATTTTTGTCAGCATGGTCGAATATTTATTTTGTCAATCTTTCCGGGTTCATTCGGACAAAAAGAATTTCTTCTCTGAAAAGATTTGATTATTAAATATATTTATTTCAATTATTATTTACTGATTAAATAAAACGGAAAATAAGTAAGTTACCGAGTTTGACCAGAAAACATGTTTTGGCTTTCAAATATCACATACGTCAAACGATTTTAGATAGTTATTTGAAGTTTTGTCCATTGGACAAAACGAAGTTTGTAGGGCAGAGTCAAGTTACTCCGTGATATCAAGTAACACCGTGATAAAGCGTATTTCCTCTATCACTACGTAGGTTCAATTCCGAAAGTTCTACGTTTTGCCAACATATGGCAGTAGAAACCAGGAATCCAGGAAGCCCTTGTGTTCTATCTTTGACCAACTCAATGAGGTTTAAAAAATATACTCACAGAGAGTTGACATTTCAACAAGTGTTCCACATCCAGTGAAAACTGTGGTGAAGATTTTAATCTCTTATAAACAGCTGTTTCATTGTATAAGTTTCATTTTAACACCATTCAGAGGTAATATACAGACCTTTCGCATACAAAACTTACATGCATGTAGTGTTACGCATGCAAGGTGTGTGAGCTTAGCAATAAGTGCGTTTTTCCAAGGTTGAGCGCTGAAATGGTGCCAAAACGGAATAAAGAGGCTCGCTTCTACACAGCTGAAACACTTAAAGAAGCATTGAGGTCGATGAAGGAAGAAGGATGGTCAGTATACAAGGCCAATAGACGTTTTAATAACCCGTGGAGTACACTAAAGGATTATTGCACAAAATATTCAGCCTATCCAGGAAGTGCAACCCTTGCAAAAATTGGAAAGCCATTAGTTGTGTCACCTGAATTTGAAGTGAAGATAGTGTGTCAAGATAAACAGAATAGATCGGTCTTGGCCTAACTCCAGATCCCAGAACAATGACGATGATGGTTGTGGTGCGTGAGGTGGCTCCCCTGGCGGATGCCACCAAGAAGAAGAATGGAGCCGAATGGATTGATTAGCAGTTTTGTAATGTCTGGTACCTATAATGTCTATTTTATGTGTGATAGGTGTGAGGAATCTTTTAGTGACTATGAAGACTTAAAATATGTTTAATGGAATATTTTTTGTACAATGTTGTTTTTTTATATAAAAACTGTGTAGTAAAATGTTTCAATATGGGCAATATGGGGTAATAGAAACTTATAGTCTACATACGATTTGACCACTTTTATTACATTAAACATTAGTTTTCACGATTAAAAAGTACACTGAATGGTGAACACCATACTATCACGGAGTAACTTGAACACTATCACGGAGTAACTTGAATATCACGGCGTTACCTACTTCTACTGCAGGATTTTGTTAGTTAATACCTTGAAATAACTTACGAATATTTGTAAGTTATAGGCTATGCCAGAAATGTTCCGTAGGGTATTCCTCTTTAACATGAAATGCATCGAAATAACTGAAATCTACAATTTCAGAAATAGTAACAAAAAAGCTTAGTATCACGGAGTTACTTAACTTTACCCTACTTAGGCTATATACGTATATTACATCATTCTAAATATTGGTCTTATCTTAAAAGTGTGTCACTATTAGGAAATTGTGTCAATGGTAGGGACAATAATAATATTATTTATGAAAAGGTATTGATGAATTTGAACCACATACTCCATATAGAGCAACAAGATCTCACGTTACATTTTCTCAAATAAAGCAAGGCCTCTCTGTGTAAATTGTTCAGTTAATTCTGGGGGGGAGGAGGGTATTGCTGTTTTATTATATTTAGAGCAGAAAAGGAGAAAGCAAACCATAGCACATGTTTCCTTAGCTCATTTATGAACACTAGCAGCTTGTAGAGAAGGCCATTTCAAGCAAAATAATAGAACATTGCATATGTTTTTTTTACAGTGTGTTAACGTAAAAAAAAGGACGCCTCGTATGTCTGCCATGGCCCACTCATGCTATGACGTAGCCATCTCAACTACATAAATGATAGTTGCGAGGCAAAGAATACCTTGCATTCGGCCACGGCCTCCTCGAATACCCCACTATGACACTTAGTAGTCATGCAGTGACATTTGAAATAGGAGGCCATGGAAGTCGGCGACAGTAGCTCTAGCTTGGCCAGTGAGAAATGTGGGAAAACCCCAAACCGGGGGTCTCTGACGCGCTACGAAGCCGCAAGCTTGGCCACAGCCTTAAATTTCACAATCTATCAAATCTCATTATTAATCACATTGCTCCCATTAATCAACATTAATCATAATTAATTGATATTAATCATCATTAATCACACTTAATCATCATTAATCCTACCCCTCAAATTAATCATTAATCCGTATTAATACTTGTTAATCATTAATCACCATTAATTATTATTAATCACCATTAATCAATGTTAATTATTATTAGACTATTAATTATCATTAGTTATTATTCTCACAATAATGATAGAGAAATCATCGTTATTATTAATCATAGAGAAATCGAATTCCGGAAGGTAAGTGCCTTGTAAGAGCCCCTGCCTGGTGCTACTAGGTGAAACGTGGTCAACAGCCCTGATGGCGAAAGAGGAATTTCGAATTCCCAATGGTGGATGGAGTGGAAGAACCAACTTGGTTTTACTCTTGTTCAGGGTATTGCTCTGTCCCACAAGTGCTATCGCACACAACTACCATGATGGATGCAAAACGTTCCGAAATGAACACCCCAGACGGTAAAATCCGAGTTGGTCCTAGGGCACAGGACTCTTGGGGCCATAACCCATCATGTTCGGATCAGTCGGAGGGCACACTCTACGCAAACACTCTTCTGAAGACAAGTAACCAGATGGAACTAATAAGAGTACTTGAAAAATATCAGATAAAACTACTAGCCGTCCTGGAAACATGGTACATATGAAATTAAATCGCAGTAGCAAATGACTTCAGAATACTAAAGGGAAAACCTGCCATTAAAGTTAAGAAATCCGAGAAAACAAAGAACATGATGGTATTATTTGGTACAGCCTTCTTTGTTCACAACTCATTAGCGGAATCCGTCGTGGATTTTCCATATCCAAGGCTCTCAATACTGACCCTAAGAAACGGCAACAAACTGTATACTGTGTTCAATACCATTGCCCCTATTAATGACGACAACAAAATGAATCCCCAGAAATTAGACGAGTTCTGGTCACAACTTGAAGAAGAAATATTCAGAACTCCAGACAGGCACATCAAGATTCTAATGGGGGACTTAAATGCTTAACTAGGGAAAGAACGGTAATAGGTAAATACCCAGCTCACCATAGGACTAACAAAAACGGTGAAAGTCTAATAGATATATTGAACCCTTCAGAAAAGCAGTGTTTAATGTAAGAAATCTTAATCAAGGGGTCGCGCTCAGTTCCTATGTGATGTTTACGTTCGCCAAACAACATGCTCTACTGAGGTAAGGGTCATAGGATATAAACTATAAATTAGAAAGAAAGGTGACAAGATGTAAAATAATAACATGATTTAATGACTAATAGTGCATAAAAAGAAATAAACAACAATAAAATATAAAACAATCCTCCCTGAATTTCCCATGATAGGAATATCTATAAATTTGAGGAGTCAGACGGATCTCCTCTTTTATTTAAAATGTGGATCCTGGTTCCACTACCTTGCAATTTGGGTTTTATGTGCGCGTAATGACTAACTACGAGGAATGAGTACTTTGGATGACTGTTCGTTTACAACGGGTTAACAGCCACGATGCTTATGAACAATCATCTCGTAAATCAACGTTTATGGATATGGAACATGACATTAATAAAAACCCTTAAAAAGTAATGCTGACACACGCACAAAATCTACTATTTACAGGAATCTCTCTCGGGACCCTCATTAGCGCGAAGACGCACTTGACTTCGAGCTGCCAACACGGGCCAAATTGCTCAACACAAACAAGGAAATACAGCAAGCATGTGACTCACGGGTCACTGAATAAAATAAAAACATGGAATAAACCAACAACAACAAAAGCCTGACTGGCTGACATTACTTTATATGAACAAAACTGCATGTTAAGCTAACGCTTCGGAGATTATCGTGATTCGTAGGCAACTCCCATTTATTTAAACAATTTTTATCATTGATCAGTTCTTAATCTGTATTTAAAGCTATTACTGAGCCACACAGGCACACTCCACTAATGACCTGGCTGGCAATCTTCAGTCCGTCTTGTGCAACATCTCCCCTCTTCCTCAATCACCTGCCATTGTCCCACTCCAGTGTGTATAAATACCTGACCAGCTGTGCCGTTATCTCAAGGAATCAACAGCAACAAACTCAACCACTTCAAAATATGGTCAGACATTAATCAAAATATCCAGAATTGCCCTCGCGAGGTCACAATCAGGATTTGTCATCAAGCTGCCAGAAATCAGTCTAAGCTGAAAATCCCGCTTGTAATGACACAAAAACACACACTCACACACACACATATATTTGGGAATGACAATACGTTTTTTCACACAGATCGGCAGAATGGATGCTCGCCCAATCAATTAAAAAATATTACAACCTACGATAGAGCTGACTGCTCTTCGTCACAAATCACATTGCTCCAAAGGCATTAATCTCATTGAATCTGATCAATAATAAAACAAAAGAAATTAATTACCCTCCAATCTACTGTATAATTATTTTACTTCAGTCCTACTTCTGAAACACAACATATCTCCGAGAGACGTTTTTAACCGCATTGCGTAACATATGCAAACACGGCCGTTCACATAGCTACGTTAGTTGAAACAACAAACAAGAAAAGAACCTTCTACTAATAATACATGCGAGCTGTTTCCATGCAAAAGGTGTGTCAGACCAAAACTAAATAGACTACGTTAATCACACAAGCAAATTATTTACAAAAACAAAATATGTCCCATACACCATAAGTTAATTTATCAGATAATAATAAATATTATTCGGTACTCATCCTCAGTCAGCCACCCGTCAAAGAACATCCGCTGCCATCTCCCAACTGGATCCTTCTTATCTCATCTCAACCATCTTGACGGAGTCTTGATATTTCCAGGCTTCCTCCATGGTCAATGATGTCATCTCTTTTGCTGATTCAAAAATTAAATTATTATACACTTGATGTCTGACTACTAAATTCGCCGTTCGGGTACTTCTTTCCCCAAAGCAGTCTATTGGCGAATTATCGAAGATACTGCCCCTACAAATATAGTACTGTGACTATCTAACACTGAATTTAACACTTTTAATAATAATTTCTGTGTCCTTCATGACACGCAAAGTATAAATGTCAACGTCCTTAGAAGCGCAAAGTATAAAAGCCTGTGTCCACTGACACACAAAATAACAGCCTCCGTCCTCAGACGAACCAAAGTAATAAGCGTGTCCTCGACACACCAAAATATAATAAGCTTACGTCTGTAGACGCACCGAATAATAAGCCAAGTCTTGGCTCTTCACACCACTTATAAATGAACTGGCCCTAGGTCTTGATGAGGGGGGGGGGGGGGGGGAATTTATACAAAAATTTCTCGAAATAATGATGGTACAGGAATGAAATAAATATCACTGAACTCGTAAAATAGCGCAGGTCAAGAATATGCCCATTAATCCTAGAATCGATCGTAGAGATTTTGTCTAGGCGATCTCCCGCGTGAATGCTAGCCGAGTGTGCCCACGCTAGACCTGCCGCGCTAAATAGGCATTCTTCTCTCATTGGTTCCCACACTTTCTGTAATTTGGCGGTTTTTAGCAGATCTTGGCGTCGTAGGAGTGTCTATTATCTTCATCAGCCACTCACGTTACTGCATCATATTTCTTCTAGGCGCGAATATTACAATGAACATACCAGCAGCATGTCTCACTGCGCGTCGCTTCTATTTTGAGGCGGCCAACACCTGTCCTTCTGACACATCGCTAGGCTATTTCCTTTCACAGCTAAAGTATTTAGCCTTTTGTCAATCTGCTTCAGGTATGTCCCCGCTGTCTCCGACAACTGCTTGAAATTTCCTCATCTCCGTCTGGCTATTTTCATGATGCTGGTGGAAATATTTATTAATTGAAGAAATAAAACATAGAATCATTTATCCAACAGAGGATAAAGGGTTCAATATCTGTTAGTAGAGTTCCAAACTGACCATGTTGTAACCAATAGCCCCAGATAAATATTGAATGTTCGAGTACAACGAGGAGCACACTTCGATTCAGAACACAATCTGGCAAGGATCATAATACAATGCATTCCTAACAACACCAAGAAGAAAACTTTCAGGATAGAAAAGTACTGAATTGAAGAAGTGAAAATAAACCAAGATATACAGTAATTGAAAACTACCAGAAAGAACTGGATTCATTGAAAACGTATAAAATTTATTTAATGGGATGAAATGGATCGAAAAATCCAAGAAGCTGCAAAACAAACGATCTTTCTTGCTAACAGGAAAAAGCATCTATGGTGGAATGATGAGTGTGAAGCTGTTCTAAAAAAACGTTCAGAGGCATGGAATATATGAACTCCACCAAAGACAATGTTGATGGGTTCAGAACCCAAACGAAATTGACGGCCAAAGTTTTCAGAAACACTACACGAAAATTTGAAAGAAACCAACTAAGGATATTGAAGAAAACTTCAAGAAGAGCAACAAGAGAAACTTCGTTAAGACCTTCACATCAATACTTAGAAAATATTCTCCACCCACTATCGGATTCAAGGACGATTCCGGTAAATTGATTCTGTGTAGCAAACAAAATTGTGAACATTTGGCCAAATACTTTAAAGTATTTCTGAACTGTGAACCTCCAAAGAAAGAGATGTCCTTCCAAAAACCTCAATCCAAACTTTTCTACTCTGCCCCACCAGACAAAGAGGAAATAAAAGAAATCATTAAGAACCTCAAAAACAACAAAATATCCGGTAAAGACTCAATCGTGACGTAACTTCTAAAATACTCAGGGGAAACAGTATTCGAACAGTTAACTTAGTGAGACTTTTCCAAAAGGTTTGGGACACGGAAGAGATAGCAGCTGAATGGAAGGATGCTATTATTCACAATTTACATACAAAGGAGACAAACCTAACGTTGACAACCATAGAGGCAATCACTCCTGTCAGTCGCATACAAGATATTGTCCAAAGTACTCCAGAATAGAATAGAATAGAGAATCAAGATAGGCTAAACGGAACCAATATAGGACACAAGAAGGCTGGACTTAAATTTGAAGGCTGGACTTAAGGGGACCGGTACAGTAAACCACCTTCAAATGTTGACATTTTAAATAATATTTATCTCAGCTCCTAATATATGTACAGCAATGAAACTTTCTAAATAAAGCATCCTATATCTTTACTAGTAAGCACATATCTCAGAATTGATTTTAGAATTTTCAAACTGGCTAATTAATTATTCAAAATGGCGGCTGTTTGCGTGTCTGTGCTCAGCGTTATATTTATAGCCGGACCATTTATCAATATATTAGTGTTTTGCTTTTTTAAATGTACTGTTAACGGTTACATCTACAAATCTGATAACTTCCAGAATTATATGTTCAAAATTAGTATTTTTAATTTTGTGTTACTTAAAAATGGCATATTTTGGTCAATTTTTGGGATGTAAATAATTTTTTATGCCAATAATTATCAACCCTAGGAACATGAGTTTGGTAATTTTTGTAGTCTCTTACACTTAGAACATTATAGAAAAGTATCATTGTAATACGATGTATAATTTAGGAGTTACAAGTAAAACGGATTTGAAAAATATAGTTTTGAGTAAGTGAACCGCAAAGTACCGCAGAGCTCTTTAAATAGCCTATGCAATGTCTAGCATTTTAAATCGTAACTCCTAAACTGTTGCAGATATTTAAATAATTATTTCACCAAAATGACTAGAAGAGTGTGGCTGTACATTAAAAAAATACATTGAAAAATCGAAATTTTGAAGGTGGTTTACTGTACCGGACCCCTTAAATTTGAATGTCTTGCATTTGCAGACGACATAGTTGGGGGGATACCAAGCAGGATTCTCGAAAGGACGGTCATGTGCGGAGCAGATATTAACCATCAAGACTTTAATCAAAACTAAAACTTTAGCAGCAGACAAGAGGGTAATTATGACATTTGTGGTTTTCAAAAAGGCATATGACTCCGTCGACAAGTTTACATTAATAAAAGTGCCGAAAGAATTTGGATCGATGACAAGACAACTAATACTGTATAATACAACAAACATTAACAAACCCCTAGTCACAAATTACATTCCTTGGAGAGTCATCGGAACCGTTTGAAATCAAGACAGGTGTGTAGCAAGGAGATGGCCTATCTCCAGTCATTTTCAACTGCGTCTTGGAGAAGGTGATAAGGGAATGGCGAAAATAAATGAGTCAGCAAAATGATCTAAACGGAATCAATATAGGACACAAGAAGACTGGACTTAAATTTGAATGTCTTGCATTTGCAGACGACGTAGTGTTCTTCGCTGAAAATCTAGAGACTGCCACTAAACAATAGAGGTTTCGCTAGAAACAGAAGCAGGACTGCAAATATCCTTTCAGAAAACTGAGTGCATGAACACGGATCCCAAAGAACTAACATGGATAATGAAGACCAAGTATGGTGACATAAAGAGAGTCCACAAATTCAAATATCTAGCGGAGATTCTGACTCCTAACAACAACGTGAAGCCAGCTATCGAAGAAAGAGCAAAGAAGATGGAGATTGAATTCATACTACACCAGGAAACTTATAAGTCCAAATCCCTCCCCTATCAAGCCAAACTCAGACAGTGGTGAAACCTGAATGCCTCTACGCAGCGGAGATAATTGCCAGAAAGGAGATCACCGAAATAGAAGGAAAGAGCGTACATTTCTGAGGAAAATTCTGGGACCCAAGAGAGCAAGAACACATGGGTTAACCTTTCGTTCGAAATCAAATGAAGAGCTGTATGAAAAATGCGAGAACATTTAAACCTCGGTGAAGAAAAGGTGACTGACTTTCTATGGACACTTGAGAGGAATGAGACCGGAACGCCTTGAAAATAAGTTCCTTATCTTCCAGGAAAGGAGAAAGATTCAATTACCATGGCTGAAACTTTTCACATTTTGCAAAAATGAGGAAAAAGTAGACTTATGAGATCGGGCAAATGTGTGTATGTCTGTCTGTCTGTCCTTCTGTCTGTCTGTCTGGCTGTGTGTGCCCCCCCCCCTATCAACTCCTAAACGGCTGCAGCAATCGAAACAAAATTTGGTAGGAGTAAAGATCTAAACCTCAATAGCTCACGGCCATATTTGAAAATGATGTCAGTGCTACCAACTGCTGAAAAATCGCAATTGAAATTTGAGCTTCATGTTGGATATCTTGGAAGGTATGAATGGGAGCTATTTCAAAATTGGCACATGTATAGATAATAATATTTTAGTTTAATTTCCTGGAGGACAAAAATGGCAGTTTGGCCAAAATGATTATAAGCCTGCTGATAGGTCCAAATTTTAAATGCATATAACTTCTACAGTATCAATTGTATTTCAACCAAATTTCGTATGTGCTATGTGTTACATAACAGATATGACTATAAGTATTCTTAAGAGCAATCAGGGATGACAACTGTTAATAAATGCTGTCTATATTTTTTTACCCTAATATCAATATATCAGAAAGTATGCAAGCCAACAGCTCTATACTTTGCACACCTATAGCACCTAACATTCTAGATTTATTTGGAGCAATTAATAAAAGTCAGTGCTGCCAACATGATTCTATGCTTGCTGATAGGTCCAATTTTAAAATACATGTAACTTCTATACTAACAAATGGATTTCATCCAAAATTGGCACGAAAGGATATCATAATATTTCCGATTATTTCTAACCAGCACGCGCATGACATTGTTGCCAACATGCTTTTACGCGTGCTGTTAGATCCAATGTATAACTGCATGTAACGTTCATTGGACTTCAACCAAATTTTCTATTCTGTACCTTAAGAGATGGAACTAAGAATATATTCAGTCACCAGGGCTGGCAACTGTAGTGCTCTATTAGGCTACATTATACCGGGAATATTTCGAACTAATTAGACATTTCGGTATTACCAACTTAATTTCGTCATTATCCTAGATAGGTTCATATTCTGTAGATTAATCATTGGCATGAAAAGTAGGCTCTTTAGTTCGTCACGGAACTTCTTGTTAAAAATGTGACATTGAGGAAGGAGATATAAGCAAACAGAATAGTGTTCAGAAGGAAAATAGCGGAGGTGACGGATCAGTTCGTAGAGAAACCCAGGAGAACAAGAAGGGTGTTCTCGGATGAGGAACGAAGAAGAGCGAGCCAGAGAATGGAGGAATATTGGCGTAAATGGAATGAACAGTCAAGGAAGCTGTGTAATCGTAACCCATAGGAGGTTGAAACGATCCTAAAGAAGTAAATAATAATAATAATAATAATAATAATAATAATAATAATCATCATCGCCATCTCACAGTGGGTCAAAATCGAAATCTAGGAGGACAAAATTATTTATTTTCGTAATTGAAAAATCAAAATTTATTACTTCTACAGCATTCTCATATAATTGCCGCTCACTATTCTGGGATATAAATGCAGTCTGAATTGGATGGTGAATGTAAGTGGCTGTGGTTTGGTTGTCTTTGTGGTTAGTGTGATGCTTTAAGATGGAACATGTGGCTGAAGGCATTATCTTTGTAACGTGTTTCAGCTATTAATGGGCGTAATTGTTACGTAATTTTAGCTATATTTGCATTATATAATATTTAACTATTATTTTTAAAATTATATTATCACTTACATTTTTAGTATGTCGCGTCACTCTGCGTCACTTTCTACTTAATGTTAAAATGTAGATAAGGTCTTGTAGTTTACGCCTGTTATAAGATTGTTTGCATCTTTTTGCAACTTACGTAGGTATTTTACGTTTTAGAAGATGCCACGCAACCAGTTCTCACACGATTACAACTGTTTGAAGCACTGGGTTCGACGATTATGTCAAAAGTGGAACTTTGTGACTTTGTTAAAAGTAAATTAGGGGTAGAAAATTGTTCTGAAGAGATAACTGAATGCTCTATACAACTCCTAGTCATAGACAATTTCTTGCATGTGTAGACGTAGCTTACAAAAGGTCTTAACTGATGTTTATTATGAAGTAAACTAATTATATGCGTTGCTTTCACTCTAAATTCATGATTAAAACGTAAAAATAATTTTGTCCCCCTAGATTTCGATTTTGACCCACTGTGCATCTACGGTTGCCATATCCCCTAAACCTAGAAAGTGGACCAACCATGCTTAACGAGAGGACAACGAGAGGACATTATTTTTCCACTAAACAAGACATATTGGTCGCAAAAGAGGACAGAAATTTTCATAAACAAAAGTATAATTTTTGAGAGGTGTTACTATATCCTCTCAATATTTAGCCTATTTTCATTTATGAAAAAAAAGAAGGCTTATGAGATCACATTCTGTCCATGTGTGTGTGTCAGCCCCCACCCTTGTAAAATCTAAATGGCCTAAGCGATTTCAATGAAACTCAGTACGTGCATCCTACTACCTCGTTCGACCTCAACCGTGCCTTTCAAATTTTAATATGTTTCACCAATCTAACATGGCGACCGCGCAAAGTATTTCACTGGCATTCTATATCTCCGCAACAGTAACATATATCACCCTGATATTTTGTACGGTGATAAAGGGTACTATTAGATGTTCATATATGTGACTTTCATAAACCTGTTAAGTACAAAATGAACATGGCGGCCAAGCGAAGTTGAAACATTTAAATAGACTTTTCTCGCGATTTATACATTTGAGCGCAGTGAAACTTGGTACAGCAAATGTTTATACACATTGTAATGCACTGACATCTAATTAAGTTCCATTGTATATACTACTAGCAGAAGTACCCATTCTTCGAACGGTCTTTGGTATTAATAACCAGACGTTATCAATTGAGCTACTGTTGCTATGGTTAGGGGTTTGGAACCTGTTTGTCGACAAAGAAAAATGATTAGTTAAAATGTGCTCTCAAACTAAATTTACCTAACGTGCGTAGACGAATCGCAATACACGCCACATACAAACTGACCCTAACCGATGTGTCAAGTGCCCAACCACAGAAAGACCCCTTTTATAAATTATAAAGGCTTGTGGTGCATGGGAATTCAGGTTTTTGTAGCCTCCAATGGCCTAAATTGCTAAAAGCAGCAAAAAATAGTCTACTATTACAAATCAGGAATTTTTGAAAATAATGTTGCTGTTTGCAGATGTAATTGACCTTCTGTACGACATATCGCACATGTAAGTCGTGTGAAAAATATCTAGGGTACTCCTTGAACCCCTTAAGCGGATTGACGAATTTTACAGTTTTAGTTGGTTCCATGATAACCTTATAGCCATTTGCAAACTTCCACGGAAATGTAATGAAAGGAGTGGCATTACTTCTTGCAGAAATAGATGGAAAGTTGGATGTCACCTCTTGAGATACCGTTGTCATGGTTAATGGTTTGCATTCCTTCGTTAGTTTATTAAATGAAATTAGTTTTCTGGGAATATCTACGAAACTGTTGGTTTTAGAGTCTTAAAATGTAGTTTTCGGGGACCCTTTACGGCTCTTTAGAGGCCCGAGTTTTGTTTCTGACACCAAGAGGTTGAAAATGAACTATGTCTCGTCGTTGTACGCCATAATAATGATAATAATAATAATAATAATAATATAACAATATAGGGATAGGGATATAATAGACCTTCCGTACCATACCCGCACGTGTAAATAGCATGAAAAAATTCTAGAGTACCCCTTGACCCCCTTAAGCGCATTATATATGTATTGATGAATTTTACAGCTTAAGGTGGTTCCATGATAACCTTATAGCCGTTTGCGAACGTTCACAGTAATGTAATAAATGGAATGGCATTGCGTCTTATAGAAACAGATGGACTCCTGAGATTGTGTTGCCATGGTTACCGGCTTGCATTATTTCATTAGTTTATTAAATTAAATTAGTTTTCTGGGTATATCTAAAAAACTGTCGGTTTTAGGGCCTTAAAATGTGGTTTCCGGGGCCCCTATAGGGCCCCCGAGTTTCGTTTCTCACATTGAGGGGCTGAAAATGAGCGTTGTCTCGCCCTTGTACGCCTATTTCAGCATGTATTTTAAGGGGGTAAGCCCCTTTTTATGAGAGGTACGGAGAAGAGTTACATCAATGATTAGTGTCGTGCCTCTGATGGATATATGTATCAAATTTTATGTTGATCCACCCTGCCGTTCTCGAGTTATAGGCCTAGGGACTCAAAAAATTGTCCACAGAGACAGACAGACAGACAGACAGACATACAGACAAATATTTTATTTTTGCGCGCATCCGTCATAAAACAGTCTAAAACGCGCAAATATCGCAAATTTCCGTGGAAATTCAGAAAAAAAAGACAAACTTTCATTTTTATATATAAAGATAACCTCAAGATTGCGGTTGTGAGAAATTTTAAAATTAAGTTTTTATTTCTTGTGTCCTAATCTTGCGATCAATGTGAAAGTTTCAATAATGAACCTACGCAATAATCTTCATCTAATGGTACATAACTCTACGGCCTTCACATATACGAGGGTCATTCCTACGTTATATCTTTCGATAATGCTACATCATGGGAAATCCACGATGTGCATTGAACCGTTAAGGCCATGTGATATCCCAATGTCATCAGAAAATAGGGCTCGAGTACAGGAGTTAACGGCAATGGTACAAATGATAACCACACAATGGAACTAGGTGTAAATTTGTTTTGCACTAGTACAAATGGATCACAAATCGATCAATTAACATCTAGGGCCCCGCTTCCAAGCATTGGAACACTGTTCAATGACAGACGAGGACATGCCAGTTCGGGCAGACAAGGGGTGTCCACTTCTCCGCGAGTCTGCAGTTGCTGGGCGTCCATGTCGGAAAGCCTCCACCCAACGTGCAACTGTTAGGTAATCACTAGGGGGCGGATTTCTATGATCTAAAAATGTATGAAATATGTATGCATTTATGACTTAAAAACATAAAAATATGACCTATAAAATTCAAAATATGACTTTAACCTCACACAATTTACAGAATAATATCACTCCATCCGTACTGAATATGTTTTCACCGAACTCGCGAACAAAACTTCGTAACTTCCCACAAATTAAGACTTTCGTTTTAGGCATACTGAAAAGAACCGAATGACTGAAGCTCCCTAATGAGTGACCAAGGTCATTCAGTGTGTTGAAGGTGGAAGAGGGAAGGGAGAAGGAGAGAGATAAGAACGATGACAAATAACTGCGGAATTACCCCTGTTTCCGTGTAAACAATAGCCCGGTTTCCAGGAATTGACCCAGCTTGCTCTTACCTGTTAGAAACATTCCATGCACTACTTTAGAATGGTTCTTCAGTGGTATATTCCAGTCTATCCTGAACAATACTTTCTAGAGCTTATTCTGATTTTTATAAAACGAAATTTAAATGAAAATTACCAAAATATGGCGTTTATAATGATATTTTGTTCAAAATATGCTATAAAACCTAAGAAAGCCTAAATATGCATTTATATGCCCAATAAAACCTGTTTAATTTTGATTATCATGCTTGGAAACGTGTTGAAAATACTAGACTATAAGATATAATGTTAAGGGAAAAAATATGACTTGTCGTAGAAATCCGCCCCCTAGTAATCACCAACAGCTTCTCATAGTGCTACATGACACTGCGTAGCATTTCTGCCACCGAAAAAAGCAATTTCCACGAATGATCGCTGTTCCAATCCACTTACATCCATCTTGTAGCACGGCCAAGCTCAGAATGAACGTGTATGACACTGGTAACTAGCCACCTGCACTTAAACTCGCCTTCTGTCGGGTGAATTCTGTGCTGTTTGCCGCGGGGTTACTAATGTCTACAATGGAATTACCGTGATGCCATATGTTCGAAAGATATAACATAGTTGCCATTACTTATGGAATAACCCTCGTAAGAATCCAACATGGCGATCCTCCGAAATACTCGTATTATAGATGGTTCTCAATATCTACGAATCTATTACAGAAATCAAACTGAAATTTTGTATGTTGATGGAGGCTATTAACAAAAGCTCACCTATGGATCATTCAATAGCCAGGTGAGCACAAAACCAACATCGCGGCGACGCAGGAAGTTAAATATTTACAAGTTATTTTCTCGCGACTTTTCATCCCAGCGCTGTGAAACTTCGCACTGTCTATCTTCATACAATCCTTAAAATATTGATGTCTAATTTAATGGGATTTTATGAGAACTTGAAAATGTCGGCTGTGGATTTTTTTATCTGTTTTTTTTTCCTTGAGTCCTAAGTAACACCAGTAGGATATAAGAAAATAGGCTATTAAGTTCTTCACGGAACTTATTCCTTAATGGTTTACTCTTTCCTTGTGAGTTGTTTTAGTTGTAATGTACATTTTTAAAGAGTGAGCAGTTCGCCACTCGAATTTAGATAATTTACGTCGCTGTACATGAGTCAAGTAATGTTATGAACTTACTCATAAAGTTTAGGTTACACGATTCGTATCATTTCGATTAGTTCCACCTAAGGTTAAGGTGTGAACCAGTATTTTATTATCATTTAAACATGTTTTTTACGCAGCACTCATTCGCTGTGAGCTTCAGTGGCGCTACACAATGTCAAAACCTTTCAAAGAGAGACGAATATCTTTCTGTTACGTCTATTTGGTTTACAGAAGCCAAACATATCATTCTACTTGTAATTGATTCGTCTTTAACGTTATATTAACTTATTTTACATGTGTATAATCCTTTAGAGTGATTGCTAGGAACACTCAGTCTACATTTACTGTGCTTTAATGTGTTGAAAGATCAGTGATAGACATTTTCTTTGAGATTCACTGACGCGCTATGATGCTTAGTGCCAAGCGCTGGGAGCACAATGACAGGTGCTTGTCCAGTCCACGCCAATGACATTGCGAAGGTTACTTACGACCTCTCTTGTGAGACAATTGACTATCGACTTCATTTTTATTTTCTTTATTTCTAGACCTTGCTAGGAATGTTCTTACGGGCTATGCTTTGTTTATGCTCATGCTATTGACCTTGATTCAGTATCGATTTTTGTAAAGTTGTTCTGGTACGGGTGTACTGATAAGTAATGCTAAATTTTTAATATACTCGCAGGTATTTGTGAGCGAGCCCCAATATGTTTTATCATGATTTATAATGAATTTGAGCAACCATTTGATATGTTGGACCCTTAAGGCTATTATGTATTCTCATTTGTAAGTGAATGATGATTTACCGTGTTTTTTATACACGCAGGGTTGGTTACCACGTTTATTAGAGAAAGCCGGCCAGATCTATGTTACAGAACAAGTTTGGACCGAGGAGGAAAAGGTATGGTCTCTTTCGAGTAGCGATTGTGTTGCTGTTAACGTGCGAGCCACGTATTCTTTGTTGAGGTGTACCACGTGTTGGTAGCACGCTCTTGCGACGCCTTGCATATGGTCAACTATCTTAATAATCAATGGACTCATAAATCTACGACATTAAACTTAGGACTAAATCATGAATCATCAATTTATTTCCTAAACCGGCGATGCTAATAATACAGTTAAACCTTAATCGTTGTTAAATTTTTATCTTGTACCTGTAGTCGAGCAGACAAATGCATTGCACCTTCATTCGTTCTTACTAGTAAGTTTAGTAGCTAACACTGATAGACTTTGACAGAGATCACTCGAACCCAAAGTTCAGAACTCGAGGGGCGTGAACCGATCAGGGGAATGCTGTTCTTGCACAGTTTGATTCTCAAGTTTAGACACCCTGATAGATGACGGTGGACAACAAACAGTTGTTCATCTGTGGCAGGCAGGATTAATAAGATGATTATTTGTGTGTACCACTTATTTATTTACTGATGTGTTTCCCACTATTACCCTACTGTCTCTTGTAATATAAAACATCTTTGTTGTTTGTATATAATTGTACCAGTGTACTTTAAAATGATGACTGACAATAATTAGTTTTTGTATAGTTTGTGTATCACGGACGTCTGACGCCGTTGATCAGATTAAAGCAGGAGTAGTTCAAATAATTATAGTAAAAATGTAAATATGGGATGGTACCAGTCCTTTAACTTTGCTGTCCTGTTTGACATGTTTTGATGCCATGATGCCTTCTTCCTAGAAGCATCAGATTTTGTATAACGATTTTTCTTGCGGTACCATTTCCCCAGTTTTGCTTTGTTTTGCTGTATTTAGGACCTGTCGAGGGGATTCTACGTTAATTTTAGGAGTTGTTTATTTTTTTCTTTGCTTTTTAGCTACGGAATAGCCGTTTTATCAAACCCCCCGACCGTAGGACAGGGGTTTGATCTTCCAAATAAACCAACCATGAGTATGTCTTAAGTCTGGATTTTAATTATTTAGTAGTTTTGACCTTTTGGGGGTGCATTTTATTTGGGCGTCTATGACAATCACTGTGATAGGAACCTGATCTTTAGGGGAGCAGAGTCTTGTGCCGGCTAGTCCCAAGAAGTGCATTCCGATCCTCTCCGGCAATGTGTCTTGAGGTAGAGGTCATCTGGGAGGCTACTTTACGGTTGGTGGTAACCAAATAACCTCGTCCAACGGGCACATAACCACTTCTATTATTTTGGCGCCCAACCTGGTAAGCCGACGTGGACATGTAGGCCATCAGCAACACGTCATTTTTGAGAGGATCATGTATTTTGATTATTGATAAATTTGTCTGGACTGTGACGAACTTTAGATGTCGTACAGCCGTATAAAAGGTCACATGGCATTCTGTTTAGATATCAGACCATGGGGTGAAGTCTAATAGAGTTAAAATTCAGTCGAGGTATTTCATGTTGCCAGTTCTTCATCCGTAGTAAATGTAACTTGTTTTTGTTGCTTTGCTTGTTGTTAAATGTAAATGTAGAATCATTCTTTGTCGTCGAATCCAGCAGAATTCATGGGAGTTTATCGGGGATGGCCAAGCTTTCCACCTTGGCCACTCATCCATAAAGTAGTGTTCGCTGGGTGTAAGGTGTTTCTTCCTCATCTCATCAATTGTATTTGTGTAATGGAGGGAGAGCGGTTCCATGAGATGATGAACCTAATGGTGGGTCAGATTAATGTCAATATGGAGGCAAGCATTACAATATTACGAGCTGATTTTAATGAAAATACAGCGACATTGAGAGGCGATCTAGATTTAGTCCGAGCAGATGTGACTGATGTAAATGGAACATTAGGTAGAGTTAGGCGCAACATAACTGATAATGTTGCTAACATAAATGAGGCTATGGCGACAAATACTGCCAACCTCAACGAAAACATAAACACTAGAGTCACCAAACCTAACAACACACTGACTGAGGTCAGAGGTGACATGACTGCTGTCAGGGATGATATCACCACTGTTACGGCTGACATAACCAATGTAAACACAAATGTAAACAATGTTAGGACAGAATTAAGTGATTCTATTAATACTAATGTTGCAGCAATTAATCAAACTATTGATAATCATGTTGAAGCATTAAACGAATCTATTAATGCCAATGTTGAAAACACTGTCGCTTTAAATTGTATACTAACTCAAGTCAGGAACGATTTGGAAACGAATCGGGCAGAAGCAAATGCTAATCTTGTCGCAGCGATAGGGAAGGTTGATACACGCTTTGAAATCCTGACCAACACTATCGATGCAGGTAGACTAGAAATGCAGACACGGTTAGATGCAATAGACGTTAGAATTGAAGAGGTAAGCGATCGTATGGTTGAAGGGAGGAGTGAACTCCAACTTGCGATTGCGACCGTGAAGGAGCAGTTAGGAACTAGAGTTGCTGCTATTGAGGAACGGATGGATGAAACTCAAACGGTTACCGAAGAGATGAGACGTCAAGTCGAACTTGTCAGCACTAGTATGAGAGTTATGAGGGGTGTAGCGACTGCTGTTCACAATAATATGAGAACAGTGGTGAAAGACATGGGCAGTTTTCGAGAAAACTTAGCGGACAGTAAGAATACTATGGCGGAACGTACTGCTAACACGGAAGGGTTTAGGCTGGAAACTCATGAAAATTTGAAGGAATTGATGAGGGAGATGAGTTTAGCTAAGGAGGAAAATAAGAAGGATCGGGGCGAAATTAAGAAGTCCGTCCACGATGTTGACGAGTGTCTCCGTGGGAAGATAGAGAGGATCGAGCTACAAATAAATGCAATCGGTTCGCCAGGCAACTTTTCGAATTCGCCTGACATGCAAGATCTTGAGCAGCGTTTATTAGAACGGATCGAAGCTCAAATGAAATCCACGACATTTGTAACACCTCCGTTAATTCCAACAACATCATCGACAGTGAGACCAAAAATGATGATGACTGCTGAGGCATACCCTACCACAACCTCAGGGCAACCCAGTACGTCACATTATTGGCAGTCACCACTAAATGTCACTTCCTCCACGGGAAATCCATTGCAATACGATTACCAAATGCCAATCAATACAACCGGATTATCTACTATGACTACTACTCCGAATGACCGGTAATTGCTATCCAACTACCATGGAGCAACCAAGCTTATTAAATAGTCAAGCACCGATCTTTACACCGACACGTAGTTCGGGGAATCAGAACGTGATGATCATACGTTCAAGGGAGGAACAACTTGCCAGATTCTCAGGAAGTGGAGGAGGCGTCACACCCGTTGAATTCCTAAATAATGTTGAAGCGTACTTGCGTGATGCGATGGTAACACCGGAACGTGAGCTCCGGGTAATAGAGCGTTTGATGGAAGGTCAAGCCAGCACCTGGTTCCGCGCTTTTAGGTACTCGTTCACTGGTTTCCGTGATTTCAGAGAAGCTTTATTGCGCACATATTGGTCTTCGGATATTCAGCAGGGGATAAGAGCCGAAATGTACAAGATGAGGTACAGCTCTACTCAGCCAACGCGCTATGCTAATTACTTCTCGTCTCAATTAACTAAATTGAGATGCCTTCAACCCCCACTGGCGGAAACGGATCTGATCCAAACGATAATCAAGCAATATCCCGCAAACGTTCAACGAGTCTTGATCTCCGCTGACGCAACATCTTTTGTCCAATGCGATCAGATTTTGAGAAGACTTGACTCAACCAACGAACAATTTCCTAGTCAACGACCTCGTGGTGAACCACGCAATGATAACAGACCGGCGAATCGACAAGTTAATATAACCACTGTCGACAAGAACAGTCAGACACCTGAACCAATGTCCAATATGGGAACACGGTATCAGCAGGACAATCCAGGACCTGACCGGAGAAATTAGAACCGGCAACCGTATAACCGTAACAATGATAGAAACGATAGGTTCAGAAACCAACCGTATTGGGAACGTCGTTTCGAAAGATCGAATGAAGACCGAGGAAATTATAATGGCAATCAACGACGGGATCATCAGAATCAACAAAGAGGTAATGTCCATCGAGATTACAGGTACTCGGGAGGATATCGTCGAGACCGAGATCCACGATTACAAGAAACAGAAATTGACCAAGATAGAAGAGGAAGAGCTCAAGAAAGTCGAGAGTACCTTCGCCAGACGAGAGAAGAGAGAGAGAAAACTCGAACACCGAGGGAACCTCCAGAAGGTCTTGATGAGATACGATTAGACCCTAACCAACCTGGTACTTCTAATAATGGTAAGGGTAAACAAAAAAGCGCCAAAATCTCAATGATGTCTAAGGAGACGAATTCCAAAGTAAGGGCTGTCATACTTCTTTGGGAACCCCTCCAGGAAGACCTACTCTATGAGAGCAAACGACGAACGACGTACAACTGACGAGACTACCAGTTATATCCGGCAAAATTAACGGTTACCCTGTAACATTACTGATATACACAGGAGCCATGATCAGTGTTCTGTCAGCAGATTTTCATGCCATACTAAAGATCAACACCAAGTTAAACTGAACTACCAGTATCAACAGTGAAAGTGCGAGGAATTATCGCAGACAAGATTGTCAAATGCACTGTGCAAGTTTATTGTACCGTGGAGATTGCTAACCACGTGTACCTACATCAATTCCTTGTGTTGAGAGATTTACGATATCAAGCCATCTTAGGGGGGCTGATTTTATGAGGACACATGATGGAATCATCGATATGGGCCAGAATACGATTTGTTTCAAGCCATTTGATCCTATTCCGATGGATGTGCATGAAGAAGGTGAAGCTAGGAATGCTAATGTCTATGCCCATGAGATGCAGAATGCAGAGGGCATAAAAATCACTGAGATTAACGAAGAGAGCTCGGAAGAAGCTAGCGAAGGAAACACTGATGAAGAGAGTGAAGAAAGCATCAAGGAAGAATGCAGGAATACCACTCAAGAAAACTCAGTGCAACCTAGTGATGGAGCAATAGGACCAGAGAATGGCTGGCATGCAAGAGCCTTAGAAAGTCGAGCTTATATCACGGAGTTAAACAGAAGAAAGGAATCTGAGGATTCATCTCAAACTTCGAGGGATGAACCTTATCAGAGTCATCGCATGACAGTTGTCGCCGATGTACATCATGTGGAGATGAGACCGTCAATGTCCGACGAGCAGTTCGAAGAGATTACGAAGAGGATGGATGATGCCAGAGATCAAAGCCTGAGAGAACGAGAGGAAGAAATTGATTCTTGGAGCTCCATATTGGATGATGCTGATATTCACTACTTTGAAGCTACGTCAAGCGAAGAAGAGCTAGAATCTGATGATGATGATGATGATGGTTATATTCCGAAGATGAGACTGTCTGAAGCACTATACCACATGGAGAAGATAAGCCGAAGATATGGTATGAAGCAAGTTGTCAATGTTAATAATTTTGGAGATACAACCGATGATGAAGACTCCGACTCTGACGTTTCAGCTGAGAAGAAACGGGAGAAATGGCAAGAGTATATGAGTGATATGCACCAGATCCATGGAAAGAAGAAGGAAGAAGGAGCACTTGTCCATCATATTGAATTTATGGGAGATACAGAACAATCCGATTCAGAGGATGATTGTTACATTCCATCGATGAAGGAATGGGAAGCATGGGATAATGATATGAACTCCATTAGCAAATCAGCTACGAAGAAAGACTAACTTATTTATTTGTCTGACCACCGAGAGTGGAGATTCAGGAATGTATCACCAGAATTAAGAACTGTTGCTGAATCAAAGAAAATGCTGTCATCATTTTTCTTTGAAACGACGAGGGGATATATGAGCCCGAATAGCTCATGCTGGTGATAGGTTGTACACGAACCATGGAATTTATAATGCTCAAGAATTGTGAAAGCACCCACAGCAGCATGCCACTACATTAGATGTTCTTTTGACTTTATTAAGAAGCAGTATAAAATTAACCTACATGATCAAAGAAGTTCTCTTTGATGTGCAACCTGAATTTAAAATAATCAGTCATTCAGCTTAACTAGCCACATTTTTCATGGGCTAATTCTATTTTATTTATGGTTTACGACCGAAGGTATAACACCGCCGATACGCGGAAGGAATGAACTTAGACGCTAAATGACTCGGAAGTGATCGAACTGAGCACACCTACTTCCGTGAAGGAATGACTTTAATCCGCGCTTGCATGGCGAGCGGATGTGAAATTGTGAAGGTCCCAGGTGACCAAGTCTAAAGTATCATCGACGTTCAAATTGTGTAAAGTGAATACGACTGAAAGTATTAATTATAGCACGAAGTGTGCTGGTGACGCGAAAAGTTCGTCCAAGATTGTGAATCTTATTATATTTCTATTCAGTGAAGTGTTGACCACATGGTTACAGCGTGCTTCAATGGCTGACCAGTGACAAATAAGTCGTGTACCAGTAAGACCCGAGTGGAGAATCTGGTCGTCATATTCAACAGATACAGTGAAATATTTACGAGCCGTGCAAAGGCCGACTGTAAAACAAATAAGATTAAGCTGATATTCTTCGATATGATATCTAAAGCGTGTGAAGTTGTTTAGCTTCAGTGGAAAGACACGTGTCTAGTGTCAAAGCCAGTTTATGTGTTTTAGCAGACAAGGTCATTTTTAAATATAGTCTGCTGGTGGAAAAAGGTGTAAAATCTGTGAATTTCAACACGCTTGAAGCTGTGTCCATTTTTATACGAATTTCAACGACTCTACAAGATGCCTTCATTTCACCACGTGCTGAGGCATAATAATCCTATATCTAAGAAGAAGAGGGCTATGGCTTAAACATCCGAATGGGAGGAACGCTGAACACCTAAGCCACACTACAACAAAGGATGACCACCCGAGGATAACCATGCTTGTGGCCGAGCAGAGAAGATATTTGTGGTTTGTCTGGATGAAAGGCAAAATCTGGATAATTATCTGCAAAAGCTGTGAGTCTTGATTTCCTAATCTATTTCTGTACGGTGGATGGTCATGGGTGGAATAGTCTGTAGCATCCGTAACTCATTGTCAGTCATCAAGGTAGGCTTCTTTCATTCTTTTTTTGACCACCTCCTTAAGGTGATTTTTCACGCTTCTGAATGCTTCTCTTTGCATTTCGTTACTCGACACTGAGTTAGTCACCATATTGAGTGTGTCCACACGGTGAAATATTGTTCTTAGAAGGTAATTCCGCATGACGGAACATCAATTTAGTCATTTGTGACAGGAGCATGTTTTTAATTCAGCTCCAGCTGATATTTGGTCAAAGTTTTTGAAGTCCCCATTTCTATTATTTTTGTACGCCTATGACGTCTTTATTTAACATTATAGTGTATCGTTTAGGTATGAAAGGGATCCAGCCTGTTGTTGTTGTAATGTACATTTTTAAAGAGTGAGCAGTTCGCCACTCGAATTTAGATAATTCACATCGCTGTGCATGAGTCAAGTAATGTTATGAACTTACTTATAAAGTTTAGGTTACACGATTCGGATCATTTCGATTAGTTCCACCTAAGGTTAAGGTGTGAACCAGTATTTTATTATCATTTAAACATGTTTTGTACGCAGCACTCATTCGCTGTGAGCTTCAGTTGCGCTACACAATGTCAAAGCCTTTCAAAGAGAGATGAATATCTTTCTGTTACGTCTATTTGGTTTACAGAAGCCAAACATATCATTCTACTTGAAATTGATTCGTCTTTAACGTTATAGTAACTTCCTTTACATGTGTATAATCCTTTAGAGTGATTGCTAGGAACACTCAGTCTACATTTACTGTGCTTTAATGTGTTGAAAGATCAGTGATAGACATTTTCTTTGAGATTCACTGACGCGCTATGATGCTTAGTGCCAAGCGCTGGGAGCACAATGACAGGTGCTTGTCCAGTCCACGCCAATAACATTGCCAAAGGTTACTTACGATCTCTCTTGTGAGACAATTTACTATCGACATCATTTTTATTTTCTTTATTTCTAGACCTAGCTAGGAATGTTCTTATGGGCTATGCTATGGTTATGCTCATGCTATTGACCTTGATTCAGTATCGATTTTTGTAAAGTTGTTCTGGTACGGGTGTACTGATAAGTAATGCTAAATTTTTAATATACTCACAGGTATTTGTGAGCTAGCCCCAATATGTTTTATCATGATTTATAATGAATTTGAGCAACCATTTGATAAGTTGGACCCTTAAGGCTATTATGTATTCTCACTTGTAAGTGAATGATGATTTACCGTGTTTTATACACGCAGGGTTGGTTACCACGTTTATTAGAGAAAGCCGGCCAGATCTATGTTACAGAACAAGTTTGGACCGAGGAGGAAAAGGTATGGTCTCTTTCGAGTACCGATTGTGTTATTGTTAACGTGCGAGCCACGTATTCTTTGTTGAGGTGTACCACGTGTTGGTAGCACCCTCTTGCGACGCCTTGCATATGGTCAACTATCTTAATAATCAATGGACTCATAAATCTACGACATTAAACTTAGGACTAAATCATGAATCATCAATTTATTTCCTAAACCGGCGATGCTAATAATACAGTTAAACCTTAATCGTTGTTAAATTTTTATCTTGTACCTGTAGTCGAGCAGACAAATGCATTGCACCTTCATTCGTTCTTACTAGTAAGTTTAGTAGCTAACACTGATAGACTTTGACAGAGATCACTCGAACCCAAAGTTCAGAACTCGAGGGGCGTGAACCGATCAGGGGAATGCTGTTCTTGCACAGTTTGATTCTCAAGTTTAGACACCCTGATAGATGACGGTGGACAACAAACAGTTGTTCATCTGTGGCAGGCAGGATTAATAAGACGATTATTTGTGTGTACCACTTATTTATTTACTGATGTGTTTCCCACTATTACCCTACTGTCTCTTGTAATATAAAACATCTTTGTTGTTTGTATATAATTTTACCAGTGTACTTTAAAATGATGACTGACAATAATTAGTTTTTGTATAGTTTGTGTATCACGGACGTCTGACGCCGTTGATCAGATTAAAGCAGGAGTAGTTCAAATAATTATAGTAAAAATGTAAATATGGGATGGTACCAGTCCTTTAACTTTGCTGTCCTGTTTGACATGTTTTGATGCCATGATGCCTTCTTCCTAGAAGCATCAGTTTTTGTATAACGATTTTTCTTGCGGTACCATTTCCCCAGTTTTGCTTTGTTTTGCTGTATTTAGGACCTGTCGAGGGAATTCTACGTTAATTTTAGGAGTTGTTTATTTTTTTTCTTTGCTTTTTAGCTACGGAATAGCCGTTTTATCAAACCGTCCGACCGTAGGACAAGGGTTTGACTTTCCAAATAAACCAACCATGAGTATGTCTTAAGTCTGGATTTTAATTATTTAGTAGTTTTGACCTTTTGGGGGTGCATTTTCTTTGGGCGTCTATGACAATCACTCTGATAGGAACCTGATCCTTAGGGAAGCAGAGTCTTGTGCCGGCTAGTCCCAAGAAGTGCATTCCGATCCTCTCCGGCAATGTGTCTCGAGGTAGAGGTCATCTGGGAGGCCACGTTACGGTTGGTGGTAACCAGATAACCTCGTCCAACGGGCACAATACACCGCATAAAAGTTAACGTGCACACTTGGGAGATGACTAGCCATACCAGATGTTAGGGTAGAGCTTGTTATCGCCTTAAAATAACTCGCTGGAGAAAGGAAGGTGATGACTGATGAGTTACGATCAGTGTTGGAATGTTAAATGAAGCAGGACGACATGGAAACAAGACCGCAGAGAAGTGGGTGTACAAACTGTAGAGATCCCTGGCGTAACATCGGATGGTCAAAAATGAACTTTTTTTTCAAATGTTAATTTTCATATCACAAAATTCATTATTCACAAATTTTAAAAACTACAGAGGAGGAGCAATGAAACTTTACTGGCTCGGTTTCATGACAAAACATTATAATGCGTAGTTAAATCTAAATACCAGGTGACAGAAATCAGAAGGGGACCTCTTCCATTCTTTGAGGGGGAATCCCTAGCTCGCGTCACCGAGCTTCAAGAGGCCTTACCTCAACGATATACATGGAAAATTCCAATGCGGGAGCCACTAGAGCAAGAAGAAGGTAGATGTGGGCGTGGCTTATGACCATATACACCACGTGACTCACACCTTTTCCACAGTAACAGTTACATAAAAAGCACAGGCAAATGTCAAAGAGATATTTATTTATCTCTAAATAAGACAAAATTTATATGATAATTAATTGGATTAAGATTAAATTATCAAATTAATTGCTTACACAGCAGGTCGGAGTACCTTATTCCCACTGCAGGGCCAGATATTCATACCGAGATTAAACAGGGGAAATACCTTTTTAGGCCATTAACAAAAGGACGCAAATCGTTCTACGTGAAATTCAACGATCGGATTACAAATCCAGCGGCACCAATGAAACCTGCCAATCATCTACTTCCAGAAAACGTTAGTCTCAAAATTGTTTAATGATTTCGATGGAAATAAGGGTCAGGGACCACAGCTCATTGAAGGGCCAGTGTTAAAAGGCATATATTGCAGGGCCGTACTCAGTCCAATATCAGTTCTAATCACGCCATTATGGACGGTAGCCCGCACACTTTTGCCCCAGATTTTTATTGGGTGACAAAGTGACCAAGTAATCATTGAAAATATAAACAGTTCTAACCACGTCATTATGATCGTAAGCCGCGTCACTTTGCTCCAGAGTATTGAGACAACAAAGGAAACATACAGTCATTGAAAGTGCTCCGAATAGTAAGAACACGACAAATATAGTCCTGTGAACCCAAGGGTTACTCTGGATTGAGTAGGAGGAACACCGAGGGTATTTGCAAACAACTTACCTATACACAGAATATCAAGATACGTCGATCTAAGAAGAATAAAGATTATCCCAGTTACCCACCAAAGCTACCATCGGAATTGTGCGCGAGGGATCAAAATATGGCTCGGCGTAATGTCTGATGGGGAACAATTAGGAAATCCTATGCTCACGGAGGTGAGAGACTAGAAAGAGTGTTTCACGCTAGATTTGTATGTGAGCAGAGAGTAGGGTACATAACTGTCACCGTGCCACGAAAGGATGAGCATAGTGAGGTCTCCCAAGTGTTACGTAATATGTAGATATAAACTGTACAGAAATTAGAGAATTAATAAATATGTGTTCAATGCTAGTGCCAAGATTCAAGTAATGTATATTATGTAAACGATACAGAAATTGTTATTTTAGTGATAAATATATGTTCAGTGCGAGTGTCAAGTGTTGTAATGTATGCAATTGAAGAAGAGTGTCACGGTGTGAAGGCCGGCTAGAGAAATGATGGAAGGGGTGGAGACCTACCCTGGTCTTTGCCAATGTCGAAGAACGTAAGCTCAATATGTGAGCACAATCATGGTTATATATTGCCAATTCTACCCTAAAGATCGGGGGAAGAAAATATATTTTAGTTAACAAATAATATGCTAAATCTGTGTAATTAAATGTAATTTTTGCGACTGGGAAATAACAGTTTTAATATGGAGAATGGTTCGTCGGCAGACTGCAATTAAGTCAGAAATGCCTTATGTAATTGAAAGATGGGTTGTGTAAATGATAGATTGTAACGAGGTCTATTTTTCAAGCCCAGTGAAATTGTTACTCGAAAAATTATATTTTCTTTTGAATAATAATAATAATTATGACGTAAATATCAAATTCAGAGTAAAGCCATGGATCACGGGAAGATCAAATATATTTGTGATATGTAAGTAGGTCAACTTTGAATTGAATCATAAAATATTTGAATTCCTATAATTGGAAGATGATAAAGATTCTAAACACAGGGTGTTTATAGATAATTCTTGCTTGTGATTGTAGAACACGTTACTCATATACAGTGTGGTCCACCCGCCCCTTATTTTTTTTGGAGGAAGGCAACCCAACTAACGCGTATATCACAGTCATCCTAAAAACATTTGGTACCTGCTCCTTTTCGTCCATTGTACAACTTTACCGTTGAGTACATCCTCGCGAATATAGTAGAAATCAATAGTGGCAGTGTTCTTTCAATGACCTCGAATATAATGCATGATTGAAACGATCAGAGCTCCGAATAACACCTTCTTACGTTTGGACAGGAAGTGTCTACGAATAGATTCAATAAGTGCCAGCTATACACCATGGTTCTCGGTAGCTACGGTGGCTAAATCAAGAATTGCTAGAATAGCGGCAACGAAGTCGCATTGTGGTAAGTTCGAACCTTGAACTAGTACATTTTTTTTTTTTTTTGCTTAATGTCGTTTATTGTGGATGTATTATGGACGCATATCTATCTGTTCCAACGAGTGATTTTTTATTTGGTCCTCAAAAGCACCGTACTTATCCGATGGTACCCAGCCAGATTGGACGACGACATAATGATCTGTAGAACGAAAGCAAGGTATCCTGTATATTCAACGTAACAAGTGTTCGAAATTTTGACCACCTTTGTTTAAAGGAAAACTCCGACTCACTCAGACGACCCACATAACAAATAGATTTTTTATGCGGGTAGGCTCTCGAATAAATATATCAGACCGAAACTATAATTTCTTTCAACGGCGTCTGTGCGAAAGGCGCTTGCTATACACTTACAATAATAGTTAGTTAGTGAGGTTTTAAGGGGCGGAACTACGAGGTCATCTGCCCCAAACATGCAGTAAATACAGATAAATATAACATTATTGGTTTTACGTCCCTTTTAACTACTCTGGCTTTTAGATACGTCGGGGTGCAGATTTTTTCTCCGAAGGGGATCTTCAACGTGCCAGTAAATCTGCTGACACGGCTCCCTCGCATTTGCGCACCCTCGAATGCCAGCTGACTGCACCAGGATACGAACCTGCAACCTTGGGCACAGCAAGCGAGAACGTTACCGCTGAGCCTCGCATCAAGGCAGTAATTACAGAACGTGTCATATTATTATAAATATTGAACTATTAAAATTCTAATTATCACGAATAGAGTCGCCTCCGTTGAGTAGTGGTCAGCGTGATTAGCTGCCACCCCGGACGTCCTGGGTTCGATTCCCGGCTCTGCCACGAAATTTGAAAAGTGGTATGAGGACTGGAACGGGGTCTACTCAGCCTCGGGTGGTCCAAATGAGTAGAGGGGGTTCGATTCCCACCTCAGCCATCCTCAAAGTGGTTTTCCGTGGTTTCCCACTTCGCCTTCGGGTAAATGCCGGGATGTTACCTACCATACGGCCACGGCCGCCTCCTTCCCTCTTCCTTGCCTATCCCTCCCGATCTGCCCCTCCCTTCCCATTACTCAAGAGGACCCTGTTCGCTTTGCAGACCGCCTGGGCGAGGTGCTGATCCCACCTCCCCAGTTGTATCCCCCAGACGAGATGTTTCAAGCTCCGGGACACTGCCCGTAGAGGCGGTAATGATGGGATCCCTTGCTGAGTCTGTGGGAAAACCTAACCTGGAGGGTAAAATCGGCTAAAAAAATAATAATTATAACGAATAGTGTCCATCCATGGTTTTGAACAGAATTTAGGGAATATAGTCATTTAAATGAGACAAGAAAATAACTTTCCCTATCGTCTTCGTAGATAATGTGAACAAAACAAAGTTGAAATCTTGCTGTACGAGGTATGAAGGGTATAATAAAATAGTTTAAAAGAATTTAAAAAATCTGTCGTTGGATAGTCTTGAACCCGGGATCTTCGAAAGAGCGAGCGGACGCAATAACACTTGCACACATTTCCAACACACTTTATAGGTTCTTATTGCGCTTCTTATTAACGCGTATGGTAAAATAATCAATTATTACAGTTAGATCTTAAATATTGATTGGAATGCATTTATTCAATACCTGGCATGTTTTCTAATTTACTTAAAGCAAGTTTCGCGACCGCTTTACGTTAATAAGCCGACATAACTGCAAATAATGCCCTCAAACGACGGCCCTTCGGTTTTATTTCATACAACTTAGCGTACACAATGCTAGCGTGTACTTCGGTGATACAAGCAGGTGTACTGACGAAGAGAACAGAATCATACAGGATTTTGTACCAGCGATCACAGCAGCTTCCTTGTCAGCGAGTGTCGTGTGATACGGGCCTAAAGATATGCTATGACGTTTTGTTAAAATTTAATAACAAGACAAGATGTTCGGTAAAGAACGTATTGCCTACATTCTCCTAAATGCATGGGTATTGTTATAACTCTTTGTCCTTTTCAAGGAGTATAATTGAATGTTGGTTGTAGTAGCTTCTTGAAATACAACGTGCTATACGGATATTATACATGAATATGGTGTACCCTTTGCTAGTGCTACCTCTGTAAAAAATTTCATTCAATTCGGTTTCACAGTGTTTGAATTGATGTGGGGAATCGATTTGCACACATACATGGCCGCTATCTGCAAACTATTGGGCTGATGATCTTGTAGTTCAGTCAAAAGATGCTTCCCACAAAAAGGTATGTTGTTGAAAAAAATGGTAGAGATCAAATGATTAGGTTGGTCGGAATTTGAAGTAAGAATTGAACATTTGGGTGGCCGCCATTCCGTTTCCGTCAAGATGGCGGCGACATAAAACATGACACTGAGGTGGCCTTTGCTAGTGCTACCTCTGTACCAAACTTCGTTCCATTCGGTTTAAACGTGTTTGAAAAGATAGGGGGAATCGATTTGCACACATACATGGCCGCTATCCGCACATTATTGGTCTGATGACCTTGTAGTGTGGTCAAAAGATTCTCTATACATAAAAGTATGTTGTTGCAAAATTTGGTAGAGATCAGATTATTAGGTTGGTCGTAATTTGCTTCATGCTTTTCACATTGGGATGGCCGCCATTACGTTTTCGTCAAGATGGCGGCAATATTATACATGAGACTGGAGTGCCCTTTGCTAGTGCTACCTCTGTACCAAATTTCATTCAATTCAGTTTCACCATGTTTGAATTGATAGGGGGAATCGATTTGCACACATACATGGCCGTCATCTGCAAACTAATGGGATGATGACCTGGTAGTTCAGTCAAACGACACTCGCCATACATGTATATGTTGTTGCAAAATTTGGTAGAGATCGGATGATTAAGTTAGTCGTAATTTGATTTAAGCTTTGAACATTTGGGTGGCCACCATTACGTTTCCGTCAAGATGGTGGCGATATAAAACATGACACTGGGATGTTCTACGCTAGTGCTACCTCTGTACCAAATTTCGTTCAATTCGGTTTCACCGTGTTCGAATGGATAGAGGGGGGGGCAGACATTCAGAGTACACACACTCACACAGACACAGAGTCAAACACAGACAGACACACAATTTTTGGCCCTGTGTACATCTCATAAGTCTACTTTTTTTTTTTTTTAATGGAAGGTATGCTAATAATACCATGGGAATTTCTAAGGAATACGTATACTTCGATGCAAGCACTGGCGATCAGAATATCCTTCGATATGTTGTTGTTTTGTTTTATTTGAAGGGCTAGAACATCGCGGTCATTTAGCCCCGTTTACTTGGGTGTGTGTGTAGAATTTGTCTGATAACCTGAGTTATTGCGGGCTTGTAATGATGTGTGTATTTGCAATTAAGGATTGGGAAGGAGGCGGCCGTGGCCTTAAGATAGAATCCGTCCCGGATTTTGGCCGGAGTAGAAGTGGGAAACCACGGAAAACCATTTCCAGGGTGGCTGAGGTGGGAATCAAACCCACTTCTTCTCATATTTGCTTCACGAGGCTACGTGTACCCAATTTCAGCCCTCAGACAAGTATTACATTTCTTGGCAGAGCTGGGAATCGAACCCGGACCACCGGAGCAACACTTCGATATGTTATGTTAATATTCATGCCAGTTTGTTAGTTTTCTGCCATTACAGGTCAAGTGGCATGTCGTACCAATTCGATCGTATTTTCTTTATAAATCACCAAAATTCAACGTACTGTTCACAAAAATACGTCGTAAGGCAATACATGTGGCAATGTAGTTACATCCTGACTAAAATTGAATGTGGGCTTTCGTTCAAAAAAGTATGCCTACTACTGGATTCGAAGCAGCATTCTATCCGCTCGCGCTCACCACGTACGGTCAGGCTTTAAGCCTCTCAGCCACCAACACATGGTAGACGCCGCACGCTCAACGTGCTGTTGTTACTGTAGTCGTCCCACCTCAAACGTTTAAGTACATCTCAAAGTCTTCAATCACGGTTTATGGTGTTTGTTTAACGTTCTACTATTACAGATCACGTGGCGTAAGCTATTAATTCGATCGTATTACGTGTATGTTTGTTATTTCAAGGATCAGTAAGTCATATGTTAGTAGAATGGGCCATAGTATTTGGAGGGAAAAGTTTAAGGTCGGTTTTTCTTTGCTAGACCTATGACCCAATTACATTGCTGTCACACAGTCAGAGCGCAGAGCAATATCGACCATCGGGAGAATTGAGATGTTAGTTGGGTTTCATAAAACTAAATAATAAGGGGCGGGTGGACCACACTGTATATATTAATAAGAATATATATTGAAGTTAAGAGTAAGTACTCCTGATTAAATGCGTTAATGGGTGTAATGTCTACGAGTGTAAGCCCGTAAAATAAGTCCTGAATAATTTCTACGAGTGTATTTGAGGCCGCAAGGTACGTCCTGGTAAAAAGTATGTGAATCTGAGGCCGTAACGTAAGTCCTGGAATAATGAGATGAATAAGAAAGGCGAAAGGTAAGTCCTGTAGTAATGTCTGCGATGAAAAAAGAAAGGCGATAGCAAAGTCCTTGATACGTCTGTGAGGAAACAATAAAGACAATAGGTCAGTCCTTTATGTGTGCGAGGAAATAAGAAAGGTGATAGATAAGTCCTTTATATGTCTGCGAGGAAATTGAATTTTAAATGCACCATTAACCTACATTTGCATAGTACCCTATAGATGACAGGCCACGATTATTTGATGTGTTTAGCAAGTACTTTTTACAATTAGGTGATTGATGTGAGTTATACGTGATCCATGTAACTTTATCTGACACAAGTATAAGTACACCCACATATATTTGAATAAGAGGCATTGACCATACGCAACGAAATAGTTACTAATTCTTGCATTGATTTTCGTGGTAGCAACTTTCCGACTTGAATGCGAGGAGAATCATGTTTGAGTGTATTTCCATAACATGTCTTAGGGACGAATAAAGATATTTTTATTTCTTAATAACTTGATTTTTATTGAGAGGGAACGACAATCGTCACTCCATAATTATAGTATCGAGTTTATACGTACTCACAACTTGATAATGCTCTTAGAGCGATTGCCTTTCATGTCAAATACATATTCAATCTTGAGGACCCAGTCAAAAGAATAAGTTATTCCCTCGTTCTTGGGTAAGATAGGGTAGGCAAATGCTCACAGATTAATGGTATAGCGCCATACTTTAAACAATGTGCATCATCTCCCAGCCAACCCCATTTTTCAATAATTAGTAAATTGTATCATATAAAGGAAATGTAGGACATTTGAATTGTGTATATTTAAATACCCAATTAATTAATCTGTTTAGACTTTTATTCAATTCCGTAACATTATTCACGGCAATAATTATGTGCTGTTTGATTTTAAAATGTGATTAGTTATAAATATTGTCAGATTGTCATCTGATTATGTAGAAGGAATTTTAGTAACCCTTAGATCGCTGTTTAACTTGATGTTTCGAGAGAATGGATAGACTTTGTTTCGTCTTTATTGTTTATTTGTGTGATTATCCACTTAGGGTAATTGTTTAGGTCAAATCAATGTTTTGATACCGGGTGAGTTAGCCGTGGTCGTTACGGCATGACTGCTGGCAGTTGCTCACATCCGGGAGGCAACCTTGAAGATGATCTTCTGTGGTTTCCCATCGTCCTTCCAGGCAAATGCCGGGATTGGTCCATAACTATAGGCCACAGCCGCTACCTTCCAACTCCTCGTACTTACATTCAAAACATTCCTCCCCAGACAATATTCCACACGCGACGGTACTTGTAGCTCACCCATTGGGTGTCCGCTTCGAAGCAGCTACAAAACTGGCGAGCCGAACATATACTCGGACACTCCCGGTACTAAAAGCTATACGCTAAAAAAAAAATTAAAAATGTTTTGATTTGTGGTTTGTTATTAATTTTTGCATTTGTACTTTTGTCTCTTGCGAAAATTAAATTTTATAAATGTAAACTACGAAGGATATTTGTTAATCATTTCACTACTCGTAAGAACCTGAATGTAGACCTCCTTATGCGGTGTAGTGTTTCTAATCCGAAAGAATCCGGTATGACCCCGAGTTCTGGCTGATATTATTTATTTTCATGGTCTACATCGCTCACAAACGGTTACAGTACTATACCCAAATTCAACATGATTGATTAGCTACGGCATCGCTAAGTTTCAACGCGCTCAGTATGTTACGTAAATATAGCTGCGAGATGAGTCAGGATCACTGGCTGACAAAGGGGTAGCTAAAAGGAGAGTATGTGTCATTTGGTAGGGGAAGTGATGCAGGTGACACGGTTTTGATCCCTTAGCCAATGATCGAACAGCAAGATCAGAACGATGGAGACAACGACCTCTTTAATATTTAATTAAATAAATACAGTATATTTGTAGCTGGGGTCTTCTTTATGTTATAAGAAAACGTGCATTAGTGTGAACGAATTTATCAAGATCAGTAGTGAGACAGGGAGAATCCAAACCAACACCGTCAGCATGTAACTTTTCCCCTTCTCAATAACTATATATTGGGGTGCGTGGGGATTAAACACCTGTACGATACTAACAACAGCAATAGTCATAAACACCCAACTACACCGGTTTTATTTATTTATTTATCGTATGGATTCTAGTGCCGGGAGTGTCCGAGGACATGTTCGGCTCGCCTGATTCTGTAGCTGCTTCCAGCGGACACCCTTAGCGCGAGCTACAAGTTCCGTTCATTTTCAAGTAGTTCAAACTTTCACTACCAGATATCAGTAGGTAATATAGGCCGAAGCTGGGACAGGGGTTAATGGGCAAGATGGCCGCCGCGCGCAACCAGCCCTATGTTATTGTTATGGAGGGGTCAGTCATAGCTGGGCCAGGGGCTAATGGGCAATATGGCCGCCACGCCCTGAGACCGTCAATGACGTCACAGGGAGAGGTCGGCTGTGTAGTTGCCAAATGGAATATTTATTATTATTATTATTATTATTAGGTAATTATTAATTGATCATGTATAATCAAGACCGGCCTTATATTATCCACTTCTTGGTGTAGTGGCTAGCATTCTTGGCAGTCATTCCTGAGGTTCGAATCCCGGCTCTGCCAAGAAATTTAATTTCTGGTCTCAGGAGTGGAACGGGGTACACTCAGCCTTGTGAGGCAAAACTGACAAGAGCTGGCTTTTGATTCATACCTCAACCATTCTGCCTAACCCGACTTCACCTAACCACAGCTCACCTAACCTAACCTAACCTAACCTAAATTCATCTAACCTAACTTCACCTAACCTAACCTAACTAACCTAACCTAACTAACCTAACCTAACCTAACCTAACTTCAAAGTGAGAGCAATTACAAGAGCAAATGTGAAAGCACACATAATAAACTAAGTTATAACCTAACCTAACCTAACTTCACCTAACCTAACCTAACCTAACCTAACTTAACCTAACCTAACCTAACTTAATATTGCTAGCAAAAAAAGTAAGAATAAAAAGTGTAAGAAAAAAAAGTAAGAGCAAATGTCAGAGCACAAATAATAAACTTAGTTATAACCTAACCTAACCTAACCTAACCCAACCTAACCTAACCTACAGACACCTCAATTAAAGATTTTAGATTTTACATTTTAACATTCTACATTTTAACATTTTAGATTTTGATTTTTTCATTTTACATTTTTTAGATTTTATATTTTATATTTTTTGTATTTTATATTTTAGTTTTTTTTTTAGATTTTACATTTTAAATTTAAGATTTTTTTATTTTAGTTTTACATTTTACATTTTCCGAAAAGAGTAAACTACAAGGTCACATACCTAACCTCACCAAACCTAACTTTACCAAACCTAACTTAAGCTAATCCAAAGGCTAATGCACATACACAAAGTATATAAGGGCACATGCAACTATCCTTATGTTAGTCTTATAGGCTACTGTACAACATGATCACTACCCCAACCGGGGTATATATTTTTTCATTTTGTTGTTCACTCATTTGTCAATTTTCCAATTTCCCATTTTCAGTTTTTTTTTAATGTCAGTTTTAAGTTTTTCAATTTCATAATATGGAGACATGGATTTTGCATTTTGTTGTTTACACATTTGCCAATTTTCCAATTTCCCATTTTCGTTTTTTTTAATGTCAGTTTTAAGTTTTTCAATTTCATAATATGGAAACATGGATTTTGCATTTTGTTGTTTACACATTTATTAATTTCACAATTTCCCATTTACAGTTTTTAAAATGTCAGTTTAAAGTTTTTCAATATCATGATATAGAAACATGGATTTTCCAGTTTGTTGTTATACATTTGTCAATTTACCAAATTCCCATTTACTGTTTTTAAAATTTCATTTTAATGTTTTTTCTATTTTGTCAATATGGAAACATGGATTTTACAATTTGTGTTTTACATGTTCATTTTGCATTAGGAGTGGAGAGAGGTGGGTAGTAATTAAAAATGTACAAGCAGTGACCATACAATATTTTTTTATTTTAAATACATGTACACTATTTACACATAATACATTTTTAGATATATTCTTTTTTTTGTTATAAATTGTACAGTTGTTTTTATTTTGTTTTCGATTTATATTTATTTTTTGATTATGAATACCATTTTTTATTTTTGTAGTGTTATTGTTTTATTTCCTAAATTGTTTTATGTATTTGCTAGTTGCAGGCAGAAGATTTTGATATTCATAACTTAACTCTTTAAGCATGGTTAATGATTGAGTAATGACCATAGGCATGTGTACCTATACCATCAGCATCAATCACTCTTTTATCATCACCAGGACACAAAGCAATTTTCTTTAGTCTTATAGATGATATGTCATGTTGTTTAGAAGCGAAAATGTTCATTGGTATTCTTTTTACATTATTTTTACATTATTTTTCATGACACAATCCTTATGTGTTAAAGTTTAAACAAAGACCTTGGTTAAAGGCATACGTTGATTTTAATAACAACCTTCGAAAACAAGCCAAAAATGATTTTGAGAAAAATCTGTACAAATTATTCAACAATGCCATTTTTGGGAAAACAATGGAAAATATCCGTAAAAGAATAGACATACGTCTTGTGATTGACAGTAAAAAGGTAGAAAAGCTAATAGCTAAACCAACATTCATCGACAGAACAATTTATGATCCTAAACTAGCTGCTTTCCACATGGTTAAACGTAACATTGTATTCAATAAGCCTATATATATTGGAATGTGTATACTGGATATTTCAAAAACTCTAATGTATTCCCACCACTATGATGTCCTGCTACCCTATTATGGAATGAACAATCTTAAACTCATATATATGGATACCGACTCGTTCATTCATTTGGTTGACACCCCAGATGTATATCAAGACAAGTTGGATTTCCTAGAACACCTGGACACATCAGATTATCCTACTAATCACATATGTTACTCTACATCAAACAAGAAAACGTTGGGGAAATTTAAAGACGAGGCTTGTGAACAAATTATAAAAGCATTTGTTGGTCTTAGAGCTAAAATGTACGCTTTAGACATAAATGGTAAAGAAATCAAAAAGATTAATGGTATTTGCAAAGGTGTTGTCAAAAATTGTATAAGCTTTCAAGATTATAAGGATTGTGTCATGAAAAACAATGTAAAAAGAATACCAATGAACATTTTCGCTTCTAAACAACATGACATATCATCTATATGACTAAACAAAATTGCTTTGTGTCCTGGTGATGATAAAAGAGTGATTGATGCTGATGGTATAGGTACACATGCCTATGGTCATTACTCAATCATTAACCATGCTTAAAGAGTTAAGTTATGAATATCAAAATCTTCTGCCTGCAACTAGCAAATACATAAAACAATTTAGGAAATAAAACAATAACACTACAAAAATAAAAAATGGTATTCATAATCAAAAAATAAACATAAATAGAAAACAAAATAAAAACAACTGTACAATTTATAACAAAAAAGAATATATCTAAAAATGTATTATGTGTAAATAGTGTACATGTATTTAAAATAAAAAAAATATTGTATGGTCACTGCTTGTACATTTTTAATTACTACCCACCTCTCTACACTCCTAATTCAAAATGAACATGTAAAACACAAATTGTAAAATCCATGTTTCCATATTGACAAAATAGAAAAAACATTAAAATGAAATTTTAAAAACTGTAAATGGGAATTTGGTAAATTGACAAATGTATAACAACAAACTGGAAAATCCATGTTTCTATATCATGATATTGAAAAACTTTAAACTGACATTTTAAGAACTGTAAATGGGAAATTGTGAAATTAATAAATGTGTAAACAACAAAATGCAAAATCCATGTTTCCATATTATGAAATTGAAAAACTTAAAACTGACATTAAAAAAAACGAAAATGGGAAATTGGAAAATTGGCAAATGTGTAAACAACAAAATGCAAAATCCATGTCTCCATATTATGAAATTGAGAAACTTAAAACTGACATTAAAAAAAAACTGAAAATGGGAAATTGGAAAATTGACAAATGAGTGAACAACAAAATGAAAAAAAAAATACCCCGGTTGGGGTAGTGATCATGTTGTACAGTAGCCTATAAGACTAGCATAAGGATAGTTGCATGTGCCCTTATATACTTTGTGTATGTGCATTAGCCTTTGGATTAGCTTAAGTTAGGTTTGGTAAAGTTAGGTTTGGTGAGGTTAGGTATGTGACCTTGTAGTTTACTCTTTTCGGAAAATGTAAAATGTAAAACTAAAATCCAAAAATCTTAAATTTAAAATGTAAAATCTAAAAAAAAACTAAAATCTAAAATACAAAAAAATAGGTTAGGTTGGGTTAGGTTAGGTTAGGTTATAACTAAGTTTATTATTTGTGCTCTCACATTTGCTCTTTTTTTTCTTACACTTTTTGTTCCTACTTTTTTTTTGCTAGCAATATTAAGTTATGTTAGGTTAGGTTAGGTCAGGTGAAGTTAGGTTAGGTTAGGTTATAACTTAGTTTATTATGTGTGCTTTCACATTTGCTCTTATATTTGCTCTCACTTTGAAGTTAGGTTAGGTTAGGTTAGGTGAAGTTAGGTTAGTTAGGTTAGGTTAGGTTAGGTTAGGTGAAGTTAGGTTAGGTGAAGTTAGGTTAGGTTAGATTAGGTTAGGTTAGGTGAGGTGAGGTTAGGTGAAGTTGGGTTAGGCAGAATGGTTGAGATATGAATCAAAAGCCAGCTCTTGTCAGTTTTGCCTCACAAGGCTGAGTGTACCCCGTTCCACTCCTGAGACCAGACATTAAATTTCTTGGCAGAGCCGGGATTCGAACCTTAGGAATGACCGCCAAGAATGCTAGCCACTACACCAAGAAGTTGATAATATAAGGCTGGTCTTGATTATACATGATCAATTAATAATTACCTAATAATAATGATAATAATGAATATTCCATTTGGCAACTACACAGCCGACCTCTCCCTGTGACGTCATTGACGGTCTCAGGGCGTGGCGGCCATATTGCCCATTAGCCCCTGGCCCAGCTATGACTGACCCCTCCCTAACCATAACATAGGGCTGGTTACGCGCGACGGCCATCTTGCCCATTAGTCCCTGTCCCAGCTTCGGCCTATATTACCTACTGATATCAATTATACCAATTGGTGAACGCTGGAACTTTGATAGAGCGTTCCGACGAAATATAACCTTACAATTTAGCTTCACACAAGTTTCGTCTGTGGAAGGATCATTTACATGCCATAAAAATATGACATGGGACCGCTGGCTCTACTTCCCTTCCGAAGGAAGGCATACTCAAGGATTTTTAAGCTCTTAAAAAACCCGACGACTTCGGCCGGGTTTGAACCCGCTATCTTGGGAGCAGCAGTTCAGCATGCTACCAACTACGCCACCGAAGCCGCTACTACACCGGTGACCACGTAAAATAAAAACACTGGAAATCTGGTAAAAATTGACATGAATTCTGATACCAGACAAATATATATATACTTGGCAGGATCCTCGTCGATACAGACTACCCTAACACTCCCTATTATATATACACAGGCACACTTATGACATATATTGATGAACCCTTGGAAGAAGATCACTGGTACTTACAGATGCTGGTCTCAGATATGAAGACTAACTCTACAAATTCTGGGGTTAATCATCCCAGAGAATCAGTCCTAATTACTTGTATTGCTGTTAATAATTGTTTCACGCGTATCCTTTTTCTATTGCAGATGTTAATTACTCTAGATTACTGATTTTCAGAATCCATCGATTTATACTGCTTCGTGGATCTGACTGAATAATAGTGCTCTGAATCCGTTTGGTGGATTAAAGCAACTAATTCGCACCTGAATTGAACAAAACTTAGCATATTTCACCAGTATTCGTAGATTAACAAATTTATCGTTATGACCCTCGAATTTCAGTAAACAGACCTAGGTTATAATACGTCATGCTATTCGAGACAGGAAGTCTTGGCGACTTATCTGAAGCTAGGCGAATTATTCCCGTAAGAATAATTCAACCTGCAACTCCGTATAGAACCCTTAACACAATATCGTGATCGTCCTGAATTACCTTCCTTCCCAAGATTAGCCAACCATAGCCAAACTTGACCTCTTCAATTACCAGTCCAAACACCTAACACCTGACTTGATGTCGATCCCTGATCAGAACAAACAACCACTCCACAACACGGAGCCACGAAAAGAATCAACCACTCCCTCAGGAGACACAAATTAAAATACTCTTCCCTGCCTCGACAACTATACATATCAGTCACATCCCCTCCAACCCCATGGTCTATACACCATAAAATCATAGCTCCAACCAATGAGGACACTGTATTCTGCCTTTCTAACTTCACTGAAACACACCTCTAGTACATAGATGCCGGACCTACTCCCCCCAACTTGCAGCATGACTAATCCTTGCACGCGGCCTGCTTGGAGAAACCCGTCGCTCGCAAGACACACTTCCTGGTTATGTGCACTTATCCAGGCACTCAAATAAATATTCACTTCTAAACTGACTTCGGATCCTGCTATAAACAATATCTTAAACCTTAATAAATTATATGAAAATCAATCACATGACATAATCTCATGTAATTTATTTCAGGATTAGGGCATAACCCATCTCCTTTGGGTACATTCGTGTTGACCGACTGAAAAGCACTAAACTCTTGTTTACTAAGGCAACACTGAAAATATGGCTTCAAACACCACAATGTTTATGGCTTCAAACACCACAACATAATACACTCCAATAAATAATTGTTCAACATATAAAAGCATCAAATAAAAATATATACATGATTATGGAAATCATGAGTCTCCAAATTGCGGGTTCGAGCCCTTGTAACTATGGGACAGTTACAAATCCCCTCCAAGAAATTCCATACGAAGACCTGTCTGAATATGGGATTCATCTACATTTCACATCAAAAAACATGTTATAAGTCCCTAAAATACACAATAACACACTTCTGAAAAACATACCCAAATTACCCTTCACATTTCAAATATATTAACCTTCAATACAATTTAATTTTCTTGATTTCTTTATGTTAACAATTCATTGTTTCAAATGTCTTTCTTTCACTTAAAACTAACTCACACTGACATTTCTCAAGTGTTCTTAATCGCTAACCCACACGGATATTTCTCACGTGTCCTTTATATTCGCTACTTGTCATAATTGACAAATTTGGCATTTAGCCACGTCGCACTCGTATAATGCATTCTACTATGCATTCGAAATTATGCTCTGCTTTCTGTTACTTGCTAATTGTAGCCTGTTCGTCATTTCTTGAAGTGTGCCAGTGCAATATACCACTTTGCACACTACGCCTGTCTCAGAGGATCTGCCATAACCTTACAAACTAATATACTGTATTCTTAAGGTTAAACACATAATGAGACACTACAGTGGTTCCTTGATGGTATGTTAGGCTGTACGCACACTCGCCAATGAGCTTGGTCACCATAAAAGATCCCTTTAATAACTGAAAAAACTTGGACATTTATTTGTCAACAGCGGAAGAATGACATGGCACTCTGAGTAAAACCTGATCACCAACATAAAAAAATCAAACTAAAGATCTGAGCCACGCTCTCATCTTTCTCCAACCCTAGGATCATCATCACCCACATTAAAAATACATTAAAATAATACGTCCCCGAGCCATCATACTCACATATACTTACCAGAGGACTTAAATACTTACCGGTACCTTCACATCCCTTGAAATACTTACCGGTACCTTTATTTGGCTCTATGACCCCTAACTCTAACATATGGTTACTTTCATCTTCTACGGCGGCCGCATACCTGAAAGGAATGGCATCTCTGAGTACAGAAAATGGCGAACTATCAACCAACTCAAATTGATGAGTGTATACGTGCGTTAATCCAGGCTTGTCACTAAATACTTCCCTATTACTCAATAATACTTCAATTAACTCCTTCTTACTCACGCCACACAACTTACTATGGGACTATGGGACGGTTACAAGCAGTTCTTAAATTAGTGGATATTTCCCGAACCCCTAGTCGTAGAGACTTTTGTGAGGTGTCATATCACTCGGGATAAAGACTCTTTTACTGTAGACTATTGATTTACACAAATAACCCAAAACTACTAGGTCATTGACTTATTTGTACCGATATTTCCCGAAACCGTAATTTTAGAAAGGCGTGCGACAGCTCATTATACTCGGGACGAAGCACCCTTTACCGTGGATTATTTGATTTTACCAATTTGTTGAAAGACATGACTACTGGATTATTATTATTATTATTAGGTAATTATTGATTGATCTGTTGTTATAGCTATGTTGACAGAGATATTTACCAAAGGAGGGCGGAAATATATTTTAAATAAGTGGATTCAGGATGGACACCTCTAATTATTAGTATTAAATAGAGACTCTATTTATGACAAGCAGGTATGCTTAACACTCATGGCTATGTAGGTAGCAGCACGTGGGGATTGCTCAAGGTCATGGCGTAGATTAAACAAGAACAAACCTCTCAAGAGACTGTGGGTGATGTTACAGAGAGAGAGGTCGGTTGTGTAACGTTGCTAAAAGGAATGCTTATTATTATTATTATTATTATTAAATTATTAACTAAATTATTATTATATTTATTATATTTATTAGAATTAGTATTATGTAACGTGTAGGTTCGCTTTAACACGCTTTGCTACATAGATGACCGCACTCAAGTTTATGTTAAAGTTTCAACAAGAATCGTCTTGTTGAGAGACCGTAGGAGAGGGGTTGGTTATATAACGTTGATAAATGAAATATTTATATATTATTTAATTATTTTATTTATTTATTTAATTATTTAATTTATGAAATATTTATTTATTTATTAATTATTAATTATTGAATATTTATTTAAAATAATAATTATTTAATTTTATAATTATTTATTTATGTTAAGCTGATGATGGTTAATCCTAATTAGACTTGTAAATGCTGGGAATGTAGACATTAATAGTTACATATTGAAAGTACCCAAGCTTCATTTGCCATTATTTACTTATTTCCAACACTATCCAGTCGTTGAATGTAGCTATGCTTTACGATGTGCTATGACATAACGCCCCCAAAGCTACGACCCGGTAACATATTAGATTGACCGACGTAGCCATGATTGATGATTTGAAATACGGTGGAGAGATCTAATTTGCTTAGGGTTTGAAAAATGTTTAAATGATTTTATAATTTTTGTAATTTAGCCTAATAGATCATATGCCAATGATTTTTTAAAAGTAATGCAACATAGCATTTAGCAGCCCCCAACCCCAACAGACTAGCTGACTGGTTAATATCAACTTTGCAAGCCATTGACGGTGGTCACGTGCTCTTGCGACTAGTTGGACCTAGGTGACTCGTTGAGTGATGAATTGTTTTACTTACCTGAACAGGCTTTTTTGTTTGCTTTCATTTTCATTATATTTTCTGGATTAACACATATTTTTTCACGAAACCAACAATATTAGGGAAGCCGAGGTCTGAGATGTTAATACCATAACCGCATCCGGGACTTTCCGACCCACTATGGTATAACGATACATACTATTACAGTTAACGAACAGGAACGAGCCATACTCTATACACACGTTTCACGGACCCTGTAAATTAGCTAAAATATAATTAATTTATCAAAATCCTCTTAAGATGTATAAAATTCACAACTCACACACTCAAGTACATGGGGCTAATATCCAGCTACTGTACACGTGACCGATGACCACAAGCAACTATACGGAGATGATCACCAAGCTATTTGAATTTCCACATACACTTAAACACACGGGACTGATGACCGAAATGCGCTAAAATACACGCTGGTAAATTATTATAATGTTCCATTAACAAGAGAACGAGACCGAACTTCTCCCAGCCAGTGCGGTGGTCTGGCAGAGTGGATAAGAACCAGCAGTCAGCTGAAATCCAATGCTTGTCTGATAAGACATAGGCCCGCATGCAAGATGAAAGTCACTGTAGAAAGATGGTTCAATTCCTCAACTCTCTCTAACTTGCATTGACCACAATAGAGGGCTGGTTCTAAGTTGTTTAACATTTAAATTTAGAGAACAGATTATTTATGTACTCTGACAACATAACTTAAGGCCACGGCTGCCTCTTTCCCAATACACACGCTTCTACAGACACCACAATTACTCAGATTAGCATATACAAAACTGAATTAACAGATTTAATCCTCTACATGGTGTTGTTATATTTTATTTATACACTGGACAAACGCTAGTATAGCTTTAATTTTATGACCAAGGCCATCCCCTTCCCAATTCTTATTCTAATTGTCCTAACCGAAACTAAGAAGGAAATGGATTTGATTTTCACCATACCCATTAGATGTAGGTTTCATTAAATGTTTGTTTCCAAAGAGTTACTGTTATGCCAGGGAGGAGTAGCTTAGTGGTAGGGCGTTTGCTTTGCAAGTGAAAAGCCTAGGGTTCAATCCCCGACTCTTCCAACGTTCTTTGCCCCACCTGTATTATGTTTAAATAGCATTGTTTTACAACTGAATTTACGCAATTAGACAAAATAACTTAAGTCCACGGCTACTTTTTTCCCATCCTATCTTCACCTTCTTCTTCTTCTTCTTCTTCTTCTTCTTCTTCTTCTTCTTCTTCTTCTTCTTCACTCTGCACCTCGCTCTCCATTTGTTGCAGTTAGCTGCATATCATAGTGTTCGCCTTTTTGGTCGTCATGGAGGTCTCTGTCCGTCAGGCACGAGAGCAAGTGACTTCCCTACAATGGACTCTGTATTTGCTCGAGCTACATGCCTTTACCAATGCAAACGAGTCTCCCTCATTTTGGCTAAAATAAGGGAAATTCCAAAATTATTGCGGACTTCGTTTTTAATATGATCCAGACGTGAAATTCCCAAGGACAATCGTAGCATCCGCATCTCCATTGAGTGCAAGGCTTGTTCATGTTTCTTTGTATAAGGCCAGCATTTGGCTCAATACAAAGCAACAGGGCGGACGACTGTGTGATAGATCTTAGTTTTGAGGCGCAAAGGGATCTTGCGGTCATAGAGAACGCCTGTGACCTGGCGTTACTTCATCCACGCAGCATTCACTCTTGCACGGGCATCCGAGACTGTGTCACCATCAGGTCTCGCAACGGATCCAAGGTATCGGAGATGTGAAGCCTTTGGTCGTGGGGTGCCATCTACTATGATGCTCCCATCTATCTGGGAACCAGATTCAAGGTACTCGGTCTTAGTAAGGTTGAGCCGTAGTCCAAATTCACAGAACCTCACATTCCAGAGGTTGACCATGTGTTCTAGATCACTACGGGTCTCGCTTGCAAGCATGACATCATCGGCGTGCAGTAATGCCCATGGTGGTTGCCTCTGCAAATTGGCAGTCACTGTATCCATACATAGGATAAACAGGTGTGGGGATAGTGCATATCCCTGGTGAACCCTAACTCGAATATCGAACAGTTTGTTGAAGCCAGGAGCACTGCGTACAGAGCTAGTTGTGTTACTGGACCCAACGCACATAAGCTTCTGGTATGCCATGAGATCGAAGAGAATACCATACAACCTGATGTGGAACCCGGTCGAATGCTTTCTCCATATCCAGGAAAACCAAGTGAGTTGTCCTTCTTTGCTCCATATACTTTTCTATCAGAAGCCGAATTGCTTGGATAGCATTAGTTGTTCCGCGACCTTTCTTGAACCGACACTGGTTAGGTAAGATGGTAATATTGGTACTGTGACGCTAATTTGCCAAGCTGACGAGATTTGGTGGCTCGCAAGGCATTTGTTAAAGAACTCTGCTAGGAACTCTGCACAGGCATGACCCAACTGCTTCCATAGCTCCGCAGGGATATCATCAGGGCCTGTTGCCTTGCCATTTTTCATGGCGTTGATCGAAGTATTGACCTCGGCAGGTGTGATAGGTGGAACTGCACCCTGTACTGGTTCGGGTAATGAAATCGGTGGGTGCCAGAACTCTTCATTACATATAGCATTGAAGTGTTCATGCCATCGATGAAGGATCACTGTTGGTTTTGTTAGAAGATGCCCGTGCATATCCCTGATATGCATGACATGTCCTATGCCGTCTGGCAGCGTGGCTCAGGGGTAACGTTCTCGCTTCCTGAGCCCATGGTCGAAGGTTCGAAACCTGGCGCAGTCAGCTGGCATTTGAGGGTGCGCAAATGCGAGGGAGCCGTGTCAGTACATTTGCTGGCACGTTTAAGATCCCCTTCAGGGCAAAATTCCGGCACCCCGGCGTCTCTAAAAGCCAGGGTAGTTAAAAGGGACGTAAAACCAATAACATTATTATCATTATTATTATTATTATTATTATTATGTCCTATGCCAACTGTGGCACGATGACGGCATCTGGCAAGCTTGTACATATTATTTACGCCAGAAGATTCCTCTAATTGTTCATACAATGTATTGTTTTAGATCCCTTAGTTGGGGGGTGGTTTGGGATAAAACACTTGTGTCACTGTGATAATTTGGAAGGTAGTTCCTAGGAGAGAGTAGCTTCCCGTAGCTGGGAGAGCTTACTAGTGTAGTGTGTTGTTTAGTGTTTAAACGCTAGGGGGTGTTCCTGCAAAGATGCAAATGTTGATTAGGGGATGGACCTCTAAATGCAGGCTACTATACCGGCCTGCCAGCTGGACGGGATGAGTAATGCAATAGGCGTGCTTACGTCAGCGGCTCGACGTTATGTAGTCGAGTCGCGTGCGGGAAGCACAATGGAGTCTGACCAAGCAATTACTGGCTACTATGGTCACGGTCAATCGTGACGAGAGTCAGGAAGGGTATGAGGATGTAAAGAGGAGTGTAATTATCAATACAAGTGTAATTTACTGACCATGTGTTTATTGGTCAGTGAGTGTGAATTTGTAAGTCCCTCTTGGGGGAATGTAGGCAATTATACAAGTAGAGTGTACAAGATTATGAGTGGTTGTTTAAAGAATAAAGGATTCTGAGCACTTTGCTGAGTCTCACCTGATGATGCAGCTGGAGCAGACGTCGGCTAGGGCCTTCGGCGACGCACACTGTATAACAGATAATGGCTCCAAAAAGGACTCCATTCTTATAGTTCTCGGCGCTGCGTGGTCAGCATTCCGTCGACGTAGCTGCCCCAGTTAGTTGTTGTGTAGATGTTTATGTATGTGTCGCAAGTAGTTGGCTAACCTCCCAAGCTGGGTGGCCGCCTCTTGCCGTGTAAAGATAATGTTCTGGTCTTATGATGTTGCCAGTTGGGGTGGTTTTAGTAAAAGATGGGGGGTGGCTTTCAGGGGGTACAGCCCCCCGGGCCTGTACAGTATTAAGTTGCTTTTATTTAGCAAGTGCAACAGCGTGTTTTGCATCAGATTTCAGCTGGCGATATTGACTTAGATCAGCATCGGTGCTTGTTCTAAGCGACTTTTTGAAAGCAGTTTTCTTATATTCCACAGCTCGTTGTACGTCTTCATTCCACCACAAAGTTTGTTTGTCAACAAATTAACGTCCCCGTTTTGTCATACCCATTACTTCCTTTGCATTGGCCTGGATATTTGAGGTGAATTCATTCCATGCTAGTTGATCGATGTTGTCAGGAAGAGGACCAATAGAATCTAGAAGTTTCAATTCATGTCCAGGTAGTTTCCACCACTTTATACGCTCAGTGTTGGTAATAGGTCGTGCAGAAGCACGAATAGTAATATGAAAGTATAAGATCAAGGGCTCATGTTGGGGAGCAACATTTTCTGAAGGAATGACCTTAGAGTCCTTAAACAATATCAGATCTCTTCTACGCAACAACCAGTAATCAATTTGAGTTTGATGGCCACCACTGGTCTATGTGATGAGATGTGATAACCGTTTCTTGAAGGAGTTCACCACCACTAGGTCACAAGCCTCGGCACACTCTAAGGTTAGCACACCAGCTGCATTTCGCGTCCCATGACCACAACCACAATGTACGCGTTCAAAACCATCTAGTGATCTACCAACATCAATTTGAGATCACCACCAATAAGCCAAGACTCATTAGGATCAACTGAAAGTATTAATGCCTCAATATCACCCAAGAATTTGTCTTGTTCTTCTACTTGTTACCCAGTCTGTGGTGCATTGCATGAGACGATATGGAGTGATGTTGCGTTGGTTATTATCTGGATGCTCATCAGGCGATCAGAGATACGGTTTACTCTGGTGACACTATTCCGTAGCCGTTCACACTGATGGCAATTGCCACACCATTTCGGTCTGATGTTTTGCCGTAGTAGAAGAGCTTGTAACCATCACCAATATCGCGCGCCTTTGCACCTTTCCACTCTACTTCCTGGATACAGGCTACATCAACTTTGCATTGGTGGAGCGATTCAGCCAACTCATGATTGCGCCTACTTAATGTCCCAACGTTGATTGTCGCAAATCTAGTAATCGAGCCTTTCTACTTTAGCCTGTTCCGGCCTTGGGTACGTAAACCTCGTCTATTTCCCACACCGATCAGGCGGGGTTGGGGCGCATCGCCTGAGGGGGACGCCCTAGCCTGGATACTACAATTTATTTGGTGCATCATTAATTGTTAAATTTAACAGCTACAAACAGCATAATACCACAAATTAACCCAAATCAGGCAAATTTTTACAAATTTACCTAGATCGAGGTCTAGCCTAGTCTTTAAGCCACTGTTTGCTATCACGAAGCGTTTATGATCCCTTATTAGCAGTTAGCACTGCGGTTTCTCTTGCACTTAAAAATTCTCTCTTTGAAATCGTTAAACACTGAATTTAAACATTACCTATAAGGTTTGCCTCTGTTTTTCTTACCCTTTTCAGCCAAGCTCATTAACCTCTTTAGGCCTAAGATTTAGTTAGGCAATTTTTACTCTCTCTCATTCTCATAACCTAGCTCGACCATCTGAGTCGGCTCACACGAACAGCTTTATCCAACGTGTTAATTTATAACATAGCTTTTCTCTTTTTATTACCCGTCTGTCATTGCTCCGTACCGGCAATTAATCGTGCGACCCTTATAGTTGATACCTCTAGGTCTAGATTATGTATGAGATAACCTGAAGTTACCCAACTGTCTCGACCATACAGCAAGGCGGTCAAACTACTAAGCGATATACAGTAGATAGAGTTTTAAGGCTACAATTACTTTGTTACTTTTTTGAAACTGAAAACTCACTATATCAGCTTTTACACCTAAACACTATTTCTTTTCGCCAAACTATCATTCTGAGGGGATATTCAACACTCTAATGTTTTACTTGCTCTTAGACAGCACTATGCCTGTCTCTATAATGTTTTCTTTAGTTTTATAATCTAAATTATTAATTGTGGGGTTAGCCGAGTGATCTAAGGTGTTTGACTTAAGTTAAAATTTTCTATATATAGGAAGCCAGGGTTCGAATCCCTTACCCGGCACAACTATTACCTCAATATTGGTAGTCAGCACTGTAATATTATGGTACTCAATACACAAAACAGCAGATAGAATACAATACTATAGTAAGTCGCTTGTCAACGAACCTCGCAGTTTTTAATTCGGAGTGAGCAGTACTAAACACAGTTCGCCATAACATTTAATTATTTAAATTGTTAATTACAAAGGTTGTAATAATTTTTAATGGATTATTAATACAATATTTGGGAATAGTTGTTTAGCAAAGAAATGTTCTAACTGTAGCCGATACTGTTTTACGACATACAGCACAGGTTTTCAGTAATAGTGCACATTTGACACACGATAGTAAGTGCCCTCAAGGTAAGAATACAATGCTCAGTTCCTCTTGGTAGCAGATTTTACACAACAGCATGGCATGTAAAAGATCCTTTCACAGATTAAGCTTGTGTAAAGCAAAATTTGTTAGGTTAGATTTCGTCAGAACGCTCTATCAAAGTTCCAACGTTCACCACTAGGTATCATTGATATCTGGTGGCGAAAGTTGGAACTACTTGAAATTGAACGGAACTTGTCGCTCTCCCTTTAGGGTGTCCGCTGGAAGCAGCTACAGACTCAGGCGAGCCGAACATGTCCTCGGACACTCCCGGCACTAAAAGCCATACGATAAATAAATAAATAAATAAATAAATAAATAAATAAATAAATAAATAAATAAATAAATAAATAAAATCCATGCTCTAGTTTGGCAGTGCTATTTTCTGTTATTGAACGAGGGACTGGAAGATTAGATTCTTTCTCTTCAGAATAATGAATTTGCGCTGCTTCTTTTAATTCAGAGGGCGCTTTAATATCTTGTGTTTCATTTCCTGTAATAATGGCTTTTTATTGCCATAAATATTGTTCACAAAGTTCTGACCCTTAAGCTGTGCAATGTACGTACATTTAGGATACCAAAAAGCATGTTCCACAAAAGAGTCATCTGTTATCTTCCAATTCTTTAAACCACCTCCACAATGAAAGCATAGAGTTTTGTCCCCTTAACCTGTAGAAAGGAATCCAGCTTCACTCAGCTTAGCCGGACGTTGCTTCAATGCCACTGGCCAAGTGTTCTCATACGATTTTAACCTTTTGTACGGAATTGTACTCTAGATTCACTGAGCCAGATTAGTTAAATGGGACGTAAAACTAATAACATTATTATTTTCTTTCCTCTTGTGGATTCCCAAGCGTTCTAAAGCCTGGTCATTGAGTTTAGCTATACCGTTTTGCTGCATAGCACTTGATAGCATTTCCAGTTCCCCTGGACCGCAGGTATTATAATTCCTTGAACTGTTGCTGTCTGGTATAACAAGGGAGTGGTTCGGATTTATTGTCATGTTACCCACTGACAATTTGCGAAGGTAACGGCAACTAGGAGACCATCTAATATTGTCTCGGAACGGGTCGTCACCTTCTTCCCATTATCCTATTTCCACACTACAAAATACGCACCGGGCAATATCTGCTCTTTTTACATAAAAAACAGCTGCAGCCCATTTATCTGGTGATAGAAAGTTTACACGCCATGATGTAAATGTCTTAAACGATGAATTTCAAATTTTAAGTCGAGAGGTGTTCTATCCACTACATGACGAGTGGTTTGTAATTTTTGAACACAACGCTTCAGATAGATCCTTCTATAACTACGTCCAATCACTGATGTTCTCAAAGACTCGGAAAGCCGCAATGGTTTAATAGTCGTAAAAGCCTCATCCTCCTCTTTTTCATCATCATCATCATCATCATCATCATAACTATCACTATCTAGTCCTTTTTGATCCTCTTGGATAGTCCGTGTTGCCTTTGATAGTGTTGAAGGATTTTCGGATGGAGATGATTGCTTAAACATAGATTTATTTTCATGATCATCATTAATATCATTATTATAATTATTATTAACATTATTTTCACATTTCTCCACTGCAACCTTATTGATGGTCTGTATTGCCTGTGATAGAGTTGAGGGCTTTTCAGACGTTGACGACTGTCCTAATATGTTAAATGCATTTTGATGTTTTTTTGTCAACAGCAACCTTGTTTCGTCCAAGGTCACTCACTCTTACGACCTGACCATTTTTTTTTCAGATCGCCTGGACATATTTTTGATCTCTCCTTAGAGCATCGCCAGAATATTATTCTATCAACATTTTGTCGCTTATAGTTATAAGCGTATCCTTTATAGAGTGCACATTGTCTACCTTTGTTAGTTGTAGTTAGTCCCATAGTAGTAACTGACTTGTCAGTCCGATTTGCATTCTACAAAGGTTACAACAAATCTGGTAAAGGAGTGATTTGCGTTGGCTTTTTATGTCTGCTATGTCAGTCGGCTTATTTTTGTTAGCATATTTTAAGGATTATTTTATGTCGGCTTATTTTTATGTAGGCTTATTTGGCAGCTTATTGTTACGGCTGTGAGTTTGTGTCATCACTCACCGCATGAGTCACAACTGCCCCAGGGCTGGGCTGTGTCCTGCCTCCTGTATTGCGCGCGCCTTATGCAACAGGGCTACTAAGACAAAGGGATAGTCCAGAATATTCGTGACTGGACCAGCGATGGAAACCTCGAGAAGCCGTGAACCCTGGATGGATCTAGAAGCATTTATTGAGTCACCGGCCTGCTATATAAGTGCGACCTGTCTAGCGGTTGTGTTTGGGTTTTACGAGCTAGTGCGAGCGATTATCTTGTGCGACAGAAGTGTGGTGACGAACTGCTGTGCGAGTTACGAAATCCAGTGACATTGTTTCTCCAGCCTGTGGACAGCGAAATAGCCTGCAGCAAGTGATCGTAAGTAATTGTGGTCGGTGAACATAATGGAGAGGAGCAGGTAGTTTCTGTCAAGGCCACCGTACTCATTAGGACGGATTAACTTCTGTGATCTGTTGACAAGTGGAAGGGCCAAGAGCGCTCAAGGAAGAGACATGAAGAAACTGGAGTAAGGCTCCTAATTGCTTGTATTTGCTGATTAGTGTAATTTTCTGGCCACAATAAAGTTAATTATTTCTTTAAGCAGTAATTGGTGTTGTGCTTTGTACCCCCACCGTAATCCAGTTAACAAAGGTGCCACTAGGGGGTGGCACGTAACATTATCTTAATTTCGGCTTATTTAGCGGCTTATTTTATGTCGCCTAATTTAGCGTTTACTTGATGTCCGCCTATTTGGCGGCTTACTTTATGTTGGATAATTTGGTGGGTTATTTCATGTCAGCTTATTTAGCGGCTTATTTTATGTCAACTAATTTAGTGGCTTACTTGATATCGACTTATTTGGCAGGTTATTTTATGTCAGCTTATTTAGCGGCTTATCTTATGTCGGCTAATTTAGTGGCTTACTTGATTTCGGCTTATTTTGTGGCTTATTTCCTTGGTCGCCTTCAGATGTTCACTTATTTCGTGGGTTATATTATGTTGGCTTATTTAGTGGTTTATTTCCTTGCTCGCTTTCTGATATCGGCTTATTTGGCAGCTTTTTTTATGTAGGCGTATGTAGCGGTTTATATTATATCGGCTTATTTAGCAGTTTATTTCCTTAGTCGCTTTCTGATGTCGGCTTATTTGGCAGCTCATTTTAATGTCGGCATTTTTAGTGGCGAATTTTTATGTCTTTTAATTGGCAGCTTACTTTTACGTAGGCTTATTTAGCGGCTCATAGACTTATCTACCATAATTTAGGCGCACGTAACCTAACCTGACCTCACTAACCTAACTTCACCTTCCTTTACCTAACCTAACCTCAGCTCACCTAACCTAACCAACTAAACCTGACGTGACCTGACTTAACCAAACGTCAGCTAACCTTACCTAACCTAACCTCAGCTCACCTAACAACCTAACCTCAGCTCACCTAACCTAACCAACTAAACCTGACTTGACCTGACTAACCTAACGTCGGATAATCTTACCTACCCTAACTTCACCTAACAACCTAACACAGATTTCCGACACATTCTATAATCACACAAGTACATGGTGTATACGTGGACACTGTAACTTCATGATATCGGATGATGAATAGTTGGGTCCACAGTCAAAACTTTCCTCCGTAGATTAGTAGATTACTGTCGATCCTAGGTTAGGTGAGGTGAGGTTAAGTCAGGTGAGTTGAGGTTAGCTGGGGTTAAATTAGGTAAGGTTTAGTGAAGTCAGGTCACGTCAGGTCAGGTTAGGTTAGATGAGCTGAGATTAGGTTAGGTACGGTTAGCTGACATTAGGTTAAGTCAGGTCAAGTCAGGTTTAGTTGGTTAGGTTAAGTGAGCTGAGGTTAGGTTAGGTTAAGTTATGTGAAGTTACGTTACTGTAGGTTAGGTCAGGTTAGGTTAGGTTAGGTTAAGTTACGTTACTGTGGGTTGGGTACGGTTAGCTGACGTTAGGTTAAGTCAGGTTTAGTTGGTAAGGTTATGTGAGCTGAGGTTAGGTTAGGTTAAGTTAGGTGAAGTTAGATTAGGTTATGTAAGGCTATAAGCTGCTAAATAAGCCGACATGAAAATAAGCCGCTAAAAAGCCGACATTAAAATAAGCTGCCAAATAAGCCGACATCAGAATGTGACCAAGGAAATAAACCGCTAAATAAGCTGTTATAATATAAACCGCCAAATACGCCTACATAATATAAGCTCCCAAATTAGCTTACATCAGAAAGCGACCGAGGACATGAACCGCTAAATAAGCCAACATAAAATAACCCACCACATAAGCGGCCATCAGAAAGCGACCAAGGAAATAAACCTCCAAATAAGCCGACATCAAGTAAGCCGCTAAATGGCCGACATCAAGTAAGCGCTAAATAAGCCGACATAAAAACAAGCCCCTAATTAAGTGGAAGTTAATATAAGCTGCCAAATAAGCCTAGACAAAAATAAGCTGTTAAATAAGCCGATATAAAAACCGACGCTCAATCACTCCCTTACCAGAACTTTTGTAACATTTGTAGAATGCAAATCAGACTGACAAGTCAGTTACTACTATGGAACTTACCACTACTAACTAAGGTAGACAATGTGCACTCTATAAAGGCTACTCTGACAAAATGTGGATGGAATAATATTCTGGCGATGCTCAAAGAGAGGTCAAGAGGATGTCGAGGCGATCTGAAAAGTAAAAATGGTGAGGTCTTAAGTGTGAGCGATCATCAATCTGGTGCTCCGAACGAAACACGGTTGCTGTTGACAAATATTCATCAAAATGCTAAAAAGCTAGTTCGAGAAAAATATATTGCTGTACAAGATAATATTCCTCTCGAGTTAAATATACTAAAACGCCCACGAGCACATACTGCTTCGTTTGCTAAAATGCATTTATCATCTCCTCAAAAAGTCATGTTAGGACAGTCATCAACGTCTGAAAAGTCCTCAACACTATCAAAGGCAATAATAATAATAATTCTAATAATGGTAATAATGATAATCATGATCATAAATCCATGTTTAAACAATCAAATCCATCCGAAAATCCCTCAACATTATCAAAGGCAACACAGACTATGCCAGAGGATCAGAAAGGACTAAATAATGATAGTAATAATGATTATGATGAACATGATGATGATGATGATGATGATGATGATGATGATGATAAAGAGGAGGATGAGGTTTTTGCGCCTATAAAACCATTGCGGCTTCCCCAGTTTTTCAGAAGATCAATGATTGGACGTATTATAGAAAGATCTATCTCAAGCGTTAAAAACCAGTTGTCATGTAATGGATAGAACTCCTCTCAACTTAAAATCAGAAATTGATCGTTGCAAAACATTTGCATCATGGCCTGTAAACTTTCTAGCTCCAGATTAACTGGCTGCAGCTGGTTTTTATTTTGTAAAAAGAACAGATGTTGTCCATTGCGTATTTTGTAGTGTGGGAATATGACACTTGGAAGAAGACGACCCCATGTTAGACCATATAAGATGGTCTCTTAGTTGCCCTTGCCTTCGTAAATTATCAGTGGGTGAACTACCAATAAATCCGAACCACTCCCCTGTTATACCAGACAACAACTGTGCAAGGAATTATAATACCTGTGGTTCACGGGGACTTGAAATAATACCAAGTGCTATGCTGCAAAACGGTAAAGATAACCTCAATGAGCAGGCTTTAGAACACTTGGGAATCCACATGAGTAAAGAGCCTGTGAATCTTGAGTACAATTCCGTAGAAATAGGTTAAAATCTTATGAGAACATTTGGCCAGTGGCATTGAAGCAGCGTCCGACTAATCTGAGCGAAGCTGGCTTCTCTTTATACAGGTTAAGGGGACAAAACTCTATGCTTTCATTGTGGAGGTAGTTTAAAGGATTGGAAGATACCAGATGACCCTTTTGTAGAACATGCGTTTTGGTATCGTAAATGTACGTACATTGCACAGCTTAAGGGTCAGAGTTCTTTGAACAATATTTATGGCAAGAAAAAAGCCATTATTACAGGAAATGAAACACAAGATATTAAAACGCCCTCTAAATTAAAAGAAGGAGCGCAAATTCAGTATTCTGAAGAGAAAGAATCTAGTCTTCCAGTCCCTGGTTCAATAACCAAAAATAGCACTACCAAACTAGAGCATGGAGAACAGCTGTTGTGTATAATCTGCTTCTTACCTTGAGGGCACTTACTATCTTGTGTCAAATGTGACCTATTACTGCAAACCTTTGCTGTATGTCGTAATGGGGGGCGTGGTGGCTCAGCGGTCTAGCTGTATGCCTCTCACCCAGGCGGTCCGGGTTCGATTCCCGGTCAATGCATGTGAGATTTTCGAAGTAAAATGCCATGTCCTGTGGTTCGGATTCCACGTAAAAAGGAGGTCCCGTGGCTCATGATCTCAAGATTAACGGTCACGTTAAACTACAAGCTTCCTTTTTTTTTGTATGTCGTAAAACAGTCTCGGCTACAGTTAGAACATTTAGATAGTTAGTTATTGTTGTTTTAAGGGGCGGAACTACGAGGTCATCTGCCCCTAATTAGAACATTTATTTGCTAAACAACGTATCCCAAATATTGTGCTTATAATCCATTAAAATATTAATACAACCTTTGAAATTAACAATTTAAATAAATAAATATATATATAAATGTTATGGTTAACTGTGTTTAGCACTGCTCACTCGGAACTTAATGCTGCGAGGTCCGTTGACTAGAAACGTACTATAGTAATGTATTATATCTACTATTTTGTGTATTACAGTGCTGATTCTAATGTTGAAGTAATAGTTCTGCCGAGTAAGGGATTCGAACACTTTTTTTTTAGCGTATGGAAGGTAGCGGCTGTGGCCTATAGTTAGGGACCAACCCCGGCATTTGCCTGGAAGGAAGATGGGAAACCACAGAAGACCATCTTCAAGGTTGCCGGCGGGGGGATTCGAACCTCCTCGCCTCCCGGATGTGAGCGACTGCCAGCAGTCATGCCGTTACGACCACGGCTAACTCTCCCGGTATTCGAACCCTTGCTTCCTATATATAGGAAATTTGAACTTAAGTCAAACTCCTTAGACCAGTCGGCCAACCCGACGATTAATAATTTAGACAATAAAGCATTATTGAGACAGACATAATGCTGCCTTAGAGGAAGTAAAACATTCGAGTGTTGAATATCCCCTCATTATGATAGTATGGAGAAAATACATTTGCGTTTTCAGTTGCAAACTACAATATTCTTCGAAAAGAAAGCTATTGTAGCCTTAAAACTCTATCTATATCGCTTAGTATTTGAACCACCCTTGCTGTATGGTAGTGACATTTGGGTAAATTCAGGCTATCTCATACATAGGCTAAAGGTAGCTAATATGAATATAGCTAAAAAGAATACATGGCAACAATGCCAAGAGAGTATCTTCAAATAAGATATCATGTCCAAGTTACAAATGGATATACTGCCCCCGTAAATTGAATTATTCAGGGACAAAATGAGAGTATGTTCCGTCCCCATGATAAAATTTAACTAGCAAATATAATTTCTGGAAGTGTGACACAAGAGGGTCGTATTACAAGCTCGACGCTGTGGGTGAGCCCGATCACGTGATAGATTGCACAATGGACGCTTCTAGACGGCTATTCTTAGCATAGCAACAGCGAGTTTGGAAATTAATATTATAAATATTGTTATAAATTATGCTATTGGATCCCAGTCCACAGTCAATGAGGAGGTTTTTGAAGACGGGATCAATTTTAATTACACAATATGATGAAATTATGCATTTAGGCCCTTAAAAGAAGATTTTCTTATTTGGTAATGATGAGAATATTAAGAGAAATTATGTCTGATACTTTAAGAACCACAGATCGGTTATTCTACGCAGTAATAACCATTAGTAATCTACGCGCTAAAATTATGGTGGGAGATTCATATGGCCACCAAAAATTCGACTTGGAGGGGGAGATCCAAGGATCGAGGTTCTTATTCCAGCAGACTTTGAAGAGTGAGGAAGTGATTTTACTGGGTTAACGGAGATCCCAATGCTTAGTCCGAGTGCGACGATTGTCGACTTGTGAAGACGCGAGGATAGCTAGGTGGAGCGTTAGAAATCACCGCACTTCCATTCTGGGCGAAGTTGCGAGGAACATAGTAGTGATTATATCTCTTATAATATTGAGATTGGAAGTTAAATAAGTGAACAATTATCAAGAACAGGTCGCCTACTATATATTGCGAAAAGTCGAGCGCTTAAATATTCACCGTTTCGACAATATCAGCCTGTCTAGTTACATTTCGAAATGTGTTGGAAATAGAGCTGAAGATCATTATAAATTGCAACGTGAAGTTGGCAAACGCAGTTCAAGTGAACAGTGGCGGAGAACTTTTAGTATTGGCGCAACACATAAACATAATCAGTATGACTATAATTCTTCTTCTTAATTAATATTGTTGATATGATGAACTAAACAGTCATGCGCCAGAGACATATTCAATAGCAGATGTGAAGATACAACAATGGAGCTTCGTTAGACAACGTATTTTTGAATACATACGTAGTGTACAGTCCATCTTGTGCATTTTCGTCAGTCTACGGACACTAATATAACATCAATTAGCAATGGAAACATTTCATTCACTAATTATATGAATATTTCCATAATTCTATTCCAATGATGAAGCTGATACATATTTACGACGGAGAATGGAGACTTTACAGAAGAGATTTGTCAAGATGCTAGGAAATGTAGCCCAGCAACCCAGAAGAATTTGCCAGAAGGATGTCGTTCGAGCCCAGGCGAATGTTGGTGAATTTCAGAGAGAGACGTTTCTTATCTCTGAGGTCGCAGATCCAAGGTTCGAATGCAGATCCATATCAGTGTCTTGTACTGAGGAAACATCTAAAGTATTGTGGCAATACTTACATTGATCTTCAAGTTTTCGTCTAAATAAGGTATTAGTGTATCTCAATTGTTATATAGAGCTTGATTAGTGACATTCTGAGCAGGAATCTTATTCCATATGTTCGGTGGTTTTATTACATATTTCTATGTTTACACATTTCATGTATTTCAGTGTTTTATGTATTTTACACTTCAGATGTGTGTTGAGATTTTTATACTGCAAGATTATTTAGAAGATGATTGCATTACATCTATTTTTCAATTTTATTCTACGGATCAGTTGTGGAACTGACATTAAAAATTTTGTTTGAGGAATCATATTGCCTCATAGGAGACTAGTCGTTTCGACTCTCGAATTTTAATAATTTCATTTAACCAAGTATTCTTACATTGTGTCATAGCTTCAAATTAAATTCTTATTAAATTTAATTTGAGAACTTTAATGTAACATCATATTACTTCAAGAAAAGAAGAAACATCGAATGATATTGTTATATCATTATTGTACATAAACTATCGACGATCTAAGAAATACTAGTCGTTTGATAAGACCGAAGTCTTAATTCCTATGATCATTCTTTGTGTAGAGTGGAAAAACATTAAGACATTGACAAACCTTTCTTATTATCTGTAAAGCTAAGAGCTTTGTTCATTTAATATATTAGAGGAAATTCCTTTTGATAGAAGATTATTCAAATCTTAGGCTAGGAATTCAAAGCTAGTTTATCCCGGTCAGGATTGAATTCCATCTGACACTATAAATAACGTGTGTTATTTCATTCTATTTGTGTAACATCAAGTTATTTTGTGGACATGATATTACAACGATAAACAATTTATAGCTAGACAAGTGAGATGAAACAGGAGTATTATTTTTATTAGATGTATTTGCGACAGACGAGTTAACAGTTAATTATCTTGTTGTGGAGTAAACTTTAGGAGGTTAATCACGACTGTCTAATATCGTTCATTACAATTGGAAGTTTCGTTTGAAGAACTTACGTATGTATAATTGTAGTCCAGTAATCATGTGCAATGATACTGAGGGTCATGCCATTATTTGAGAGAAATTCCTACACACGATATGTTAATAACAATTAATCCCTTTTGATTATTGTTTAACATAGTAGATGATAATTGTTTATGCCATATATACTGTTATATGAGGTTTTGTAGAGCTATGGAGTGCTCAGGCGAGGGAATTCCGCATTTTTAGGAAGTCAAAGTATTGTTGCTCTTTGATAAAAAAAAAAGGCATGTATCATGATAAGAGCCGTTGTATACAAGTAGTCCAGTTCTTGTGAATTAACGATTTAGCTGTGTTAACAGGAGGGTTTCAGCGGAAAAGCAACATGAGAAAGATTGTCTGCTCACGTCTATAATACTATTATTAAATTTTATTAAACCCGAATTTATGTAATTACGGACAGCTTACCTTAATAAGTCGACTGTATTGTAACAATAATGTAATGAAACCTATATAAGACAAGGTGTATGCAGTATATTGGAACTACAGAACGTTAAAGAAAGAGTGGTTATGTGAAAAACCAGGGTATATATTTAGTTAAGATTTTTGTTGTAACCAAGAAGTTAGAATCTCGAAAGTGTCGCGTTAGCAACACTAGATGATGGATATTATTATAAACATATTACATGTAAATATTTTTGTGGAAATGATTTAATTAGTTAAACAATTTAATAGGATTTATCAATCAATTGTTTTGGAATAGAGTGTGTTTATGAGCGGATGTTTTGGGAATGAATGATTGTTTATTGTTAAGAGCATATGTGGAACCGTATTGGTCTAGAACAATCCAGAGTGCGAATGAAAGAATGTATAATTTTTTTTTAGAATGATTGGTTAAGAAACAGGGCAGTTATATGAACTTTAGTAAGATCTAAATGTTAATTTTTACGTGTTTTTTAAATGCACACATGCAGTCTCTGTGGGCTAGCAAGCATGATTCACCGTTTGCCCTGGGGAGCGATGACATAATATTTAAGCAGGTGTAGACTCACAGCCTTCTGTTTATTGTATAAACCAGTTTCGAGTACGGCATGCGGCCGATATTTCATTGATAAAACAAAGTTTCTGCACGTGCGTTCTACAACGCAGACTTTGAATGAAACCATGTTTATGGAATGCCATTCAGAGGCTTCACTAAACGTTTTTATTTCTACGCTGTGTAGGCCGAGAACAAGCCATGATCTCTACTCATAATTTTAATACAGCATTGCAGTAAGATGTAGAATTGAAATGAGGTGTGAATGAGTGCGTGTTTTTAATTTTAATGCTAATTGTTAAATTCATTTGTTGTTATTTTGTTTATATTAGAGTAGTTTACCTTTTTGTTAATAAATTTGTTCAGATTGTTTTCCATTGTTGTTGGAGTGATTCATTTTAAATATAAGGAGCAGAGTATTGTGGATATAATGTAGGCGAAGCTGAAGTTCCAGTCCCCGAGGTAAGTAAAGGTGAGTGCCCGTGTAGTTGGTTGTTGATCCACAATATTCTTGTAACTGCTGTCTGTAAATCCCTAAAGACCATGTTGGAAGCGATGTCTAATGTTGTATATGCCGGAGCAATGAGAAATAGGCAATCCAGCGGGGGCAATGGATATTCCAACAAGATCCTTTCCGGATTATCGAGTACAGTACTAAATAAAGCTATTCGTATAAGCCGACATGCATAATAGCAAACCTGTAGTAGAATGCTAGAGGGTTTATGACCTAAAAGGTAAATGAGTTTGGCTATAGAGGGTAAGAAAAGCAGAGGCAAACCTAAGAGGGTACGGTTAGAATTTTTCATCTTTCCAGGCTTGGAATCTAGTTAAAAACATTCATGGTTATAAGTTTGAATCCATTCCAGCATTCGCCTAGAGTGGCCGCAAAAAACATGTAAAACTATTTCCTGATTAGGTTAAGTTTAAATCAAATCCACCGAGCCTGTAGTAGGTGCGGTTTATGTGTTGCGTAAATGTAATGAAAATACGTCATATTTAAATTATGTCGTATAATCTGTGTTATTATGGGGTCCGTAGTAACAGTTAAATTTAACAATTGAGGGTATAGCATGGCTTGGTAATTAACTAGTGGGTAGGTAGCAATTAAAATTTATAGACATCCTAGGGTTCAAATATTCTAATTCTGTAAGGGTCAAAAGTGAATAAGCGTTGCCCAAGAGAGGTCTACAGTAAAGATAACAGAAAAAGTTCGGTAAAAGTATGAGGGAGTAAATCACTTAAATTTAAAATAGTTGTTATAACCTGTGTTATTGTAGTGTATGTAGTAGCGTGTGTATTTGTCAATTAGGGGTAGGATTGGAAAGGAAGTGGCCGTGGCCTTAAGTTATGTTTTTAGAGTATTTAAATAATCTGTTCTATAATTTTAGATGTTAACCAACTTAAAACCAGCCCTCTATAGTGGTCAATGAATGGAACAGAGAGTAGAGGAATTGAACCATCTGGCTACAGTAGGTTTCATCTTGCATGTAAGCCTATGTCTTATCAGACAAGCATTGGATTTCAACTGACGAGTGGTTCCCATCCGCTCTGCCAGACCGCCGCACTGGCTGCGAGTAATTCGGTCTCGTTCTCTTGTTAATGGAACACTATAATCATTTACCAGCGTGTATTTAAGCGCATTTCGGCCATCAGTCCCGTGTGTTTAAGTATATGTGGAACTTCAAATATCTTGGTCATAAGCTCCGTATGGTTACGTGTGGTCATCGGTCACGTTTACAGTAGCTGGATATTAGCCCCATGTACTTGAGGGTGTGAGTTGTAAATTTTATACATCTTAAGAGGATTTTGATAAATTAATTATATTTTAGCTAATTTACAGTGTCCGAGGAACGTGTGTATAAAGTATGGGTCATTCCTTTTCGTTAACTGTAATAGTACGAAACGTTATACCATAGTGGGTCGGAGAGTCCAGGATGTGGTAGTGGTATTAACATCTCAGACCTCGGCTTCCCCAATATTGTTGGTTTCGTGAGAAAATATGTGTTAATCCAGAAATTATAATGGAAATGAAAACAATAAAATCGCCTGTCCAGATAAGTGAAACAGTTCATTACTCAACTAGTCACCTAAGTCTAACTAGTCGCAAGTGCACGTGACCACCGTCAATGGCTTGCAAAGTTAATATTAACCGGTCAGCTAGCCTGCTTGTGTTGGGGGCTGATAAATACTATGTTACATTACTTCTTTCAAAATCATTGGCATATGATCTATTAGGCTACATTACAAAAATTATAAAATCATGCTATATGTACTGAGCCCGTAAGCCTCATGTCTGGTGATAATTCAAGTTCTCTGATATTTGGATGCAAGTTTACACATGCAGAAGGAACCATCGAGAGGTCGAACTCCATGCACTTACCTAACATGAATTCAGTGTTAACCGTGAGTTGCTTTTTCGTGGCATATAATTCTACCTTTGAATTGATACATCTTTGTCAAAGGAAGTTACTACGCCACTTACTATTTACTCTGAAGACAGGAATAAAACTGCTTAAAAATTGGTAACATTTATGGTATTAACATCGCAGAGATGCGAACCAAGGACTTCAAGCGCTGCATGACTGGGGTAGTAATTCCGGCATCTACGCTATCACTGATCGCCGGTAGACAAGGGGTTGTCTCTTGCATGAACTCCCGGAAGATGGAGTCGTTTTGCTCCACGGGAAAACGCATGAACTTTCACGTGAAATAAGGGCCCAGTATACCCTTAAAAGAGTGAAATATCGTGTGAAAAGCTGTGGCTTAATATTGTGGAACTGTGTAAGTACGTACGGTGAAAATTGCCGAGTAATTGCAATGAGATTTATAGACCTCGTGACGAGTGGTCTGAGAGAACCATTTTTGAATTTATATCTTATCAATCAGCGTCCGCTGAAAATTAGTTCTGCTTAAACTGCAATAAAACCTGAACTGTGCTTCGCAGTGAATCGTGAACGATTTTTTCGCTTAAGTGGTAAAATCTGTGACTAGACACGGCCCACGTGTTGAACAGGTAGTGGTAGACACATGGCCATTTTATTACTGTCTAAAAAGTTTAAAATCAGTGCTATTACCAGTACTTAGAATCAGTGTCGAAACTATACCTAAAAGCAGTGGTATTTTATTTCTCTTCACCATGGAAATGCTATACAACCAGATGGAACCGCCCATTGTCCGGGCTTATAATATGGGCATGAGGAGATAAAAACTTCCCATGGAGAGGAAGTAAGCCACCATTAACCCGCATAAAATGGGAGAAGATTCGATGACCTGTTCCAAAGCCCAAAATCGAGCTCAGGCCTATATTCTCTTGGCCAGAAAGCTCGAAGGCAAGGATCAGTCAAACATGACCATTATGTAAGTGTTACAATTCCAACTAATGTTAAGGGGGACGGCTACTGTTGAATAGAATAATGCCGCACTGAACAACCAGCTTAGGTAGGCTTATATTTATCAGATGTTTTCAGCTTTGCTACATTGAAACTAGGTCAGAGGTTCAGTGACTATGGAAAGTCACTTAATACCGAGTAATACTTGGGAGATACCCAAGGCAGCACATGTCTAAGCAATTATGCCACTAATCCTTTTATTACAATTTTTTTGTACATTATCTATCTGCGGAGCAGCAGAATAATTTTTGAACACACCATAAATGATGATAGGACACTACAGGTATCATTTAGACCGACGTGAGGTTATACGCCATACAATTTATAAATGCCAACATTTTGTTAGTTCAGCTCGGACGCAATTGAATTTATAAATTCCAAGAGGTTTGGAATAACCTGAAAATGTAGGAGTCATATCAGCAATCAGGTCATAACGTATCATTTTAACAGTTCCAGTGAGTTTAAACTGTTGTTACTATTCACTCTTAATGTAGAGTGACATCTCTGTTTAGTTCATTATGATAAAGAACAGGCCTATGCCATGAAGGAGGTATTAGTGTCCGAACGCACGTGTTTTTGTTGATCAAGCAGCTGGGAATGGAGCCCAGTCGAGCCCTAAACTCTTAGCTTTGAAGTGGAATCACTTCTTTTCTGTATTCTCCGGTGGTAACGAACAATGCTTATCAGTGTCTGTGAAATCTTATGAACAACATGAATTTGACTATATTAAAGTGTATATAGGAATTGAGCTGGCATGTAGGACTTCATTTGCTCAGCTCAATTATAAGCTAATTTAAGTTTTTTCTGAATGTGTATGTTAGCATGAGCGGGCTACCGCTATGAATAGTCGGTGTCCGGACATAACGTACCACGGACAAAACGTACCACTTGATTTTCGAGGACATAACGTACCACCTAGGTCGTTATCTTCCTAAGAACTGTTTTCCCGTAATCCCCAAATATTTACGCTAGGAAATAACGTACCACTTGATGTCAGACGGGCATTCCAGTTACAGGTTCATTACCACTTAAACATCAGTGGCGATCACACTGTGCGGCTTTAAATATTTTGGTATTGTAACATGGAGTTGTGTACAACGAATAAGGGCGGTTTTCTGTGCGCACTTCAACGGATGAAGTACGAATTGTACGTTGAAAGTTCAAAGAGAAAGAAGGAATATGTCAAGTATGATGGACGGCTTGACAGAATAATGAAGCGGTATAGAGAAAATGGAAAATTGAAATCTTGATTGAGAGCTCTCTCATATTCGCAAAACTTGCTATTCGCCAGTATATAACCCCCCCCCCTCCCAAAAAATAAAAAATAAAAATAAATAAGAATAATAATATAAAAAGTAAAGAAAACGAAAAACAGCTCACTTTAAACCCGCCGAAATGTTTATAAACATTTTGCCAGTCCAAAGCCTGGATAAAGTGTGATGGGAATCCAAAATCTTATCATATTTTATATTAGTTTATGTTATGTTATTGCCCACGTATTTATTACCAGGATTAATTGAGCAATACCGAGAAAGTGGCCGTGCGGTTAGGGTTTCATGCACCCTAAATACTTCCCACTCTTCCAAGTGGTACGTTATGTCCTCTCCTAAATATATTAAGGGCATTAGCTGACTTTTCGCAGGTAATCAGCCGGCCAAGTGGTACGTTATGTCCTGTGGTACGTTATGTCCGTGGTACGTTATGTCCGTGGTACGTTATGTCCGTGGTACGTTATGTCCTATAACCGAATAGTCAGACACGCCTGCTTGTAGCAGTGCGCTTGTCAGATGTTTGTCCGCGAGGGAAGGCTACGCACAGTGTGAGACGGCGACCGACTTGATTTCACGTAACATTACATTCACTGCCCCTGTTGTTTTGGTTGTGAATAGAGCTCAGAGCTCATTGTCATGCATAATTTAATGAATTACTGACGTATTCCCGTCAGCATTTAGGCTACACTCAGTCATTAAGAGTTGTAGACACGTGATAATCTACAGTTAGGGTAACCTATAGCAGTTATACGAGTATACAGACTTTTTATTATATTTTTGAGACCTGACTTATGAATGTATAAATTTAGTAACAATGTGATTGTTCTGTCTGTAAGAGACAATGGCAATTATGGGATGGATGTTATCACCCATATTTTCTGTACGTTTTGCCGGCAATGATGTTCGTCTTTTGACTCAATGATCGAAGGTATGCGAGCCATGTGCCGCAGGTTCCCGCCTAGTAATAGAGAGAGTGTTATTGTATTGCCTGACTTTTTAGGTTGATATTTATTTCTTCATGATGCTGACACCCATGATAGTGCTTTTTACTGTCACCGCCAAGTGTCGTAATTGGTCATTAGGGATATAAACTGGTACGATAGGAACAATACTCAATTAAACTGAAAATACATAATGAAAATAAGTTAACTAAACTGAACTTCTAACTAAAATGATGGAGCAACCTAAACTTGAACTTTGTTTGAATTTATGACCGACACTATGGGGGGCAGCTGATGTTTACTTCATGTATTTTTTATAACAATGCTTAGGACGAGCTGAGACATTTGGACTCCGACGTTGCTGATGCCACGTATTCCCAGTAAGGAGTGGACATCCCGCAACTAAGTTATATAAGACGTGGTATTTACCGAGTAGTTACCACCCTAACTTGCATGCACTCAGATGACAATCAGGCGCAAATAGCGATACCTGATTAGCGTAGGCAGGAGAGTATATAAATATGTATTTGTAGTTTTAAGAGTGTTTCATTTATTCAACCCTGTTCCACATGTGTGTATTAGATTATTTAAATGCTGGTTTGTTATAGTGTATGGGCCTGGAAGGGCTTCTACAATATGTATAGGGGGAATATTATTGACAAAATGGCTGACGAGGATAGTCAACAAATTGGAGTCGTGCTGAATGAATTGATTAGTGTGACGGGAAAAAGTAAAAATCTGCGTCACGATCTGAAGACATGTTGCAGATTCTGTAAGTAAGATTAGGAACATATTTGTTGAAATGAAAAATACTATTGAACAGGCCAAAGATGATAAATTGAAACTCTTGGATGAGGTTAGAAAGCTCAAAGGTGACTTGCAAGCTAGATTTTGCACTCCAGTAACAGGACTGCTGGCGCCATCTGTCGGAATACAGCAATCGTTACTATTAACGAATGCGCAACAAACTTCTCAGTCTGGTGGCGACATTCGGAACTTGTACTCGGAAGTAGTGAAGGGAGTTACAGATAAGAAATATAAATTGTTCGTAAAATCCAAGGCCACCGAAACTGCTGAGCAAATTAAAACTCGCATTAAAAGTAAGATAAACCCAACTGAAATGAAAGTAGGGATTAATGCAATCAAAACACTTAGGGATGGTAGAGTTTTACTGGAAACTGGTAGCAAACGAGAAATTGATGTTTTAAACGAGGCAATTAACACAGAATGTGGTCAACACGTTGATGTACAGGTACATAAATTACGGAATCCTCGAATGATTGTATATGATATACCGGGTAATATTACGGTGGAAAATGCTTCTGAGACAATCAGAATACAAAATCCTGAACTAAATTTAAAAGAAGATGATATTGTTTCCAAGTTCAGTTTCAAGACACGAAAAAATATTAGTAATTTAATCATAGAAATAGGTCCACAAACTAGGTAATGTGGCAGATTATCTAGTTGCTAATAGATGCTACAAATACAGCAGGTATAATCACCGGTATCAAGCATGTAATGGCGATGAAGCCTGCCCTTTATGTGCAGGTAATCATAAAATGAAAGATTTTACAGCTCCTGAAAATGAACATCGTTGTATTAACTGCATCAATTATAATAAGTATAATAAGAAAGAAAATATATGTGTGAAGCATTCTTCTTTACACAAAAGTTGCCCTAGTTTGCGTGCTGTTTTAACAAGATACATGATGAATATAGACTATTAATGTTTATTCTACAATATCAACATATGACATCAAATCGAGGAACTTACATAAATTGTATTCAAATAAATCTACAACATTCAAGGGCTGCAACAGCCAACTTAATGAAGATCATTGAGATAAATTAATCGGACATAATATTTATTCAGGAACCATATACGTACAACAACCAACCTGCAGGTATTTCTAAACGATATCGTACATTTACTTCTGGTAATGAAAAGAGTAGAGCTGGCATAGTAATTACAAATAGGGGTATAGACGCTTTTACTTATTGAACAGTTATCAGATGAAGATATTGTTGTCATGCAAATAATATACGGGAAATTTCAGTTCTTCACAGCAAGTGTATATTTAGATTATGATGATGATGATAATTGTTGTTTTAAGGGGCCTAACATCGAGGTTATCGGCCCCATATTTAGATTATAGTCTTCCATTAGAAGAAGAATTAAAGAAAATAGACCAGCTTTTAAAATTTACTAACGGAGCCGGGGTCATTATAGCTATGGACAGTAATGCCAGATCAACAACATGGCACGATGTGCTAACGAATTCAAGAGGTAGAATAATAGAAAAATATATTGCTAGTAAATCACTTCATATAATTAATGAAGCTAGTGAAAAAACTACATTTCAAAGCAGCAGAGGTTCTAGCAATAATGATCTTACAATAGTTAATGATCAACTTCTGGCAGTAATGCAGGCATGGAATAATAGCGAAGAGGAGAGTTGTTCAGATCATAGCATTATAAAATTTGAAATCAGGACTGAAATACCGATACGTAACAAGCAAGGGTGTAGTTTTCAAGGTGTAAGGTTCAAAGTGCAAGGCGATAAATATAAAGAATTTGATAATAACCTCGCCAAAAATCTTTCTAGAATTTTTAACAAGGCTAATTATATTGGAGACATGAAGGAATTAGATCAGTTTCTGTCCCAGAGTGTGGAAAGAGAAGTAGAATTAGAATCTACTGTTAACAAATTTGCTGAGATATTACAGTCAACTTGTAGGCAAACATTTATAACACTTAATGGACCAAATATGTCAGAAAGGAAGAAATCAGTTCCATGGTGGACTGACGCCCTTACTATACTTAGGAAAAGAACGGCAGCCTTAAGACGGTGATTACAAAAAAACAAAAATAATGACGAACTCAGAGAGATCCGTAAGCAAGCGTATTTTGTTGAGAAGAGGCTGTACCAAGCAACTATCAGAAAAGAGAAATTTGACTCCTGGAAACAATACTGTAACACAACATCTTCTGTAAATCCGTGGAATGAAGTGTATAAATTGGCTTCAGGAAAAATAAGGAACAACATTCTCATGTCAACTCTTCAGAAACCTGACGGAACGACATCATTAAATATGGAAGACACTATAGAATATATTATGGATTTTCTTATTCCGGAAGATAGAGAAGAAGAAGATACAGATCACCATAAAAACATAAGGAGGTTAATTAATGAATTAATTAATACTTGCGATGATAGATATTTCACCGAGGAGGAGATTCGTCAAACCATTAGTAGCTTCAATCCAAAGAAAGCGCCAGGTGAAGATGGAATAACTATGGAAATATTCCTACGAACTTTCAATAATTTTCCTAAGTTTTTAACGTCAATATATAATGAATGTCTCAAAAGAGGATGCTTCCCTAAAATTTGGAAGAGAGCAAAAATAATTCTCATACTTAAACCAGGAAAAGAAAAGAGTACAGATCCATCGAAATTTAGACCAATTAGCTTGTTGAATCTATCGGGCAAGGTACTGGAGAAGTTATTGATTAGTAGAATAATGCATCATATGTACAAAAATAAATTAATGAATAATAATCAATTTGGATTTACACCACAGAAGAGCACAACCGACGCAGCAATGGAAGTGAAGCTATTTATAGAACCGGAATTAGAAAAAGGGAACGTAATAATTATGACCAGCTTGGACGTTAAAGGTGCTTTTGACGCCGCTTGGTGGCCTGCTATTCTAAAAGGACTAAAATGTATGGAATGCCATAGAAATCTATACAAACTCTCTCAAGAATATTTCCAAGGAAGAACAGCTTTCATGTCCATTAATAGCAACAACACTGAGAGAAGTCTTACTAAAGGTTGTCCGCAAGGTTCATGCTGTGGTCCTGGTTTTTGGAATATACAATATAATTCTCTTCTTACATTGCAGTATACAAATCGCACGAAGGTAGTTGCATTTGCAGATGACGTATTACTGCTTGTTAAAGCAACATCTATTAAAGAGGCAGAAAATTATACTAACATAGTAATGGACAAAGTTTCAATTTGGGCTAAACTCAATAAGATCAGATTTAATGAACAGAAATCAATAGTTATGGTCTTGTCGAGAAGAAAAAGAAAAGAAGAAAAAGAGATTTACATTTATCTTAATTACAAAAGCTTAGATCAGGTGGACACCGTTAAATATCTTGGAATTATTTTCGGCCACAAACTTACATTTTGAGAGCACATTAACTATATGACTGAAAAATGTAGGAAACTGATATTTAGTCTCTCAAGATTTGCAAAGCTAAACTGGGGTTTCAAGCATACAGCTCTGAAGGTAATATACAAAGGTTGAATCTTACCTCTCATTTTGTATGGAGCACCGGTATGGAGAAAGGTTATAGAGAAAACTTGCTATAAAGTAAAATTGATAAGAGTCCAAAGGCTGATAAATATCAGAATAGCTAAAGCTTATCGCACTGTATCTAATGAAGCTCTCTGTGTGATAACAGGATTAATTCCAATTAATATTCAAATTGAGGAGACGGTAGCATACTACGATCTTATTAAAGTTAATAGTAAAGACGATCGCTCAATTGACATGGACATGGAAGTAAATCAATGGTCTCACCCTGCTGACATTGTTAAAATTATTGACGAAAATTATGAACAGATGCATTCTTTCAATGTTTACACTGATGGAAGTAAAAGTGAGCAAGGAGTAGGATCTGGAATTGCCATATACAATGGAAACGAGTTCATTCAACAGCTGCAATATAAACTAGACAAACGATGTTCTAATAATCAAGCAGAACAGCTAGCTATCGGTAAGGCATTGCAACATCTAGAATCCATGGACACGGAGCAGAGGACCGCACTCATTTTCACAGACAGCCAAGATACAATAGATTCACTTAAAAACTACAGAAACCATACATTCTCATAGAGGAAATTAGAAGAAAAGCAATTGAAATGGAGAAACAGAATTGGGTGATTGTCTTCAGTTGGGTTAAGGCGCATAACGGAAATGAGGGAAATGAATTAGCGGACCAGCTGGCTAAAGAAGCAGCACAAAGCCGTTTAAGTGAGTGCTATAATAGAATTCCAAAAAGTAATATGCTAGAAGAATTAAGTGTGTTTAGTTTGAGAAAGTGGCGGAATGAATGGGACAATACATCCAAGGGTGAAATTACAAAATCATTTTTCCCCAGTGTACAGGACAGACTAAAATTGAAAATAAACATAACGCCCAATTTTACAGTTATGACAACAGGACACGGCAATATTAAATCGTACTTATACAGATTTAAAGTTATAGATAGTCCAACATGTATATGCAATAACGGTCACCAGACTGTAGATCACTTACTATTTGAGTGTAAGTTATTAGGGAAAGAAAGAGATATATTAATAGCACATGTTTTAAGATCAAGCAACTGGCCTATAAAGAAAGATGTACTTGTTAGAAACTACCTTAGGGAATTCTTTACTTTTGCAAACTCTATCTCATTTGAAACACTAAATAGATAATTTTTATTTATATTTTCTTAACTGTTAATCATTTTAGTGACACAAATTTCATTTAACAGGCCATACAGTAGATATAAAATATTTATAATATAAATTGTATAGTTTTAGTCTGAAATGCTTAATAAGTAATAATTAAGTATGTAGTATAACTACATTGTAATGGGGCAGGCTGTAAATAAAATAAATAAATAAATAAATAAATAAATAAATACATTTTAAAAAATGTGTATAGGGGTAGTTTTGAGTGTTGTGTAGCTCGGGGCTGTAAGTGTAGGTGTCTGAGTGTGAGGTGGTGTAGGGAGCGTCTATGTAGCTTAGACGTGCGTGTAGGATGCCTTCCAGTTTTACGTGGTAACTGGAGAGCTAAGGGGTGAGGTGCTAATTAAGGGTTGAACGGTATTTAATAACCTGCTGAGGTAAGTTACTACTCAGCGCTTACGGCTGGCACGCAAGCAAATACAATGTGTAGCGGCAATGCTGACTACGGCTCTTAACGTGAGCTGTCAAGTGAATTGCATGGCTAATGGTTTTGAACAAGTAAATAGTGATGGGCCCTGCTGGAATTAGAGGGTGCAGTTGGGGACTTATTGTATAGTCAAATAATCAGACATAACAGTGAAGTAGCAACCAATTGGTTTAATAAATACTTCTGGTGCAGATTTAGTAGTAATCCTCAGAATAGCTCCAGTGCTATGGATTACTGAACAAGTACAATTACAAAGTGTAACGGGTTGATGGTGGATGTGAGTATAACAAGGATTATACGTCTCGCAGTCGCACTTACCAAGATGGCAGCTGGCACGAAGTCGTTTTTCAAAGGTTCCACACTACACAGATCCAGAGCTGTGGGAGCACGTCCTTTTTATGTGTCAGGATTGCAAGTCGAGCATTACTAGGCGCATTCCAGGTTAGCAGCTACCGGCCTGGGGTCGTGACAGTTCATGTGGGAGGTTATCTGAGTTCAAGTGGGTTCATCCCAGTTCAAAAGAATGTTAGGTTGTAGATTGTATGTGGAATATGGACTGAAATTATATTGATGTAAAGATGTACGGGGGCGAAAGTGTAATGTGTATTTCCGAGGGTGTGCATCCCCTAACGGATGCAACAATAGCTTTGTTTTTAAAAATCACGGATGGTTAGCATCCGGTGTTTCATTCAGTTAGGACTAGATAATCAAATTGCTGTAAATGTAAATGTTGGGGATGACACCATCATCACGTCGATGATACTTACTGGTGCTGTAAATGTAAATAATCCTAGCCTTGTGAGCAAACGAAATGTTTTGCGATGCAGTAAATTCATCGCCTGTCATTATTAGTATTTGTAACTTGGTTTCTGTATTTTCTTAGGGTATTATTTACGTGTGACGCTCCTAGTTTTGCTTTCATTGTTCTTCTTCTGTACAACGGACATCCAAAGGGCTTAATTTATTTTAGTTAGGGATCATATCAATTTTTTTAAATTATTGCTTATTAGATTTGCGGGCTAGCCGAGTTTTCAACCCTTTGGAGTAGGATAGGGGTTGGTTCATTTTAATAATAAATTTAATAATAAATTTGGACTTGTTATTTCTTAGCTTTGCATTTTTGGGCGTGTGTTTACTTGGGCATGTCTTTGACTTTTTCCTCACTCACCTGATCGCCTAGAGCTATCAGTCTCGTACCAGAACTGGTCGAAAGACACACCCGATCCTGTGACAGTGTGGGCCTAGAGGATGGGGGATCAGAAGGGATTTCTGTGCCAGATGGCTCCCTGGCAACCTTGTCCAACGGGCACAGTATGGTATGAATCGTTCAACCTCTATGTAAGCTTGCCATATAATTAAACATTCTTCAAACCCTAAGCAAATTTGATCACTCTACCGTATTTCAAATCATCAATCATGGCTACGCCGGTCAATCTAATAGGTTAGCGGGTTATAGCTTGGGGGCCATTATGTCATAGCACATCGTAAAGCATACATTCAACGACTCGATAATGTTGAAAAAAAAAGCAAATAAAGGCAAATAAATCTCGGGTACTTCAAAAATGTAACTATTGCAGTCTACATTCCCAGCATTTCCATGTAGGATTAACCTTCATCAGCTTAACATAAGTAAATGAATAATTATAAAATTAAATAATTATAAGCATAAAATTTAAAAATAATGCAATTAAATAATAATAATTTTAAATAAATAAGTATTAAATACTTAATAATTAATACGCGAATAAATATTAAATATATTAAATACTTAAATAATAAATAAATTAAATAAATAAGAAATAAATACATAATTAATTTATCTACGTTACATAACCACCCCTTATCCCAAGGTCTCGCAACAAGTTTATTCTTGTTAAAACATTAACACATTCTTGAGTGCGGTCATCTATATAGCTAAGTGTGTTAAAACGAACCTACATGTTAGATAATAATAATAATAATAATAATAATAATAATACTTATAATAATAATAATAATAATAATAATAATAGAATTAATAATCTAATAATAATAATAATAATAAACATTTCATTTAGCAACGTTACACTGTTAATCACTATCTCACGGCCTGGGGACAGTGTTGGTCTTGTTTATACTGCGGTATGACATCGAGCAATCCCAACGTGTCGCTACCTACTGTGCCCGTCTCGGAAAATATGTGCGATGACCCGGCCAATAATTACACCACACTATTTCCGAGAAAGAACAGGGGAGTGAAAAAATATAGCAGGGAAAACGAATGTGCCTGAATTCTAGTTTGAGAATATAAGAAGAAAACTGATCGGGTGTCACGTGACTGAGTATCTCCGGGTCGTTACGAGATGTAAAAGGGGGCGCCATCAAACTAGAGTTCGCAAGGACACATTCCTGGAGAAGCCAGAGTTAAAAGAAGGACAACATAGAAATGGCACAGATAAAAGAAATCAAGAAAATAAAGGAAAATGATCCTTATTTATTCATGGATTTAGCTTGCATTAAAATTCCACACCCTGCCAATGTTCTCGACGGCTAGAGAATCTCTAAGATATGGTGTAATGTCTTTCTGAATCTTGCCAAATCGGATCAATAGGAAAAAAATACATCACAGGACTAAAACGAAAGTCAACTAAAAGTATCTTCTGTCGCTGCAGGGATTTTTCGGCGCAAACGACACGAAAAATTATTAACACTCATCCCTGAGCGACCTAATTTCAATTATATGCAAGAAAAAAAATACACCATCATATAATCAAGCTAATGTGCCCTGTGATGCGAAACTGCTTGCTAATAAATTGTTATCGGCATTGTACTACCGTAATTGCACACAAAATAGTCCATCCAATTATCCAAACATATTTACAATATAACTGACAATAATTTAATATGAACTCATCTCAGTTCCAAAAATCAAAAATTGTTCAAATCAGTCCACTGATTATCAGGATCAGTTCAGAGAAAATCTTTTAAATCAAATCGAAATCCTTAATTCAATAACTCATGCTCAATCCAAAATCTTTTAGTCAATTCAAAAACTAATAATCTAGTTCAAAAATCCTTTGTCAATAATCTTAGGCTACATTTTATTCAAAATCTTTTGTCAATTCAAAAATCATCCCTAATGCCCATAATTATTATTATAATCATTTCATGGTATCGTGGTCTCAAATCCACAACTAGATTCAAAAATAATCCAGAATTAAACTCCATCAAATGATCATGGAAGTATCAGTGCCAACCATACTCGATGATTTCGTTAAATTCCTCAGGTAATTGCTGATCAAAATAATTAATAAAGAGGACAGAGAAAGAAAGATTTTTTTGCCTCACAAAAGCAATGAGCTTAACTCAAAATGAGCCATAAACTCTCTAAGAGAGATTAAATAATTAGATCAAAATATTTAAACATCATGATTGGATTATACATAATTCAAAATAAAAAACATACCATATCATTTGCCAATAAATCGTTGCACTAAGGCAATCGACATCTAAATAACTCGAGCAGCTTGTCACAAAAAATCAAACTATCATTCAAAACCAGAAAGCAGATCATCATCTGAGCATTTCCGTACATAACTTCAATAATTTTTATCACAAATATAATATCCAAGTGGCAAATTTAATATTTAATATTGGCTATCTTCACACTAAAAAATGTGGCAACCTGAATGCATAAATCGAACAGTCGAATCTGAACAGATATGCACCCAAAATACTAATAATCCAATCGAAACGTGAACGGCTCAAGGCAAAACTCGCAAAATCCTCAAATGAGACCCCAAAGATCGTCCCAGAAAAGGCCTGGAATTTAAAAAAAAAAACATCGCGCAGACTGCAAAGTCATCCTAAAGCTTCAACATCAAGTCCCCAAAGAAAATGTGGACCAAAATAAACACCTGTGCATCTGATGAACAATATCGTAAAATCCTTGAATACACCCATAAATCGAAAAAAGAAAGAGGCATGAATGAATCGCAGAAGAAAAACATTAAATTGAAATAATAGCCATGGCAATTATGCAAGAGAGAATAATAATAACAATCGTTAAAGAAAGACAATCATTATTAATCCCAACTAAATTCATTAGACTCCGATGTGTACAATTAGATAATGCTCTTGCCATGCCGTGGAATTATGCAAAGTCTAAATATGATCATGTGTTCTGGAGGGCAACTCATTATGGGAAGATTCAATTCATGTGGGCTGGCGATACATTTTTACCTCTTGACATCTTCGTTAAGCAGACACAAACACCTTCTGCAAGTTTAATATAGTGTGAAGATCCCTGATAAATGTTCCCTGTTGTCGTGTTGGCGACGGACGTCTGCTTGCGAAGATCGCCACGACGGCTCCCGGATCAAAGTTCCATCCCCCCATCACGTCTTCTGCGTGTTTAATGTACCATGGTGTAATTAGAAATATTTGGAACTGTATGTCTCTCCTTCCTCACGAAGACATTTACTGCATTTATATGTGGATCCATTATAATAGGATAACTCACCACCACTGTTCCAATTCGATTTAGAGTGTTCAAAAGTGAGATTATGTTCAGTGTAAGTTGGCAAAGACTGTGCCAGAAGTCCGGCGTGAAGCAATGTTGAATGAACTATGTGAACCATTATAGAGTTCCAATGGTGCCTATAGCTGTGATTAAATGTGCAATATTCTGTTGTAAAAAGGTCCCAACTGGTTTCCGTTGAATAATGTGTAGGCTTGTAGCAAAGGCCGAGAGAGATCCAGCCCTCAAACTGTGTTTCGTTGCTGCTTTATGCTGGTAATGTTTGCATGATTTTTCAACTTACTTGCCTCCAGTATCTCAGTGTAAGCCCCAATACTTACGAATATGAACCATCACTTTCACACTGCCGTTTGATTGGCGATTTGTTAGTGACGAACTTACATCTAATAGCTCGCCCATCGTTACACTTACGGTCGTAAGGATACAACACACACGACGACACCGGCCCGCATTGAAACATGTTCTGGACATGAACGGAATCAACATAACACTGAGCAAGCTCATCGGGCGATCACCTGTCAAGCGGCCCGCAATACTTCCCGCCGTAAGGGGTGGGGGTTGCTCGCACATACCTCTCCTTACTTCCGGCCGTATGACCTAGCCTAATAAGTTTCTCCAGCTGTGACATCATCACTCAAGTGCACTGACCTCCACCGGTCATTCCCACAAGATCAAACCACCGTGACGTAATATTTGCGGCCCCCAGCGGTTCACGCAGCGCCGTAGCTTAGTGGTCAGACTCCAAATCCCGTTCACTACATAGCCACGAGTGTTAAATAAAACCAGCTTGTCATAAATACAAATCTCACTTAAAAATAATAATAACAATAATAATAAACTGTTGGCCATCCTAAATCCAATCATTACAAATATTCCTATCACCATTCTTCCCGCATAGAGAAAGTATCCCTGTCAACATAGCAATCACAACAGATCAATCAATAATTACCTTAATCAAGTAGTCATGTCTCTCGACAAATTTGTAAAAATAAATAATCCACGGTAAAGAGGACTTCGTTCCGAGTAAAATGAGCTATGGAACGCCTTTCTAAAATTACGGGTTCGGAAAATATCGGGGAAAATGTCAATGACCTACTAGTTTTGGGTTATTTGGGTAAATCAATGATGTACAGTAAAAAGGCTTTATTCCGAGTAAAATGAGCCGTCACATGACTCCTTCCGATAATTAGTTCGGGAAATATCGGGAAATAAGACGATGACCTAATAGTTACGTTTTTGGTAAAAATCTGGAAAAATAAGTGGTCCATAAAAATAAGCCTACTTTCCAAATAAAGAAAAAGTCACAAAAATCTAAAAAATAAGTAATACATGGTAAAGAGGAGAAAAAAACATTAAAACGAGCCGTCGCACAAGTCCATAGGATTATGGGTTCAAGAGATATCGATAAAAGTCAAGCGGTAAAGTATAGTCACGTTCAAATAAAATGAGAGCTGCCCAAGTAGTTAGGCCCTTTGGGCAAATTAAAAAAAAAATCTACGGTAAAAAGGGCTTTATCCAGAGAAAAATTAACCCACATACTGTACATCTTTGTACAATTGTTCAATCCCAAAATTCTCAGGTGCCGATGACCTACTAGTTTTGGGTCCTTTGGTTAAATCAAGAGTAATTAATCGATAGATAATCATTTAAAAAGCCCGCCATCTTAAAAGAGCCGCGAGTGCGTGTGCATACAAAAAAAAACTATTTCACCCCCGGATAAGGGTAGTTTTTAATCTTGGAGTTGATATAAGTTGTACGTAGAAAAGGGAGCTTAATCCTGAGTAATTTGACACCTCACACAAGTCTCTAAAATTATTGGTTCGTGAGATATCGGAAAAATTACATACGTGAAGTGATGCACAGTCGGGTGCAAATAAAATGGGTGACGCAGAACTGGTACACCTACACCACCATGATGCAATTTACTGTTGCGAATAGTTTACTTGCTTACTAAAAGCATATGTCCTGTGGGGAGAAGTGAGAGATTCCTCCACCTCACCGCCATTCACGTGGGTGAAGGGGAAATTAAGGAACCAATCGAGGTGAACATACTCTTCCGTAGCGAGCAAGAAGACACTCTCTCCTTACGATTGCGTTCGTGAATACGGCATCTAGTCGGTGTTAAGTGAACTTAATTGTCCATTGTTTGCGACATGGAGTTTTTTTTTGTCCAGTGCGAATCGCATAAGTTCGTCGGTTTGTGGTTCGACCGTCAGTAATAACCGGGCGAAGCATCGTGCAGTATTCCGATATGTCCCGGGATATCTATTATAAGAGATTTTGTGTATAATATCGCGAGAAACCGTATCAGACCAAATGGAACATTGCACTACGTAAAACCGAACTTGCATTTGTGAGGAGTGAATATGGAAATACGCGGAAAGGTTATCCGACATCGTAATGTCTTTATACAGGTTGTAACAAAAATATACGGCACAAAATGCTGGACACATTCCTCACACTTAGACGAAGAAATTATGTTATATGAACATGGGTCCGGAAACGCTTTGTTTCCATGTTACACCTCATTTTCTCCAACTCATTAAGCATGGGAAACACACAAGAACAGAACGTTAGAATCATGGGGAACATGCACTCTTGGTTACGTCTGGTTACGTTGTCATTATCGTAGGTGCACCGTCAGTGTTTTGTTTTACATGGCCCGTTTGCCATGCGGCTTAGCATACGTACCATTAGCTGTGCAACAAAACATGTACTTCATGCACGATGGAGAACCTCCTCATTTTAGTGTTAATGTCCGTCGGCTTCCAAATAACAGATTTGGTGACAGATGGATAGGTAGAAGTGGAACAATTGTCTGGCCTCCAAGCTCTCCGGACCTAAAATCACTGGACTTTTATTGGTGAGGGCATTTGAAAGCTCTTGTGTATCGAACCCCAGTACAAGATTTTCAGAGTCTCCGTGTCCGTATTATGGAAGGCTGCGAAACCACACGCAGTACTCCAGGGATACATCAGCGCATCCAGGATTCACTACGATGGCGGGTTGATGCATGTATCAATGCGCACGGAGGACATATTGAACACCTCCTGTGAGAAAGATTTGCATGAGGTATGCTGGTACGTTCTGGTCTTGTGTGTTTCCCTTGATTAATGAGTTGGAAACAATAAGGTATAACATGGAAACAAACTGTTTCCGGACCCATGTTCCTATAACAACATGTCTTCGTCTACGTGTGAGGAATGTGTCGTGCATTTCGTGCCGTATATTTTTGTTACACCCTGTATATAGACAGAGGTTTTATTGACTTTTTATACCATTCTGTTAAAGGCCTTATATAAAGGAACATGTAATTGCAGATGGTTACGGAAACAGATACGCAGTTTAAGAGTAACCAGCATTTCAACGGACTGGAACACTCACTAGCAAGCAAGCTGGAATCACGCTTAGTAGAAATCATTGCGGTCTTATAGTAGTCATTATTTCACTACAATTTTGTAGCATACATTTTCAAAACAACTTGACTACAGTAGGGGAGTAGTGACAGTTCTATTACACTTGGCGTGGCTGTGCCCAATAAACCAACATGGCGGCCAAACGTAGGTGAAACATTTAAATAATTAATATCTCTCGAACGCATCGTCCGATTTTGACATGAGACATGTCGTTGGACTTGGGTTGACGTCCTCTTTCCTATGGACCACTCGTTATATTTTTGAATGTTTTTTGAAAATTTTTGATTTCGAAAGTAGGTGATAGTTTGGAAACCATACATGATAGAATGTTGTGCAATGGCTCAAACGAACGGTCTTTATGATCTTTATTTTTTATAATGAAACTTCTTTATTTTTATGTTTTTTAGAAAACAGTCCAATTTTGAAATTCCTATATTTCGGAAATTAGGAATTCTACAAAAATGTTTGTTTGACATAAATGAATGGCCCTGTCCCTATCTACCACCAAAATAAATTTCAAGCCTCCAAGACTAAAACTGCAGTAGGGGAGAGTGACGGGTTCTAACGAGTGACATGGCCACCGCGTGAGTCCAAGCCGATATCTGGTGAACCCATGGTCGGATGTTGACAAATGAGGTGTCGTTGTACTCAAGCTGATGGGGGCTTTGGTATGGACCACTCATTATATTTTTTAAAGAAATTGGAAACTCGATTTTGGGGTAAACAAATGTTTTTTGTGATTTTTGCTGATATCTCACGAACCAATAAGGCTAGAGACTTTTACGAGGTGTCATTTTTTTCGTCGCGTTGTCCTCCTGCCGAGGATGTTAGTGTTGAGTAGGAATGAAAAACCATTTTGAGGTAAAACCGTGATTTTAGACTTTTTGCTATATCTCGCAAACCAATAACGCTAGAGACGTGTACGAGGTGTCATAGGACTCGAGCTAACAATCCCTGTTTGAATATATTTTTAAAATTTTGATAAAGGGCTTAACGACACTTTTGTTGAAAAAAATAATAATTTTTTCTTTACCTGTTTAAAATGTTCATGAAGCGTGGTTGTTGAGAGAGACGATACTGCTGGGTGTGTGTTTCAACGAACCTGTCGCTGACCACGGTGGCTGTGCTCAATAGAACAATCGATATTTCGACGGGTCGGTTTATGACAGCGCGAGGGTTCCATTTTTCTGATATTCTACCCCCGGAGGGGATCTTTAACGTGTAAACGATGATGGGTTACATGACAAATGATAATTCTATGATCAGATGAAGGGCAAACAGAACTTGGTTCTATGTTGGTTGAAGACAGTAGAGAAAACAAACTTGCTGGAGAGGGGTACAGACTAGCAGGATGTGAATGTCATTTGAGCTTATTGGAATGCGCTGATCAGACTTGACAGTAGGGGCAATGGAAAATTACAAAGACGCGGATGACGCTTGAAGTTTAAATAATCTGACAACCTTGGTGGCAGGGAAGAGCGATATGCATGTGAACACGTGTTAATACACATGTAAGCCAAACAAGTTACATTCTGTTTTGCTTTGTAAGTGACAAAATGCAAGTTCATGTGAAATTTGACCTGGCTCAGGTGTTCACCTTGGACGTTAGCTGTCCACGTGCACGATAACAGAATGTACAAGCGTGAGAAAAAAAAGATTATATATGCAACGTAACATATATAAAGACATGTTGTTATCATTTCCACTCTCACTTATGTGACTACCTTTGAACACACTGCGTTGCGTGAAACACATGGTCTTGTTTAACAGTTTTGATGTTGGTGGAAAATACTTAACCTTGTTGTGGGGTAGGTATTTATTTATATATTTATTCATTTATATATTTATTGATTTATATATATTTACAAGCAATTATTTATTGATTGTTAAAGTTATAAATACATTTTTATTTATTTGTTTGCATATAACTTGTATAGCCTACCTGTTGTGTGTCTGCGTGAAAGAGATTGAAAAAGAGAGAAAGACAGACAGTTAGAAAAGGAAACCATTACCATACTAGCCCACGAGACGGCAATAAAGCAAAGTATTACAAGTCAAGGTGAGATTTGTTTATATATATATATATAACCTGTTTGATTTGTTTTGTTTATGACTTGCATAAAATATATGGGATATATATACTTATGGTGGTTTATTTTATTTGATTTTAGATAATTGAAAAAAATAGCTTTACCGCTATAGCAAATACAGCTAAAATCCTAGAGGCTCTAGTGTGCGACCATTGTCAGACATTCTACATTTCTAAACTCAGGTGAGAGTGTTCTTTCAAAATAATGTCTGTTACTGCTGCGTATATGTTAACTTGGGAATACCTAAACACTTGTTTTAAATCACGCGTGTGCTCTGGTCGCGTGGTCAATGTTAGAGAAAGTTTAGTCCCAAAATAATTTTTAGAATCTTGTTTTGAAATTTAAAAAAATGAAATTTGTACAGCACAACGGCTGCATACAGCTCTAAAGGTGAATACAGGACTGGTGTGCGAGTTTATATAAAAAGAAGGACATGGAACATAAAGAGACTTTATATTTGCACTAAAATGCAATTTGTAACAGTGGTATGAAACCCACGTGGTCAATACCTTGCTGACTAAATCTGATAAACTACAACAAGGACCCAGTGGCCTTGCCTTAGACAAAATACATCACCTGCAAATTAACATTTGTCAATTTAATCCTTTCAATGCTGGGTCTAGCTTCATTCGGACACCACAGGCAATAGCTTTGAAAAAGACTGTGATTAACATTGAAAATAAGGACGATGAATGTTTCCTTTGGTCTGTGGCTGCGTACTTGCAACCAGCAAAACGTGCCAGTCACATACCGGAAATGTATAAGAATGCGTTTTCTTATTTAGAACAAAATTTAAATTTTGCTCATGTTTCGTTTCCTATGGACTTAACTGACATGCATAGGTTTGAACAAGATAACTAGGACTTTTCGTTAACGGTAATGAGATTGTTGGTCCTCTTTATGTCACAAAAGAACCGAAACGACACCACATTCATCTTTTATATCTGTCTTACGGAGAGGTGAATCACTATTGCCTGATTAAAACTTAAGTAGATTCCTAAGCAGTCAAGTGTCCAAACATGATGGTAAGAAGCACATTTGTGATCGTTGTTTGCAATATTTAACCACCCGTACGCTTTTGGAACGTCATAGGGTAGATTGCGTTTCTCAGGAAGCGGTGATACTGATATTACCACAAGGGGACATGGCTATGTTAAAGTTTAAGGACATTCATACGCGTGACACTGTTCCCTTTGTGGTATATGCAGATTTAGAAGCACTCACCACACCCATGGCGTGATGTGAACCAGATCCCACCATGAGCTCAACCACATTCATTCAAAAACATGAGCCCTTTGCCATAGGATTTAATGTGGTGTGTGCCTATGACCCCACACAATCCGTTTACAAATACCGTGAGGGGCCACATTGTGCCAGATGGTTTTTGGATGAACTTGTAAAGTTGGCTCATGATGTACAGGAATTACTGGACCACCCAGTACCCACGAGCCTATCTCCAGAACAGCAGCAGCAGTATGGGCATGCCACGACATGCCATATTTGCGAAAAGCCACTCAGTGCTGAAGACACCGTTCGTGATGACTCGCACTTTACGGGAGAGTTTCGTGGAGCTGCGCACAGCAAATGCAATTTGAACTTTCCAGCTCCTCGTTTCATCAGTGTCTTCTTCCACAATCTGGCGAATTATGACATTCAGTTTTTGATTCGTGAATTGGGTCATGTCAACAAGGGCTCGTTAACCATTATCCTCCAAAACCATGAAACTTTTACAGCCCTGACATGGCGGTAGAGCGACATTAGCATTAGATTTTTGGAATCCTTTAAGTTTATGGCATCCTCGATAGACAGCCTTGTGAATGGCTTGAATGAGGAGGAATTAAAAAAATACTAGAATGCATTTTAATGATCCTAAGCAATTTCAATTGTGCATTCGGAAAAGTATATTTCCCTACGATTTCTGCAACAGCTGGGACGTGTTAAAGCAAAGAAAACTCCCACCAGAAGATAAATTTTACTCGAAACTAATACGTAGTACCGTTTCCGATGAAGACTATGCACATGCATGCCAACGCTAAGTGAATATGCTTTGCATTACCTAAAACTGGATGTATTGCTGCTCACCGATGTGTTTGAAAAATTCCGTGACTTGTGTCAACACATTTACGGTCTTGACCCGGCTCAGTATTATACGAGCCCTGGGCTCTCGTTTGATGCCGCTTTGAAATACACTCAAGTGGAATTGGATTTACTCACTGATGTAGATAAGGTTCAATTTTTTGGAAAAGGCGTTCGGGGCGGCTTTGTGTCGCTTAACCAGCGCCATGCCGAAGCGAACAATGTCTACATGCCTGATTATTCACCAAATAAACCAGAATCGTACTTTATGTACTTGGACGTGTATAATTTGTATGGCTACGCCATGAGTCAGCCTTTGCCCTATGGGAAGTTTGCTTGGCTGACAGACAAACAAGTGTCAGAATTTGATGTGAACATGGCTAGCCAAGAAACAGGCCGCGGATATGTGCTAGAAGTGGATATTGAATATCCCTCATCCTTGTATGATGAGCATGCCGATTTCCCATTCTGCCTTAAGCAAATGGTTCCCCCTGACAGTAAGGTGAAAATTGAAGTACTCATGGGCACACTTTAGAACAAAAATCGGTATGTGCTACATATCCAAATGTTGGTGCAATGTCTAGCCAAAGGCTTGGTGTTGAAGAAAGTCCATACGGGTATTTCGTTTGCCCATAAACCATGGCTCAAGCCATACATGCAACTCAACACATAGCACCGACAAATGGCAACACAGCAGTTTGATTTTTTTTTTAAATTAATGAACAACTGTATCTATGGCAAGTCCATGGAGGATGTCCGCAAATACCGCGACATTAAATTGGTGAATGTCTGGGAGGAGCGGTGGGGTGCCCGGCGGTACATTGCCAAGCCAAATTTTAAATCGATCAAAATTATCGATGAGGATTTGGCCACTATTGAAATGAGTAGGTCCAGCGTGACCATGGATTTACTTGGGCCAAGTCATTTTATACTTTTCAAAATCGGTCATGCATCGATTCCACTATTAGTTTGCCAAACGCCATTTTCAGGACATATCCCTCATTCATTTACCACATTCGCCACTGCAACCCCTATGGCGTCATGAGGCAGCATAGTGACTGGTTCGACACCTCTTCGTATAGCGCTGACAACGTGTTTCAGCTACCCATAAAAAACAAGAAGGAAATGTGTGTTTTAAATGATGAAGGCGGTGATTCTGTCATGACGGAATTCGTAAGTTTGGCCTCAAAAATATATGCTTATCACACACTAGACTGTAAGGAAGCCAAAAGAGCAAAAGGTGTAGGTAGGGCAGTGGTAAAATCGCTACGTGTAGACGATTACTTAGCGGCTTTACGCACTAGCAAAGCTATGTCCCATACACAGTGCAGGATACAATCCAGCAACCATCATTTGTATCTTGTGGAACAGAGAAAACGCACCCTCGCCTCCATGGATACCAAACGTGTGTGGGTTGATGACCTGCTCATCAGCCTGCCCTGGGGTTATGACGCAAGGAGGAGGAGGTGTGATTACACTGTTTGTTCGTCTAGGTACATGGCATTTTGGAACTCGTTGACTTAGTATTTTGTATTTGTAAATATTGGGTTTTGTCATTGAAAATAGTAGATTTTGTAAATAGTGGCAACCCACGTGGACCTTTTGCTCTTAAAAAAGGTTTTATGCAACCTTATTCTTTTTTATTTTAAATTTAACAGAGTTGGGAATTGGAAAATGGTTTGATTTTTTTAAGCTGTACTAAAGTGTTATTTTTATGTAAATATCAAATGAGTATTTTTAGTAACTTTAATTATCATTTTTTTGTAATGTAAATCGTAAATGGTAAACTAAAAAATGTTCTTTTGTGATAAGTGTGCATGTAGAGAATGTGCTTTTGGGAATAAATAAAGTGGTTGTGTTTGTTCCCAAGGACAGGTGTGAATGTATGAGTAGCGTGAAAGCTGATGTGTATGTATGACTAGAGCAAACACGGTGAGGTAGGGTGGGTGGGTGGGGAGGGGGGAAATTGTCACTTATATGTAAATGGTAATGTTATTTTGTTTAGTCAATAGTTTTGTTTTGTTTCAAAGGTAGCGGTCAATAGACATTATTTATGTATAACAGTCTTACCTGCACTAGTCGTAGACCTCCACGTTTCCGCAGTCCCATAAAAACACTGCAGCATTTTCATAGTCAAGCACTTGCATCAACATCATTAACACATCTCAACTTTCGACATACACCAAATGGAAAAAATGTGAAAACAGCAAAATATAAAATACATGTTTCGATATCGACAAAATTCAAAAAACGTAAAACTTAAAACGCACATTAAAAAAAAACTGGAAATGGCTATGTGTGAAATATGAAAATTGTAAAAACATGAAACGAACATTGTTTAAAAAGTGTAATCAACAAAATGGAAAATCCATATCATCAAACACACAAAACTTGAAACAGACATTTTCATAAACTCTAAATTGCAAATTGGCAAATGGCAATGTGTGAAAATGTGAAAATGAAAAATCAGCCCATCAGCATCATAAAAAAATTAAAAAAATATCGTGCATTGGTAAACATTTGTTTTTATTTCATAGTGATAGTGGATTGACAAAATCAAATAGAATACAAACAAATCCAATTCCTCACTCCACAATTCCTTAATGTTTATGTCCACGCATCATCAAATTTCCTTTCATAGCACTCATAACAATCAGGGCTGCCATCCTCTCAACCACTGAGGCATCACAGGATGTGAAACGTTTTTTAGTTTTTTCAATAATAATTTATCCGCCACATGTCTTAAACGAGGATGACTATGGCGATAAGATAAGTCATGTTCTTTGCATGCTTGATCCAAAATATTAATGGGTTCATCACCACGCTGCAAACGTTTTTCAAGATGAGTTCCAGGGCCACAAAAACGATAACCTGGAAGATGGATTTCAAAAGGTAAGTATTGAATCACTTTGTCAATGACGCCATTGCCAGTACAGGTCTTGCATATCGTTTTCCATCGATGGTGAAAAGGTTTGGTATTCCTTCTCCTCTGTGGTTGATGTTTGTGTTTGTTGTTGTTGTTGCTTTTTCTCGCCATGACACCCGTGGAATGATTCAACAAAGTCTTTACACGGACTGTTATGACCGTGATAGAGTTTCACTAGTTGACAAGTTGCGCACTGACGCATAGAGGGTATTTTTTGCCATGGCCACTTGCTTATGGTGATCGCAATCCGTACAGGGTTGCAATTCACTCAACACAGGGTCTTGAGTCCATGATTTTGGTACATGTTACCAGATTTCTTTCACCGCGTTGGCGGCCACATAATAAATGAACGACTTGGGCAGCGACAAGAGTTCCTCTTTGGTAAAACTATCTAGTTTATTTTTGCACAAAAACAACTTGCCGATGGCTTTGTCCATAGCATTGTCTTTCTCCATGGTATCACGTTCTGTAGATGTTTACACGTCGCTTGTAGAAATCTCACTGGCGTCATTCACAGGTAAATCTTGAGTTATAATTTTATCCGTCATTTCGCTCATATTGGCCCGTATTGACGCAAATTGAATACAACGTGGGACAGACCGGGAGAGGGTTCAAGGTCAGATACATGGAACATGTTAATGCAGTCAAACACAACAAATTTTCAGCAATGGGGAACCATATGGCAGAAACAGGACACAAATTTACCACCATAGAAAATGACTTGCAAGTACTACACCAGGAAAAGAAAGGATCTCTCATGGACATACTAGAACAAATAGAAATCAATAAAGCACAAAGATTCAATCCCTCACACAACATCAACGAAATTAATTTCGATTCCAACATTTTATTTGACACCCTAATAGGATTAATATATGACAATAGATAATTCCACTATAGGTCAATTATCCATAGCACGGGACCATAATTAGGAATTTTAACGTCTCAATGCTCTCGGCAATTACCACCGCACTCCTACCCCACCCCCTCCCCCTTCCAACACATCGCACATCCCATCCAGACTCCCCCTCCCATCAGCGCCCCCTCCCCTCTCCCTCTGACGTGTCCTTCCCCGCACGCCACACGACAGAGCTCCAAACTTAAACCATCAGTAAGCGGAGAGGCTTCAGCTAAGGCACATACACACGCAAGGTAAGATGCGCATTTGATTGTAAAGAAACCTCATTTTCAAGTTCTTGTTATCTATCCTACCACCATATAAGTTATTTTTGCTAATATTCATAAATTTATTTTTCTTTATGCACAGTTTCTCTTCTCCAACACATCTACGTCTCAATCCTTCGAATCAACAGAATTGGATGCCGCATTTTCAATTTTCTATGAGTAAGTCAGTCAGTGTATTTTCCGTCTTTTATCTTCACCTACATTTCTTCGGAGAATAACGACCAATAATAGCTTTCCTTTTCTTTTTTCATTCTTTCAGAACACAATATTCGTCATATATACGCTCACTATCGGCACCGTGTCGCATGTGAATTGAACAACACCCACGCCAATCGCCAATGGTTAAAAAGGGGCCAGCGTATAATGGATAACACCATTCCGAGAAGAATTCACAGTTCAGAACTATTTTACATTGCAGAATCAACGGACGTATAGCAGTCCCAAACAAAAGTTTTATAATTTAATACTGTGTTATTTTTAATCTCGTTTTTTAACATGTCTTCTTGTTTTTTAAATTCAAAGTGCACCATGTATACTATTAGCCTAAACAAGGCCATATATTTTCAATGTAATCTTTAGCATAATAATCCACATGTTTTTTAGTAGAATAAGTATTTGCACGCACAGGCATATACCTTAGTGAATCCTGTGTTTTTATTACTTTTAGAATTTTAAAGATTATTATATCCAAGTTATCGATGTCTTATGATGTTTTCTAAAGTTTAAATCAAGTCACTACAAGGACTGAAGAAGGGACCATAAGGTCTCGAAACATGTATCATAATTTTCTATGAACAAAGTTGTGAATTGTATTGAATAGGGTGGAATAAATAGTAACTTTACTGTATTTATAATTTTATTTAACTACTCCCAGCAGGCATGGGTGGTTAACCAATGAAAGAGATGCCACGCATGGGCTAGGGCTGTATGGGTAATGCTGCCACAGGAACAAGTATCCATGAGCGTTCGCAGTGAGGGATAGCCCAAGTCCATGAGGTCGATAGGTTGACAGTAAGAAGCCAAAAATGGTTGCAACCATTCACGTTTTTCTTTACCTTTCACAAATACCACATTGGCCGAGGACAAGTGTGCTTTCATGACCACGTCCAGATATTTATGGGAAATGGTTCCTTGATTCCAGTCTAAATGCCCATGATTTTCAATCCACTGGGTTTGTTTACGATTTTTTCACACAACAAATCAAAAGCATGGGGCGGTTTAAATACCAAATGCGTAGCTTGCGATATCCAAAACGTGGTACAATCGATCATGGCCACTTGCTTAAATATAAATTTGTTGTCACCAATTTTAAACCCTTGGCAATCCACAATGAGTGTGCGCAACATGTTGACGTTTGCTTGGACCAAGTTCAACTGACGACTGACTGACGATCAATGACTAAGGTGTGACCATAACATGATCTTACCTGCCATGCTAGTTTGAAAAAAATGAGGTTAGGGTAGGACAGGGGGACATGAAAAAAATAAGAATTTAAAATTTACATAATTTTATTATCATAACACGTCTTACAGGCATTAGTCATCTTGGGGTAAGGACGATACCAACTGATACAACAATATAGTCTTTTGTGTTTGTAACGTCCATGACACCGATGATGTCCCAATGTCTCTAAACTAGGCGTTTTTGATCGTTAGCTGCTCACCGAAGCACCGTTGACACCATACAGTCCACACGTATCGTAACTTGTTTTTCATCACCCAGAGGCACGAGTGAGGGATAGCTTGAATGACAGGGTTATTTCCCACCTCCATTCTGCACAGGTAGGGGCTGGCAGGTGACCAGCGCTCATGTTCCTGCATGGGTTCATCACTCTCTTGCCATTGGTCTATAATGATGGGACAAAAGGCACATTTCACTTCATCTCTTGTTTTTAAATAATAGAAGCCAGCGGCCACCAAGGCTTGAGGGTTTATGAAAGGCACCGGCCACGTTGCAAAAGTCTTGAAACGTTCTTCCTCAGAGTTTAAATTCATGGATGTGACTTCTCTTGAGGCATTAAAGCAAGACATGACTGAGCGGCTTTACGTGGGTTGACCTGTTATTTATACACTCGTCACTTGGTTGGACAGTGGATAATAGTTGACTTGTTTGTGATAAATAATCAAACAGTAGGCCGTCGTATTGGTTGGTACTGCGCCCGAATTTATTTAAGTCCAATACTAAAGATCCAGACGGGATACGAACTGGGACCCAGGAAAAATAAAAGAACGAATTAAAATCTCTTATTCCTTAACAATTTGTGAGATATGGAAAACCTAAGATAAATAGAGTGTAATACTATGCATCATTATTAATTAAACAATTACGGAAGGTCGGAAGGAAAGAAGGAACTATTTAAATATGGTTGTGTATTTATTATCCGAATGCAGGGAGGCCTACATTGTAAGAATGCGTCACACCACGAGAAGTGAGAGTAACGTCATGCAGGAGGAGAAGTGACCAAGGTTGATGACACACTGAGTGAGGTGAAGTCTGTGGAGCTACGTCACACCACGAGAGGGGAGGAAACGCGATGAACTTGCCGTACACGGAGAGCAAGGACGAGTGGTCATTCCTAATTCAGATCGGGTCTGGACAAGACCGCCAGTGTAGAAACGAGTTGTTTCTAGGACAGTGCCACGCATAACGAAAGTGGAGAGAAGGAGTTTGAAGTCAGAAGGCTGTGACTTGTGAAGCAAAGGACATTCTAACTGAGACCAGCACAGCATGTAGACCGGTGATTTAGTAACACGCTTATCGGAACGAGACTGAGTTCATTTACACTCACATTTAAAGAAGCTTCATACAGCAAGTCTGTGGAGTATTTGAAACACAGCTAGTTACTTCGGTATTTCAATACGAGGCTACTACACATCTCACGCAGATAAATGCAAACAATTCACTTCAGGAAAAGAGTTATATTACTCATACAATTCAGCTCACCCTTGGGAACTATACATAATGCAGTTTATAAATTGGCAACGGGGAAGTTATACAGGTTTAATCATTAAACTGATTAAGACTTCGTGCTAAGATGCACATTATAGGGAAGTAGAGACTACAGAAATGAAAAGTTGAATCCAGAATTCCACAACATGACCGGGGCGGTTGAACATCTACGCGATGCGCAGAAATGCAGAACAAATCTATACTTCATAACACGAGTTCATATACATCCAGTATACTCTCAAAGACACTTATAGAACAATCGAATTTCAACCTTAAGAAGCGATGCTGGAGCAGTGAAGGGGAAACGTCAGAAGATCCGAACAACTTGCGGGAGTCGAGCGAAGGAGTGAGGGAGAGACTTGCTGTACTCGGAGAGGTCGCTAACCCAGTTATGTCATCGACCTTGTCCCACTGTGAGGTTATCCAGCAGGCCTCGCTACAACCGGTTCTCGCAGCTGTGGGCGTTGTGCTCAAACACTTTTGTCTTGCCAGACGAGACATGATACATCAGAGATCGTCGCCAGCTCAAGGTAGTGAAGAGATTGATTTATATTTAGTCGAATTGTAGTCATGTTCTGTGTTTATCAAAATTGACCAATCGTATAATTTTGTCATTGTATTTAAAATTGTGTAGATTTTAATCCAGTATAGTAGTATTTTCTTAGGAGTAATTTTCATTGAAAATTTCGGTCATTTGGACGAAATTTTATTAGCGTATTGCTGTTGTCAACGTTAAATCATTTCAATATAAAGCCGTTTAGAATTATAGATACTTGCGTTAAATTAAATAAATCTGTTTTATGCGCAGCGATGGAACGTATATTGAACAACTTAAGTACCGTATATTTAAAAAGCTATGTCACGAAGTGTCAAATAAATTTCGACAACTCAAGATGTTGATTCGAGTGTCAGAAATTTATTATAATCCAACTGTGTGCAAAAATGGATTGTTACACGACACTAAATCTGGTAAAAGATAGTCCAAATACTTGATATAGACAATTAAATCAATGAATACCAAATTCATTATGATGAAACAGATAGTTATGTAGAACTATGCTGTAAACGTAATAAACCATATTTCCTAGTAACAAAGGTGTTTCAAGAACCTTTATATGGCAGTCCAATAAAACATTTAGAGCATTAAAAAGCCTAGATAAAAATTTGTTAAACAAAATATGTCACGAAGATAACTAAGACTTAATTGTATTCACAGGAAAAGAGGACACACTTATATCATTTTAAAATATGAAATCTTGCTGACAATTTTTTTTGAGAGTTACAATAATGTATTAACTGAATTTAAATACGTGAAAAAGGAGTTAAGAAAGTTAATTCACAGGGTGATATAAAGTAACTGTACAGAAAGTAATTAAAGATTTGAAGTTATAGGCACGAGGAAATTTTGTATAAGAATAGAGGAGTTGGTTAAAGTTTGTTTCATGAACAATATTCACAATGGTCGTGGATATTTAATAGAGTTACTGATTTTCTTTGCATTGATTGAGAAATTGCACTTAAATGGGGTCTAGATTTGGAATACCGTGCGAGAAAGGAATCGTAGACGTAAATGAGTTACGTATTTTCACAAAAGGAGACCTAGGAGTCATGTTTCCTAGTTTTGATCACAGCGTATGTGACATTGTTTAATTGCATTTGAGGAAAGTTCTGTGCAGGGTGTTTAAGAAATAATGTGATTATTGTATAATTTTGGAACGGAAGTGTGGAATGAAGGTCAAATGCCAAGCACTTCGAATATTCACGTTTATCAAAGATACTGTAAGTCGAGCAAAGAATTTCAGGAATTTTTCGAGATTTAATAATCAAATGGGAGAAAACAAAGGTAGAGCAGTGCTGAACTTAAATGTTTGTCACCTATGTTCTCTTGATTCAGACTAGTATTTATACTTTCAACCGATAGAGTTACGGTGTTTGTTCAGGAAGTTTGAGTTATAAAGACTCATGTATATTAAAGGAAATTGAATCACTTCAACGCAGTTAAGTTAATATTTGTGCGAACCACATATCATTGTACATATTGATATATATTTAATACTGAGTAAACCTTGATCTTACATATTTAGATGTGGAACTACGGTTCAAATATGAAAGGCAATGTATAATATAGGGTAATGTTTGAAATCACGCCGTTTCATAATTTCTCATATTTCAGTGGAGGTTCTGAGTAACTCCACTCGAGTTTATGGTTTGTAATAAATTTTGTGTTTAATTTTTGTAATGGCAAAGGAATGCTATATTCTCCGATGAGAGAAGAAAGTATCAGTGGAGTACCGAATTCTCCAACCTTTATTTTCAGGACATTATTTATAAGTGCCACGTGTTTAATTTATCTTCAGTTTTCATTTCTTGCAGTGTCAAGTAGACACTAATCATTGATATGCATCCAGAACATGTGTGTATTTCCTTAGCACAATAAACGGCTGGCGCTTTTTAGCGAATTAGCCAATTTTTATCTTAGCTGACATCGTTTTCATTTTGTCAACGCCGAAAATAGTACTGCTAGGTAGGATACAGGCGCTCACTATAGACAGACCTTATCACCCCTCGAGATTGGGGTTTCTCGATTTGCTTGAATGTAAATGCTAGTAGAAATTTGTACCTAGGCTGGTAGTACTATTTTCTTTTATAGATCTACCCTGTATGATCCCAGAATTCCCAATTTTTACTTAGCAGACAATGGTAAGTTTGTGAGCTGGGTAGCTACGTGTCAGCAATCCTTTACAGTGCAGCGGATATAGGTACTGATTAGGTGAATTCGGGCGCATATAGATGGTAGATTTAAATGGCCGGCCCATACGTGGGGCGATCGAAAGAGGCACTCGAGAGAGGCAAGTTGGAAGCACTCGAGAGTGAGGCCATATATGTTTTGAAATAAAAGAAATGCCGTTCCCAAATTTGATGATTGTTGAGGTGAACGCAACATCAGCAGATTAGTGGAGTACATTACAGTTGTGAGGCATATTTCTAGAACCAGCTAACGACAATTTGTCATGTAATATTAAGTTAAAGATTCAATTAACGTTGTTAAATATAAGTTAGGTCGGATAACAAAATGTAATGATGTCGGTTCAGTAAAATGGGACAATAAAAGAACGTAATAACTCGTGATTTAAATAGACTTAAGTAGTATTAAGATTTTCAATGCATTCCATCACTTGTATAAAATGTATACGATGGTCAATTCTGGATATCCACTTGTAGTTTTTGTAGTTGATACTTACTTTAGTCTCAAGATAGAAGAAATTATGTCGGCAAACGACTTGACGTTCATAAGAACGATGTTGGAAAACATGAAAGAAGGTCAAAATGTATTGACCAAAGACCTTGAAGCCCTCCACCAATTAACACACTCTAACACTAAACAAATTAAAGCCGAGATTCAGAAATCTGTAGCTGCTGTAAAATCCGAGGTCAAGGCCGAGTTGTCGGTTGCTCAAACACTTACCAAGGCTGGTATAATGTTAGAACAGGAGGAAGCCTTGTTAGCTTTAGAAAGGGCCAGAAAGGAAGTTAAACTAGCTAGAGAAAAGGAATGGGAAGAAACTAGGTTAGCTAGAGAAGAGGATAGATAGGAACGTGAAGTAAGCAGGTTAGCTCAAGAGAAGGCACAGGAGGAAATTAGGCTATCATTAGATAAAGCACGAGAGGAAGACAGAAAGGTAGGAGAAGAGGCTAAAAGGATTAGAGCGGAGATGAGATTAGCTCAAGAAAAAGCACGCGAAGAGGACCGATTGAGTCAGGAACAGGCTAGATTAGAAGACAGAAAAATCCAGGCCGAAATAAGAGCAGCGCAGGAGGCAGCCAGGAAAATTCATGATGAGGTTAGGAAAAATCAGGAAAAGGCTCAGAAAATTTTAGAAAAGGCAGGAAATGCACAGGAAGAATTAAAAACCTCATTTGACCAATTCAAACGGGACATTAGTCTTACTAAAACAGAAGTAGGAATTTTAAGATCCGACATGATAGGCAAAGTATTAGAAGTGAAATTAGCTAAGAGTAACCACATAATAGAACTAGAGGAAAAATTACAGGCTAGTAGCTCCGTTAAGGAGGAAAACACTACACATCATGTACACGTTTCAGGGGCCCAGAACAGACTCAAGGAGCAACTTGACAGTCTAAATGATACTGTTGGTGACTTACAGGTCAAGTTGGAAGGTCAAAGGAAATTGATCGAGGATGGCATTAATGTGGACATAAATGCCTCTATTGTAAAGGCTGTTACGGACATGAAGAGGGAGGTCGTAACAGTTACTACTAAAATTGTATCTGAAATCCATAGTAAATTATCTAATGATATTAAGGCCATAGAATTAAGTTCAAACATAAATGTTAGTAGAGTACGTGAAGATCTATCCAAGCGGGTAGATGAGCTTCAAATCAATAACGTAGCCACGCTGACCGATATTGTAAATAAAGCAGATTTAAGTAATTCAGGCGAACTTGACAGGGTTAAACGTACAGTCGATGACATAAACATAGAACTGGCGAAAATTAGGTCGAGGCAGGAAAAGGAAACCAGCGAATTGGAACAACAATTAAAGTCACTCACGATTGGGGATTCTCCATTTTCATCTACGTTAAGAGCTGAAGTCAGGGAGGACATGAGGAAGGACTTAACTAGATTCTTTGAGGCAAGAGATGAGAAATTGAAGGAAGAAACCAGGAAATTAGAGGCTAGGACAGACAAGATAGAAGAGGATAAGGAAAGCGTGGATAGTCAGCGCTTCCGAAATCCAGCTTTAACTTCATTCGAGAGCCATTTCGAACAGAAACAGAGGAACTTGGAGGAGACTTTGAACCTTTCCAGAGTTGGTCAAATGCGAACATTGTCGTCATCAAGAGTAACGACGGAAAACCCAACAAATTCAGCGGGGTTGGAAATATCACTGCTGTGGAATTTCTCAGAGACATGAGATCGTATCTAGAGGATAACAGAATACCTCGTGAACGACACATGAGGGTAGTGGAGAAATATTTGGACTCAGAGGCCTTAGTTTGGCACAGAGCTTTCAGGTATACTTACCACACATTCGAGGAGTTCGCTATTGCTCTACAGAAGCGATTCTGGAGCAAAGAACTTCAACAAGGCATACGCGCCGAATTTTATTCGAAAAAGTATGCTTACTCTAGTCCGACGAAGTACACAAGCTTCTTTACAAATCAATTAGCACGCTTGCAATATCTTCAACCTCCATTGGCAGAAGAAGACCTAGTACATGCTATTTCATGCCAATTACCAACTGAAGTTAGACGGCACGTCATTTCGGCCAACGTCAGAACGTTAGAGGCGACGGCGGAAATTTTGAGGAGGTTGGATCACACGTCCAATGTGTCCAACAACTCAACCGGAAACCAGAACCCAAGAAGTAGAAACCCAGAACATAGAGAGATCCACACCATCCATGTTGATCAAACGCAACAGACGGAAGACAATAAAAATGGAGTAGGACCAACTAGATCGAGAGATTATGGACAAAACCGCTTTCAACCTGGTTATCAGAGACCTAGAGAAGGGAGACCATACCAGACTCGATGATGGAACGAAAATCAGGGGAGAAACAGCTACCACCAAAGGAACAAGGATTATCGCCGAGAGGGATACTACAACAGAGATAACCCGACGAATAATTACGGATATCGAGGATATCAACACTGGAGGAACACAAACAACTATTCGAGACCGCAACAACAGCAGAATCAACAAAACCGAGGATGGAGAAACAACAATAACGTGAGAAGTTATTACGATGATAGAGAGAGAGAAAGTCAAGAATACCTGAAGAACCTTAGAGAAAGGGAAGAATGAAACGCAAGAAACCAAAATCAGGGACAGCGTAACCAAAATCAGGAATCTCAGCCCAGATCGAGCAGAGACCGGAGCAATGAAGACTCAGGAGGGGTACAAAAAAAACTTCAAATTCCAAAAAGTAAAGGAGGACGAGAACATCACCGTAACTACACACCTAATCGAGATAAATTAATTGTATCACGCCACGAACGAAGATCTCCTGTATGAGCGAGAAGAGCCGAAAACAGGAAAAGTAGCGAAGCTACCCATCATAGAAATAGTATCAGAAGGTGAATGCCTGAGAACACTCCTAGATACGGGTGCGACAGCGTCAATTTTGTCAGAGAATTGTTTTAACAGATTAAAGGACGGTAATTCACTCACAGCAATGCCCGTTTCAACTATCAAGGTCAGGGGTGTATTCAATGATAAGACCATGAAGTGTTAAGTCCAAGCATTAATGTAATTCTCCATCAATGGACATAAATACGAGCAGATATTCATAGTCTTGAACCAGATAAATTTCGATGCTATTCTTGGTATTGATTTCATAACGAAGACGGGTGCCGTTATTGACTTGCGCAACGGAGTTATAAAATTTAATGAAGGTCAATATCAGCCAGAAAACTCGAAGAAGAAGGAGAATGAGTGTAGTCTGATTGACGAAACTACAGAAGAAAATCTAGTAAGAATAGTCATGGAAGTCGAAGCAGAAGGGATACCTCAATATGGTAGGAGAATTGAGTACTTCGAAGATCATAGAGAGAGATTAGAAGAATTGGTCACGAATTTTGCAGATGTATTTAATGATAAACCAGGCATTATCAGAGGATATAAATATCAGATCAAGCTCGCAGATAACACACCCTTTCAAAAGAAATTGTATCCGATACCGGAGAAATATCAATCAGAAGTGACGGAGTTAATAAAAGGCATGGAAAAGGTCGGTATAATAAGGAAGCAAGCCACTCCTTATTTAAACCCTCTTACAGTCGTAAAGAAAGCAGATGGAAGTCTGAGACTATGCTTAGATGCCAGGGGCATTAATACTCATTTGTTAAAAGAATATGACAGGCCACCAAAAATCAGGGAACTACTGAGGAGATTCAAGAATAAAACCTGTTTCTCAGTGATTGATTTAACTGCCGCATTTCATCAAATAGAACTTACCGAAGACAGCAAATGTTACACGGGGTTCATGTTTAACCAAACCTGTTACGTCTATCAGAGAGTACCATATGGGTTGGTAAATTCAAGCCCAGCACTCATTAGAGCCTTGGATGATAAGTTGAGTGATGAAGTAAAACAATTTGCCATTTGCTACGTGGACGACATTATCATATCTTCAGAAACGCCAGAGCAACACTTCATGCATTTGAAAAATCTATTTGAAAACCTCAGGAATGCGAACATCAAGGTAAAATTAAATTAATGTCATTTCTTTCAAGAGTTTAGTGCTTTTCAGTCGGTCAACACGAATGTACCCAAAAGAGATGGGTTATGCCCTAATCCTGAAATAAATTACATGAGATTAATAAAACATTTCTTTCAAGAAAAGATCAACTTTCTTGAGCATACGATAGACAGATTCGGTTACCATCCGAATGAAGACAAGATAGAAGCAATATTAAAGTTTCCCAAACCCAAGAAGATCAATGACATCCGAGCTTTTGCGGGTCTGTGCCAGTTCTTCAGTTGTCATTGCCCACGTTATTCAGAAATTATGGCTCCACTACATGAGCTCCTGAAGAAAACAATAGATGGAAATGGGATGCAGCTGCCGAGAATGCCTTTATTCAAGCAAAGGAGATGCTCAAAAACAACATCAAATTAGAATACCCAGACTTCGAAAGATCATTCATAGTAGAAACTGGCGCCTCACGAATTGGTATTAGCGCAGTCTTGTATCAGAAGGATCAAGACGACAACAACCACTACATTTCCTTCAGCAGCAGGAAGTTTCGCACGCACGAGTTAAATTATTTCACGACGGAGCTTGAAACTTTAGCCGTCATAAATGCCCTACAACAATGGAAAAAGATATTGCTGGGACACAAGATTGTAATCAGAACGGATAACAAAGCACTGGAGTTCATGTTGAAGTTCGACTTGTCAAGCGATCGGATGACCAGGTGGACTATGTTTCTACAACAATTTGATGCCACGATAGTCCATGTTCCTGAAAAAGACAACCTACTGGCAGATATTCTTTCCAGACATCCGACTCCTGAAAACAATGTAAGAATTAACGTTATCCAAACGGACGCAGAGGATCAGGAAACGTTGGATAAACTAAGAAGGATTCCTCTCTTTCAAAAGAAGCATGCACCATTAAGGAATATTTATAGATTCTTGTCAGGGAGAATGACAATGAGGCACGCAACATATTTCGAAACTAGAAGGAAAGCTAGATATTATATTCTTGTGGGAGAAATCGTATGCAAATACATAGATGCTGGACACACGAAGGTGCGAGTTGCTATTCCACCTGAACTTATTGTGCCACTAATTTGGTTAGTGCACAAAAGCGTAGGTCACCGTGGAGTTAATAAAACATACTATACCATGTTAGAAAAGTTCTATTGGGTTAACATGCGAGAGTCCATTACCATAGTGGTCAGATCTTGTGAACTGTGTCAGAAAAACAAGTACAACTCTGAACTATTGAAGAAACGACCTAAGGCAATTATTCCTACTCAACCACTGGAACTATTTAGCCAGGATATTTTTGGGCCTGCACCTAAAGGAGAAAGAGGAAACCAATATGTGCTAGTCACGATGGATGTGTTTTCCAAAGTTGTGATGCTTAATCCAATGCAAAAAGCCACAACCAAAACTGTCTTATACCACCTGGAGAGGAACATTATTCCTAAGTTGGGAAAACCAGAAAGACTTCTAACGGACCACGGAACGCAATTCACCTCTGCAGAATTTCAAGGGGCGATGGATAGGTTGGATATTGTTCACCTATGCTCATCAGTTCGCAGCCAGAGACAAATCCCATTGAACGAACAATGCTTGAATTTTCTAAGTACATTCGCTTGTATAGTGCAGATAATCATGCAAATTGGGTGAAGATTGTACCCTTAGTAGAATTTTGCAACAATAATACGAGACACGAGAGCACCAACGAAATTCCAGTAATGTTACACTTTGAGGAGAAGCCCATACGACCCTGGAACGGAATCTTCAACATTCCTGAAGATAACGAACCATCGATGGACCAGAGAATCGAAGCAGCGCGAGAACAGCTAAACAAAGCAGCCGAGAAGAGATTACAACGCTTACAAGGGAAGAGATTTAGCGGCCCGCTACGAGAAGGTGACCTTGTGTTAGTCAGGATTCCTGTGAAATCTGACGTACTGAAGAAGGTATACATAAAGTTCAGTAGTCTTATTAGAGGACCTTTCAAAGTAGATACAGTCTACGGTAACAATTACTACAAGATCGTGAGGATTGAAGACAACAGATCCATTGGAAAATTTAACCACTGCAAATTAAAGAGATTTTACCCAAAGATTTAGTAAATAAATAAATTCAGTCCCAAGAACAGAGAAACCAACTGTTATTAAAGAAAGTACAGGCTATACTTTACTTTAAATGGCAACGGGGAATTGCGCCCGAATGTATTTAAGGCCAATACTGAAGATCCAGACGGGATACGAACTGGGACCCAGGAAAAATAAAAGAGCGAATTAAAATCTCTTATTCCTTAAAAATTTGTGAGATATGGAAAACCTAAGATGAAATAGACTGTAATACTATGCATCATTATTAATTAAACAATTACGGAAAGCCGGAAGGAAAGAAGGAACTATTTAAATATGGTTGTGTATTTATTATCCGAATGTAGGGAGGCCTACATTGTAAGAATGCGTCACACCACGAGAAGTGAGAGTAACGTTATGCAGGAGGAGAAGTGACCAAGGTTGATGACACACTGAGTGAGGGGAAGTCTGTGGAGCTACGTCAAACCAAGAGAGGGGAGGAAACGCGATGAACTTGCCGTAAACGGAGAGCAAGGACGAGCGGTCATTCCTAATTCAGATCGGGTCTGGACAAGACCGCCAGTGTAGAAACGAGTTGTTTCTAGGACAGTACCACGCATAACGAAAGTGGAGAGAAGGAGTGTGAAGTCAGAACACTGTGACTTGTGAAGCAAGGGACATTTTGACTGAGACCAGCACAGCATGTAGACCGGTGATTTAGTAACACGCTTATCGGAACGAGACTGAGTTCATTAACACTCACATTTAAAGAAGCTTCATACAGCAAGTCTGTGGAGTATTTGAAACACAGCTAGTTACTTCAGTATTTCAATACGAAGCTACTACACATCTCACGCAGATAAATGCAAACAATTCACTTCAGGAAAAGAGGTATATTACTCATACAATTCAGCTCATTCTTGGGAACTATACATAATGCAGTTTACAAATTGGCAAATGGGGTAGTTATACAGGTTTAATCATTAAACTGATTATGACTTCGTGCTAAGATGCACATTATAGGGAAGTAGGGACTACAGAAATGAAAAGTTGAATCCAGAATTCCACAACATGGACGGCGCAGTTGAACATCTACGCGATGCGTAGAAATGCAGAACAAATCTATACTTCATAACACCAGTTCATATACATCCAGTATACTCTCAAAGAAACTTATAGAACAATCGAATTTCAACCTTAAGAAGCGATGCCGGCGCAGTGAAGGGGAAACGTCAGAAGATCCGAACAACTTGCGGGAGTCGAGCGAAGGAGTGAGGGAGAGACTTGCTGTACTCGGAGAGGCCGCTAACCCAGTAATGTCTTCAACCTTGTCCCACTGTGAGCTTATCCAGCAGGCCTCGCCACAACCGGTTCTCGCAGCTGTGGGCGTTGTGCTCAATCACTTTTGTCTTGCCAGACGAGACATGATACATCAGAGATCGTCGCCAGCTCAAGGTAGTGAAGAGATTGATTTATATTTAGTAGAATTGTAGTCATGTTCTGTGTTTATCCAAATTGACCAATCGTATAATTTTGTCATTGTATTTAAAATTGTGTAGATTTTAATCCAGTATAGTAGTATTTTCTTAGGAGTCATTTTCATTGAAAATTTCCGTCATTTGGACGAAATTTTATTAGCGTATTGCTGTTGTCAACGTTAAATCATTTCAATATAAAGCCGTTTAGAATTATAGATACTTGCGTTAAATTAAATAAATCTGTTTTATGCGCAGCGATGGAACGTATATTGAACAACTTAAGTACCGTATATTTAAAAAGCTATGTCACGAAGTGTCAAATAAATTTCGACAACTCAAGATGTTGATTCGAGTGTCAGAAATTTATTATAATCCAACTGTGTGCAAAAATGGTTTGTTACACGACACTAAATCTGGTAAAAGATAGTCCAAATACTTGATATAGACAATTAAATCAATGAATACCAAATTCATTATGATGAAACAGATAGTTATGTAGAACTATGCTGTAAACGTAATAAACCATATTTCCTAGTAACAAAGGTGTTTCAAGAACCTTTATATGGCAGTCCAATAAAACATTTAGAGCATTAAAAAGCCTAGATAAAAATTTGTTAAACAAAATATGTCACGAAGAAAGCTAAGACTTAATTGTATTCACAGGAAAAGAGGACACACTTATATCATTTTTGAATATGAATTCTTGCTGACAATTTTTTTTGAGAGTTACAATAATGTATTAACTGAATTTAAATACGTGAAAAAGGAGTTAAGAAAGTTAATTCACAGGGTGATATAAAGTAACTGTACAGAAAGTAATTAAAGATTTGAAGTTATAGGCACGAGGAAATTTTGTATAAGAATAGAGGAGTTGGTTAAAGTTTGTTTCATGAACAATATTCACAATGGTCGTGGATATTTAATAGAGTTGCTGATTTTCTTTGCATTGATTGAGAAATTGCACTGAAATGGGGTGTAGATTTGGAATACCGTGCGAGAAAGGAATCGTAGACGTAAATGAGTTACGTATTTTCACAAAAGGAGACTGAGGAGTCATGTTTCCTAGTTTTGATCACAGCGTATGTGACATTGTTTAATTGCATTTGAGGAAAGTTCTGTACAGGGTGTTTAAGAAATAATGTGATTGTTGTATAATTTTGGAACGGAAGTGTGGAATGAAGGTCAAATGCCATGCACTTCTAATATTCACGTTTATCAAAGAAAATGTAAGTCGAGCCAAGAATTTCAGTAATTTTTCGAGATTTAATAATCAAATGGGAGACAACAAAAGTAAAGCAGTGCTGAACTTAAATGTTTGTCACCTATGTTCTCTTGATTCAGACTAGTATTTATACTTTTAACCGATAGAGTTACGGTGTTTGTTCCGGAAGTTTGAATTGTAAAGACTCATGTATATTACAGGAAATTAAATCACTTCAACGCAGTTAAGTTAATATTTGTGCGAACCACAAATCATTGTACATATGGATATATATTTAATACTGAGTAAATCTTGATCTTACATATTTAGATGTGGAACTACGGTTCAAATATGAAACGCAATGCATAATATAGGGTAATGTTTGAAATCACGCCGTTTCATAATTTCTCATATTTCAGTGGAGGTTCTGAGTAACTCCACTCGAGTTTATGGTTTGTAATACATTTTGTGTTTAATTTTTGTAATGGCAAAGGAATGCTATATTCTCCGATGAGAGAAGAAGGTATCAGTGGAGTACCGAATTCTCCAACCTTTATTTTCAGGACATTATGTATAAGTGCCACGTGTTTAATTTGTCTTGAGTTTTCATTTCTTGCAGTGTCAAGTAGACACTAATCATCGATATGCATCCAGGACATGTGTGTATTTCCTTAGCACAATAAACGGCTGGCGCTTTTTAGCGAATTAGCCAATTTTTATTTTAGCTGACATCGTTTTCATTTTGTCAACGCCGAAAATAGTACTGCTAGGTAGGATACAGGCGCTCACCCCTAGAGATTGGAGTTTCTCGATTTGCTTAAATGTAAATGCTAGTAGAAATTTGTACCTAGGCAGGTAGTACTATTTTCTTTTATAGATCTACCCTGTATGATCCTAGAATTCCCAATTTTTACTTAACAGACAATGGTAAGTTTGTGAGCTGGGTAGCTACGTGTCTGCAATCCTTTACAGTGCAGCGGATATAGGTACTGATTAGGTGAATTCGGGCGCAGTACATTGTCATGCGTTTCAAAATCTAGTCGAATGTCAATATTGAATGGCTTGACAGATTCTTCCAGGTAAGAACAATCAAAGACAATCAGTGGTGCTCTTGCCTTAAACGCTTGGGGTAGCAGCATGGGGCCGTTCTCTTTTTGATAATACGACCATCGAAATTTAGAAAACAAGTCGTACATGTGGCCAAACTTATTGTTTGAAAAATCCAAATCCAGTCCTTCATAGGGAAACACAGCTCCGTTGAGGAAAAGACGTGCATTTCTCAATTGCAGGTGATCAAATTGCGTGCCATCTTTGGTTTGTTGATACTTGCGATTCGTTTGAAAACCCACGATCATGTAGAGAGGTCTCTCTGTATAGCGAGCTGTTTTTACAGACCAAATCTGTGTGTTGGTGGTGGGCAATAGCGGGTACTCATGGAGTGCCCAGCTTCTAAATTCCATGGGTAGAGGCATATCTCTCTTTACCATCTTGAGTATGTCCAGTTTTTTGCTATCGTCAAGGTTCACATGGGGCACTTTCCATAGCAAGCGTTGTAGATGAATTTTTGAATCTATGGGGGCATTGTCGGCTCCCTTGAGTGCATTATTATCACTCCTGTTTCTCACCAGATAAAGCACTTGCCTTGCATTGACCTCAATGCGCTGGTGATCTTCGGCAAAGCCTAAATTCAGTTTAAGAGGTAAATATCCAGTAAAGTCCCATCGGGGTGTACCATCCAGTCATTGGTCGGGTCAGGGCACCAACCCGCCATGCAAAGTGTTTTACCTTCTTCCTCACTATAAAAGGGACATAGTTTCATTACACTGGAAATACCCACTTTTGGAGTGCTATCCACCACGATATCGTTAATCACGTAACGCACCTCAGAAAACAGAACGGCAAAAGCATGGTTGGCTAACTTGGACGTGGTGGGTGTAGAGCCATCGGCTTTGGTGAGCCTACCTTCAATCTGAATGACACTTTCATGCGGTAGTGTGTAAATAACTAGGTTGCATTTCATCATTGTTATTGAGTACAAGTGTTTGAGCTTCATAGGAATGGAGATCAATTCTTACAACTTCTGGTTGCTCCTCGATGCGGTTCGCTATCTCTAGGATAGAATTCATCATCAAGGTTGACGTGGTGACCCAAATGCTGTAAGATCTGCTTGTCCTTAGATGTTAACGTGTATTCTCGTGGCAAGCAACCAACACCATTCCTAGACGGTGTTGTTGCTTTATACACACACTTCATAGTGGCTTTAGCACCAACTTGTATGTCACCGGTATGGTAGAATCTAGATCAATGAGTTGTTGATCTCTATTGATCAGTTTTAATGTTATATTACTAATACCATCGACAGCCACAGAATAAAAAAGCACCACTGGAGGGTTTTCACGAATAATATAGCCATTGGGCGATGTCACAATAAAGTCATAAAGCGAATGCGATGGTTCTTGATTGGTGTACACCACGTCACCGACACATGATGGTCCCCAGTGAATTTCACTTCATGGTCTGATTCATGTTTTTTGTTGGGTTCTAACACGCGTGGTTTAAATCCTAGTAATGGGCCAATGGAATCAGGGCGTGTTTTCAAGTCAATGTTGAATGTGGAGAAAATACTGCAGCGATGAGTGTTGGTATTTCCTACAAGTTCAAACTTGCGCGTTCCATCGAGAAATAACTTTAAACCATATTGATTGATCAACACCACATAAATGTGTTCATAAATATCATCAATCGTGTATCCACCAGAGTTCAGGGTGAGCACAGATTCATCATAGTAAAACTTGTTGTTCACATTTTCACGTATGTTGTATATTCGATTGCACGTTTCAAGAGAAACACGTCCCAAACCATAAGGTCTTTCACTACATTCGATAGGCGGGTAAAAGTCTAGGCTGACTTCGGGTCCACGTCCATGCAGTGTAAACGTTTAACTTTATGCCGACATACTGTGAACGTTTTTTCTGTGTCTTATATAAAAAAATTAAACACAAACGTCCACACTGTTGGCTGTAAAACGTTTGCTCACGTTTCACATTATAGTATATCTTGATCCTGTTTCCAAAATAGGTAACTAGTTCCATGGGCGGGGGCAAATTCCCAAAACTGTCAAAGTACCATACGGTGGATCCCTCTTTGACATAAGCTACATAATGCGTTCCTGGTCCTCGGTGATCATTCAAATTGACAACAGCGCATTCCTGTTTCCAGGGTCGTGGGGGCAATTGGTTTCGCATAAACACACCTCGAAAATGAGAAAGCTTTAGTTGTTTAGCATAGCTTTCCTCTTGTTGATGCGTCAGGGCATGTCTTGCTATGGCTGAGTTTTTTTTAATATTTCGAAGTGGTGAAATCCCAAATCCTTATTGATAAAAGGCTGGCTTCAAATTGGCATTACTAGCCCCCATGGCAATGGCTTCCATCGTTTCATTGTGTCGCTGACTTTCTTTGAGTTGTTGCTTGCCCTGCTGCGCGGCTTTAATGGTTTTCGCCACCACACTGGCACCACCCACAAGTGAACCCAGAGCAGCCAGACCGGCAAATAAAGCAGGTAAAAATCCTGCTCGTATGGGAACGGGAATCACACGCCCTTGTTGAACCCTGTCGCAGACGTTTGGGAATAACACGTCTCTGTGCTGCTCGAAGGACTTCTCTTATGATCAACACATTATTTTTTCTTTTTTTTTTTCTCTCGCAACGGCTTGTCCACGAATGTCTTAAGCCCAGGCTTTGCCAAGGACAGGGTCGTATTTTTAGTCTTATCAGTCTTTCTCACCACATATCTTTGTTTTACCATGATGATCATGACCAACAACCTTTCACATGAAAGTTTGTCGCAACTAACGTCAGATTGTTATTTCATGGCTGTATATTCCAATTCCACATAAAGTGGGAAATCGTTTATGTTTTTTCCCGCTTGCTTTTCATCCCATGTTAACATGAGATGAAAGGATAATTCGTCTCCTGCATTGACCATTTCATGGTTATGGACCGACATCCTATGAACATTTGTCTGTATTTGTAAATGGTTCTCATCAGGCATTGCGTATTTCATGTGAATGGTTCCATCATAGTGTAATCGATAGTGACTTAAACCCGAAGCAAGCACATAGGTCAAGTGTTAGTCATTCACTAGTGGTAAATGGTTTCTGTCATTCACAGGTTTTTCATTTGTCAGATACACTAAAAATATAGATGGGATAAATTTATAAAGCCTTTTCATTCCATAGGTCACGTAACGCTTGGTACAGACATCGCCTTCGTCTTGCGGGTCTTCCACGTGAATTATCCGATGGTGATTAGCTTTATATCCATTCACTGTAAGCTGAGGCACTTTATCATAAAACTCATACATCTTGTTATCCACATACTTTTTTGTAGTAACGTCTGTAGACACTTGAGGATGTTTTACATGGGTTAACCGCTTTCACTTAAAGTCATAATCTCCCTGTTTTGTGCGTGGCACTACTGACCTATCCACATAGTTTTTATTAACAGGATCTGTTTCTTGTTTAGGATGATGTATGGGGGCAGACCTAGCTTAGGCCATCAACGCACGTCCAAAGACATCCATCGTCAACCTATAGTATCAGTCTACTGTTTCTATGACAAGGCTCGGTGCCATGTACATAGACAGCCTGCTAGCCTGGCTAAGCCTTAGTTGAAATGAAGATTATTAAGCAGCTAGAGTCATTCCCCGTGGGGGACATGGTTTCCCATCTCTGTCCCACATCACGTGAACAAAGCCATGGTTCACTGTTTCCATCTTCCATTCGCTGCATCATTGTGGGGCCTTCCGGCTGTGGAAAGACCAATCTTTTGCTAACGCTCATTACAGCGCCCAATGGTCTGCGTTTTCATAATATTTATATTTTTGCAAAATATCTCTACCAACCCCTCTACGTGTTTCTGGATCAAGTCATGTCTGGATTACAAAATGAAAATATGGGGTATTTTACATTTTCCATGCAAGAAAATGTCATTTCACCGGATGAGGTAAAGCCCGATTCACTCATGATTTTCGATGATGTATCCACTGAACGACAAGGGATCATTCAAAGCTATTTCAGCATGAGTCGTCACAAACATATCGATTGCTTCTATCTTGGACAAACGTATTCTAAAATGTCCAAACAGTTGATTCGCGACAATGCCAATGTCATTGTTTTATTTCGCCAGGACGAGAGGAACAGTCGTCACATTTATAATGAACATGTAAATCCAGATATGGTCTTTCAAATGTTTACTGAATTGTGTGCCAAGTGTTGGAACAGTCAACGCCATGCGTGTTTAGTGATTGATAAACGAAGTGAACTCAACCAAGGACGGTATCGCTTAGGGTTTGATCATTTTATTGCTATTTAAGGCACTGTCTCATTTCCTGTCAAGTCATTTGTCAAGACACCATGGCGTTAGCACAGAGTCAAATGAAAAAGCGTATTATTCGAGCAAAAAATACTATTCACCATAAGTTTCGTCAATTGAAACGATCACGTGCAGATCATGCTTTGTTTATTCAACAAAATTTAGCACTTCCGCTAAAAGCCATGTTGAAACCCTCTTTCAAGCCAACTGAAACGCTACCCAACGTTTCACAAGCCACTCAGACGCTGCACGAGGACCCTTAGGAAGAGGAAGAGGAACAGGAAGATTTGACTAGTGTTAACGAAGTTGAGGATGACGAGGAACAAGAGTTTACGTCTCAACAAAAGTCCTCACCCCTTGCAGAGTTTTTGAGAAAAAAGAAATCTTTGGTCATGGTCGAAACACCTTGCCCTTCCAGATCGTCTCCGTTTTCACAACTCTTGGCCACCCCTCAACATAAAGCTCAACTGAAGATCATTTTAATAAAATATTATGGATCAACACTAGAACCCTATTTCTCCGATCTATTTTTTGGAAACACAGATACCACATATGGTGTTCGATATGAGGATGATAGTTTTAAAATTGGTGACTCATCCATTAAATTTGCTCGTACTAAAGCTGTCATTAAGAACATCAGTTATAAATTAACGCCAGGACTGTTAAAGCTGCTCTTCTCTCGAACACCCTCTTCCCATGATTATACACCAGAGGATCTTGGCAAATATAAATCCATTTTATTGGATACCCATGCCCACAAAAGACAGTATGATCCCACTCAACAAGTGAATGCCAATATATCTCAAAAATATAAAACCATCATTGCAAAAATGTTTCCCACCAGTCAAAGTACTCGTCGTAAAGCATCCGCTTCGGGAGTGACATTCAAGCCATTAAAACCCCTTGTGGATGTTACCTACAGGCACAATCCCAATAAGCTCGTCCAGCGGCTACAGTTGTTGCATGCTTCACGTCAAGCCGGCCATACCGGTCACGATTGGGAAATTCAAGAAATTGAACAAGAACTTCGAAATGAAAAAAATATTGTTTAAGCCCTCGCCCATTAAAATGGGTATTGCTCACGAGTGGCTTCGCCCAGCTAGGCGTCACTATCCGGAACTCAAGGTGATTTCACGAGGTGTGGATGAACTTTGGCATGCTGACTTGGTTGAAATGAGACCATACACTGGCGTTAATGACGGTGTACGCTATATGTTGACCGTCATTGATGTCTATTCCAAAATGGCATTTGTTGAACCGGTGCGTCGCTAGTCTGGTTCACTAGTTACCAAGGCCTTTCAACATATTATTCAACAATCCAAACGACAACCCCAGTTGCTACAAACCGATCAGGGGAAAGAATTTTTCAACAAGGATTTCTCCAGTTTTCTCAAATATAAGGATATTCACCATTACACCACGTACAGCAATCAAAGCCAGCGTGGTCGACCGGTTTAACCGAACATTGAAAACCCATATGTGGAAAGCGTTTACCGCTCAGGGCACTTATCGCTGGTTGGACATGTTACCAGATCTAGTGTCACGTTACAATAACACCAAACATAGAACCATTGGGACCAAGCCACGCCTCGTGACCAAAAATATTCAGCGACTAGATAAACTGTTTAACCCCATAAAAACAGCAGATCATAAAGGTCACCGACTGAAAATTGGGGATTTTGTTCGTGTGAGCAAATTTAAGTCTGCTTTCTATAAGGGCTACACACCTCAGTGGGGGACTGAACTATTTCGAATTCGTCAAGTCAACTTGGACAGTCCAGTCACCTATTTACACGAGGACCTCAACCATCAACCTATAAAACGTAGATTCTATCTCCATGAACTTCAGAAAACAGCGTTTCTTAAACATTATCTTGTGGAAAAAGAGTTGAAACAAAAAGGAAATAAACTATATGTCAAATGATTAGGATTTAACTCTACCTTTAATTCGTGGATCAATCAAGTACATGTTGTGTGAACCTGTGACCTTTCTATTTATTTATTCACATATGTTGTACACCACCTTTAGCTCTGTGTGTACAGTCCTCAGCTCCACACATTTCTTTCTCTTTCCACCTGTGTTCTCTCTTACATTACCCCTCCCCCTCTCCCCCCCCCCCCCCTTCACCCGCCACCACTGCTGTTCGCAGCTCTTGCCTATCTATTGGTTGTGACATCATTCCCACAAGTTGCATCATACTTTTTACTGATTTAGCGATTCCCACGCTTTGAACATCCTGTTATCAAACACGTGTACAGCTAATGTCCAAGGTGAACACGTGTGTTGGATCATATTACACGTCAACTTACATTTTGTCACATACAAAGCAAAACAGGATGTAACTTGTTTAGCTTACATGTGGTTTCACACGTGTTCACATGCATTTCGCTCCTCCCTGCCACCACGGTTGTCAGATTATTTAACCTTCAAGCGTCATCCGCGCCTTTGTAATTTTCCATTGCACCTGCTGTCAAGTCTGATCAGCGCATTCCAATAAGCTCAAATGACATTCACATCCTGCTAGTCTGTTCCCCTCTCCAGCAAGTTTGTTTTCTCTACTAGCTTCAACCAACATAGAACCAAGTTCTGTTTGCCCTTCATCTGATCATAGAATTATCATTTGTCATGTAACCCATCATCGTTTATACGTTAAAGATCCCCTTCGGGGAGAAAAATCGAACCCTCGCTCTGTCATAAACCGACCCGTCGAAATATCGATTGTTCTATTGAGCACAGCCACCGTGGTCAGCGACAGGCTCGTTGAAACACACACACCCAGCAGTATCGTCTCTCTCAACAACCACGTTTCATGAACATTTTAAACAGGTAAAGAAAAAATAATTTTTTTCAACGAATGTGCCGTTAGGCCCTTTGTCAAAATTTTAAAAATATACTCGAAAAGGGGGCGTTAGCTCGAGTCCTATGACACCTCGTACACGTCTCTCGAGTTTTTGGTTTGCGAGATATAGCAAAAAGTCTAAAATCAAGGTTTTACCTCAAAATGGTTTTTTATTCCTACTCAACACTAACATCCTCGGCAAGAGGACAACACGACGAAAAAAATGACACCTCGTACAAGTCTCTAGCCTTATTGGTTCGTGAGATATCAGCAAAAATCACAAAAAACACTTGTTTACCCCAAAATCGAGTTTCTTAATTTTTTAAATATAATGAGAGGTCCACAGCAAGGCCCCATCAGCTCGAGTCCAACGACACCTCATTTGTCAACATCCGACCATGGGTTCACCAGATATCGGCTTGGACTCTCGCGGCAGCCATGACACTCCTTAGAACCCGTCACTTTCCCCTACTGCAGTTTTAGTCCTAGAGGCTTGAAATATATTTTGGTGGTAGATGGGGTCAGGGCCATTAATTTATGTCAAACAAACATTTTTGTAGAATTCCTAGTTTCCGAAATATAGGAATTTCAATATTGGACTGTTTTCAAGAAAACATAAAAATAAAAATTTCATTATAAAAAATAAAGATCATAGAGACCGTTCGTTTGAGCCATTGCACAACATTCTATCATGTTTGGTTTCCAAATTATCACCTACTTTCCAAAACAAACATTTTCATTTTTTTAAATATAAGGATTGGTCCGTAAGAGGAAAGAGGACGTCAACCCAAGTCCAACGACATGTCTCGTGTCAAAATCGGACCATGCGTTCGAGAGATATTAATTATTTAAATGTTTCACCTACGTTTGGCCGCCATGTTGGTTTATTTGGCACAACCACGCCAAGTGTAATAGAACTGTCACTACTCCCCTAATGACTACGACAGTGGCGTAGGCCCAATAGACTTTTAGGGAGATTTTCAAATATAACGATTTTCATCGTAAGCACGAGGGATAATATTAATATCAGAGACATTATGACCATGGTGATGGCGAACTAAACACCTAATGGGAATACGATAATGAGAGGAGCGGCCGTCAACCGTGTTTCCTGTATTTTCTACACGTAGATGATGGAGAGGAATTCCGAGGAAACTTCTCAACGATCTCTGGAAGTGAAGACGAACATCGACGGACGGGAACCCAACGAACCGTCTTCGGGGTATTTGTCAAGACGTCGGAGAATGATGGAACTTCTCTACTGTAAGTTGCGAATATGAAATATTTATTTAGATACTAACAACTCACATTTTTGTTACCTACCTGTATATTTGGGTACATACCACCACATTTGAATCATCCAATCTTTCGAATATTTTTACTTATATCGATTACACTGTTCAACAATGAAATTTTTACATAAAGAGAAATACCCGATCTTTATAGATTTTGGTACGCTGAATTCGAAAATAACAGTAGTTTTCGTTTTTTAGCTCCGGTTTTCGTGCTATATGAAGTTTGTTACATCCTTATTTCTGTTTTTAGCCCAGTTTTTTTAAATTTCAGGAATGCCAATGAATGCTGTGTTTTTTTCTAGCTAATACACTCTGAGATTGCTTGTCTTCCATAGTGCTCCAATGTGTATTGTGAGACGAGTTTCTGAGTTACTGTTTGGTCCATTATAATAATTATGTGAAGAACACAAACGTTTCAATAACTTCCAAACCAGAGCTTATCTAGAATTTTAACTGTCATTTTCAACTTCAGCACACTCAAATCCACCTATCTAAAAGTGTCTACAACATAATTCAAATTACATGCTTTCATATATGGGCTGCTGTGTAAAAATAGCATAACTCAAATTGCTTGATATAACTCAAAAAATCAATCAAATAATTCAGAATCTTCCAATACTCAGTTAGTTGAAAACCAATAACAATAAAATACAAAAAGTAAAAATTTGTTGTCTAGTGTTATTTACGCATATTAACGAAGGGTTTTGTAGGAATAGAACCAGTGATTTAAAACGTCGAAAACGGGTAAATTCATAAACCTGCACTCTAGATTTTCTTTTGCAACTCTGATTGAGTTTCTTTAAATTTAATTTCATTGGATAGTAATTTAAATTTTGGAATAGTCAACCTTAGAACTTGAAATTTATTGGACACGATGTGAGATTTCCAAAATTACTACGATTTTTGACATGATTTAATGAGAATATTTTACTATGATAGAATTTTTTATGGAAATAATTCAGCAGTTCTATGGAAAATGAGTTCGATTTTTGCTTATGAGAATTATTTTGAAAGCTGACTATTGCAGGATCTGGGATTTTAGTTCATCCAAAATTATAATGAGTGGAGAGTATTGATAGCTTCATCCAATTAATAATATGCAACTGAGAGGGTTGATTGTTCCTAAAATGCACTATATGTAGGAGGCTGAATTTTGAGCACAATTAAGGTTCAGGCATTGTGTAGCCTGATAACATGACTGATTGTGAACAGTCAAATATGGTCCGTAGGACATTATGGTAAATATGGTTTAATGAAGTATTATAATTCCATAACGATGGCATACAGGTATATTCGCTTTGTGAAGTAATGTAGAAATATAGATAAAGTCATGCTGTTGTGATGCATTTGTAGTATTATTGATAGAGCAATGGTGTTAGACCATTATTTTCCCCCAAATGGAAGTGATATAGATTATTGGAGAAAATAACATAAGTTATAATGGTACGGTATTTAAGAGAGTGTGCCTCTCGATCATTTATTTGATAGTTTGTGCATTTTGGTTTTGATTCTTCTGTGGATGAATATTTGCTTTTAACATCCTTATATATGACTTAAGTCAGTGGCGACTTTAATTTCGATAATTGTTGGATGAATCTGATTAGTTTACGGATATCATTAAGATAAAATGGATAAAGGTTAAATAGGGTGATATTTGACTTTAGATTGTTGAAGCACTGTAATTCTCAACCCTGTTTCCATACTAATTAGTTGATTTGATTACTGGATTTTGACATTATATTTCGAATTTATGAATTAAGATGTGCATTTGCAGGTATTTTCCAACATGAACAAGTAGTATTTGTACATATTCTTCTTTATGATATTCATCGAATCCATTAAGGTGACTATTATTTGATCACCATTCGACGCGCTTCGACATTTCATCTTTGTGCATATTTGAGGTGAACGTATTCCTTATCAGTTTGATTTATACTCAGGAGGGAAAATGTCTAGTTTAAATATTTAAATAATTTTCTCAATCTGAATAGTGAAGTGAAGTGAAGTACCGTTTATTGAGCAATCTTAATTCAGCACATCTACAAACAATTGAACTTTACTTTCAATTTTAACTGTTACTACGGATACTATAATAACACAGGTTATCTGACATACATTTAAATATCACGTAGGCCTATTTACATTGAACTTTACGCAATACATAAACCATACCTACTACAGGCTTGATGGATTCGATTTACATTTAATCTAATCAGGAAATAGTTTTACAAGGTTTTTGACGGCCACTCTAGGCAAATGAGATTGAGACATTGGTGAAATGCCACATTTTGCTCTAGCCTGTGCCAACAGACAAATGCAAATGTACTACATTCGTGAAGAGATGGGTAACAGCCAGACCATTCACTAACAATCACAAATATCTGACTAAACAAACAAATTTGAAGGTCAATAACCACTAACAATATCTTAACAGAAAATCACATACCGGTATAAGTTGCGCACGTTCATAATAACTTCTGTAACTAAGTGCATTGTAAATACCATCACCCACATACTTGTAGACATACAGAAGATTGAACGGCCTAAGTGTATATGATCTGATGATTATCGCTTGACGATCAAAATTGGTCATCTAAGTGAATTCAATTAATCTCACATAACTTTTTTCAAGTATAGGAAAACACCCATCACGCACCAAATTATCACTGATTACAGATGACCGGTTGGAGTGTGCCTCATTATGCACGTTCTCCTGCCTGACCTGGATACGTTGTATCACCCTTTGCTCCCACTCCCATGGGAATAATTTCATTTTGGCCATATATATCCAGAGGACATTCATTTAGCCACATTTAGGATAATATTGGGGCAGATGACCTCGTAGTTCTGCCCATTAATACAACACTAACTAATAACAATACAATAGGATAACTTTAAAAGCCATAGGGCCAGATCATGTATCTGATACGCTATTGAAAAGGAATATAGACCTCCTAATGCCAGTTATATTGCACATATTTAAATATAGCCTGCAAATGGTTATTTATCCGACACAATGGAGAAAAGCCAACATCAAAGCAATACCAAAATTCACGAATGCCTTAAACTGTAGTGACTTTGGACGAATAAGTATATTGTGTGCAACTGGGAAAGCGTTAGAACGGATTGTTTTTGATCTGTTTTTTGAATATATAAATTCCAACAATATCCGAAAACCCGAATCAATCTGGATATAAATCAAAACATAGTACTCTGACAGCTCTTATCAAGGTCACAGACGGCATTCGTCAAGGAATGAACCGGAAGGAAATAACTAAGTTATCTATATTCGATTTCAGCAAGGCTTTTGACAGAGTTCACCATGAGATCCTACTAGTTAAATTAAGAAATCTAGGCCATTCAAAGTCAGTACGAACTGGTTTAGATCTTACCTAACAGGGATATGTCAGAGAGTAGACTTATCAGACGGCAATGTTTCAGAATCTTGTGAAGTAACAACAGGTGTGCCCCAGAGTTCGGCCCTTGGTCCACTCCTGTTCTCGGTGTACATCTCTCCTTAAATTCTGTCAACATTATATGTATGCAGACGACCTACATCTATATCTATATACTGATCTGAAATCTATTAATTTGAACGTAGCCCTAATTAACAGTGACAATCAAAACCACTCTCAGTACGCACTTGATCATTATCTAACTCTTAACTTCGGAAAAACACAACCCATCATCATCGGCTATACCAAATTACTCAGTTCTCTACCCGACCCAGTTGCCTACCACCTCTACAGCTTGCATCTCAAATCGCACCTTGCCAGTCAGCATTAGGACATCTGGGAGTTATTTTTGACACTCGATTATCGTGGCAGGAACACACAAACATGATTCTGAAGAGGGTCGCATCGTCATTATATAAAATTAGGCGAACATGCTACTATTTGCCACAAAATGTACGGAAGAGACTGATACAGAGTATGATATTACCAATATTTGACTATGGATCTATAATTTACCATGATCTGGAAGTGATCCTCAATACAAAATTGCAAAGAATGCAAAATGCTTGCTTGCGGTTTGTTCTCAATGTACCACGAGAGTCTCATATTGTGCCCGTTAGAGGAGGTTATCTGGTCGTCACCAACCGTCTGTCGTCTCCCAGATAACCCCATTCTTCAAACTCATTGCCGAAGAGGATCGAAATGCATTTCTTGTGGGACTAGCCGGCACAAGAATTGAAATCTCTGAGGATCAGGTCCCCATCGTTAACAATGTCAAAGACACCCAAAGAAATGCACCCCCAAAACAAACTAAGAAATGATAACATCCAGGCTTAAGTAAAAATTCGTGTAATGATTTATTAAAGAATTCAAACCCCTATCCTACCCTAGGAGGGTTTGAAATCGGCTAATTCGCTATCTAAATATTAAAAAACAATAAAACATCTCCTAACTATATGTAATTAACCCTCTCGACGAGTCCTACATACATCAGAAAAAGCAAAGCAAAGCTTGGAACGTGGTACGAAAAACATCCCTGATTGAAGATACAAGAAAAGAATGATGTTTCAGAATGAAAACATCATCTGAATGAATGTCAAATCATGACAACAGATCTAAACATACTGGTACCACCTGCGTATTTACAATTAACGTTGCCTAGTCTAGCTAATCCTGTCTTAATCTAACCTACGGCGATAAGCGTCCGTATAAACAATAGCTAAGCAAATCTATGATAACAGTCATCTATTAACAATGAATCAATTATATAATAACTGTATAATAATACAACCACAAATTACAGTAGGGTGCAATGGGATAATACACTCGTAATAAAGAAAATGACACACAAACATAATTATTATTACCCTGCCTACAACAGAATGGTAACTGTTTGTTCACATTCGTCATCTAAAATAACGAAATAGTAGCTAAAGCACTGTTATAACAGTGTCTCACTATGAGGTTCACTGCGGCCCCCGAATTACAAACTTCTGGTTAGCCGGTGATCTCAGTCAGTCGAAAGTAACTGACTTCCTAACTATTCCTTCACGAATTTCCTAACAAGCACTATGCGTCGGTCAGCTGTGATTCAAAAATCAAGATTTAACCATGATTAACATTTAATGTGTATTTTAACATCGTAGATTTAATGTAACTGAATTTCATGATTTAGAGTATGATTATTAAAAATCGTAGGATTAAAAATTCATTATTTATGACGAATGACCATATGCCACAAGGCTTCTAACTAACAAATGAGTTACCTCGCCGGTACTCAACAAAGTAAACTGGTGACAAGCAATGTCACTAACATCCTAAAGCAGTCGTTGTGGTTCATGAAACACAAGTGAAAGAGCTCGGTTAGAATAGCTCGAAGCTATAATCTGCCGGCAAGCACAATAACACGGGCTAATTAAAACTCCGGTTCCATACAATCAGTAATCTTAGTGGCTCTGTAGCTCACTAGAAACATCCTCGGTCAGTGTAGTCCAAAAGGGGTATTTCCCTTCCTTTGGAACTTGGAAAAGTTCTCCATTCTCCACGTGTGTCCATGAGTAATATCCTTCTCTCTCGTTCTTCCATTTTGTAGTGCCGTCAGGCAGTCGATGTCCCCTCCATCGAGTGGTTTTGGCCATGTTAAACAACATGTTCCAAATGGTGAAAATTCCTAATACATGGTGTGTTAACAGCATCTTGTACATGGCGATAAGTTGAAGTTTCACTGAATTTAGCGTAGTGGTTTTATAGATCAAAACTGAATCTACACTTGTGCAGACTATTGCAAAAATGACCATGTGTCTGCTCACTGATTTTACTGTTACTTGGAGTATCGTCCAACACAGATTCTAATATCTGGTAAGTTTTGTAATCGTGCAATATCACTGTAATCTTGGCACTAAAAATCACGGCCTGAGCGTGGCTCGTATGTGCGTTGTAGTATTGTAATTTCACTGGTATATTATTTCTACCCTTAGGAAAATTCCTTATAACTTCACTGATGCCATGTTGCATGAAAAATTTGACCATGTGCTTGGTCTGAAAATTCGGCGTTTTACAATTCTCACAGTTTCCGTGGAAAATATTACGCTGGTAGTTGCCATTCGCACTTTGCGATAATCACTAGCACACTTCGTGCTCAAATAATACTGGATGCATCCCGATTTTTTAAATGGACTCTCAGTCCTACTATAATCCCTGGTCCTGCAGACCAATTGACAAATACGTCTGTGCGAGTCAAACGCACTAAAGGGAATGTCTCTGCATGAAATCTGCAGTTCCGGCGTCGATGCTTCGTAAGTCGTACAGCGACTATTTACTTCCTTTGCGCATTTCTGCGTTGTTATACCTTTACCAAAATACAAATAAATATTAGGCCATCACATCGTGGCAAATTATACTGAATTACTGTAGATGATACTTCCAAACTTGCACATTAAAGATAAAATATTTATTCTTGTAGAAAAATTATATGGAGCGTCTGAGTGAAGTCAAAAGTGCGTCTGAAGCTAGAGCATGCTTCCTGGGTGCATTCTATGTTTCTCAGATATCAAAATACACAGCTCTCATAAAAATCATCACCAGCATGAGCGAATACGGGCTCAATGTATGTCCATTTTACGTCCAGATTGGTTGGCTAAAGTTAAAAGAATGACGACATTATGCCAAGGTTCTGACAGTAATAAAAAATTAAAATTCAGTATTCCCTCTTATACAAGGGTCGAGTCATAAGTCATGGCAACTATTTTTTTTCTCGTGAACAGGAGACAACACGGAAAATCTACGGTATGCATTTGGAAATATAAGGCATGTACGTATGCTTAGTGCCTGAAGATAAATTCTGACGTCAGGAGATGCTCGTAGGTAAGAGACAGAACACAGGCCCTTGGTAAATATTGTTTTATTATAACATAGACAGCAAATACACAAGACTACGTACATAGGACAGGTCTCCACTGGTTACAGACCTTCGAAATAATCCTTCGAGGTGTCTACTGTGCGTTGCCAGCGGTGGGGCAGGCGCTGAATACCATTCGCTGCATGTGTATCACTAACGTCTAACACCTCCCTCCGAAATGCTGTTACAATGTCTTCTTTGTTAGCAAACCGTCGTCCACGTAGTGGCTTCTTGACTTTGGGGATTAGATCATAGTCACATGGGCTCAGATCAGGCGAATAAGGCTCCTTCTTGTTGACTTCCATTGTGTGACGCTCTCACACACAAACTGAACTTGCTGGGCATGCTCAGACCTACACTGTTGTTTACATACACCATATAGTGGCATCCTACGCAAGTACATACCCTTCGTTTCCAAATGCATCTCGTAGATTTTCCGTGTTGTCTCCTGTTCACGAGAAAAAAATGGTTGCCATGACTTATGACTCGACCTCCGTATTTACTGCACACTAACTCCCACGCAGTCAGTGCATTACCGTGCGAATAGACACACTGCACAAATGCTCCAGATACCTCAACATAGAACCGAAAAATGTAAAGGTCCATTCCGTATTTCAGCTAGTGTTCTCTGGAATAAATATAAATTGCACCAATATTCAGGACTTCCTATCAGAGCGATAAAACACTCTCTTCATGTGAATCTATCAGCTATGCAATTGTTGCGATGAAGGTGAACATTCAATTGTTTTAAATATGATTCTTCTGTACTATTTACGAGCCATGTAACTTGATACAAAAATTTCATAAATAACTTAAATAATCTAAGCTAAATAATAGTACAGTACAGTAGCAGGGCATAATTTTGCAACAGCAAGAATCCAACGATTTTCCAGATGTAATAACCACCTGTATTTATAACTTTTATTGTCACCTGAATGTTTAGGTTAAGATTTGTTTTCTTTCTTTCTTTCTTTCTTTCTTTCTTTCTTCCTTTATATTATTGTATTGAACCGCCCTCTGAATGAAGGGAGCTGTATAAAGAGGCTTTGTGGCCTCAGTGGCCTGTATAAGACAAACAAATTCAAATATTCCTTAGGAGCCGTACATTTCACAAATTTGGCAATGGATGTTTCTTCCTGCCATGAATACAAGGTAGAATATGACAATTGATCGTCTCAAACACCGCGCTCATATACTGATAACATGTCTACAAATAGTGGTTATTTGTTCGTATAGGGTACCGAATGTCCATGCACTTATCAATATTGCCATAAACGCTTTGCTTTAAAAGGATATTGGCAAACTTAAAAAGTACCCTTCGCACAAATCATGTGAAAGAGTAACCAGGTTTCTCAAAGATTTCAATTGTAGAACACAACATCACGTTCAGATTTCCTTTATTTGTATACATGTAGAACGAGTTCATCAACATGGTGACTACAGTACAATATAGTGAAATAAGTTATTAAAAATAATGTGAAAGTTTCACAAGGAGGAAATACTCATATCTCATCGTTAACAATAAATACTGTTCTCAATCCTACATCTTTATTTATATCACTAGATACCAGTCATGTTTGATCACATACTACTTAGTCTTTTACTGGGATCATATCATTGGAAATGACATCCCTTAAGACACTTCACCATTCCATTGTTTCTTCATACTTAAAAAAGAATGTAGCATTCTTACAATAGTATATCAATGTAATAGTCAAATTTTAATCGTAACAAAGAAAGAACATTTGAAACATTCCGAAACTTAACAGTAAAACAAATACCAATGTAACAGAACAATTAACACCACGTACTACAAATACCAACGTAACAGCACAGTTAACACCAAGTACAACAAGGAATGTTGTTTTACACCAGTGGCATCATGATAGGGGGGGGGGGGGGTGTCCATCGGAGGAGGAGGGGCTCACATATAATGGAGGATTTCCATGTTGGGTGCGTGAATCCATGGATACAATATTATTGTTCATCTTTATTGCATTTATAATACATTTATCAGTACAAATTTGAGGAATAGGTAGGGAGAACTCACATATGATAGAGGAGTTCCATCCTGTAGGCCGTATAGGGTATGAATCATACATACAATAGAATTCTTCATCTTCATTACATTTATAATACATTTATCTGTAGAAATTCGAGGATAGGTAGGGAGAACCCACATATAATAGAGAAGTTCTATCCTGCAGGGTGTGAAACCACAATCTGAATCATACATACAATAGTATTGTTCATCTTAATTACATTTATAATACATTTATCTGTAGAAATTCGAGGGATAGGTGGGGAGAACTCACATATAATAAAGGAGTTCCATCCTGTAGGGTATGAACCCACAATCTGAATCATACATACAATAGAGTTGTTCACTTTTTACATATAATACATTTCTCGGTAGACATTGGAGGAATAGGAGCGGAGAATTCACATATAATAGACGAGATTCATCCTGTAGGGTGTGAATCATGCATACAATAGACTTGTTCATCTGTATTATATTTATAATACATTTATCTGTAGAAATTTGAGGAATAGTTGGTGAGAATTCACATATAATAGAGGAGTTTCCATCCTGTAGGGTATGAATTCATTTTTTACATTTATAATACATTTACCTATTGCAATTCGAGCAGAAGGTGGGGGCTCACATGTAATGGAGGGATTTCATGCTGGGGTTGCGAATCTACGATCGGTTTCATACATACAACAGTGTTCACCTTCATATTGTTTATAATACATTTACCTGTTGAAATTAGAGCAGAAGGTCGGGGGAGAGGCTCTTGTGCCATTGATTCATGACGCCACTGAATTACGCCACGGATATTACACAGTTTAGTTACACGAAAATACTTTTTGGAATTACATACAAACACCTCAGTTCATTTAATAATTTAACTCTCAAATGGCAGGAATTGAAGGGATTGTGCATGCGGAAACATCTCTATTACTACGTTATCAACATCGCCTGTGCTGAATCGTTGCTGGATTTTTCCAGTGGAGCGTTTCCTCAGAGATCGAGGTGGCTGGAGGGCCTGGACATTAGTAGGCGATATCAAAGTAAAGGGTTGAGCACTGCTTGGTGAATTGTAATTGACTGTGCCATCCATGTCTGATGTCATCAGAGCAGAAGACCCAGATGGTTGAAAGGCCTGGGCATTAGTAGCTGAAATCAAATTGAAGGGTTGAGCACTGCTTGTTTGAGTTGATTTGACTGTGTCATCCATACTTGATGCCAGGAATGTGGTGGGCATAGGGCTAGTGTAGTTTGCACAGAAAGTGCAGGAAGCAGCCATGGTTGCTGCCAGCCTATACTTTGCTTCTTCTGAAATTGCAGGACCAGAGTTGCTAGAACTCAACACCAGATGAGGATTTAGGCCTAACATAGTGAGTACACGACAGGGGTTTTCCATGATATATTTCTCGAACATATCTGCTGGAACATGTGTTTGAGTGACTTTATCCACTGAAAAATCGCTGCTGGCTTGAGGAAGATCTGCTTCCCAGCAAAACATTTCTGGAGGATGAGAGGAGCTGCGCTTGAGCACATGCACGTTGTTTACGTGGGTCAGATTTGGATTTGACTGTGCTGGCATCATGTGCGTGTACCGACCAGCAACGCCAGTATTACTCGTTGCCAATTCTTGCAACGCCTGGATTGCATTTCTCACCTGTGAACAAATGAGATCTCTTCATTAATATATTTTGGGAAGGTCTCTACAAAATGCAGCATTAGCTTAGCAACCTACATCCATTTGCTACAGTGTTCTGCCCGTTGGTCTGCTCTGCGCCAAGCAACTGCACGGTGTTTTACCTAAAAGCCTTAAGGCGCTTCTCTGGTTTTACTCAATATATTTGCAATTGCTATTTTCTAATGTGCTCGTAGAGTCAAGAGAGTAGCCGTTATGCAACCTTCATTTGGGCTGTCTCTACCTACATATAAAAATATGTAATTGATAAGTAGTTCCGTTAAGAACAAAATAGCCTATTTCCATACGGTACAAATTACTGATCTTTTCCATTATAACCTCTCCCGCCTATTAGAAGGATTGTCCATATGATGTACTAAATCATTATTTTGAGAAATTATTTGCTAGAATATAGAACTTTCAGTATCAGTGATTAAAACTCCTCTCGCTAGATGATATTTTTCTGTAACGCATCACGGGAGTTAATTTTAAGAAACAACAAATGCACGGCTTCTATGATTTACGAAAAGTAGGCGTCATAATTTAGGGCCATTAGATAATGATTATTATAATAGACCATCATATGAATCTTCTCTTCAATAGCTTAAATAGGATACCAGAAATTTTAAAAAAATGTTTTAAAATATTAAACTGATGTCATCTTGCAATTTTTGAAATAATTGAACGTCATTACAAGTCGCTGTACTAAGTGCTGAATAAAGATTCGTTGTACTAAGTTTCATTGCTCTCAGGTGATTAGATCGCCAGAAAAGTCATTTGAAATATATGAGAGCAACTTTTCTGCTAACTTACGTTGTTTTTATGTTTCTCAGGATTTTGCAAGTCACATATACTGTATGAACGTACTTAATAATCCTCTTAACTCCCCGACCCCGTTGGAAACGGGATTAATCAAGGGTAGACATAGATAGTGAAATAAAAATCCACAGACTGCTTCCAGTCTCCGACCGGGTCAGGAATGGAATGAATGATGCCCCCATCTAGCGGCGAGGATAAGACATAGATAGTAATCATACAAAATTTCAATTTGAGTGCTTAAATAATATTTGAGATATTGTGAAACGGTGAAATGTATTCCACGAACTCCATGTTGGATTGATTGATGTATATATAGGCTATGGAATTATATACCAGCGGATGAATATTATAATGGTGATACATAATACCAACCTGTTTATAACATGAGATGTAAAAACTTGCTTTTAAAAATTTTACACAGTCGTTATCTTGAAATTCTCATAAAACTATATTAAATTAGAGGTCAATGCCTTGTATGCCATGTTTCAATGCGCTCGGATGAGAAAAATTGAAGACAAATCGTGAGGTCATTATGTTGGTTTTTTCCTCAGCAGGTTATTGAAAGTTCTATAGGTGAACTAATTTTAATGGCCTCTATCAACTACAAAATTTTAGTGTGATTGGTGTAATATATTCGTAGATATTGAGAACTGGTGAATTATTTCGGCTGATTTCCATGTTGGATTGTTCTATATGTAGGCCATAGAGTTATGTTAAGGAAATCTTTCCAGTCGGTCACCACATATTGTGCCCAATTACATTAGGTGGGAGGGAAACAAGTATTCAAATGCCCTTTACTTCACTTGTTTCCTGCCTCATGTAATTGGTCACAATTTGTGTTGACCGACTGGAAAGCTTTCTTTAAGAGAACAAGGCAACACTGAAAAATGGCTTCTATCACTTCAATAGAGTAATGTACCATTGTATGAAGATTATAGCGTTGATTCACTTCGATTGCATGATTAGGACACAAAATAACTTAATTTTAATATTAAGACAGCTGCCTTCAAAGTTTATGAAAACAATTGAATTAAATAGGTGCCATTAGATTAAATCTTGTATAAACATTCACCGTACTAAGTTTCACTACGCTCGGTTGATTATAACACGAGAAAATTCAATTAAAATACTTTAACTTCGCTTGGCCACCATGTTGGTTTAGTACAGATTTTTAAAAGTCACATCGGTGAACTTATCTTCGTATTCTATCTACACAAAAAGACAGGCTGACATAAGCGTTGGTTTTGGAGATATAAAATGCCCGTGAAATAATTCGCGTGGCCACCATGTTGGATTGATGAAACGTATTGAAATTTAAAAGGTATGGTCATCGTCGGACGATGTAGTAGCATATCCTTACAGAGTGTCATTAAAATCGCTACAGCCGTTTAGATGTTATGAGCAGACACACACACACGGACAAAATGTTATTTCATAAATCATATGATAGAAATAGGTTGAAAATACTTCCACTAACGGGGCATCTATCCTCCAGACAAATGGTACATTATTTTAAGTCCCGAGGCACCAAGCTTTCTCTCCACAGAAGGCGACAGACGGCTCATAAGCCCTACGTTGAGAATTACGCCTAAGGTAGTGACGTTCACGCCAATCAAATTGTGAGAGGAGACACACCAATATTTTTTCTTATATAGAAGGTATTTTATTTCAAATGTTCCTACTCTAATATTTCACTGTACATTCCTCACTAGATAATATAAAACACACTTATTATTAGGCACAATATTTCAATATTTTTCTAAACAACCCAGCAGCATAGCCGTTCGTGTTTAGTCACGCTCCACGACTGGAAGTCCAGTGATCTGAGGTTAAAACGCTGGTGCTGACAGCAGCTGTCTTGGATGAGGAATTGTCACTGGATATTCTGCACTCCCTCTAGACATGTCATAGGGCACCTACCCCAACGTCTGTTCTAATAATTACTACATTCACCACGGAAACACATGTCACAGGGCCTGATTACCAAGATGATCAAATCTCCCAAATGAAGTACCAACACAAACAACAACAACAACAACAACAACAACAACAACAACAACAACAACAACAACAACAACATGCACCTTTTGGATGCTTTTGGTCGCCTAAAGGTATACTGTATGTTGTTTGAGAGAGCTGAGCGATAAGTTCGAGGTTGTCCCCACTAATTGTCTCTCTCGTTCTACTGCAGCACATCGAATTTATGGGGATTTTCTTCCTGCCGACTGAAACACTGATGTCGTTCCTGGTTACTGGTTTACTTGTATCATGTAATTACATATCTGACAGTAGTAATGTGGGGTTTGCATCTCGATATAGCTACCACGGGAAAAGTCGAGCTGCGCTTATGTCTTTGAAACGAAAGGAGGGGTAGACTCTCTCTCCTGAACTGGAAGCTGAGTGATTATTTGACTGGCAGCTAAATTTATATCCTGACATTTTGGAGTACGCCTCATGATGTCGTGGTTAGCATTGTTGGCTACCACTCTGAAGGCCCGGGTTCGATTTCCAACGCACACTGGCAAGAAAATGAAGTTTACCTTGATTAACGTGTTATCTACGTGGGGCGGGTCGAATTGCGATGATAACTAATGTATTACGTTTACAAACCACCCGCAGGAACATTAACGATTTATACTCCTTCGGGTTAGTGCCAGTATGAAATTTAATTCCATCAACATATCGAAGATTAGTACCTATTGATGATTCATGGGTAAATGCATCTGGTAAGTCCTTTCAGAAGATGAGGATTGAGTTCCGGTACAGTTCTAATAGCTGCTATTAAGTAGCGTATACATATGAGACTCCAGTATCAGTAGATTCACTGGCACGGAAGAAACATTTGGGCAAAATTCAGGTATCCATCAATTCGAAATTAAATTATAAGCATCGTCAATCCCATTAATAATAATAACAATAACAATAATAATATGTGCGCCTCGTGGTGTCGTGATTTGTATTGTTGGCTCACATTCTGCAGGCCCGAGCTTGATTCCAGGCTCTGTCAAGGAACTAAATTCTGGTTGGAGGTACTGGAACGGTATAGTTGAGATACAGGTCACACAATCGGCGTAAATTTCGAAGACCTGCACCGGCCTAGTGAGCTACAATAGTTCATTATTATTATTAATAACGCACTTGTTGTGCTAAATTGATTTGTTTACACCAGCACTCTCCTCCTTGCCGAATGCATTGGCTCCCTTGAATAATAAATTATATAGAGAAGTAAAATACTGTACTGTGCATACATTTTCATTTGAGGCTGTTCTGCCTTTGAGAGCAAGTCTAGTCTGAAATCCTATGTTTGCGAACAAGTCACCTCCATGATCCCCTATTAGCAGTTAGCTCTGCGGCCTCCTCTGTTTCTATACATCTCACTTGAAAATCGTTCAACACTGAATCTAACCATCGCCTCCAAGGTCTTGTTCTGCTTCTCTTACCTTCTACAGCCTAACTCATTAACCTCATAGGTAATCTATCCTCATTCATTCTCTTCACATGACCCCACCATCTGACTCGGTTCATACAGACAGCTTCATCTAGGGTGTTCATTTCTAACTTAGCCTTTATCTCTTCATTGCGAGTACCTTCCTGCCATTGCTCCCATCTCTTTGTCACAGTAATATCCGTGCTACTCTCATATCAGTTACCTCTAGCTTATTTATCAGATATCTTGAATCTACCCAGCTTTCACTTCCATACAGCAAGGTCGGTTTCAATACTGAGCGATGATCCCCTATTAGCAGTTAGCTCTGCGGCCTCCTCTGTTTCTATACATCTCACTTGAAAATCGTTCAACACTGAATCTAACCATCGCCTCCAGGGTCTTGTTCTGCTTCTCTTACCTTCTACAGCCTAACTCATTAACCTCTTAGGTAATCTATCCTCATTCATTCTCTTCACATGACCCCACCATCTGACTCGGTTCATACAGACAGCTTCATCTAGGGTGTTCATTTCTAACTTAGCCTTTATCTCTTCATTGCGAGTACCTTCCTGCCATTGCTCCCATCTCTTTGTCACAGTAATATCCGTGCTACTCTCATATCAGTTACCTCTAGCTTATTTATCAGATATCTTGAATCTACCCAGCTTTCACTTCCATACAGCAAGGTCGGTTTCAATACTGAGCGATGATCCCCTATTAGCAGTTAGCTCTGCGGCCTCCTCTGTTTCTATACATCTCACTTGAAAATCGTTCAACACTGAATCTAACCATCGCCTCCAGGGTCTTGTTCTGCTTCTCTTACCTTCTACAGCCTAACTCATTAACCTCTTAGGTAATCTATCCTCATTCATTCTCTTCACATGACCCCACCATCTGACTCGGTTCATACAGACAGCTTCATCTAGGGTGTTCATTTCTAACTTAGCCTTTATCTCTTCATTGCGAGTACCTTCCTGCCATTGCTCCCATCTCTTTGTCACAGTAATATCCGTGCTACTCTCATATCAGTTACCTCTAGCTTATTTATCAGATATCTTGAATCTACCCAGCTTTCACTTCCATACAGCAAGGTCGGTTTCAATACTGAGCGATGTAGGGGAAGTTTCGTCGTTACACTAACTTGTTTCTTGCATAACACTGTAGATCACAACCAAGAACGCATTGCATGGACATTTCTGCACCTTGACTCTTTCCCTCCCGACACTGCCATCCTGAAAGAATACACAGCCCACGTACTTAAAATGGTCCACCTGCTCCAATTTAGTTTCTCCTACCTGACATTCCATTTTCTTACGTTTCCTTCCTACCGACACAAACTTCGTTTAAGAAATCTGAAAAAAAAAGCTCAGAAGCTCTGAAAAGAAATAGATGTGAACATGCAGACATCAAGAATCACCCTATATCTTCGTAACAAATGATCGCTAAGGCATGGACCTTTTCTATCAGCCTTAAGAGGGGGGGGGGGGGGGGGGGGGTTATACAGTAAAAAATGCAAAAATAATATTTTTAGCCTATTTTCGTTTATGAAAAAAATAGGCTTATGAGATCACCTTTTGTTGTGTGTGTGTCCCTCATGAAATCTAAATAGCCGAAGCGAATTCAATGAAACTCTGTAAGTGCAAACTACTAACCCGTCCGACCTCGACCGTGCCTTTCAAATTTTAATACGTTTCACCAATCCAACATGGCGGACGCGAGAATTATTTCACTGGAATTCTATATCTCTGTAACAGTAACAGCTATCACCCTGAAATTTTGTACGATAATAAAGGGTACTACTAGAAGTTTATGTATGTGACTCTCATAAACCTGTTAAATACAAAAAGAACATGGCGGCCAAGTGAAATTGAAACATTTAAATAGACATTCCTCGTGATTTAAACATCCGAGCGCAGTGAAACTTGCTATAGCAAATGTTTATACACACTTTGTAATGTACTGACATTTAATTTCGTTCAATTGTTTTTTATAACGACAAGATGGCGGCTGTGCGTAATTTTATAAAAGTGTTTCTATTTCTTGTGTTCTAATCATGTGATCTAAGTGAACGTTTGAATAATGAACCTACGCAATAATCCTCATATAATGGTACATAACTCTATGGCCTACACATATAACAATCCATCATGGTTACCATACAACATATTTAGATGGTTCTCAATATCTACGAATCTATTACAACAATCAAACTGCAATTTTGAATGTTGATAGAGTTTATTAACATACGTTCACCTATGGATCATTAAATAACCTGCTGAGCACAAAACCAAAAAGACGGAAACGCGAAATTTAAATATTTAATTTTATTTTTCTCACGACTTTTCATCCGAGCGCCGTGGAACTTGGAACGGTATATCTTCATACAAGCCTTAATATAGCCTACTGACGTCTAATTTAATGGAATTTTATGAGAACTTAAAAAATTTCGGCTGTGCAATTTTTCAAAATCTTGTTTTCATTTTTCGTGTCCAGTAGGATAGACTATTTGAAAATAGGCTATTTAGTTCTTCAGGCAACTACTTGTTAAAATTAATCTCATATGAAAGATTGTGGCTTTCTAAACATAGATACGAAGTTTTACGTAAAAATTCGTCATAGTTTTAGAGATATTTACATTTTAGAGACAACTAGCACATTGTGATAAGCTACGTGGCAATGGATGCAAATGTACAGCGACAGACGGTTGTGTGGTTTCTCTTCTCGTAAATTTGCTATAACACTGGCTTCATGGGTGGTATACACATAGGCCATGCCTGTATCCTTGGTTTAGTGAGTCATCTATGAGATAGGTTATCTTTGAGAGCGGAAAGCGTTGAGCTTCTGTTTCCAAGGTTTCTTTTGTTGTGTTTACGTTGGCGGTTGTAGCAGGTTCTTTTCAAGTGATCCTATTACATTGTGCTGTGATATGTGATCATAATGCCTAAGAAAGGGAACATAGCAAGGCGTAAAAACAGGAGATTTGCTGGAAATCGCTTTTCCAATGAAGAGGGAGGTGATAATGACGATGTTATTGATGAGGTAACCAGTAGGCCTTGTGTATCGGTGAGGAAATTTGGGCCAGAGATTAGTTCGCCTGTCGGTGATGCAAAGGATACTGACAACGTGTCTTATAGGATTATAGATCACTTACAAGCACCCACATCCCATTCCGAAACCTGTAATAGGGACCATAAAGCCTATTTTTAAAGATCTTAGGAAGGCATAGTTATTGTGAAGATGTCTAAACGGGAGAAACCAAAATGCAAATGAGTCATTCAACTGCAAAGTTTGGTCCATATGTCCCAAACCATCTAGCAATGGCAATACCATTGTTCATATAGGAACCTACAGTGCAGTGGCCAGTTTTAATGATGGATTAGCAGTCGACAACAAGTACTGAAGGGATTGGGAATCAAAGTTGGGAAGAATACTGTGGAAGCTTTATGTAAGTTCGACAAGGTTCGTCTCGATTCAGCTGAAAAAAGTAAGAAACTCGACTTTCGAGGCTAGAAGGTCTAGGCGAAGACTCAGGCTGCTAGAACAATCCAAGAACATCCAAACAGAGGGTATAATATATGCCTGGGGGGCATTCTAAGGTGCTCTGTGGGAAGAACCGTGTGTTAAAACTTTGAATGCGATTTCCTGTAAACTTAGTTTTTTCAAACAAGAACCACAATATCACGAGAACCATTTGTATGATCTATATGACACTTTGCGCAGTTGTTCGAACATGAATTCTATAGAGGTTGAACTAAAGTAATGGAACTGAGACCAGGTTTAGGTTTAATATAATGATATAAATGGGTCATAAAAAACGTAAAAATTTTACATATACGTATTTAAATAACTGTCAAATTAATTTGAATGCACCAAGAAATTTCACCCTCTACAATGTTCTGCGAGTTTCAATTTAGAAGAAATAAAACAACATTTAAGCTCATCTTAAAGAGTTATCAGGTTTCTTGTCATATCATGTGATTAATAATTTTATCAAAATGTACTAATTAGTAATATGACTACTTTACATAAAATTTTGATTTGTACTTTATTAAACATTAGGTTAGGTTGTTATATGTATCACCATATTAATTTTCACTGTCCTACTTGAAATTATGTATGAAATAGTGGAAACTAAACATGGCATGACTACTCTATAAGGCTTAACCTACATGTCATAAAATTTCTACCTTTAATTTTGTGCTAATACTATTACTTTGTCTTGATTGAATGAATATGCACAGAGAGTTTGACAAACTCTGAGTAGAAATCAAGTTTTTGTATGCAATTATACAGCTTATTTCAGAGCAGTTTACATGTAACCAGTTTGGTTCCCATGAGACCGTGTTTAAGCTTAAAATAACAACATAAACACTTACGTGTGTATATTGGTCTGAGAAGTAACTGTGGAAAATACAATTTAAACAATCCCTCTCGGCACGCTTGATGGCGGAGGTAGATTTCACTGGGAAAAGAGAAATATTTCGAATTCACTCAAGTTGCCAATGGTTGTAAATGCCAATTGACTGAGCCAGGGCAGAGCAGGCAAGAACGTTACCATTGAGCCACGCAGCCAGTCTGTGTGCCTAATAAGGGTGGTATGAATTTTATTTTTCCAAGAACTCCATTTTTTCCACCCCTTTGGTCAATGGTTGGTGCTATCTAGAACATTTACTGACATAAGTATTTTCCCCTTATCCGAAACATTGTGTGAACTTTGAATACATTCAATTTTTCATCTATAAAGAAAGTTATACCGATATTTTACTTTTAAGAAAAAGGCCCCCTTATTTCCACAACCTTAGTCCGATTTTGCCCATTAACGAACTCGACCGAGAATTTTATTGTTTATTTTTTATGTTTAAAGTTGAACGTGATGGGTGCAAAATGACGGTAGTTATCGTGTCCACAAGAAAGTGATATACAGGGTGTAACTAAATATGTGGGAAAGCTCCGATGATTTGATAGAGGACCTGACAAAAAGCAAAACCTGTCCCGTAAACATATGGTGCATGGGCGTTCGTTGCCATGTTACAAGCATTGTTTGTGGTGTGCATAACACAGACGGCAGCACGATGCTAGTTGGTCATTTGTGGAAGGCCCACAGGCCACTTGCACGTTGCGTCGCCATTCAAGTCTGTGTGCATTTGTTTTGCATTCAAAGTCACGTGATGTCAGGTGCTTAGCAAACACGTAAACACGTCCACACAGGTCATAAGCTACAGTAGGGTGGAGTGGAGTGGAGTTGGGTGATATGTGTTGTCAGTTGGTGTTGAGTGGACGGACAGTACACGTCGTGATACAATGAGGTACTTGAATCCGGAAATGGCGGAAATGCATCTTCTGTAGGGACGGGCGCAGTGTAACGCAAATGAAGCACGGCGTTTGTATGCAGAACACTTTCCTAATAGACGTTTACCCAACACCAAGACGTTCCAAAGAATACACGCACGTCTTGCGAAACAGGCTCCTTTAGCAGTTGTGTTGCTGATAATGGACGACCTAGGAGCACAAGAACACCTGACACAGAGGAACGAGTTCTCAACCATATTAAGAAAATAACTGGAGCAGCATCAGGGAAATAGCGGAAATTGTACATGTGAGTCATATAACAGTGTGGACAATTCTACGAAGACAGCTCCTTTATCCATATCACCTTCATAGAGTCCAAGGTCTAAGTGCGGCTGACTTTCCACCCAGAGCAGCATATTGTACCTGGTTACGGCAGACGTATGTTCAGGAGCAACAGTTCCTCGCTGCTATTCTGTTTACCGATGAAGCGAAGATTACCCGAGACGGAGTGCAGAACTGTCACAATACACATGTCTGGGGTGATGCAAATCCCAGAGAAGTTGTCCAAACCAGACATCAACAACAGTTCAGAATTAATGTGTGGACTGGAATAATCGGTGACACATTAATTACTCCTTTCATTTTACCATGAACATTGACAGAAGCATCATACTGCGCCATTTTAACGAATGATTATCTGGTTTGTTGCAAGACGTACCACTGGATTTAATTCAGCGCATGTGGTTCATGCATGATGGAACACCGCCTCATTTTGCTCTTAATGCTAGATCAATTTTACATCAGCGATTCCCAAACAAATGGACAACGTGGCCTGCTCATTCTCCCGATCTCAACCCATTAGAATCCTATTTATGGGGTCATTTAAAGGGCACTGTGTATGCCATACCTATTCATAACGTGGATACGCTGCGTCTGCGAATAGAGCAAGGATGTCAGCAGTTACGACAGACGCTGGGAATATGGGAGCGTGTGAGACAGTCAATGATGCAGCGCATTGGCGCCTGCATTACAGCTCGTGGTAGCCATTTTGAGCACCTGCTGTAAAGAACTGTAAGTATTAACGTACATTTTATCAAACAAATGACCAACCTGCATAGTGAAGCGGTCTGTGTTATGTACACCACAAACAATGCTTGTACCACGGAAACGAAAGCAATTCCACCATATGTTTACAGGATATGTTTTGCTTGTTGTCAGGTCTCTATCGAATCCCTGGAGCCTTCCCACATATTTAGTTACACCCTGTATATATGTATATTAACAGTACTGACAGTGGTTTTGGGGTCTGGGAGATGTGAAACGCAGAGCTATGTCGAAATTTTCCGGATGTCGCAACATGGTACTGCGCCTGAATTTATTGAAGGTCATTACTCAAGAACTGATCTGGAGATGAACCAAGACCCCAGAAAATAAATGAGTGGATAAAAATTTTTATTTATTAAAAATTTGAGAAATATGAAAAAAAACTGTATGGAAATGAGTGAAATACTATAGATCTTATGCATTTATAGAAGGCAAGGAAGTAGGAATGATTTAAAGATGAACTTGTATTCCATTATATGAATATGGGAGGTCCATATTACGAGAAATATCACGCCACTTGAAGCGAGAGTTACGTCATGAGAGAGGGGAAGTTACGAAGGTCGAACGGCGGACTGAAGTGAGGAGAGGTGGTAAGCAGTTACGTCACACCACGAGAGGGGGCTGAGAGACGGAAACTTAAGGACTGCGGAGAAAAGGACGGGAGAGTTCTTTCCAATTTGAGATTTGAACGAGACAAGACCTCGAGCAGAAACGAGTTTTGTTAAAATAGTGCTACAGTTCATAATAGTTGGAAGCAAGGAAGAGTGCAATTCCAGAACGTACAGTAACTTAGGAGCAAGTTATTCCTATAAAGCATAACGGAACAGTACAACCATATATTGCAGTGCTTATGCAAAGTTGTTCCACATTTCGACAAGAAGCTAATCAATATTTCTACGTGTAAAAGCTTATTTGAACATTGTATTGAAAATGCTAGTTGAAAGTCAGCGACGGGGAGGTCTTAGTTACATTATCAGAAATATGAATATTACCATGTGCTAAGCAAAAAGCATAGGGAAGTAAAGATTACAAGGATGTCAGTTGAATTCCAGATTCACTAACATGAAGGCGCTACAAATATCTACGCAAAGCGCAATATCACCGAGCAAAACTTACACATTTCTACGAGAGTTTCAACACTTCTTGAGATACGAAAACGCTTGCATAAACGACAATATTCCACCGTGATGTCTATTCTGAAGAAAACCGATGTCTATTCTGAAGAAACCCGATGTCTATTCTGAAGAGATGGAGATTCGAAGCCGGCATACTTGCAGTGAACGGGAGGACGGAGCGCTGGCAAGGCTATTCACGGGGAGGTCATTCACCACGAGTCCAGCTGGGTTCTGTCACAAACCGGTCTTCATAGCTGTGGGCGATGCTGTGGAACACGACAAGTTTGGGAAGGAGGAGAGATGCAGGTATTTTCAACAGTCCAGAAGCCAGCAACAAGGTAGCGAAGAAATTGTGTTTTATCATGTAGAATTGTAGTTATGTTCTGTGATTAACCAATTGACCAACCGCATATTTTTCAACCGCATATTTTTCAACCACATTTTTTTAACAGTATTTTTCAGCAGTAATTTTTAACTGCATTATTTAAAACTTATAATTTTGTCAAAGGGCTATAATAACGAAACTTTGTAACAACATATAACCTTATAAGTAGCGCTGTATGCCCAAAGCAAAATATCAGTGACTCCATATATTGAAGATGGCGATTAGGCGTACTATTAAAGTATACAGATAAGTAACTGAGGATTTTATTGCACAATTTAGGCAAAACTTGATAGAAGAGAAGTATCTGATATTAGGCACGCTGAATATAGGGCGCAGTGGCCATCCTGCAAATCCATTATTCAAAAATAAATAACATTCTTTTAGAATTACGAATACGAAATTTAGTGGTAAGGTAGAAACTAGCATGGAGTATCGTAATGTTCAAAGGAAAATAACAGTGACTTAAAATTTTCAAGATGGTGGCTGACCGTAATATTGAATCACAATAGTGAACCAATAGTGACACAAAAGGAAATTTAGGAAAGCTTATAACACATGACACGATAGTTACGAGCATAAGCGAAAGTTTTAATTATCAAAGAGTTAGTCCTCACAAAGACGGCTGCTCACGATAATTACATGCAAAACTTAATTGGGGAGGGGATGATGGGTGGAAACAAATGTTTATAGTTACGTTAAAAGGTGGAAGGGAAATTTCAATGATTTGCCTATGATAGTGTTCGGAGATGGTGAAATAATTACTGAGGAACAGGCAATTTCTAATGAATTGAATACATGGTATGGTAGTTGGTTTAATAAATGTAATAGCTGTGTGTTGGACCTTAACGATGAATCTGATAGCCAACCTTTACCAATAAAACAATCGTCAATTCTAGCATGAATTAAAAAGCTGCGTAGAAATATATCGAAAGGTTCAGACAATATTTGTGGAGATGTGCTAAAACTAGGAGGTACAGCCATTGGACGATACTTGGGGGTGCTGTTTAATGTATCAATTAATGACACACAAATACCCGAAGACTGGAAAAGAGCTACAGTAGTTCCAATATTCAAGCGAGGGAACAGATTGGGAATGGGGAACATTAGGCCACTTAGTCTCACATCCATCATGTAAACTGATGGAGCACCTTAATTCTAATTACTTAAGGGAAGAGTGGGGAAAGTTATCATGGCTTAATGGGAGACAACACGGATTAAGACAAGGGTAATCATGCGACAGCTAAATGTTATCACTCTTTTAGGATATTAATGACTCGCTAGACAGGGGAGTGCAAGTTCACGCCGTAATTATAGATTTTGCGAAGGCATTTGATGTCGTCCCACATGGCAAACTACTGCATAAATTAGCAGCAACGAATATTGAAAAAAGAGTAATTTTATGGGTTCAAGAGTTCTTGACTGGTCGCTCGCAAAAGGTTAAAACAGGTAATGTATTCTCGAAGGACATTTTGATAACGTCAGGTGTCCCTCAGGGTAGTATGATCGGGCTCCTGTTATTTCCGGCACTACCGAATGGGATTCGAAGTGACTGCCGATTGTTTGTGGATGATTGTGTAATATACCAAAAAATCATAGCCCACAGGATAACGGTCAGTTACAAACTGACCTCAACCTGGTTCATAAATGGGCGATTGACAACAAAATGAAGATACATACGAGTAAATGTAGACTCATGAGAATAGGGAGAAGGCGAAGGCATGATTTTCAATATAATATCGTCTCAGAAATACTTGTAGAAGAAGGCTCGTGCAAATACTTGGGTATCCATGTAAGGAATGATATGAAATGGAATACCCATATGGGTTGTGTCTTCTCCAAAGCGTACAAATCACTTCATTTTGTGATTTTTTGATTAGGGTATTAATAGGCAGTAGTTCCACCGCAAATGAATTAGGATATTTGACCCTGGTGAGTCCCATCTTGGAATATGGCTCAGCTGTTTGGAACCCTTATCAGGTAGGGCTCAACAATGAGATGATACAAAGGTAGGTTGTTAGGTTTGTGCCCAACGATTTTAATCCTAGAAGTAGTGTAACTTGAATGATAGAAAAACTAGGGTGGGAATCTCTGGAAGATAGAAGGACGAAATCCAGACTATACGCTATGTTTAACACTTACACTAATCGGCAAGCATGGGAGAACTAATCAAACGTCTGGGAAATCCCACCTACCTGAGCAGGGCAGATCATCCACATAAAGTCCGACCACAGCGTACAAATTATGGGAAATATTCATTAACCGTGGTATTGATAGTTGGAACTCATTACCTGCCACAGTCTTAGAGCCTTTCCCCGAACATATTGCTGTGTTTAAGAGAACACTGAAATTTTGTGTAAATACTACGATGTAATTACTATAGTTCCCAAATCGCGATTCGTGTTCATTAAGTGTGTTTGATTATTATTGTTGATAATGTTCTGTAAGTGTACAATTTGCCACTCGGGGAATTTACCACCATTTGCAAATGAAGTAAATGAATGAATGCATGAAATCAGAATATAAATGCACAATTAAAACCAAGAAGTACTATATAAGAGACGTTACTGAAATAAGCCATAAGAATAACACACTGAATACAACGTGAGGCGACCGTCTTGAAAAAATATAATATGATAATGAATAACTCAAAGTCTTTCTAAGATACAAGAACGAAAATTTGCAGTAATGTAGAACCTTGTAAGTGTATTCATATGACCAAGCCAAAAGACAGCGGTTCTTCACGTTCATGATGGCAGTTGGGCGTATTCTTAAAACTCAAAAATCATTAACTGACGATATAAATGAATAATTAACGCAAAATTTAGTGAGAGAGAAATTCCATCCAAAAGATCTCGCTACCATTATGCATTTTAATATGACACTGAATTTATCACGCAGTGGCCATGTTGTAATAACAAAATACACAACCAAATAATTATATGTATATTAGAGATACAATATCTCCAATTAGCATGAATGTGGATTCATATAAGGGCTTTGTATGCCAAAGGCAAAAGAACACCTCGGCCATATATTCAAGATGGTGGCTTAATATACTATTAAAACTCCGAAACCAATAACTTAGGATCCAATTGCGCAATTAATATGAAACTCTGTAGCAGGTGAAAAACTAATAACATACCTCGCTGGCATTAACCATATGACTATCACACTGCATGTAGCTGCCATCTTAAATATATAAGACATTAGTATCGACAATCCACTATTGAGTACAGTTACAATGTCGAAACTCATCAAATACGGAGTCCGCATAAAAGGCCTCTCCTAGAGAAGGCGCAAGATAAACGATTCCATACATTCAAGAATGGTGATTGGGCGTACTCTTCTAATGTTGCAATAAATTCCTCTGGATAAGAAAGCGGAATTTCATCGAAACTCAGTAAACAGGGAGTCTTATATAGGATACAACACTTACCGTACATCATAAGAATATTCAATTATACTCCATGATGAGGACAAAGAGTTACTTATAACTATACCCATACATTAGAAGAAAGTGGGCTACGTGTTCTCTACTGAACATGTTGTTTTAGCCTATTTTCGTTGTATGAAATATCGCCTTATGAGGTCACTCTTTGTCCGTGTGTGTGTGTGTGTGTGTGGCCCCTCTAATAAATAAATTATTTATTGTGTTCTGTCAAGTGATTGCAGTGAAAATTTGTAAAATAGACAATAGCTATCTACTGACCCATGACTCCATGATCTACGTATGAAACATCCAAAGTATCTATGCAACTCACCTCCTGGCCTAGATTCGCAACATCTTGATGAAGAGATGACACCTGAGTGTCCAGCCTCTCGACGCTGTTCTTGGTCTGCTGCATCTCCCCTCGAAGTTCAATATTCATGCCATCCAGAGATCCTCCTGCTCGATTAGCGTTCGCTATCGTTCCGCGCTGACGTTCACACAAAGCTGCAACCCTGGAACGTCCCAGGCGTCCAAAACCAGTATCAAAACTTCGGCATTGTTCAAGCCTGGCACGTACAAATATATTATTAGTGAGGTAACATTCAAATCTAAAATACGATACTGACTAAGAGTGCGGGAGATGTAATTCTTTGGCTTCAAAGAACACAAAAGGCCAACAAATTTATAACAGAAGGTATGTGATTCAGGTAAAAGCATCATTGAACATCTGTGATTAGCCAGCCTTTTATTTTCAACCGCACTATAGAGCATCAACAATGATTAGCATGACCAGATAGTGAGCACAGTAAGCTCCAAAGAAATAACTGTCATCACTGATGACAATGTGCAAGATTTATTCCTGTTTTTATATGTAACCCTCCATGGTTTCCAGTAGTACAGTTAGTGTAGTGACATCACTCAGTATGGGAGTGGGAGTGGGAGCTGGGTGTTTTCAGGATATCTCATAAATAAAATGTCTCATATCTCTAACATTTGCAAACTTTCGTCACATACGGTAGAGTATACTATATTTCACTATTCCAAAAAGCCATCTTCTTTATGTTTAGTAGCCACTGACGCGTTTGTACTCGTGCTGCGTTTACACTTGCCCTCACCACAGTCCGACACTGATATTCACACAAAGCTGCTCTCGATCCTCAATATTGTTCCGAATTCGAGCTTGACCTGGCGTACGTACCCTATGGTGTTTCTCGACAGGACGAAAACAAAGGGGATACAAAGTTTCTGCGTATGATACTGCTAAGTAAGAAAGATTGGATAGTGACGAAATATCATTCGAAAATTATTATTAAATGCCAGTGTAGGATAACGTCATTAAAGTAGTAGTTTCACATTTTCTTCAATTAATAGTTGAAAATTTACTTCCCTAGCCAGTGATGTCTATTTGCAGCCGAATTAGAGTTGAAAATCTCCAGGATAAGAAACTTAGGCAGAAATACATGGAAATGATTGGTCAAAAATTGCAATGAGTGAATAGTAGAGCTTAGCACAACGTTGAAATGGAATGCTCAGGATATATATTTGACACACTAAAAGCAGCAAAGGCATGTCTTAGAACAACGGTGTGTATAGACAGAAAAGCGCACATCCTGGTGGAACGACATAGTGAAGTTGGCTTGAGAAAATAAAAAGAAGTCTCACCAAAAATGGCTCCAAACTGGGAATCCGACAGGCAGGGAGCATTATGTAGAGGAATGGAACCGAGCCAAACAAATAATAGTCGAGTCTAAAAGGAAATTATGCGAGGAATTTGGATATAAATCGGAAGCGGCAGGAAAGCCTTCTGGAAGTGTTTTAAACCATCTTAGAAATGGAGGAAAAAGAGAAATTAGGAGTGTTATGGATCATTCTGAGAGAAAATCATTGCAGATGTCAAGGAAGCACTAGGAAGATGGCAGCAATACAATTTCTCGACAATTGTTCATGAAGTAAATCTTCGTTGGAGACGATTCCAAATGATTAATAGAATTCGCAATTCATCACATATCACTCGTAAATTCAATAAGTTCACACAATGGTTTCGTATAAATTCTTCCGTAAATTATTCAATGATCACAAGACTTCCCTGTGCTTAAATTATCAAAATTCAAAAATATAGCAAGTCCGCATTTGTTCACTGATTCTAGTGCGTTCGTTCGCACAAATGTTGGCCGTCAATACCGTTGCGATAGACGTTTACTTTATATTCAAAATGACTGTGCTCGGGTCTCGACTCACGACACAACCACCTCCCTCAGACGTTCAAACAAAAAGGCCCTGATCTGTGTCTTCTCTCCTCTCTCCTTGTAAAAATTTAGATAGCGTCCTTTCAATACGCGGGAATACCTCGCGCTCGATTTGTAGAATAAATTTGCCTGCATCATTTCAACGTTTTATAAAAACATGATAATTTGCTTCATAATTTTCTCCATCTTTCCATAAAATCAAATCTCTTCTGTAACTTCTGAAACTAATTATATGGTCTAATTAATCAATTTCCATAACTCCCATTGGCTAAATCATTCCACGTGATTAATTTCCCCCCCCCCCCCCCCCCCCCTTCTCCTTTCATGCTAGCGTGAGTGTCTCACGCGCGTTGCTCACTTCCCTGAAACACTCTTTTATTGGTTCGCCGCAGTGTTATTCTTTAGTCTTTTTTGCTTGCTTGCCGGCGCGGTCTCTCTTTAATAACCTGTTCCTTCTCTTACTCCGCAACTCATGACAAATATCACTTTGGCCCGTCTCTGTTCTCAATTTAATAATAAAATAACAACTTCGCAGTCGGTAAACCTTATGACACTACCTCACCCTTGGGCCCTTCTTGTCAAATATCCTTCACCGCGTCATTCTGGTCTCAATGAAAATATTCATATCATTCTCACTGCGTATGTCCAATTACTGCTCCAATAATTAGCTAAATTCGGGTTCAGTACCCTCTGATTGGACAAATGTAGTGATCGCCCATATTTAAAAGCAAGGTAACAGTAATGATTGCATCAATTATAGAGGCATTTAATTGACAAGTGTCCAAGGCAAACTCTGGCATTTTAGAAAGTATAGTTCGATCATTGGCCGAGAGTGAGGCGCATGAAAGCAAGTGTGGCTTTAGATCACAACGAGGAAGTCAGGATAAAGTTTTCAGTATGCGCCAAGTTATTTATAAATGCTACGAGAGGAATATATAGTTTAGTTTGGGTTTTGTAGGCATAAAGAAGGCGTACTGTACCCGATAATCTGGAAAGGATCCTGTTGGAATATCCATTGCCCCCGCTGGATTGCCTATTTCTAACTGCTCCGGCAAATACTACATTAGAAATCGCTTCCAACATGGTCTTTAGGGATTTACAGACAGCAGTTACAAGAATATTGTGGATCAACAACCAACTACACGGGGCACTCACCTTTATTTACCTCTCGGGGACTGGGAATTCAGCTTCGCATACACTACATCCACAATATTCTTCTCCTTATATTTAAAATGAATCACACTCCAACAACAATGGAAAACAATCTGAACAAAAATTATTAACAATAGGGTAAACTAATCTACTATAAACAAAATAACAATAAACGAATTTAACTATAGACATTAAAATTAAAAACACGCAAACATTCACACCACCTTTCAACTCTACAACTTGCTACAATGCTGTATTAAAAATTATGAGCATAAAATCTTGGCTTTTTCTAGGCCTACACTGCGTAAAAATAAAAACGTTTAATGAAGCCTCTTAATGGCATTCCAGACACATGGTTTCATTCACAAGCCTGCGTTTGCAGAACGCACGTGTAGTAACGTTGTTTCATCAATGAAACACCGGCACCACGCCGTACTCGAAACTGGTTTATACAATAAATACAAGGCGGTGGGTTCATATTATATCATCGCTCTCCAATGCTAACGGTGAATCATTCTCGCTAGCCCACAGAGACTGCTTGTGTGTGCGTTTATAAAAACACGTAAAAATTAACATTTATATCTTACAAAAGTTCACATAACTACTTTGTCTCTTAAACAATCATTCTAAAATTTTTTATACACTCTTTCATTTGCACTCCGCAATTGTTCTAGACCAATTCGGTTGCACATATGCTCTTAACAATGAATAATCATACACACCAAAAACATCCGCTCATAAAACACACGCTATTCCAAAACAATTGATTAATAAATCCTACAAAATTATTTAACTAATTAAATCATTTCCACAAAATTATTTACATATAATATGTTTATAATAATATCCATTATCTAGTGTTGCTAACGCGACACTTTTGAGATTCTAACTTCTCGGTTACAATATAATTCTTAACTAAATATATACAGTGGTTTTTCACATAACCATCCTTCTCTAACGTTCTGTAGTTTTAATATACTGCTTACACATCGTCTTATATAGGTTTCATTACATTATCGGTATAATACAGTCGACTAATTAAGGTAAACTGTACTTAATTACATCACTTCGGGTTTAATAAAATTTAATAATTGTATTATAGACGTGAGTATACAATCTTTCTCAAGTTGCATTTCCGCTGAAACCCTCCTGTTAACACAGCTAAATCGTTAATACACAAAAACTGGACTACTTGTATACAACGGCTCCTATCATGATACATGCCTTTTATCAAAGAACAACAATACTTTGACTTCCTTAAAATGCGGAATTCCCTCGCACGAGCACTCCATAGCTCTACAAATCCTCATATAACAGTATATATGGCATGAACAATTATCATCTACTATGTTAAACAATAACCAAAAGGAGATTAATTGTTATTAACATATCTTATGTAGGAACTTCTCTCAAATAATGGCATGACCCTCAGTATCATTGCACATGACTACTGGACTACAATTATACATGCGTAAGTTCTTCAAACGAAACTTCCAATTGTAATGAACGATATTAGACAGTCGTGATTAAACTCCTAAAGTTTACTCCACAACAAGATAATTAACTGTTAACTCGTCTGTCGCAAATACATGTAATAAAAATAATACTCCTGTCTCATCTCACTTGTCAAGCTATAAATTGTTTATCGTTGTAATATGTCCACAAATGACGTGATGTTACACAAATAGGATAAAATAACACACATGTTATTTATAGTGTCAGATAGAATTCAACCTTGACCGGGATAAACTAGCTTTGAATTCCTAGCCACAGATTTGAATAATCTTCTACCTAAAGGTATTTCCTCTAGCATATTAAATGAACAAAGCTCTTAGCTTTACAAATAATAAGAAAGGTTTGTCAATGTCGTAATGTTTTTCCACTCTACACAAAGAATGTTCATAGGAATTAAGACTTCGGTCTTATCAAACGACTAGTATTTCTTAGATCGTCGATAGTTTATGTACAATAATGATATAACAATATCATTCGATGTTTCTTCTTTTCTTGAAGTTATATGTCATTACATTAAAGTGCTCAAATTAAATTTAATAAGAATTTAATTTGAAGCTATGACATAATGTCAGAATACTTGGTTTAAATGAAATTATTAAAATTCGAGAGTCGAAACGACTAGTCTACTATGAGGCACTATGATTCCTCAAACAAAATTTTAATGTCAGTTCCACAACTGATCCGTTGAATAAAATTGAAAAAATAGATGAAATGCAATCATCTTCTAAATAATCTTGAAACATAGAAACTCAACACACATCTGAAGTGTAAACTACATAAAAGCACTGAAATACAAGAAATGTGAAAATATAGAAATATGGAATAAGATCGCTGAAAATATGGAATAAGATCGCTGAAAATATGGAATAAGATCGCTGAAAATATGGAATAAGATCGCTGACTCAGAATGTTACTAATCAAGCTCTATATAACAATGAGATACACTAATACCTTATTTGGACGAAAACTTGAAGATCTATGTAAGTATTCCCACAATACTTTAGATGGTTCATCAGTACAAGACACTGAGATGGATCTGCATTCGAACCTCAGATCTGCGACCTCAGAGATAAGAAACGTCTCTGGAATTCACCAACATTCGCCTGGGCTCGAACGACATCCTTCTGGCAAATTCTTCTGTGTTGCTGAGCTACCTTTCCCTAGCATCTTGACAAATCTCTTCTGTAGAGTCTTCATTCTCCGTCGTAAATATGTATCAGCTTCATCATTGGAATATAATTATGGAAATATTCATATAAATAGTGAATGAAATGCTTCCATTGCTAATTGATGTTATATTAGTGTTCGTAGACTGACGAGAATGCACAAGATGGACCGTACACTACGTCTGTATTCAAGAATACGTTGTCTAACGAAGCTCCATCGTTGTATCTTAACTCCTGTTATCGAATATGTCTCTGGCGCATGACTATCTAGTTCATCATATCAACAATGTTAATTATGCTGAATGATAATAATTGAAGAATAATAATAGTCATTCTGTTAATGTGTATGTGTTGCGCCAATATTAAAAGTTCACCGCCACTGTTCACTTGAACTGCGTTCGTCAACTTCACGTTGCAATTTATAATGATATTCAGCTTTGTTTCCAACACATTTGGAAATCTAACTTGACAGGCTTATATTGTCGAAACGGAGAATAGTAAAACGCTCGACTTTTCACAATATATAGTATGCGACCTGTTCTTTATGTATATATACTGTATATATGCTTATTTAACTTCAGATCTCAATTATATACGAGATATAATCAATACAATGTTCCTCGCAACTTCACGTAGAATGGAAGTGCGGTGATCTCTAACGTTCCACCTAGCTATCCTCGCGTCTCCACAAGTCGACAGTCGTCGCACTCGGACTAAGCCTTGGGATCTCCGTTAACCCAGTAAAAACACTTCCTCACTCTTCAAAGTCTGCTGGAACAAGACCCTCGATCCTTGGATCTCCCTCTCCAAGTTGAATTTTTGGCGGCCATATCAATCTCCCACCATAATTTTAGCGCGTAGATTACCAATGCTTATTACTGCTTCGATTAATCGATCTGTGGTTTTTTAAGTATCAGACATAATTTCTCTTAATATTCTCTTCATTACCAAATAAGAAAATCTTCTTCTAAGGGCCTAAATGCATAATTTCATCATATTGTGTAATTGAAGTTGATCCCGTCTTCGATAAGACCTGTTCTCTTTGGCTCTGGACTTGGATCCAATAGCATAATTTATAACAATATTTATAATATTAATTTCCAAACTCGCTGTTGCTATGCCTTCTAGAAGCTTCCATTGTGCAACATATCACGTGATTGGGCTCTCCCACAGTCTCGAGCTTGTAACACTACACTCTTGTGTCACACTTCCAGAAATTATATTTGCTAGTTAAATTTTATCATGGGGACGGAAAATACTCTCATTTTGTCCCTAAATAATTCAATTTACGGGGGCAGTACGGTAAAGTACCAAGAGAAAAGTTGCTAAGCATTTTAAGGGATTATGGTATCGAGGGAAGGATGCCCCAGAAAACCAAAAGAATTTATGTTGATAACCAGGTGGCAGCGAGAGGTAATGGTAGGATGATTTCTTGGTTTAACCTTGTTACAGGGTAAGGCAAGGCTGTAATCTTTCGCCATTACTGTTTATTTTATATATGGACTACTTGATAAAGGGCATAGTCTGACCAGGTGGGATTCAATTAGGTTGAAGCCAAATAAGCAGTCTGGCGTATGCTGATGACCTGGTTGTAATGACTGACTCCATTGAATGCTTACAAGCCAACATTTTAGATCTTGAACAGTAACGTCTGGAATATGGTATGAAAAACAGCATTGCATAAACGACGGAACTGTTGGTAGGAAAAAAAAAACACAAGAAAATATGATGCTAGGTAGGAGGAACTAAATTGGAGCAGTAGGAACATTCAAAGCACTTGGAGTGTAAATTCTCTCAAGATGGTAGTAAAGTGAAACAGATAAGGGTCAAGGTGTAGGATAGCCAATGCAGTAAGTTCTCAGTGTCGGTCTACAGTATTCTGCAAGAAAGAAGTTAGTGTAGTGGCGCAACTCTCTCTGTATTGCTCAGTATGGGAATGACTGATGGATGGATTCAGGATATCTCTTACATAAGCTGGACGTAAGTGATACGAGGGTAGCAGGAATGATGTCTGCCACAAGTAAATGAGAACAATACCTAACAGGAGGGTAGGGTGTCTACTCGTATTGAAAAGATAGAAGGCTAAGTTGAAAAAAAAAAAAAGTTTGTCACGGATATCTTTATGAGCCTCTATATATTTGTGAGTTCAGTTCTTAATATCTAACTGAAATGAAATGTACAGCCAAAAACCGTTTGAACCAAGAAATGATCTTATTGTAGACTACCTATCAGTACACTTAAAGAATGGATGAAATTTTACCACGAATGCAGGCTCAGGTTTCTCATTAAATGAAGTTTTCAATGCAACCCTTATATACATTTTTAACTAGCAAGGCCCTGAAATTTTAGGTAGTTTTAAGTGACAATAATTATGGATTTTCTATATTTTTTTAAATAAAATTTTTCAATTGCACTTTTCATGTTTGTATTCATAGCTTTGACGACTAAATAACTCGAGTATGTGAATGATATTTTAAAGGTACTTTGATAAAGGTTACACTTTTTCAGAATAATTTCATTTAATATGGAGTATATGAAAGTTATTTGAAGGCTAACGGTATGCAAGGCGGAGAAACAATTATGGTATCTCATACTGACCACCCAGTCCGTGACAGGACTCGATATTAGATTTGCAGTATTTAATGGACATCCTCGACTACACGCGTTTGTTCTTATGCTTGTGTAAATTTGTGCAGGAGAAAACATAATGTGACAGAGTACAGCAATGATTGAACTCAAATAGATTGTAAAGAGAAATACAAGGATAGCAAGCAAGGAAGAACACTCAAGCCAGCACTCAAAATAAGACGGCCACGAGCATTGTTATTTTTTTTATTGTGTCATGTAGGCTACTTCAAGTAGTAACTCAACCACCTCTAATATTTGTGTTTCCACGTGTGTCAAGGCGTGTGATATGGGAATTATCCGTCTAATCTGTTATCACAACCTCCCGAGTAGCTATCTTCCGGAGTTACGAGCTTTCAAACATTATTTATTGTGGGAACAGAATTGTATGTGTCTCGGTTGGAAGACAATACAGCCATGCACCCCATAGTCTAAAGCAGGGGTTCTCAAAGTGGGGGGGGGGGGGGTCGCAGGGAGTGATAAAGAAGGGCGCCGGCTGTGATTGAAATATTTATATTTCATATTCTGTAACAAATATTACTATCCTCATATTCATGAACCTATCATAGGCAGGTAGCTCCCAAGACCATTCAAGAATAATAAACTCGTACTTTTGCTGTCATATTTAACAAGAACTGACCAGTAGATCCTGCCAGCAGGAATTCTGAGAAAAGGTGGCGAGTAACATTTCCCACACAGCTCCCTTTCACTCGCCACCCGCAGTGACATCTCCTTACCAAACACTTAATGACAATAAGCCGCTAGACAATGTGACCGCCACTTCCTTTCAAGAATGGATTCCAAGTATGGATTCTTCTATTTCTGCCGTTGCCGATTCGAATTCAGCTAGGCCTTTCCAGTCAGTTCAAAGAGAGTGAGGGAACAGGTGAATTCTAGTGCGTGGTTAGCCAACTTTACAATAAACTGATACGAGTGACGACATTACCCATGGATAAGTGGCTTATTAGAAGTGGTAAAAAGAGACCGCATGAAAGTGATAGTGCTTGCCCTCCTTCGAAAAAAAAACAAGGTTCGAATTTAAACAAAGTTCATTGTTCTTTCTCGTCTACTTCTGCTCTCATCAGGATTATTAATTCTACACACAAAGTGAAAGTGCGTCAATATCAAGACGATTATCTGAAATTAGGCTTTACTAGCATTCTTTCGAATAATAATCAGGAACAACCTCAATGCTAGCCTCCATGGCATAGGCGGGAGCACGCCGGCCTCTCACCGCTGGGTCCGTGGTTCAAATCCCGGTCACTCCATGTGAGATCTGTGCTGGACAAAACGGAGGCAGACAGGTTTTTCTCCGGGTACTCCGGTTTTCCCTGTCAAAATTTCATTCCAGCAACACTCTCCACTATCATTTCATGTCATCTGTCATTCATTTAATCATTGCCCCAGAGGAGTGCGTCAGGCCTCGGCAGCCGGCACAGTCCATATCCTCGCCGCTAGATGGGGGCTTCATTCATTCCATTCCTGACCCGGTTGGAGACTGGAAGCAGGCTGTGGATTTTCAACAACCTCAATGCGTTCTTTGTTTAGAGATTTTAGCAAACGACAGTTTGAAGCCTGTGACACTTAAGAGACACTTGCAGGACTAAACATCCAGACTGTGTAAGTAAACCTTTAGCATTTTTTTAAGCGCCACGAGCAACAACTAAAAGGAAATGTTAGATTCCTAGAATAGCACGCAACAGTTCCTAAGAAAGCGCTAAGAGCATCCTTGGGGGTATCCTATATAATTGCAAAATCCAAATCAACGCATATTATTGGTGAGAAATTACTTCTTCCTGCAGCCGTGAAAATGTGTGCGACAATGCATGGAGAAAAGTTCGGCGAGTGCTTGAAGTCGATACTGCTCTCAAATGATACAGTAACTCGTCGTATTGATGTAATAGCCTCTGACATAAAACATCAATTGTTACCACGTCATCACGATAGCCCAAAATTTGCCCTGCAACTTGATGACAGTGCTGATATCGTAAACAGTGCCCAGCTTCTTGTTTTTGTACGCTACTGTTATGAAAATGAATTGCACGAGGATTTTCTACTTTGTAAAGCTTTGGAAGGGCGGACTACAGGCGTAGATATTTTTTCTATTGTGAATTCCTTTCTTATTGACAACAATCTCTCATGGACTAATTGTGTTGGTATATGTACTGATGGGGCGTCGGCAATTTACTGGAACTAAAAAGGGTTTCAGAGCAAGAGTGAGTTCCGTTACTAATTCTGTAAAATTCACACATTGCATGATACACAGGGAGGCATTGGCTACAAAAGTAACACAACCGGAAGTCAATAAAGTGCTGAACGATGTAATTAGTGTTGTAAATTTTGTGAAAGCAAGAGCTTTAAACAATCGGCTATTTTCCATTTTTGCGAGGAGATGGGAACTACACATGATTCGCTTCTATTGCACACGGAGATACGTTGGTTGTCTCGTGGTCGAGTCATTCGTCGCGTTGTGGAGTTGAAGAATGAACAATCGTATTTTCCTATTGGACAGCAGTCCTACACTCGCAACCCTGTTTCTGGACGAGAAATGGATTCTAATACTGTGCTACTTGGCTAACGTATTTGAAAAGCTGAACGAACTTAACGTGTCACTTCAAGGACGAAATAGTAATATTTTCATTCTAAGCGACAAAGTGCTTGCTTTTAAGAGAAAACTTGAACTTTTGAAAGCCCAGATGTACAAAGGTAACTGTGAGATATTTTATTGTCTGAATGTATTCCTGGAAGAAAATGAGTTAGATATTTGTCAAATTAGTGGAATTGTCGTAGAACACCTCCAAAACCTTCGTGAAAAATTCGAGAGTAGTTTCCCACAACCTTCAACTGAGAATGACTGGATTCGCAGTCCGTTTGAAACGAACTATCAGCCCACCAGTCAACGGCAGAACAGGAGGAACTAATAGAACTCTCAAGTGACAGAATACTTCGAAATGAATTTAAGTCGAAGTCTCTTGAAAAATTTTGGGTGCAGATTCGGAATGAATATCCAATTTTATCAAGAAAAGCAGTGGAACTGTTATTACCCTCCGCTTCAACTTACTTGTGTGAGTCAACATTTTCCGCAATGGCATCCGTCAAGACGAAGCATCGGTCTCGGCTGCAGCTGGAAGGGGATCTGCGGGTTGCTGTTTCAAACATCCAACCAAGACTGGATTTACTGTCATCTCAAATTCAAGTTCACACATCACACTAACTCCGTAAGTGTCTGAGAATTACCGAATTCTGATCCATGTACACTTTTATTCTCATGTTTTACTTTTTCATGGGTGAAGAGTTTTAACATAAATTTTTTCAAATTCATAGTGAAATGTCGAAAATTGTATATATGATTTCTCTTGTCATTTATAAGTCACGAGCTTTCAAATATGAAAAGCATTACTGAACACAGATGTCACAGCTAAAGAGCTAATTAGTAAAACAAACAAAATTTGCTCAATTCCAATAACTGCACGTGCTGCAGTTGCTTTTATTTTTATAAGCAAAAGTAATACATATGCATGACATTTTTTTACAAAACGTTATTGTACTTTGATGTGCTCTAATAATAATGAATTGTGTGTTGTTATTATTATTATTATTAATGTAACTGGTAGTTGAAATTCTAATTAGGCAGTAGCATACTCAGTAGATCTTGTGTGATCTTTTTTTTTTTGTGTGGGAAGTAGCCTATGAGAAGTGCTAACAAAGGAAATGTGAATAGAGGAGGAGGGGGGGGGGCTAGATATTCCATGTTTCAGAAGGGGGGCGCGACAGAAAAAGTTTGAGAACCCCTGGTCTAAAGCAGGGGTTCCAAACGTTTTAGCCTAAGGGCCACAATGACCCCTCGGCTAAGTTCAAAGGACGAAGACACAAGTTGCATGTCGGGACTGGCCGGCGATTCAATTATAGGCAAATATAAGAACTAGTATACGAACTAGTATAAGAAAAGCTCAAGTAATGCGAAACTGTGCTGAAGCAATCGTCATGAATATAGGGCAACTTTATGTGACTGAAGAGTATAAATATATCTATAAATAGGCCTATAAAAACTCAGTTATAGATATGAGCCACACATACCAAACAATAGGTAGAACGGAAAATTTATCTGTCCTCTTCAAACAAAATTTAACTATTGCTGAGCGTAGTTTTCTATACTATATTCCTAAATTTTACAATATCCTTACTAAAGTCATAAAATATCAGTTACATAAATCTACAAAGTTTGTGTGTAACGCATATTCGTTTGAGAGAATAACAAGTAGTTCCGTGAAGAACTAAACAGACTATTTTCATATATCCTACAGGTCTTTTCTATTAATAACTCCCCCGGCTATTAAAAGGATTTTCTTTGTGATGTACACTAAAAAGCTCTTGATACACGACATAATTATGTGTCCACCAACACCATTGCGTTGAGAAAGTAGGCTATGTGCTATAATATTTAACTTTCAGTATCGATGAATAAGACTCCTTCCGCGAATTGGCATCTTTCTGTAACGCGTCACGGGAGTTTAATTTAAGAAAAGTCAAATGCACGGCTTCTATGATTTACCAAAGGTGAACTTGAGAATTTAGTACCATTAGATTTTGACTATAAAAACCGGGTAAGTTAGCCGTGGTTGTTATGGCGTGGCTGCAGGACGTCGCTCACATCCGGGAGGCGAGGAGGTTCGAATCGCCCCACCAGCAACCTTGAAAATGGTTTTCTGTGGTTTCCCATCTTTCATCCAGGCAAATGCCAGGGCTGGTCTCTAACTATTGGCCACAGCTGCTACCTTCCAATTCCTAGCCCTTAGATTCACACTTTTCTTCCCAGACAACACTCCACATGCGAGGTACATGTAGCTTACCCCATGGGTGTCCACATAGAAGCAGCTACTAACTCTGGCGAGACGAACATGTCCTCGGACAGTCCCAGCACTAAAAGCCACACGCTAAAAAAAATCAAATTCAAAGATTATCAAACGAATCTTCTCTTCAATAATGAACCCGCTAACCACTGGTTCATGTGATATTTTTCACCACAACGCATTTTTGATGCATCACTTTTGAACGTACCCACTGACCGACCATGCTGTCGCTACATGCTAACTTTCTTTGGAGTTATAAATGGTTGATCTTTTGACTACGGAGAAAACCACTATTAAATAATCTGAAGCCAAATTATGATACTTGTATTTTCTACGAAGCTCAGATATTATCACACTGTAATTCTGTATCATCGAAACATTGTTTAGAATGTGATTTCTGCTTTTGGTAAGGTAGTAACCTCGCAGATGCGCGAACCGGAACCAGACAGACGCTGCACGACCAGTGTAGTTACAAGCTAATGCAGCGCATAGCTGAGAGCTTACCACATGTGTAGGGATTATCCTCCAAGTTGGATTCCCGTTGTATTAAGTCCGTCTATAAGACGATGTCACAGCCCGCCTATAGGCGAGGGAAGCAATCCTAGTGCATCGCACTTTATTTCAATTCGAACAGTGCATGATATTGTTAAATATTACAGCCGGAGAAGGCATGTGCTACGAATTCTGTGAATTTTTGGGAAAACTGATCATAACCGTGGAACGCCACACTTTCAGCCACGTGCTTGAACGTACTGTAATACTTCAACATCGTCGAGTGGCGATAAATACATCACTCCCAGTGAAATAATTAATAACCGAGTGGATCATTTCTACACTCATAACTACGAATATTGCTTCAATCGCAAGTGCGATTCTTTTCAGTGAAACGCAACGCCGATGCCACGTGATTTGTGGGCAAGTGAAATCTGTATCAGTGAAGCAGATAAGAGTGCATGGCCAATTTTTAAACCATCTGCGCCGTGTAGAAGCAGTGAGTTCAGTGCCACGTTAAGGCTAGCTTCTGTGAAATTGTGCTACGCTTATTCATTGTACCTTAAAGTGGTAAAGTCACATTTCAAGATGTCATATTTTGACGACCACGTGTACGACAATCCTTGTCACGCATCACCTGTGGAGATGAGCTGTTAAGCCTCATAATGTGAAGGATTGGACCAGAGAACTACAGCCGATGACGGAAGAACCATGGCTTTAGCATCCGCTAATCCAAGGAAGATGACGACTTTGAGCAGGAGTCTGGTTATATCATCACGACAACGACGAGGACGAACAAAGGCCGTGGAGATGGATAGAGCCGATGTGGAGGCTCTGATTGGACAACCCTTGTCCGGAGACCGAAGCCTTATTATATCCCTCGGGTCGTTGGAACGACCGAGATGTAGACAACCTTTCTTGTGAGTCCGAAATATTCATTCCTTGTGAGGTTCCCCCTTTCTAGTAAAGGTTGTCACGCCACTGATTTAGTCAGAACAGTCCGTATCGTTGGATAGCCGACTGTAGCTATCAGTTTTGTAATACTATGTCATTTTTCATTTTTGATGTGCTATGAAGCCATCCAGTTCAAGTTCGAACACATTCAGAGTGTTACAGTTTGTATGCAATCTAGCATCGAACCAAGCAACGAATGTCGTATCATTGGCAAACTTAGCAATTGTAAGATTTGCGCCTTTATAATGTTTATTTCGTGTGAGTGTTTCGACGCAGTTGTTATTTTGGTTATATTTAGACAGAGTAGTTATGAACTGACACATCTGCACATTTCAAAGAGGTTCAGATTCACTGGAATATCTATGTTTTTCTTTTCTTTGACTTTTCAAACATGCTATATCTTTGAGCATGGTTTTAAGACGTGATTTCAAGCCTAATGCTTGTGTAAATTTCTATTATATCTGGGACATGATAACAAGGCCAGTTTTCTAATAGGACTTTCTGCATGAAAGCTGCCTGCCTTCAGTGATGTGTATTTTCTAAACTGTCGGTGTGAATGATAGCGAGTAGCGAGGCTAGCTCGAATCATGGACTGGTGTCTACAGTTCCCAGCATGCAGTGTACTAGAGCACACTCACTCAGTGAGACCATAACTTTTCCAGATTCTTTGACAATGCTTATAGCATTACTAACATTTAGATGATGTGTCTCATATGTAGGTCAATGTCCAGGCCACCATTTTGTAATGATCACATGTTTTGCTACTTAGAGATGACTGGCGAGGAGCCATGAGTTTGCATCGCTACTAGAGCGAATATCTTTCTTCTCCATCTGAGAATGTTTTCACGTTGTGTGAAGGTTTATTTATGGTAATTGAAAGGCTAGATGAGACACCCGTTTAGAGGCTATATTTATGTGTGTCCAGACTTCGATTCTGTTGAGTGAGTTATTGTAGGGAGGTAACTGATGTTTATGCCAGGCCTTACCCAGAGGTAAATTAAGTGAGCCGAGGGCCTCTAATAACCTGTGTTATTGTTATATCCGAGAGGGAGAGCTTGCTGACGGTGTTTTATAGCAGAGATTGATCTCGCACGAGACTGCTACTGCTGATCCCAAGGTATTCAGGATTGTCAGCCTATTCGTCATAAACCAACGATAATTTAAACCAACGATTCTAATAATCAGTAACGTCATTATTATAAACCTGATGATAATTAACTACTCATAGCATTTAACCTTGATTTTCTTGCATTTTGGACCTGATGGCTGGCACTTGCTTTGTGCACACTTCTCTTGTGGAAGTAATCTAGGACAGATGACACTAATTTTTATCGACGGAGTGCTTGCTCGACCTTTAGTCAGTAGCTGGTGGAGCGTGAGCCTCATGCGACGTTTGACGTAGTTCTCACTACGCGATTGCCAACTTAAATCACATGCACGTAGATGACACTGGTTTACAAACAGTAACCCAGGGCGGAGGCTGGAATAATAATGTTTTTGGTCTTGTTTTATTTATTTCAAGTGTATGTTAACCCTATGTTTACCCTTTTACTTAGATTATAAGAGAGCAATTAATGTTTTTGTTTGACGGCTTGTCATGTAGATTTTTTATTAAATTGTTTTTGCTTTACGGACGTCATCGCCGTAAATTTTGTATTAATTGTTAGGAATTAGCTAGATTTAAAAATAAATGTAAATGAGGAATTGGTATCATCCTAACTTAGATTTGCTATTGCTACCCTGTTAAATGTAAATTCCGTTATTAGCTTATTTTGTAACTTGTTTTAGAGACTATTGCCAAACCATTCACCCAGCGTTGCTGTTGTTGCTTTACTTTGTCAGATCTTTCGCGAGGGTTTACAGTAGTTTACAGTTAGGGTACTGATCTTTTATTTTTATTTGTTTATTAGTTTGCGGGTTAGCCGATAGAAACCCTCCGAACTAGGCTAGGTGCCTGAATATTTTAAATAAATATTTCTACAAGTTTTACATAAGTCTGGAAGTTTAATTTCTCAGTCTAGCTTTAGGGGGTGTATTTTCGTGGGCTGTCTATGACCTTTTAGCAACCATGTCACCACGGATCTCCTGGATCATGGATTTCTCGTGCCGCTGTGGCCTATAAGAAATTCACCCAATCCTCATGGCACATGGGTCCGGCAGGTGAGGTGTTAGGGATGTCGTTTCGGCTGTTGGCAACCCTGATGGCTCCTCTGACGGGCACATAACTATATTATATTCTTTGTCGCCCAACCGGTTGTGCCGACGTAGACATGGTAACCTTCTGTTCCATGCTCTTTTTATGAGGATTTTATTGTGATTAAAGGTATATTGACTGGACTGGGAAGAACTTAAGAAGTCGTACTGCAGATCAATTAACCGCATGGCATTCGTGCTTGATTTAAGTCCATGGGGCGAGGCTCTGTAGTATAGATAATTAGAAGATAGGTTTTTCTTGATGATGCCTCATCCTGAGTAAATGTAAGACTTTGCTTTGCTTGTTGTTGTTAACGTAAATGTAGAAGCACTTAGTTCGCATACTCCAGCAGTACTTGTAATATTTATTCAAGAGAAAGCAGGCTGTTCTACACCGCAAAAGTAAGTAGTCATAGCTGTAAGTTTTCTGGAATGCTCCTTCTGTTCTCTCATATATATTCTTGTGTCATGGATGAGGAGACGATCCCTCGTGTGATGGGGGAGATGTTGGCTCTTGTTAACACCAACCTCCAAAAGATTAGGACTGATTAAGTGAAGTCAGGACTGATTTAGGAACTGTAAGTAGAAATGTTGAACAAGTCCGGGGTGACTTGGGTGTGAACACTCAGTCTATTGATAACGTTAGGGCTGATCTTGGAGCCAATACTCAGACTGTAAATATTGTTAGGGCTGATCTAACTCAGGTCAGGGCTGACATAGATGCTCATAGGGAAGAAGCTAGGAATAGCCTTACAGCAGGTTTAGCCGCAGTTAGAGTTGACATCTTGCGACACCAACAGAATGCTAATGATAGAATATATCATTTAACCGATCAAATGAACCTAGCAAGGGAAGATGTTCAGACCAAGTTAGGTGAACATACCACTCAGATTAAGGCGAACATAAACAGAGTTCAGGTCGATATGAGGGCTGACTTGGATCACACTAGAGAAGAGTTTGGTCATCGACTCGCAAACGTCGAGGGATTCATCAACAATGTCAAGAGGGATATCGCTGCAGTCAATGTAGGATTAACCTTGATGAGAGGAGCAGCATACGCCGTAAACGCTAACGTGAAAGCTATTGCTGACGACATGATTGAATTCAGGGAAACATTAGCGACGAATACGAAGAACGTTACTCAGTTAACGGACATCGTGGGAGAGTTACGCGAAACCATACACACTCATAGTGAAGAGACGAAAATTGATATCTCAATATTGAGAGGAGATCTTAACGAACACAAACACGTTGTAGAAGTAAGGGAACTTCGAGGGGACGTCACAGAGGTTAAGGAGGACGTTTACCAGGTCAAAGAGGACGTATCTAAAGTCGAGACGGAAGTAGAATCCGTGAAGAAAAGGTTAGAAGAAGTTGCACTGACAGAGCGTCTTCAACTTAGCCACAACCATAGGACAGAGATTCGAGATTTCGACACAAACCTCAAAGGGAAAATCGAGAGGGTAGAACTGCAATTAAACGATCTTGGAAGTAAGATTGAGGCAAGGAATACTCCAGGGCTCGAAACTATTGAGAAATGTTTGGATAGGTTGGAAGCTCAACCGAGAGAGGCTCGAACTTCCACACTGTCAACTGAAACGCAGAATACACCAGGACCACAGTTCGTACAATCGACATCGTCCGGTATTCAACCGAGCGCACCACCCGAAACACAACCATTCAGATTCGCCGATACCATGCGCAATGAAACATCACCATTCACGAGGTCATACTTCGGTGATAACGTAAACGTGAATACCCAATCAACGCTGAATTACAATGCTAATCCATTTAGACCAGCACAAACTCAGCATAACCAAGGCAATGTGATGATCATACGATCAAGAGAAGAGCAACCAGCTCGATTCTCAGGTACTGGTAGCAGCATTACACCAGTCGAATTTTTGGCAAATGTAGAGAGTTATCTACGTGACATTTTGGTGACACCGGAAAGAGAGCTGAAGGTCATAGAGCGTCTTCTTGAAAGGTCAAGCTAGCACCTGGTTCAGGGCCTTTAAATACTCTTTTACTGGATACCAGGACTTCAGGGAAGCTTTGTTACGCACTTATTGGTCAAGCGATATACAGCAGAGTATCAGAGCGGAGATGTACACTCGCCGATACAGCTCGAATACGCCTACACGTTAAGCAAATTACTTTGCAACCCAGCTGACGAATCTCAGATGTCTTCAACCCCCACTATCTGAGCAGGATTTAGTGAACACCATCATAAGGCAATATCCAGCTGATGTTCAACGAGTGTTAATTGCTGCGGGAGCAACAACCTTTCAGCAATGTGACCAGATTCTGAGGCGATTGGACGCAAACGCTGAACAATTTGCAAGCCACCGCCCAACCAAAGGAGAGACACGCCACGTGAACTTGACTACAGTGGACAAAGTTAGTCAGACGTCACAGCAAACTCAGACTCAGAATGAGAATAGAGGAAGTCACAATCCCGATCGAAGTGACTGGAATAATACCCCATATGCAAGAGGGAGACAACAAGGTAACAATAGAGGATATTGGAACCGACGTTTTAACCAAAGGACGAGCGACAACCGTCGTCACGACAACGACCGTCGTGGGACAGGAGAAAATCAGCGAGGAAGAGGAAGTATTCGTCGAGACTATCGTTATAGCGAAGGCTATCGACACGATCGGGATCCTAGGTGGAGGGCCGATCGAGACTGGCGAGGACGTGCACAGGAGAGTCGAGAACACATCCGACAACTCCACAATCAACGAGAAGAGGTGGATCAGAACCGTACACCGAGGGATGCACGCGAAATTCCAGAGGAAGACATAGAGCATGGCCAGCCCGGTACTTCCCAGGAAAAAAAACGCCGAAAAGGAAATAGATTCTGACCTGATTGTTCGCAGAGTAACAGCCACTATCTTACTCTGGGAGCCAATCCAGGAAGATCTTTTGGACGAAAGACGATCGACGAACCACGACTACGAATTGACACGTCTACCGAAGATAACGGCTACTTTAAATGAATGCCCAGTAACCATTCTCATCGATACAGGGGCTATGATAAGTGTAATTTCTGCTGATTGCCATGCCCGATTGAAAGCAAACTCTGAGGTGACAGAGCTGCCAGTTTCTGCAGTAAGAGTCAGAGGAGTTATACCTGACCGTGTGGTAACGTGCAAAATTCAGATTTTGTGCACTTTGAAAATTTCGTGCCACGTGTGCTTGCACCAATTTTTAGTCATGAAGGGACTGCATCATGACGTCATTTTAGGCGCAGACTTCATACGCAAATACGATGGAATCATTGATATGGGACGTAACACTGTGGAATTTAAGCCAAACGAGCCCATTCAGATGATTTAGTGGAGGATGATCCGGAAATTGAATCCGAAGTCAACATAGTGGAAGAGTTGAATGGCAAGCGAAATGGTAAGACACAAAACGCCGAGGAAGAGGCAGAACAATTATCAGCACCCATACAGGAGAAATTGGAGGTACTTCTGACGGAATTTAAAGATATTTTTGATACCACACCTGGTGAGATACTTGATTACGAGTACGACCTGATTATACTAGACGATTCTCCATTTCAGAAGAAGGTTTACCCTATCGCGGAGAAACACCGAGAGGAAGCTGCTAGGAAGATCCATGAGATGGAAGCAGCCGGTATTATCAATAAAGCACCGACTTCATATGTGAATCCTATAACGCCTGTAGTTAAGGTGGCTGGCAGTCTAAGGCATTGTTTAGATGCAAGAGCTTTGAATGAACGCTTAGCTCCAGAGCACGACAGACCACCAAAGATCAGAGATCTTCTACGAAAATTTAAGGGAAAACGAGCATTTTCATCGTTAGACTTGGTACACTCCTACTATCATATCAGATTGTCCGAGCATACTCAGAAGTATACGGGGTTTTTGTTCGATCAGACCACGTTCGTTTTCCGAAAACTACCTTTTGGACTGAAGAATTCAGGAGCTGCATTAATTAGAGCACTCGATGCGAAGTTGACTCCTGAAGTGAAGAGGGAAGTCATATGTTATGTGGATGACATCATAATAGCTTCAGAGACGGAAGAGGAACATTTAGCTACTGTACCCGTTCGTCATGGGGATGCGATGACCCATCTGCTATTACATCGCATTCCTGGATTTCCAGGACAGAGCGGAGTTAAATGAACATGAAGTCAAATAAGGAATGTGTCGGAAATTCAGTTGAAATATCACAAAAGCAGAGGGTAACACGAGATAAAGTATCTCCAGGGTCGTTACGGGCTTAAATTGAATTTTAAAAAATACAAATATAAATGGGCGCCACCAACTGAATCCCTAGCAAACCACATCCTTCCTGGTTAAGCCTTAATTAAGATAAGGAAAGAAAATAGGAAAATCACATCATCATCAGATCACAACTAAGATAAAAACAAATTTATTCAACTTCATAGTCAGACAGACATATTAAACACTCATCCTACCTGAGAGCATGGTCGAATGCCAACGTTAAATTGTCATTGTCCAGAAAATCGAACCATCTCTATTCTACTCAAAGTGTATTTATCCACATAAAATAGGAAAAATTTCTAATGTTCCCTTGGGTTCTCAGGATCACCGTAGCACTATGTCTTTGCGTCACTGACATTCGTGATACCTGAGACCTAATTTCTCTTTAAGTTAACATCATGAATGTGGATGTAAAAAATATAATTAATCTGTCTAAACACATATATTCTAATCACATATTTAAATATCACATAATTTATGGCTTGCATGGCATTATTCAAATGCTGAATATGTTAATAAAATGCTCCTAAACATCGAATAATTAATTTACACTATTTACACTGTCATTAATAATTGCTTGTTTGTGAATCACAGAAAATCCACTACTGATGGGTTATAATCATCATCATCATCAAAATTAAATATTTCTCACATTAGTTCTCATCTCAAAATTCAATATATTCATGTCAGAATAATTAATTCATTATCATCAAATCATTTAAATGAATATTATAATCATCAATTCTTTATGCTCTCCAATTATTCACACACTCTCATTTCATCATCTCCTTCAGATTAAATCATCTTAAATCATCAATATAAATTGTTTAATTCATCAACTCAAGTTGCAATTCTTCAAATCATTCAAATCATACCTCTCAATTAAATTTATTTAAATCCATTTAAATTTATTAATCATCAGCTTCTTTAATTAATTATCACCTTCTAATTCAGTTATTCATCATCTATTTAATCATCTATTAATTTATTTAAATCAGCTTATTTATTCAATCTTTAATTCATCCATTTATTTAATTCATTGATTTATTCCAAAATTTAATTTATCAATTTATTTAAATTTTATTTCATCTGGTTATTTAAATTTTTATTATTTCATCTAGTCATTCTGATTTTTATTTCATTAGGTCAGATCATTAATATGCTTAAACTTCAGATTATTATTTCATTAATTATTATTATCAGAAAATCTTGTATTATCAACATTATTTATTTGTTTAATTTCCTAACAAATTGTTTAATATGGGTTATAGAACGTTGTCTCACAGTTTTATCACTTCCAAGTTATATCTCGTATTTAATTATCATGCCAAAAAATATTATTGCCTTCACAAAAACACGTTGGATCTCACTATCCACAACTTCATCATCTACTCTCACTTTATCAAATACCATATTTGAATACTACAATTATTCCACGTAACATCATAAATATTCAGCGCACAGCATGAATCTCAAAAATTATGCTAGTCTGGGTTCGACAACCTCATGTCTGCCTCAAAATACATTAGCAATATTGCAACTTCCACTTGGCAACTTCCACAAAATGCCTATCACAAACTTCACTTAATCACGTTGCATGATCTACAAAATATATAACTGGCTTCAAATTATCAACGCACACAATCTCCAATAACTGTAATTAATCTGATCACATCTAGACAACGTCTTAAACAATTAGGAAAAATATTACCTTTGTAATCGAAATCAAATTCAAGATCTGCTTTCAAATAGCATAAATTCTCTTAAAATTCTCATAATTCACTTCACAGAAAAACACTAATGTGTTATAATCTCTCACATCAAAATATGCAATACTGATCTGCCTCAAAATAAATCTGACCATTAATGATTCATCTTACAAGATTCAATTGCTTTAAGTCCTTCTCAAAGGTATTAAACTCAATCATAAAAATTATCAAAAGCATCAACTGTATCAGCTGTTAAATGAAAGTACTCTCAAAAGAGTATAGCAACAAAATATTGGATTGGCAAACAAGAATTACAAAATGTAACCCCGTTGACATTTATTTTTAATTTATTTAACAAAATTCGACTGATATGTGACTAGTAGTTTCTTGTTTGATCCTCTTACAATCTCAAGTACACTCGGATGATAAAAATGAGTTCCTCGATGGCAAGTTAGGTGTGTACCACCACGCAATCGTATAAATACGAAAGGCCTTGCCTCGTAGACTATCATGATAATGCCCTGAGCGATGGGTAAAGATGTGTACCACCACGCAATCGCCAAAAGCGAAAGGCCCCATCTCGTCGTCTAATGAGTGAATGTACCAGATTGGAATCAACAAGTCTCTAGTTGTCACATAAAAGCGATATTCATTCACTTGAGTGAATAACATCTTAATATCTCCAAACAATCCAATGGAAAAATCCCTACTGATGAATAATTCACACTCGCTAGTATGCAATGAACTGACGAAGTAATTTAAATAATCCAATTGCAGATCACGAGTTCGAAATACTCGCCACAAAAAAACTATCCAAGAAAAACTATCCTTACTGAAAAAATGTCTAAAAGACCAAACATCTGCTTAATAAAGCCAACCAATGGTGAGAACTCCGTATAATGGTGCCTGCCATATCATATGGTAACGCCAGATTCTAGCAAAATTTGGAGCAAATAATGTCTAAGCCATGTCAAAATAATCGTAGAACTCCTACTAGAAATATATACAAGTATGCCCAGTGTTCATGAAAAAAATCATATCAGAAAGTCATAACTCTCACAGTACCTTCTCATAACAGCTGTCAATATATTTCAAAGATCGTCGATTATCCTCGTGTGTGCGATAAATTTCTCGAAAGATCGACGGGAATATCGTATCACCCACGCAATAACGATTGCCTTCATATCCCAAGTGAATCAGCTGTTGGACCTCCTCTTCTTCAGAAACCGAATCCATCGCTCTGTGGTGCCATCACGTCTCCGTCTTCGCTTATTCCGACATGATGAACTGCGTGTTATCCATAACGGATACTGTCCAAATTCTTCCGTAAAAGTTCATGAACGTAGCGTACCCCATATTCTTCTTCTATGTTACGCCACTGTCCCATACAGCGGTTGAATCTCACTTGCAGAAAATAATTTTATTTATAAAAGTTTATAAGTTTCTGAAACACCCTGTAGCTGTGTTCGTAATCGATATTTTATAATAATTCATGAAAAAGAATTGTATTAATGCACGTGCCAATGTTCATAAGTGCATATACTCGTAGCATTTCGTTTGCCTAAAAGCGTTAATGTTGGCTTGACCCCATGGTCGCTTTAAATATTCCGTTATGAAATGCATAGTTTGATAAGTCGTAATGTCATTGGAATATCTAAGTTCATTTGAAGTTCACAATAGCAGTATATGATAACTATCTGCCTGCACAATTCGACTACTGAATACAAGTCCAACCTCATAAAGTTGTAACTGAATGTCGAAATGAAGTTCAGCTTCTTTCACGTTGCCTGCGTATAAAAGTCGGAACCAGCACGCTCTGCTCTACTGCACTGTTCTAGAATGATCGACGCTTGAAGCCGGCCCCGCCATACCGCCTCGCCGTGCTGTTCTGCGTTACAAAATGCAGCTCGAAATAAAGTTCCCAATCTCGTTATAATGCTGTTTATTTCTTAACATTTGAAAAAGCATTGCCGCCTCGCATAGCTGTGACTACGATGTTGGAAATAATACTGTTCCAACACCGGCTCTTCTCTCGCTTACACGGCCTGTACAGCTTGCCTCGCAACCGGTCCTCGTACCGCCTACCGTGCTTTGCTTGCCTTGACTCACTGACCTACTTTCCGCTCCGCTTGTTGAAGTAATACTGTCGCTTTCACTCCACGCAACAAGTGCTGTACACCGCTCAACTTTCCGTTCGCTCTGCGCAACATGTGTTCTACTCGGCCTTGCTGGCTGAACTGAACTGCTACTGCTGTCTCTAGACTGCGTTGACGAGCTCCTACTCCGCGCTGTCACGTGATGTTCCCCTACCTTCTGTGGTCATGCGTCACAAGTATAATCTCGACCACCATCATCTCGGCTATTAAGTTATACAATAACTTAAGGGGTTATCTGTCTTTCTTCAAGTTATCACCATATATATTGCTTGACATTTCTTCTCTTCTGAGATGATATAATATTATGTTCCATATAGATTTTAATAATACTTCAATATTCCTCCCATAATTCCATCTGCTTGACTGGTAGTGCCATCTTCATCCTAGGCACTACGTCATTTCCTAACATTCCTCTCGACTCGATCTGAGCGCTACCTTTACAACTTTTCCCATAAATCTCAACTACGGCTCAATGTCAGCTGGCGTAGCCGATAGCCTCAACTAGGTATCGGGTACACTACCTTAAGCCTTGTATTTGATAATCTTCGACAGGCTAATTTCAAGGTGAAGTTCGACAAGTGTCGATTCTTCCAGAGAGAAGTTAAATTCGTGGGACACATAATCAACGGAGATGGATATAGGCCGAATCCGGCGAAGATCAGAACCATCGCAGCATTTCCGACACCGACCCGTGTCAAACATGTGAGGCAGTTTTTGGGGATTCTCCAATTTTTTGCTGCTCATTGTGAGAGGTACTCCGAAACCGTCGCACCACTTCAAGGTCTACTTAAGAGGAATTGCCGATGGGCATGGGACGAGAAGTGTGAGACAGCTTTTCAGAAGGCTAAACAGATGCTTGTGAACGCAATCCAGTTGGAATATCCAGACTACTCCCGGAATTTCATCTTGGAAACTGACGCACCCGCCGTGGGAATCGGAGCAATCTTATTACAGGAAGACCAGGAGAAGAAACGTCACTACATCGCTTTTCTAAGCAGACGTTTGAGAGCCCATGAAACTCATTATTTTACCACGGAGATCAAGGCACTTGCAATTGCCTATGCATTGGAGTACTGGCAGAAACTTCTGTTAGGCCAGAATATCATAGTGAGGACCGACCATCACGCGCTGACTTTCATTTTACGAACAAGACTGGCAAGCGACAGGGTTACACGTTGGGCACTGTTTTTTCAACAGTTTGATCTAGAAATTGTTTACCGTCCTGGCAGAGAGAATGTGTTGGCCGACATTCTCAGCCGAAATCCTGAAGCCACCGTGAATGCCATTGACGTCGAGGGAGAATGCGAAGAACACCTTCGCCGACTTCGTCATTTACCTGAAGGACAAAGACGCGAGGAGGAACTGAGGAATATCATTTGTTTTTTGGAAAACCGAATGGACGCCCAGGATGCCAATTATGCTCAGACAGCTGCTATCGCCGATGATTATTTGATCTACCATCGTGTCTTATATAAATTTGTCGATGAGGACCACACTCAATTGCGTGCGGTAATTCCACGAAGATACCATAAAACTGTTAATCTTTTGGTACATGTATCTATTGGACACGGAGGGACTGATAAGACCATTGCTACGATTAAAGAGTCCTTCACTTGGAAAGGGTTAGGAACCCCTGTTAGACAGTGTTTACGTGCTTGCGACGCATGCCAGCGTAACAAGTACACGTCACACTTGTTGAAAGAACCACCTAGACCCATACTCCCAACTCAACCGAGGGAACTATATGCGCAGGATCTTTATGGACCGATCCCAAAGACTCGCCGAGGGAACCGCTTCATCGTCGTAACGATTGACGTGTTTACCAAATACACGATGCTCCACCCTGTACAGAAAGCCACTGCACACCAAGTTATACAAAGGATAAGACGACAAGTGATACCGGGGGCAGGAAAGCCACAATTCCTCTTGACTGACCACGGATCACAGTTTACCTCTGCTGAATTTGCTAACGCTATGATTGATTTGGAAATAGAACACCTACTATCATCAATTCGCCACCCTGAGAGCAATCCGGCAGAATGCGTTATGTCGTTTATACTGTCAGGAGGAACACTGGCGTTGGACTGAAGTCCTTGTATTAATGGCAAAATGTATAAATTCAACTGTCCATGAAAGTACTGGTCAAATACCCATGGTCTTGCATTTGAACCAGATGCCGATGAGAATATGGAACCGAGTGATTGTAACACCACCGTGTTTACAACCCTCACGCGCAAGCAGACTTCAAGCTGCGAGGGACACTCTGGATATACAAGCTGCGAAACGTTTGAGGAGAACGAGACGCCAGAGATTCAGAGAACCATTGGTCACTGGGGACCTTGTTCTTATAAGGAGACCCGGAATATCAAATCCTATAGATCGAGTATAGGGGAGATTTCTATCATTGTATTATGGACCTAATCGTGTTCAAGAACCCATGAAAGATGGAAGTTATGTGATTGAAGATCTTCCGACTGGAGAGCGCATTGGAATCTTCAACGCAGCTAACCCGAAAAAATATCACCAAGCTTGAGCTTGAATTGGAGACAAATAAAAATGCATTCCTTCATTTTTATTTGAAACGACGGAGAGGTAGATGAGCCCGCTAACCACTGGTTCATGTGATATTTTTCACCAAAACGCATTTTTGATGCATCACTTTTGAACGTACCCACTGACCGACCATGTTGTCGCTACATGCTAACATTCTTTGGAGTTAAAAATGGTTGATCTTTTGACTACGGAGAAAACCACTATTAAATAATCTGAAGCCAAATTATGATACTTGTATTTTCTACGAAGCTCAGATATTATCACACTGTAATTCTGTATCATCGAAACATTCTTTAGAATGTGATTTCTGCTTTTGGTAAGGTAGTAACCTCGCAGATGCGTGAACCGGAACCAGACAGACGCTGCACGACCAGTGTAGTTACAAGCTAATGCAGCGCATAGCTGAGAGCTTACCACATGTGTAGGGATTATCATCCATGTTGGATGCCCGTTGTATTAAGTCCGTCTATAAGACGATGTCACAGTCCGCCTATAGGCGAGGGAAGCAATCCTAGTGCATCGCACTTTATTTCAATTCGAACAGTGCATGATATTGTTAAATATTACAGCCGGAGAAGGCTTGTGCTACGAATTCTGTGAATTTTTGGGAAACTGATCATAACCGTGGAACGCCACACTTTCAGCCACGTGCTTGAACGTACTGTAATACTTCGACATCGTCGAGTGGCGATAAATACATCACTCCCAGTGAAATAATTAATAACCGAGTGGATCATTTCTACACTCATAACTACGAATATTGCTTCAATCGCAAGTGCGATTCTTTTCAGTGAAATGCAACGCCGATGCCACGTGCTTTGTGGGCAAGTGAAATCTGTATCAGTGAAGCAGATAAGAGTGCATGGCCTATTTTTAAACCATCTGCACCGTGTAGAAGCAGTGAGTTTAGTGCCACGTTAAAGCTAGCTTCTGTGAAATTGTGCTACCTTAAAGTGGTAAAGTCACATTTCAAGATGTCATATTTTGACGACCACGTGTACGACAATCCTTGTTACGCATCACCTGTGGAGATGAGCTGTTAAGCCTCATAATGTGAAGGAGTGGACCAGAGAACTACAGCAGATGACGGAAGAACCATGGCTTTAGCATCCGCTAATCCAAGGAAGATGACGACTTTGAGAAGGAGTCTGGTTATATCATCACGACAACGACGAGGACGAATAAAGGCCGTGGAGATGGATAGAGTCGATGTGGAGGCTCAGATTGGACAACCCTTGTCCGGAGACCAAAGCCTTATTATATCCCTCGGGTCGTTGGAACGACCGAGATGTAGACAACCTTTCTTGTGAGTCCGAAATATTCATTCCTTGTGAGGTTCTTTTGTGGTGTAGCTTAGTGTAGTTTATTGTAGTTTATTGTAGAATCAGCCGAACTTCTTGACAAGCCATAGGTAGGTTTTGTATTGTTAGAATTAATGCTTGTACAGTACAACCTGTCACATCCGGACCTTTGATATCCGAACCCTCCCATATCCGGACACATCTCCGTATGAATTTTTAAGTCGTAGTTGAGAGCGAGGATACCTTAGTGTGCTAGTCAGGGAGGACGAGTGAATGTTGCAGCGCTGGAAGGCTGTGTGCGTGCTTGACCGCGAGGGGTTGTGGCCTGACTCGGTCAACGACATCTTCCCGGAAACTCATCCTTTTGTGTGAATGAGCGATATTCCATTCACGGCTTCTGCCTGCCTGCCACCAACGTCAACACGAGGCTGCCTCTCTTTCTACCCTTCAGTCTGTGCGTGAGTCTTGAAGCGACAGTTTGTTTTGAGAGTGTGTTTCTGTTGTTACTGTTATTGTTTACCGTTGTTATCGTTATTGTTATCTTTTAACCTTGTTTTTTTTTTGCTAAAATGTCCGAAAAAAGGAAAAAAACTTTTGTTACGATGGAAGAAAAGTTCCGTGCTCTAAAAAGGTTAGATGCTGGTGAAACAGCTAAGAAGATTGCCGCGGATATGAGAGTAGGAACAAGCACTGTGAGTGACTGGAAAAAGGCTCGGAGTGATATTGAAAAGTGGTGCTCGTCACAAGCGTCAACAAGTGGTGTTAAAAAACTTAAAATGATGAAAAAGGCAGCTAACATCCAAGTTAATGAGGCATTGTTTCTTTGGTTTACCCAAAGAAGAGAGCAAGGGTTACCTATCTCAGGTCCTTTACTAAAAGAAAAGGCACTACCCTTTAATAAGGAAATTGGAGGGGATGAACAGTTTAAAGCAAGTGAGGGGTGGTTGGAAAGCTGGAAAAATCTTCATGGTGTGCGGAAACTACAGATCAGTGGTGAAAAGCTATCGGCTAACCAAGAACACGTTGAAAAATTTTAAATATTTTTACACAGTCTAATTGATCAACATGGGATTACTGGAGAGCAGCTCTATAATTGCGACGAGACTGGGCTCAACTATAAAATGCTTCCCACCTACACTTTGGCTTCCAAGAAAGAAGACAGTGCACCGGGGTATAAGAAGAAAAAGGAGACTGCCACCATTTTAGCCTGCAGCAACGCTACAGGAGACCACAAGCTTCCATTAGGATTCATTGGAAAATCCAAAAAGCCAAGGGCTTTCAAGAACTTTAAAGACTTGTCTGGCCTACCAGTTTGGTACAGAAACCAGCGCAGCGCATGGATGAACTGCGAAATATTTAGTGATTGGTTTCACAAGCAGTTTGTGCCACAAATGGAAAAACATTTGTTGAAAAATAACTTGCCAAGAAAAGCAGTGGTCCTACTTGACAATGCACCCTCACATCCAAGTGAAGACGAACTTAAAGATGGAGATATAAAGGTGTGTTCTTACCACCAAACATGACATCACTTTGTCAACCTATGGATCAAGGCGTGCTTGAGTCACTAAAGCGAACCTATCGCCGTAGGTTACTTTCTGTGTTGATTGCTGGAATGGACGAAAAAGAAAGTGTTACAGAGACGTTAAAGACCGACAGTAGTGGCTATGCTGGCTAAAGCGCAGCATTAGGTCATGGGGCCAAGCTCTCTGCTGACTCGGTAGACGCGTGGGTTCGAGCCCCACCGTCGACCGTCCTTGAAATGGTTTTCCGTGGTTTCCCATTTTCAACACCAGGCCAATGCTGGGACGGTACCTTCTGACAGGCCACGGCCGCTTCCTTCCCCATCCTTGCCCAGTTTCATTCACCATCATTCATTTAGTCTCTCATTAACTCCTCTCATGAGGTTGGCGTCAGGAAGGGCATCCGGCCGTCAAAACCATCGCCACAAAGACTTCCATCGCATCTCATCCCCGACCCCGTTGGAAAACGGGAATAATAAGGGGTAGACATACACAGAGACGTTAAAGAAGGTGGACATGTTAGACGTGATAATGTGGGTATCCCAGGCATGGGATGAAATAAAATCGTTGACGCTGGTAAGGTCATGGAGGAAGCTCTTAGATCACAAAGCTACTGATAAATGGACGGGGGAGAAAACAGAAGACGTCAATGAAACTTATGCCTGCAATGAAGAAAATCGTCAGATAGCTGAGCTTGTGCAATGCCTGCCTGGTTGTGAAAAAAACAACAACGAGGAAGCCATAAATTGGTTAGTAAATGAAGACGAAGTCAATGAAATTGCAGACAGTGACATTATAGAAATGGTGTGCAATGATGAGGAAAAAATCTTTGATACCGAAGAAGAGGACAACGCCCCTATAATGAGTCACTCTGAGGCATTCAAGACCATAGAATCTTTAATCACTTATGTAGAAAATCAAGATGAAACGAGTGTGACTGAAGTGATGCTTTTAAGAAGATTGAGGGACATGGCATCCAAAAAGCGTGTACAGTGCGTGAAGCAACAGAAAATCACAAACTTTTTCAAAAACTAATGTAGAAACTGTAGGCCTAAGTAAAGTGCGTGAAACAACAGAAAATGACAAACATTTTCAAAACATTATGTAGAAGCAGAATGTACAGTGTATTTATGTAAGTACATGTACTGTAAAGCATATTATTATAATTTAATTATTTTAATTTAGTTTAAAGCAATTCTATTTCTTAGCCTATGTACAGTATACAGTTAACAAAATGATACTAAACCGTTAAAAACATTAAAATTAATCAACAACAAACTCGTGAATTATTTCTGGTCACATAGCTATTTGTAAAGAACAGCCTTGTGATATCCGGATTTTTCCATATCCGGATCGGCCGGTCGCCACATTAGTCCGGATATGACAGGTTATACTGTAGTTCAATTTCAGTGATTGTCAGTCACCTGTAGAGATTGAATTTCTCATCGATCACGGTGCATTCTGAGGGACATCGCTCCGATGTTATTTCTACCCCTGCTAAGCGTGACAGTAGTCATGTTACTACGTTTTGTTCAACCCTAGGTGGATGATCTTGTACAGTTATATGGGATGACGGTCAGACGTCATGGCCCAGTGTTATTTTTATAACACCCCTTTATAGTAAATGTTGTCACGCCACTGATTTAGTCAGAACAGTCCGTATCGTTGGATAGCCGACTGTAGCTATCAGTTTTGTAATACTATGTCACTTTTCATTTTTGATGTGCTATGAAGCCATCCAGTTCAAGTTCGAACACATTCAGAGTGTTACAGTTTGTATGCAATCTAGCATCGAACCAAGCAACGAATGCCGTATCATTGGCAAACTTAGCAATTGTAAGATTTGCGCCTTTATAATGTTTATTTCGTGTGAGTGTTTCGACGCAGTTGTTATTTTGGTTATATTTAGACAGAGTAGTTATGAACTGACACATCTGCACATTTCAAAGAGGTTCAGATTCACTGGAATATCTATGTTTTTCTTTTCTTTGACTTTTCAAACATGCTATATCTTTGAGCATGGTTTTAAGACGTGATTTCAAGCCTAATGCTTGTGTAAATTTCTATTATATCTGGGACATGATAACAAGGCCAGTTTTCTAATAGGACTTTCTGCATGAAAGCTGCCTGCCTTCAGTGATGTGTATTTTCTAAACTGTCCGTGTGAATGATTGCGAGTAGCGAGGCTAGCTCGAATCATGGACTGGTGTTTACAGTTCCCGGCATGCAGTGTACTAGAGCACACTCACTCAGTGAGACCATAACTTTTCCAGACTCTTTGACAATGCTTATAGCATTACTAACATTTAGATGATGTGTCTCATATGTAGGTCAATGTCCAGGCCACCATTTTGTAATGATCATATGTTTTGCTACTTAGAGATGACTGGCGAGGAGCCATGTGTTGGCATCGCTGCTAGAGCGAATATCTTTCTTCTCCATCTGAGAATGTTTTCAGGTTGTGTGAAGGTTTATTTATGGTAATTGAGAGGCTAGATGAGACACCTGTTTAGAGGCTATATTTATGTGTGTCCAGACTTCGATTCTGTTGACTGTGTTATTGTAGGCAGGTAACTGATGTTTATGCCAGGCCTTACCCACAGGAAAATTAAGTGAGCTGAGAGCCACTAATATCCTGTGTTATTGTTATGTCCGAGCGGGAGAGCTTGTTGACGGTGTTTTATAGCAGAGATTGATCTCGCACGAGACTGCTACTGCTGATCCCAAGGTATTCAGGATAGTCAGCCTATTCGTCATAAACCAGCGATAATTTAAACCAATGATTCTAATAATCAGTAACGTCATTATTATAAACCTGATGATAATTAACTACTCATAGCATTTAACCTTGATTTTCTTGCATTTTGGACCTGATGGCTGGCACTTGCTTTGTGCAAACTTCTCTTGTGGAAGTAATCTAGGACAGATGACACTAATTTTTACCGACGGAGTGCTTGCTCGACCTTTAGTCAGTAGCTGGTGGAGCGTGAGCCTCATGCGACGTTTGACGTAGTTTTCATTACGCTATCGCCAACGTAAATCACATGCACGTAGATGACACTGGTTTACAAACAGTAACCCAGGGCGGAGGCAGGAATAATAATGTTTTTGGTCTTGTTTAATTCATTTCAAGTGTATGATAACCCTATGTTTACCCTTTTACTTAGATTATAAGAGGGCATTTAATGTTTTTGTTTGACGGCTTGTCATGTAGAGTTTGTATTAAATTGTTTTTGCTTTACGGACGTCATCGCCGTAAATTTTGTATTAATTGTTAGGAATTAGCTAGATTTAAAAATAAATGTAAATGAGGAAATGGTATCATCCTAACTTAGATTTGCTATTGCTACCCTTTTAAATGTACATTCCGTTATTAGCTTATTTTGTAACTTGTTTTAGAGACTATTGCCAAACCATTCACCCAGCGTTGCTGTTGTTGCTTTACTTTGTCAGATAGATCTTTCGCGAGGGTTTACAGTAGTTTACAGTTAGGGTACTGATCTTTTATTTTTATTTGTTTATTAGTTTTCGAATTAGCCGATAGAAACTCTCCGAACAAAGCTAGGTGTCTGAATATTTTAAATAAATATTTCTACAAGTTTTACATAAGTCTGGAAGTTTAATTTCTCAGTCTAGCTTTAGGGGGTGTATTTTCTTGGGCTGTCTATGACCTTTTAGCAACCATGTCACCACGGATCCCCTGGATCATGGATTTCTCGTGCCGCTGTGGCCTATAAGAAATTCACCCAATCCTCATGGTACATGGGTCCGGCAGGTGAGGTGTTAGGGATGTCGTTTCGGCTGTTGGCAACCCTGATGGCTCCTCTGACGGGCACAATATTTTGATTAGGGCACGTAAAATTTAAAAAGTTTTAAAATTTCGAACTGATGTCATCTTAAATTACGTATTGAAAGTATTTTGTTCTAAATGTTGTGGCTGCCGATGGTGGGATGTAAGGAAGATTGTAGTTTTACATGACCGTATATATCGTGATCATGAGCAACTGGATCTCCTTGTTATGTGGAATCCGAACCACAGGACATGACATTTCACTTCGAAAATCTCACATGCATTGACCGGGAATCGAACCCGATCTACCTCGGTGAGAGTTTAACGGCTTCACTGCTGCGCCACCACGCCCCTTGCTGATGGCAGGACTCGATGCTAAGGATACAGCTACGAAATGCTTTTAATGCAATGTGGACTTCGATAGATTTTCTAGCACCAGTAGGGTTTCAAAAATCTACATGTTTGTTTTGAATGTTAGAGTGTATTTATTACAGTCGTCATTAATTGCATATCAGCCGGTAATAGTTAGCTGTATCAACACTAGCACCACATGTATATGATAATAATAATAATAATAATAATAATAATAATAATAATAATAATAATAATAATAATAAAAGTTCTGGTCGTAGAGTTCTATTCTTCTTGAAGATTCGATCTAGGTTCTGTCTAAAGTAAATGAAGGTGATGAAATACGACAGCGTAATGCCGATCCATTTAATGGCACATATAAGAAAATAATCATGTGAACTCAAAATTCCGGCAACTCAACATCCTCGAAAAACATAAAGGTTGTAAGTGTGAAGAAATTATTATTAATATTATTATTATTATTATTATTATTATTATTATTATTGCTGTGGAATTCATTTTACTACCTAAGTGGGACAAATGAACATATCATCGGCTTTTTGTAAGATGGTATGACAACTTCTTTTAGAGTGGCACATTGAGAAACGAGCGAAATATTATTATTATAATTATTATTATTATCATTATCGTTGTTGCGCTGTGTTTGCACAAACATAGACCATAACGGTTCCTTTCAATAATTTACCACATCTTTAGAATTTCAATTTTCTAATGGAGGCTATGCACTATACCGTAGACCAAAAAGTTATTAATAGGCCATAAGATTGGCTACCATCCCTAGTCATGCAGGCGACTCCCCGTGACTGAGTGAATCGGTTGTTCATAGGCTCTGTTTGTGTATTCATTGCTATTGGCAGAGGTCACTCGCCTTCAGACTCTCATCTGCATGCCACAGTGTTGGAGGTGAGACCGGAGGGGAGAAATCAGCTGTGTTGCTGAGGAGAACGAAGTGTAGTCCCATTTCCAAGACATTGACCGACGATTTTTGTCATTTAATTTTACCTACACTAATTAAGATTCGACGAAATTTCATGAAGATATTTACTTAGAATACCATCTTCTATCGCCAGTGTAACGGTCTTTACGTATATCAATTTTACCCCGTATAGATAGTTTTAACGGATTACCCAGCGCAAGCTTAAAAGTCGCACGGATGGTAGGTTTTCTTAATCACTCGATTCACTGAAATCGTAACTGCTAGGCTTCCTTTGGTCATAAATTCATTATTTTCTGCACGAACCTTCCTCAAGAAATCCTTTACAGATTGGTGAAAACCGCATCAATATCCATCTAGTGGTTCTCGAGATTACCCGGAACATCCAAGAATCGGGGACTGTTTTATACTAAGTAGAGATGAAAATAGACTAAGAATTCGAAAGACATATTAAAGTGGCTTAACCTATAAATTAACATGACCACTACTTATACTTTGCTATTTCACAATTATGGGCTACGAAGACATTTTTCAGTGTTGCCCTAGTAAACAAAAGTTTAGTGCTTTTCAGTCGGTCAACACGAATGTACCCAAAAGAGTTGGGTAATACCCTAATCCTGAAAGAAATTACATGAGATTAATAAATACACTAGGATAGGTATTTTGGGTACATTCTTGTTGACCGACTGAAAAGCATTTAACTTTTGTATTTCATAATTCTTATTTTAATTTTTTTTAACAAGATCACTTAGGGTAACGTTATACTGTAATTATGTACTTAGGTCTAATATACCACCCGCTAGGCTTTGGAAATCTGCCCTTGATATTCATCTCAAAGATTTAAGAATGTGCATCTTTTGACTAATAGGTTTACTTAGATTATTTATTTATTTATTTATTTATTTATTTATTTATTTATTTATTTATTTAGCATATGGCTTTTAGTGCCGGGAGTGCCAGAGGCTGTAGCTGCTTCAAGCGTATTGCTGGATTTAATATTGCTTATCCTAATCATCATATACGATGGACATAATTGATATGATGGAAGTCCGTTTCACTGGTGATAGAAGAGACTATTCTAAGCTTCCTAGGTAAAAAAAATTGTCACCTATCTTGAAATTGATAATTAATCATGAAAAAGTCAATGTTTTTAGTTTTTTCAGAAACTAATCAAGCAGAAAGTGGTGCGGCAGTCTGGGGGAAACGAGGCGGAGCGAGATGTGACGACATGCCGAGGGGAAGTTGTTACGTAATCGGAGCATTGACCTTACCGGTTTACTTGAGGGGTGGTAGGCTATCAGCTGATATGAGGATAAGCGGTACCGTCTCGTAAGAAAATGTGTATTGCCGTTGTTCTTGTTGTTGTTGTTGTTGTTGTTGTTGTTGTTGACAACGCACGCAATGGCTTGGGACGTTAGGACCGGTATTATTGTGTAGCCTTCTTTGTAAGTGTGGAATTCATTGATTGATGTTCATGTATAAAATAATTTCGATACTCAGCCCTGGTGTATCATTGGCGTCCGTGTCGGACCTTCTGTTGACTAGTTTCTGAAAATACTAAAAACATTCACTTAATGAAATACAGTGTGACAAAATTCCGACATCCCGTAGTCAGTTCAGAACTAGGCATTTAAGACGGAAGTAAAATACTTGATGTTTTGTTTGAGAGGCTTGGCGATTTAGTCATTTAGCCCCATGTAGCTGGGTGTGGGTAGAATTTGTGTGATAACCTGTGTTTTTGTGGTTTCTGTAGTAATGTGGGTATTTGTAATTCAGGTGAGGATTCGGAAGAAGGCGCCGGCCCTGTGGTGTTGGGGCAGTGCAACTGCCTCTCACCCGGAGGCTCTGGGTTCGATTCCCGGCTCCATCAGGGATATTAGAAACTGACGTGAGGGCTGGAACGCGGTGCACTAAGCCTCGTGAGGGCAATTGAGTAGCTGTCTGACAGTAAGGCAGTGCCCCAGTCAGGAAAATGAAGATTAATGGCCGAGGGGACCCGATGCACTGACCACGCGTCACCCTAATATCTGCAGGCCAAATGGCTGGGCAGCGGTCGCTTGGCAGGCCTAGGCTCTTCATGGGCTGCATGTCAGCGGTTATGGTTATTGAGAAGAAGGCGGCCGTGGTCTTAAGTTAGGAACAATCCCGGCATTTGCCTGGGGGTAGAAGTGGGAACCAATGGAAAACTACTTCCAAGATTTAATACTAGTACGGTACCACATGTACATATTGTGAATTGTCCCATCCCATCTCCGGCCCTGGGGTGGCCATAAACTGGAGAAGGGGGGGGGGGTGTTGATTTATTGGTCAATCAACAATGTACATACATATGAAAATACACGAAAATGAAAATAAAATACAAATATATTGTTATAATACAGTGTTATAATAATAATAGTAATAATAATAGTCTAAATAATAAGAGTCAGCATGTGTAGTTCTGGTGGTAGAGTGCTAACCTTCCCGAGGGTGCGATCTACGTTCAGCCATGTAGTGAATGAATGGGATCTAATACGATCATGTCCATGGATTTCATGGCACATACAAAAAATCCTACGTACATTAAAGTTTGGCAACTCGACATACCAAAAAGAAACATAAAAGAAGTTAGTGTGTCTAAAAGCCTATTATTACTATTAGTAGTATTATGAATATTTTTATTACAGTTGTTGCACTATCTTCACACAAAGATAGACCAACAGTTCCTTAAAATAATTTACCAAATCTTTAGGATTTCTATTTTCTATGCATAGTCCATGAAGCTGGCAAAATCCTAGACAGATCCACCATCACTAGTCATGTAGCCACTCCCCATGAAGGTGTGAAACAGCTGTTCATAGGCTCGGTTTGTGTATTTCAATGCCATTGGCAGACAAGACGAGGTCACTCAACTTCAGACTCTTGTCAACATGCCTTAGCGCTGGAGGGGAGGGTGACGGGGAGAAGTCTGCTGTGCTGCTGAGGGGAACGAAGTGAAAGCCCGTTTCCAAGACATTGACCGACGATTTTTGTGATTTAATTCCACCTACACTAATTAAGATCCGAATTAATTTCATGAAGATATTTGCTTAGAATACCATCTTCTATCACCAGTGTAAAGGACTTCCATCATATCAAATACACCCTGTATATTATTTCAGTAGTATAGATCCCTCCTGCAGTGCTCACAAGCGACCAATCGTGACAAGTGAATATTCAAATGAAAGAGAATAGACATTAGCAGATACGTATTGCACTCTAATTTTATAAATATCTATAATTTCTTTAAAAAATGTCTTAAAAATGTACGAAGTGTTTGATTGCAGTTACTTTTGCTGTAGGAAAACATGCTCCATAATTGCTGTTCACTTCACATTTTGGCCACTGTGACGCCTGTTTCATGTCATTTTACCATTCTGAGGTCTTTCCTTTATCATTTTCAATGGATTTCAAAAACAGTTTATCAAAGGAATGAATACACAAATCGTATAATCTCATAAATATCGAATAACCGGCGAGTGTTATGATGATCCAATTTTCAGTGATTGTCTTCTTAAGTTAGGGAACGTAGAACTTTGATTTCTAACTGAAATGTAAATAGTGTTCTATAAACATTTGGTTGAAATCAAAGCATAACAACCTTTCTCCTTAAGTCTCTCATTATAAACCTATTGAGGAAAGTGTGGTTTATGAACATGCGAGATTTCTCGCACGGGTCTGCTAGTAATAATAAATGCTGCAGTGCGCGGGGCGGTATTTGCATTGGAGCGATATTTTAAAAGAAATGTATTTCAATTCATCATTGCTGTAAGAGTGTTTCACTCACAAAGCACTTCATATCTGTGTGAAAAAACATTCTCCAAAATTAAATATGCAGAATATATTTACAGATCCAAATTAACTGATAAGCATTTGAAGTCACTGCTGACAATTTCCACTAGTAAACTTGATCCACAACTGCACACAATTGTCAGTGGAAAATTACAGCTACATGAATCTCGGTAATCATAGTAATAATTACGAATAATTGAATTACTTATGTAGGCTATTTCACATAGAGATATATAATAACCCCTGGCACTACAGCCCATGAAGGGCCTAGGCCTACCAAGCGACCGCTGCCCAGCCAATTGGTCTGCAGATATTGGGGTGACACGTGATCAGCGCATCGGGTCTCCTCGGTCGTTAATCTTGGTTTTCATGATCGGGGCGCTGCCTCACTGTCAGACAGCTACTCAATTGTCCTCACGAGGCTGAGTGCACCCCGTTCCAGCCCTCACGTCAGTTTCTAAAATCCCTGACGGACCTGGGAGTGGAACCCGGGGTGAGAGGCAGGCGCGCTACCCCAGCACCAAGGGGGCGGCTGTATTTCACACAGGCTACAGTATATTACGTTTTTAGGATAAATCTCATGTCATTAATTACAGTTGAGATGTTCAATTTCATTGGTCAGTTATTGTGTTTCTTAACTGGTTGTTAATACAATTGATTGTAATTTGTATGATTTACTTGCATTGTTAATTTTGCGATGTAAACAAAATAAGCTTCAGCGGGAGTGGATACCGGGCATGTCTGGCCGGTTACCGCGGGCCACAGTTTGGAGAACCCTGGTCTAGAGTATACACTCATGCATTCATTCATTCGTTTATTTGCAATTGGGGGCGTGTCCCCCGGTGGCAAATTAGATATACATAACAAATAAATAATTGTTCATAACAATTCACTAATAATTAAACTGGAGTATTTACACAAATAGTCAGTCTTTTCTTAAACACACCTAGCCTATATGTTTGGGAAAAGGCTCTAAGACTGCGGCAGGTAGAGAGTTCCAATTATCAATGGCACGGTTTACGAAAGAATATTTACCATAATTTGTTCGGTGTGGTCGGCCCTTAACTTGGAAAGGATGATCGCTCCTATCCATTTAAGTAGGCTTTTCCATACGTTTGCTAAGCTCACCCCATGCTGGTTGATTTGTATACGTGTTGTACATAGCGCAGAGTCTAGATTTCATCCTCCTAGCTTCCAGTGATTCCCACCCAAGTTTCTTTAACATACGGCTCACACTGCTCCTGGGATTAAAGTCACGGAGCACAAATCTAGCGGCCTTTCTTTGTACCATTTCCAACTCATTTATGAGCCCTACTTGATATGGATCCCAAATCGCCGAGGCGTATTCCAGAATAGGTCTTACAAGTGACAAATATCCTAATTCTTTAGCAGAGGTACTACTTCCTTTTAATACCCTCATTACAAAGTGCAGGGATTTGTAAGCTTTAGAAACTACACATCCTATATGACTACTCCATTTCATATCATTTCTTACGTAAACGCCCAAATATTTGCAAGAATCTTCTTCTACAAGTATTTCCGAGCCAATGTTATATTGAAAATCTTGCCTTCGCACTTTCCCTATTTTTATTAGACTACATTTTCTTGTGTTTATTTTCATTTTATTTTCAATCGCCCACTTATAGACCAGATTCAGGTCATCTTGAAGTACTGCATTGTCTTGTGAGTCATGTATCTTTCGATATATTACACAATCATCCGCAAACAATCGACAGTCACTGCGAATCCCATTTGGTAAGTCATTTATAAACGCCAAAAATAACAAAGTTCCGATTACGCTGCCCTGAGGGATACCCGACGTAACGGTAATTTCATCCGAGAATCGGCCTTCAACTTTCACTTTTTGGGAACGACCCGTCAAAAATTCTTGGATCCATAAAATTACTCTTCTATCAACCTTCGTCGAAGGTAATTTATGGAGTAGCATGTCATGCGGCACGACATCAAATGCCTTCGCAAAATCTATAACTACGGCGTCGACTGAAAGTCCATCGTCTAACGATTCGCTAATATCTTGAAAAAGTGATAGCATCTGACTCTCGCATGAGTAACCTTTCCGAAATCCATGTTGGCTATCATTAAAACATGATAATGTTTCCCACTGTTCCCTCAAGTAGTCGCAAATGAGATGCTTCATCTGTTTACAAACGATGGACGTAAGACTAACCGGCCTGTAGTTGCCCAATTCAAGTCTGCTCCCTCCCTTAAATATTGGGACTACCGTAGCTCTTTTCTATTCATCCGGGATTTGCGCATTGTTTATGGACACATTAAACATCACCTCTAAGTATCGTGCCACGGCCCTACCTCCTAGTTTAAGTACTTCACTAACAATATTATCAGGACCCTTCGATATATTGTAACGTAATTTTTGTATTAGCTTTACAATTGCTAACTGGTATATTTGGAGAAGTGGAGTCCCTGATTCACCGTTAAGGTCCAACACACAGCTATTGGATTTATTGAACACACTACCATAAAAGACATTTAATTCATTAGCAATGGCCTGCTTCTCAGTAAATAATTTACCGTCACCGGACATCATCATCGACAAATTATTTGAAATTCCCTTTCTTCTCCTAACATAACTGTATTTTTTTTCCACCCATCGCCTCCCGAACCAAGTAAACCTTCATATAATTGTCATGAGCAGCCCTCTTTTTTAAGACGAGCTCTCTTGATAAGGACTTAAATTTCAACATATACTTGTCACTATCATGTCTTTTATTGTATAATTTCCTAATTTTCCGTTTAAGACTCCTGCTTTCCCGAGTGTAATACTCAGGATCTGGGTTATGTTTCAGTAATTTAAATGGAACAAATTTATCAATAGCGCTATTTAAAATTTTCAAAAAGTTAGTCCACGCACGTACAAGCACGAGCAATTGCACGGGACTGATGATATCGTGAACCTCTATGTGAAGCAACAACATACAAATTAAGTTTCGACCGTCACGTATGTAAAGAGTTAAGTTAACCCTGGCAAGCGTTAGTAGTCAGTGTGGAAGTACTGTATACGTTGAGTATGCCTTACCTTGGATTGAAGCGGGCATGCCGGGGGCTATTGCTGTTCTGAAGAGGAGAACGATTCTGTGGGGATAGAGGTGACGTTTCGCTTACATCGTGGGCGTTCTCATCATCTTCACTGATAGATGGCAAAGTCATGGATGGCATTCCATTCATATCCATGTCAGATTCCTGCACAAACAAACAACTTAAATAGTACCTCTATTGAAGAACTGAGATCGGTAATGCAGCTCACCACTGTAGAACCAAGATGTAACAATTTCAGAAATCCCTTTTTCCTCATCGCGTATTTTACCTCCTCAACTATTCAATTCCCAATTCATGAGTTATTATGACCATTGAACTCGATGTTCATAAAGTACCGAATAACATTACACTACTGAAAGGGTTGTGCAAGTGTATTTCTACCCCTTTCTACCGAGCTGGAGATGATATGAGCCTTAAAACGCGTAGCTATCTCGGTTGGTCAGTGTAGGACTGCGTGACTGGCTGTGTGGCGCAGCGGGTCTTACTTACTGCCCAAGGTGCGCACGATAGAATCCTGGCGCAGTCAGTTGGCATTTGAGGGTGCGCAAAAGCGAGGGAGCCGTGTCAGTCGATTTACGTTCAAGATCCCCTTCAGGGCAAAATTCCAGCACCCCGGCGTCTCTAAAAGCCGTAGTAGTTCAAAAGGACGTAAAACCAATGATACTTGCGGACCCGTGCGAGAACTCGCGCATAGTGGCGATTCCTCCATGTAGGACGTGGACGTGAGGATCATCCTACAGTCAGCTCTCAGCTGTAACTGTTTAAAAAAAGTTTTGTAAAATAGTCTTTGGGGCCACCTTGTGCGCCCTCTCGATATGCTCTGTCTCACTGTTACTGTCAGTACTTGTAACTAGTTCTACATCTCCCCCCTAGATGGGTGAAGTGTGACCTTCACCACCCGGAGTAGAAAGCTGTTAGGAAGTAAGCCTTGCGTCCTCAAAGCACGTGTTTATAGCCTTAGAAATGTGTGGGTAGCCACTGAGGGGGAAGGTTTGGTCTGTTTAATGACATTCTGAGGACGTCGACTGAGATCCTCAAGTCTCGCTATTGGTTGAATTTTAAACCAACACTACGGGTTTATTGGTTATGATTTTGCGCGGTCAGAATGGATAGTCTGTTTTCAGCGTGTGCACATCTTTGGAGTGGTATTCGATTGTATTGTATTGTGTAATGTGTTCGTATTCGTAATAGTGCTGTGCGACAGAATAACTGAGTCTAATATCTCAATTTGGCCCAGCTATAATAATTATCTTAGGTTAATAAGTAGCCTATCTTATTACGTCCTACACATAGTGAAAATTAGGAGTCGCCACTGATACAGACTACCCGCCTGGCTCTAGTGCTATGCGGGGTGGACGCGACATAGTTCAGGTAGGGGCTATCGTCGTCTTTATTTGTTTAAAAGCACGTTATAAACAAATAAATATATTTCCGTTGACATTTCAAGAAATGCAAATTTTTTCCTGTCCTATTGAGACGATTTGGAAGATTTTGATACAAAGCACACCAATGGTTTAGGAGCTTGAGTTTTGTGAAACATACAGCTTAGCGTATTATATTGTTACGGCTGTAAGTTTGTGTCATCACTCGCCGCATGAGTCACAACTGCCCCAGGGCTGGGCTGTGGCCTGCCTCTTGTATTGCGCGCGCCTTATGCAACAGGGCTACTACAGACAAAGGGATAGTCCAGAAGATTCGTGACTGGACCAGCGATGGAAACCTCGAGAAGCCGTGGACCCTGGATGGATCTAGAACCATTTATTGAGTCACCGGCCTGCTATATAAGAGTGACCCGTGAAGCAGTTGTTGTTGTTGTGTTTTACGAGCTAGTGCGAGCGATTATCTTGTGCGACAGAAGTGTGGTGACGAAGTGCTGTGCGAGTTACGAAATCCTGTGACATTGTTTCTCCCAGCTTGTGAACAGCGTACATCAAGTGCTCGTAAGTAACTGTATTTGTTGTACCTGAGGAAGAGGGGCAGGTAGCTTCTGCCAAGGCCACCGGACTCATTAGGACGGATTAACTTCTGTGGTCTGTTGCAAGTGAAAGGGGCCAAGAGCGCATAAGGAAGAGACTTGAGGAAACTGGAGAAGGCTCCTAATTGCTTGTATTTGCTGATTAGTGTAATTTTCTGGCCACAATAAAGATAATTATTTCTTTAAGCAGTAATTGGTGTAGTGCTTTGTACCCCCACCGTAATCCAGTTAACAAAAGTGCCACTAGGGGGTGGCACGTAACAACTGGTGTCAGAAGTGGGATTACGAACTCAAGCACAACACCTGACGGTCCTGGTTTCAAAACCCGAGCAGGTCATTTTCCTGTGAGTGCATGCCCTTTACAAGACAAACAACTAAAATGGAGGAGAAATTGGCAGCACTGCTAGAAAAGTTAAATGGCATGGAAACCAAGATGGAGGATGGCCAGAAGAAGTTAGCAGAGGACCTGAAGGACAGCCAAAATAAGTTAGCAGAGGACCTAACTTCCAAATTAGAAGAAGGCCAAAATAAGTTAGCGGAGGACCGGAAGCAGATGGAAGACAGCCAGAATAAGTTAGCAGAGGACCTAACCGCCAAATTTCTGGATGGCCAGAAAAATCTGGAAGAGTGTCTGCTGACGAAATTAGAGGAGAGCCAAAGGAAATTAGAACAGGGCCTACGTGAGGAAGTCGCGGCAGTGGAGGAGAAGTTCAACACCTTGCAAGTGGAAGTTGCCGAGCTGCGCCAACGCCCGCTGATGAGGGTGGAGGAGAGGTTCAACGCTCTACAAAAGGAATTTGCTGAGCTGCGCCGACTCCCGCCGACAGGGATGGAAGATAGATTCAAAGCCCTACAAGAGGAAGTCGCCGAGCTGCGCCGACGCCCGCCGACCGGGGTGGATGAGAGAGTCAAAGCCCTACAAGAGGAAGTTGCCGAGCTGCGCCAACGCCCGCCCACCGTTACACCGGGAATATCAGGAACGGGACATAGCAGAGTGACGCCCCCAACCTTCGACGGAAAGGTCCCGTGGAGCACCTACTTACGTCAGTTCGAGGCGGCCTGTTCCATAAATAACTGGAACAACACAGAAAAGGCTACAGCTCTCATTGTAGCGCTGAGAGGTGACGCCCTTAACGTCCTTCAGGCCATCCCGACTGGATCCCAGGACTACGCTTCACTGATCGCCCATATGGAGTCCCGATATGGAGATAGCCATCTTCAGCAGGCCTACCAGATGCAGCTCCGGACCCGGGTACAGAAGAACGCGGAAACCCTGCAGGAGTTCGAGATGGACATCGCACGCCTCGTAAGGCTTGCCTACCCAACAGCGCCGGCCGACTTTCTGGAGCAGATAGCGACGCAGACCTTCACCGACGGGCTACGGGACTCGGACACTCAACAGGCGCTGCGACTCGCGCGCAATAAAACCCTGGCAGATGCGCTGAGCCACGCACTTGAATTCGAGACGGCAAAACAGGCATCCAGAATGCACGCGCGGGTGCGTCAAGTGGACGTCGATGAACCAGCAAAAACCAACGAGACCAAGCCCCTGGCCGACGAATTGATGGAGGCGCTAAGCCGTTTCTTCGATAGTCGCGGCACCACCAGCAACGACACAGCCGGAAGACAACCGGAGAGGCGGCCTGGAAGAGGACTACCGACCTGCTGGGCCTGCGGTAAGAAAGGCCACCTGAGCAAGGACTGCGGTGATCGCCGCCGCCAAGGGTTTCCGTCGGGACAGTCAGTCGTAGAGAAACCGCGCGGCCCAGGAAAGCAAGTATCAGCCAGCCTAGGGGGGGCAAAGGTTGGCTTGTGACAGTCGTCAAGCCCCGGCAGTCCAAGTTCGTGTGACGAAGTTACGGAGGGACAATAGCAGCCTGATGGTCGACGGAGTCGTCAACGGAGAGAGCTGGCCCCTGCTGATCGACTCGGGAGCGTCGAGGACCATCGTCAATCCCACCGTGATCCCGAAGTGGAGAGTGCAACCCACACAAAGGAACCTCCAGCTAATAACCGCGACCGGAGAGACCGCACCAGTACATGGCGAAGCATCACTGGAGTTCGTCATTGGTCGACGGGCGATAAAGCATCCAGTGCTTGTGGCTGACGTATCAAATGAAGTGATCATCGGACTGGACTTCCTGGACCAGAACAACATCATCTTGGATCTGAGTACCAACACTCTGCACTTCGGAGGTGAGGAACTTGCTTTGCAACCTGCGCACGAGTCCATCACCGCACGACGAGTAAGGCTGAGAGAAGACGTCATCGTTCCCGCCAGGACGGAAGTCAGCGCTGCCGTAATTGTCGACGGAACTGCTGAGGGAGTGGCGGCTGTCATCGAGCCAAAATATCAGGACATCCAGACAAAAGGGTTGCTAGTTGCCAAGACCCTCATCAACACGACGTCTCGGCCGTACGTCCGCCTGTCCAACCTGAACGACTACGACATTACGGTTCACCGGGACACCAACCTAGGAGTCTGCGAGCCCGTTACCTGGATTGCCCGCATCACCGACACGACGGACGGACACCTGCAGACGGACAACCGAAGAAGACGCACACTGCCAGAAGAACTACAGAAGCTGTACCAAGGATTCCAGGACCATTTAGACGAGGAACAATCACGCCAACTTCAGGACCTGCTACGCGAATTCCAGGATGTCTTCTCCGTGGGGAGCAAAGACTTCGGCAGGACAAGCTTGGTCCAGCACAGAATCGACGTTGGGGACAGCGCACCGATTAGGGCCCCATTCCGACGTGTCCCGCTCGCCAAGCAAGCCGAAGTCGACCGGATGGTAGAAGAGATGAAGGAGCAAGGGGTGATCGAGCCATCACATAGTCCTTGGAGTTCTCCGGTCGTGCTTGTGAAGAAGAAGGACGGTTCCACCAGGTTCTGCGTGGACTACAGGCGGGTGAACGACGTCACGAAGAAGGACAGCTACCCTCTACCCCGGATCGACGACACGCTGGACACCATATCAGGGTCAAGATGGTTCTCCACCTTGGATTTGAAGAGTGGCTACTGGCAGGTGGAGGTCCACCCTAAGGACCGCGAGAAAACGGCGTTCTCTGTGGGCAGCGGGCTCTGGCAGTTCACCGTCATGCCATTCGGTCTGTGCAACGCCCCTGCGACCTTCGAAAGGCTAATGGAGTCCATTCTGAGGGGACTACACTGGAAGACCTGCCTGGTCTACCTAGACGACGTCATCGTTCTGGGGAGAAGCTTCGAGGAGCACTACAGCAACCTGAAGGAGATCTTGTTGAAGCTACGGGCTGCCCAGCTGAAGTTGAGCCCCAAGAAGTGTCAGCTCTTCCAGAAGAGGGTCCAGTACCTTGGGCATATCGTCTCCGAGGAAGGGGTGCGCACCGACCCAGAGAAGACCGCAGCTGTGAGGGGGTGGCCAGTTCCGAAGGACAAGTCCCAACTACGAAGCTTCCTGGGACTCTGCACTTATTACCGTCGCTTCGTGAGGGGATTCGCCGACATCGCCAAACCTTTACATCGCCTGACTGAGAAGGACCAACTCTTCACGTGGACAGCAGAATGCCACAGTGCCTTCGAACAACTCAAGCAGGCTCTGTGCACCGCGCCTATTCTGGCCTACCCCAGACCTGGAACAAGGTTCATCGTCGATACCGATGCCAGCGACTTTGGCATAGGGGGAATCCTGTCGCAGGTAGTGGACGGCGAGGAGAGAGTAGTGGCCTACTTCAGCAAGGCCTTGTCAAAGCCAGAAAGGAACTACTGCGTCACCAGGAAGGAGCTGCTCGCCATCGTGAAGACCATTGAACACTTCCACAAGTACCTGTACGGGCAAGAATTTCTCATCAGGACCGACCATGCATCCCTGCGGTGGCTCCTGAACTTCAAGCAGCCCGAGGGTCAACTCGCGCGGTGGTTAGAGAGGCTTCAACAGTATAACTTTGAGATTCAGCACAGGAAAGGCCAACTGCATTCTAACGCCGACGCCCTGTCACGAAGACCGTGCCCCGAAGACTGCACCTTCTGTGCCCGAAGGGAGGAGAACACCGGGATACAGTGCCGAAGGACTACCGTGGAACTTCAAGGGAGCTGGAGCCGCGAATCTTTCACGCGGGCGCAAGCGGAAGATGATGACCTGGGACTGATAGCCGAATGGAAGAGGGCCTGTGTCCCCAGATCCGGGTGGAACATTGTGAGTGACTGCAGCCCAAAGTTTAAGTCCTACTGGGTACAGTGGGACTCGCTGATTGTAAGGGATGGCCTCATCTGTCGTACCTGGGAGAGCACCGACGGGAAGACATCTCGGGAACAAGTCGTCGTTCCAAAGGCTATGACGGAGGAAGTCCTGAAGGAAGTTCATGGAGGATCATCTGGTGGACACCTAGGGATAAAGAAGACCCCGGAGAAGCTGAGAGAGCGGTTCTACTGGATCGGATGCCGAACAGACGTGGAGAACCACTGCGCGAGGTGCCACGATTGCGCAGCCAGCAAGGGCCCAGGACGGAGACGACGGGGTCCACTGAAGACCTACAACGTGGGCGGTCCCATGGAGAGAGTGGCCATCGATGTTGCTGGGCCATTCCCGTTAAGCGAGGCAGGGAACCGCTACATATTAGTCGTCAGCGACTACTTTACCAAATGGCCGGAGGCGTATGCGCTCCCTAACCAAGAAGCCGCGACGATCGCAGAGACCCTGGTGAAGGAATTCGTCAGCCGGTACGGAGTACCCCTGGAGCTGCACTCCGACCAAGGGAGGAACTTCGAGTCGCAGGTGTTCCAGAACCTATGCCAGCTGCTGGGAATCCGGAAGACAAGGACAACGCCACTACACCCTCAGTCCGACGGGATGGTAGAGCGATTCAATCGCACCATCGAGAAGCATCTTCGAATAGTCGTCAGCGAGCACCAGAGGGATTGGGACAAACATCTTCCACTATTTCTCCTGGCCTACCGCGCCGCCGTGCATGAAGCCACCGGGTGCACACCAGCCCAGGCCATGTTTGGGAGGGAGCTCCGTCTACCCGTCGATCTTGCCTTCGGCCGACCTGGGAATGATCCGATCCCGGTAAGCCAGTATTGTCAAGAACTGGTCGACCAACTGGAGGACGTGCACGCGTTCGCGAGGAGGAAACTGCGGATCGAGACCGACCGAATGAAGACCCGATACGACCAGCAGACGGATGCCGGAGGATTCCACGAGGACGACCTGGTCTGGCTCTTCAACCCATTACGGAAGAAAGGCCTGTCACCCAAACTGCAGAAGTCCTGGGAGGGCCCGTACCGAGTCGTGAAACGGATCAACGATGTCGTCTACAGGATCCAGCGGAGCCCGAGGGCGAAGATGAAGATCGTGCTTCGAGATCGCCTGGCAGCCTACGGAGGGACACAGACGGACCAATGATTGATCGGGACGATCAGCCTTTTTAGGAAGGGGGTGGTGTTACGGCTGTAAGTTTGTGTCATCACTCGCCGCATGAGTCACAACTGCCCCAGGGCTGGGCTGTGGCCTGCCTCTTGTATTGCGCGCGCCTTATGCAACAGGGCTACTACAGACAAAGGGATAGTCCAGAAGATTCGTGACTGGACCAGCGATGGAAACCTTGAGAAGCCGTGGACCCTGGATGGATCCAGAACCATTTATTGAGTCACCAGCCTGCTATATAAGGGTGACCCGTGAAGCAGTTGTTGTTGTTGTGTTTTACGAGCTAGTGCGAGCGATTATCTTGTGCGACAGAAGTGTGGTGACGAAGTGCTGTGCGAGTTACGAAATCCTGTGACATTGTTTCTCCCAGCTTGTGAACAGCGTACATCAAGTGCTCGTAAGTAACTGTATTTGTTGTACCTGAGGAAGAGGGGCAGGTAGCTTCTGCCAAGGCCACCGGACTCATTAGGACGGATTAACTTCTGTGGTCTGTTGCAAGTGAAAGGGGCCAAGAGCGCATAAGGAAGAGACTTGAGGAAACTGGAGAAGGCTCCTAATTGCTTGTATTTGCTGATTAGTGTAATTTTCTGGCCACAATAAAGATAATTATTTCTTTAAGCAGTAATTGGTGTAGTGCTTTGTACCCCCACCGTAATCCAGTTAACAAAAGTGCCACTAGGGGGTGGCACGTAACAATATAATACGATTATTATTCATTCATTCATTCATTCATTCACTCATTTCGTATCGGCCATCCATGGACCGCGTCATTCCAACTGCCTCATTTTTCGGGCTTTGATGTTTGCCCAGTTCGCCCGCATTCGTTCTCGGCGGGTTTCTTTCCTTTTCTGGGTCCAAATCTTTCCAGTTCTCAGCCTCGGTATTTCTCGGAAATCTTGGCATGCTTGCAGATTTCTTTTCAATGAGATAAGCTTCTGAATGTCAGTTTATGTAATCCCCACTTCTTTTAAATCTCCATCGAATTCAATGAAGCAGGCCCATTTGTTTCCCTCTTCTGAAGGTAAGTAATGACCAAGGTAACTTAATGACGCGGTTGGTCTGTCTCTCTGGGTTCATTCGCATCACATGACCATAAAAGTTAATCCTTCTTTTCCGGATGGTATCTGTTATCTTCTCCACATAGGTATAGAGTTCATAGTTATGCCATCTTCTATAGGATTGCTTCTAGCCGAAACGAACACAAACGTGTTATTGCACATCCTGCAGAAGGCCTGTTACACAGGGCCGAAGTCACGCTGGGTACCAACCTTTCCCTCCCCTCGCCCCTCCACCCCGCCCCCAACCCGCCCAACCCCTCCCCATCCCTTCCAACCCCTCCCCGCTCAAGAAAAGTCCGATGGTTCTTCTACGCTGCCGAAGTCAACGTCACTTCCGCTCCGTTGCTAAGCAACTGGAGGAATACAATATGGCTCCCTTGTAGATTGCTTCAGTCTTTTAGCCGTCATTATTTCCTATTTGGATCGTATAAAACTGTACATGGATGGATGTCCAGAGGCAAGAAAGCATAGAAAAGTATATTTTCCACAGTAATTTAACATAGTTGTCCAGTAAAGTTGTAAAATATTGCGTACGAGATGCACATTAAGTCTTAGAACATAAGTCGTAGAGATGTGGCCTACGATATTTACCTTAAATTAAGTGAAAACATGAAAATATAACATTTCTGGATATTGTGAATCACGTCCCGTATGAATGACCAATACTACGGAAAATAAAGTACCGTAGGCCCTACCAGTAAGTGACTAATAAAATGAACTTAAGGTCTATCAATGCATAAGGGAACAGTTTAAAATATTTGGATGCGAGTTTAGGCCAAATATCATCAACAGCTATAGACGAAACAAAGACTGCATTTCAATACAATTTGTGTGTTTACCACAACGCCGCGTTTGTTTGAAAACGAATCAAATTAACAAAGCCTAACCTGTGTACTCACTAACAGGTTAGAGAAGTCTAAAATTAAGGCCTATCGTCCTACCTCATTCTAAATAATGGGGCATTTTTCCTATCCTAGCTCTAAATATAGGGCCTAAGGCCACTAAAACTGACATGAAAATATCCGAGGCTCTCACCCAATAAGTACACCAAGCTGATGACCAGATTATCACACTGATTATTGTTACACATTAGCTGGTGTGCCACAAAAGAGATAAATAGAATTAGCTGGTATATAGAGATTTAGAACAAACAAACAAACAAAATAGCTATCCTGCATCTTCACGAGCAATCCTAGCAAACATTCACACAATATGTGATGGACAGTCAAAGTGGTACAAGTAGTCTACTTGGTATGAAGTGGGCCAAATAGTTGATGTAGGGAAATGCTAGTCCCGGTACCATAACGATGATCCATGTGCTAGGGTGTAGTGAAAAGGGTATTGAGTGAGAGAAGTTTACAATTGTGGGAAGAAGAGTGGAGAGAAACTTCCAATGGATCCATGACAAAAAAGTACTTTCCAAGTGTTCAAGCGAGACTTGCCTCAAAAATTCTTCTAAGCCATAATATGACGGTTATGATGACAGGACATGGAAAAATAGGGACCTATCTGTATAGGTTTAAAATACAAGAGCATATGACGTGCCGGTGTGGCGAAGAATCGTGGACCACATCCTATATGAGTGTGAATTACTAAATCATGAAAGGGAAAAACTGAAGACAAATGTAATGAAATCAGGAGGCCACTGGCCTGCAAGGATGAATGAACTTGTTGTTAAATATGTAAAATTCGTTAAGCTATTTGTGCAGAGCATCAATTTTGATAACCTGATGTAGGACATAATTATGTCAAGAAAGAAAACTTAAACATATTATATCTAGGCTAGACACACTACAATCAACCATGTAGATATAGGTTGCATAATGTAAAGAAAGTTTTATCATACTTACCTATAAGATCACCAATGCATGTAGTATTACTTCAATTGTAATGGAGCATGCAATTAATAAATATGATGTTTAATAAAAATAAAAATAAAGTGCTTGGTACTTGATGGCTCACACAGTTTCCGGTCACCAAATTGAATAGGACTAGTAGCAACTTCAAACCTTTCCACAGACCACATATTATGCTCAGTTTGCAACATAAAACTGCCTGTTCCAACAGTAAGCGGCTGTATTCTGGCGTTAGATTTTACCCTCTCCAACACCTTATTATACATTAGTAAAATGTATCACATAAAGTAATTGATGCATACATGTATGGTACACTCAAGTTAGTACAGCTTGATCAGTGATTGGCCATTTGGTGGGGAGGAGGGGGAATATTCTTCCACTCTTCCACAAAGATTAATCTCCAAGGCTGGAAATTGGTCTGCATAACTATGTTCCAATCCAAACAATGGGAATGAGGGTGTTGGTTCTTATGATACTGAAGAGTGGGTAAAAGATAATTAGGTTATTAGCCCATGCAGTAAGGAAATAAAAATATTGGACAATGATATAGAAATTTACACCATTCTTGGTGTAAAATATATTCATTACTTACCACAAGCCTCCAATTTAACTAGGTAGCTAACTCACTGTAAAAGTACCACTACAGTGTGATGACAGACTTACTAATGCAGAGGTAGCCATATATACCTTAGGTTTGAGTTGATAAATGAATTTAATGAGGTAGGCCTATACTAACAAAAACATTATCTAGAAAATAATTATGCTACCCACCCCTTCATGATTCAAATTCATTACTTGACCAACAGAACTAAATAAAATCAGCCTACATTCCTGCTAGGGGCTAATGGCCTCAATAACCACCAACACCACCTACCTGCCATTTGGTACTGTATTATACAATTCACCACAACCTGTGATAAAATGACCTGTTAAAACTACAAGTAAACTCAGTTGCTCAATAACAAAAAGGCCTATTGTAGGGTAGAAAAACACTTCCACACTTCTGCAGGAGCATGTAAGTTGAATCGCAGGGGAGTAGCCTACTTCCCAATAATATACCAGTACTTCCTGATATCTATTAAAGATGTTTGGTATAAACATTGCAGTTAAGTATTAAGGCTCGATATTTTGAATAGCATTATAGTTTTATTATTACTCATAATAACTTAAATGTACAATACTGTAGCCTAATTTTACTGTCCAATGTTTGAAAAATTGTCCAGATAAGTAACACACAAGAAACTGACTAAGTACACACCTAGGTTATTATATTTCCACTTTTATTGATAACTTTATAGCACCACTGACTTTTTCACAAATAGTTCATGCTGAAACGATTAAAACATTTTCTAACAATCTTGACATAATGCCATGGTAGCCTGGTTCGCCACTATCCTCATCACCTAATTTCTTGACACCACTGACTTTTCATCGAAACGTCCCTGACAATCACAACAAGACTTGCCACTCCATCACATCAGAAATAAGCAGTGTTCATTGGCTTGAATAATTTCACTATACGGTACTGTAACTTTGTTGTAGGGTGTAGGCCTAGGCTACTGGTAGGCCTACATGATAAATGTTTTCTGAAAGTGCAAAAAATAAAATATCTAGGCAGAAATTTTCAGTCTGGGATAGGCCTAATTGTTATTTGGAAACACAATTCACTGCTTAAATAAATTAAGTGAAAAATCACCACTCAGAAAAGTTGTAGGATAAAATTTATTGGTGTTATTAGTGAATCAGCTGTAAGGTTATGTAGGTTGTCGTTTATAATACTTAAGAGTACAAACCATATTTGATTACAACTACACTCCCCACATGAACCAAAAAACTCTTATGTGACATATATGTCCTCAATATCTCTCCATATTAGATATACTCTATCCACTAAATGATAAATATTTATAATTTGTAGTACCCGCCATGCAATTCTTGCCTCAGAAGTGAGGTCAACATTATTCATACTATCTCGCAAAATTCTCGTACTTTATCCATAAAATTTCACTTCTATTTTGTAGCTCCAACAATGTAGATGATCTTCACGGGAGGCCTTTGCCTTATTTCACGCGTATTACACATTTTTATCCACAAAATTCAGGACGCTGCGCAGCGTTAATGCAGCTTCCTATGTATAAAAAACCTAGCAACCAGTTGTTTGGGTCCAATGTGGCTGCGCCCATGCGGTTGCTAGGTGCGTCACTTCGGCAGCGTCTTGCAGTTGCACTTGTAGTTGTGTGAATCCTTGATCTTTAAACCTCCTAACCACGAGTTACATTATGCGCTTCTTGTTCCCAGCACAAGCAGCCAACCAGCCTTCGGGCTGGACACCTATACCTTCGATGCCATGCTAACACTCATAATCCCGAGAGTCCACTCAAAATAAACGGTGGCCAGAAAGGATTCAACTAAACCACCCATTGCAGTGTAAATTTCCAGACTAGGTGAGGCCAAAATCACAGTTGATAATGATTCTTCAATTTAGGAGATTTCTATCAAAGTCATCTGCCCAGTGTTGGGTTGGCACAATGACAGAAGCTGGTGCTAACTAAAAATATGTATTTCTCTATTGAGCTTTCTGCTCCTCTCCCGATGAAAGCTATTTCAGGCATTTGGTTAATGCTGATTGTCGATGTTGCAACTTCATTGCTTCAATTGGTTTAAGTAATTCATAGTCTATTTATAGGCCTATCTACAGGACGGAGCTCTCACTTGAGAACGGAGAGAAGAAGTCACTTTCAATCTACATCTCACGAAGCGTAGAAGCGTAACAATAATTCTCAGTAGGGATGATATTTACGGTACCAAAAAACTACGGCAAATGTTTCAAGCGTGCAGTTCACGGGAAGATATTTTAGGGCAGGTATATTTTGGACTCTTCACCTCTCAACCCGAGGATTAAGTAATGAGGACGGGTCAAATGGAAGGGGTTCAAACTGGCGGTGGGTGGTTTCTGCAGGGTGAAGGGTGTAATGTGAGGCTTTAGGCTGGGCACAGAGTCCAAACATCTCTCTGTGCATTCGTCAGACAAACTCTCCTTGGTAGCATATACCAATTAGTAGGTTCGTAAGGAACTAATAAAGCCTCTCCCGGCAATTAAATACATTTCCCATGTGATGAACTAAATGGCTTTTGGTGCATGGCCTACGTTGTGTTAAAGTATAAGGCGACAATTTTAAAGCCAAAACTCAATATCAAACATTGTAGTCATTTTACGAATAGTACTTGTGCTTGCCCCGTCTAAAACGAAAGCTTTTATCGTTGTTCAAGATAACTCACATCAACGCAGTTCCAGCAGTGGAGGTGATGAAGTGCTATCAACAATACATGAATACAACACTACTGTCGACCAAAATATTATGTGTACTCGGGTTTGAAGGTTGTTTGTGCAGTAACCAATAGACCTACATGAAATCCAATAACATCATCATTTTCGTCGTACTATTTTACGTTAGTTCATGTAGGTTTGGAATTTTTAATTTATATTTTAATATTTTTTATCCCAGTTGGAACACAAAAATTGCCCTTTTTTAAGCGTGTTTCAACCATGCGTCACAATTACGAATTATTATCTAACAAACCCGTCATCAGATCGAACCAAATTTTAACACAATATACATAGGAATGTTGTATAACTGGTTTGTTAATTTCAAAATTTTGTGTGTCCAAGAAACGAATTTGTTATCATTTTGGTAAAGTAACTTTTTCTCGGCTCGGGGTGGTTGGAAAATGTAGTTCTTGGTTGCGTTGTAATCCTTATACATCAAAAAGGTATGCTGTATGATTGTGAAATACGTAAATTAATTCACTTATTTTATACAGGTTTGTATTTGTACGGGGAATTTCGACATGGTTCACCAGTTAGCCGCTCCGGTGAAAGTTGTACAACGTTGCCAAGATGGGCTCCATCACGCGTCATGGCGCGCCTCGCTCGGAAGTGATGGGCTCCATATTAGCAATGCTGTACAGCATTTCGCGGAGCGGCTAGCTGGTGAACCATGTCTTAATTCCCCGTACAAATACAAACCGATATACAATAAGTGAATTAATTTACGTATTTCACAGTCATACAGCATAACCTTTTGATATATAAGGATTGTAACGCAAAAAAGAACTACATTTTCCAACGACTCCGAGTCGAGAAAAAGTTACCTTACAAAAATGATAACAACTTTCGTTCTTGATCACACAAAATTTTGAAATTAATAAACCAGTTATACAACACTCCAATGTATATTGTGTTAAAATTTGGATTAGATCTGATGACGGGTTTGTGAGATAATAATTCTTAAATGTGACGCATGGTTGAAACACGCTTAAAAACGGGCACTTTTTGTGTTTCAACTGCGATAAAAAATATTAAAATATAAATTAAAAATTCCAAACCTACATGAACTAATGTAAAATAGAAGGATCAAAATGATGATTTTTTGGATTTTATGTAGGTCTATTGGTTACTTCACAAACAACCTTCAAACTCGAGTGCACATAATATTTTGGTTCACAGTAGAGAGTTATGTACTAGAATATTTAGTTCATAGTACTGGTTCATTTCATCAACTTTACCAATGAATGACACAATAGAACATGAGTAAGAGACTTTCGTTTCCAGAAATGAATAAACTATCATTTATGATGCCTAAGCTAAGAAATTGGGGCAGATGTCCTGGATGTTCCACTGCTCCGAAAATTCACCACCGCCACTATGATAAAATAATTACTCACAAAAATACCGTATATAACTTTTAGTATCTGTTAACTATGAGTCTTCCCGTAGATAAATCATCTTCCTGCAACGAGTCATAGGAGTTCATTTTATGCACGGCTTCTATTTTATACATATATTGGGGTCAATAACCTAAATGTTAGACCCCTCAAAACAACAACTATCATCATCTTTCAAGTGTATAATTTATTTAAACTAAGCTAAAGAATTCAGTGTCAGAAGATTAACAATTATAGTACCGACAGTAGTGGCTACGCGGGCTAAAGCGCAGCGTTAGGTCAAGGGGCCAAGCTCTCTGCTGACTCGGTAGACGCGTGGGTTCGAGCCACACCGTCGGCTGTCCTTGAAATGGTTTTCCGTGGTTTCCCATTTTCAACACCAGGCAATTGCTGGGACAGTACCTTCTGACAGGCCACGGCCGCTTCCTTCCACATCCTTGCCCAATTTCATCCATCTTCATCCATTCCATCTTTCATCCCGACGCGCAGGTCGCCCACGGGCGTCGGCTAGAAATACCTGCACTCGGCCTCTCAGGAGGCTACACGACAAAAAAAAATTATAGTAGCATTTGTAGCGCAATGTCTTCCAACAATGGGTCCAATAGATCATCATATAGAATTCAGGAGAACTACACTGGGGAATTACATGCCTGAATGTTTCGCTCATAGCACTGCCCCATCACACCAAGTTTAACAGTGATCGGGATCATTCCGTGACTAGTTGGATGAATTATCTTCTTATGAATTGATAAGGACCCCTGGTTGGTTCCTTAGTTTATGAGCTGCGACAATGCGGTCATATAGCCCCGTGTACTTTGGGTGTGTGTAGAATTTGTCTTATATCCGGTGTTAATTAATTGTGATGGCTGTATTTGTGTGTGTTATCTGTGATTCAGCTAAGGAATGCAGACAATCAATTTTAAAGTAGTACCTACTTTCCCTACCAAATAATACCGTTCATGACACCTAGTTGCAAACTTGCCTACTAAATGCCCTCGCGGCCAGCACCTGGAGGCGAACATAGGAACTGATATAGCGTTATCAAATTTTAGCTTCACACAAGTTTAGTTAGTGGAAGGTTCTTTTATATGCCATAAATCTATGGCATGGGCCCACCGGATTTACTTCCCCTCCGAAGGAAGGCATACTGAGCGATTTTTAACGCTCTTAAAAATCCAACGACTTTGGCCGATTTTGAACCCGCGATCTTGGGCATAGAAGCTCAGCATGCTACCAACTACGCCACCAAAGCCGCTAGATAAGGAACCCATTTATACTTTGTGAGAGGGAAACTATATATTTACCTGACCGTAGGATTAAATTATAGTGGGGGTTCTCTATAGCACATTTAACAGTTATAGGACCATTCAATGATGCACTGGGTGAAGTAACGCGCGTTCCATTTGTATTTTTGGAAAGGAAGCAATACATTAATGTTATGTGCTTGTAGGTTTAGATTATAGTATGGGTCATTCCGTGACTAGTTGGAGGAATTGACGTGCGCCTCATATATACTTTACGAGAAGGAAGAAGGATGGCCAGATTTCACAGATATCGAATTATTCATTGACGCGTGTAAGGAATTGCTATGCGAACGATCTATAATGGAAAATAATATTTAGGTCTTATAACCGTAGGTTTCAATTATAGCAGTGATGAACTGTACAAAGTTTTACACAGATCGGATCACTCCGTGATGTGTTAAGGGGAATTCTTATATCAGGAATTGACATAATTTGTGAAAAGGAAGCAACACATTTATACATTTATTTCATGTATTCTGCATTGTTTGTGAGTGTATAAAGGATCTAGGCTACTGTTTTTCGAAAATTAAATCAATCTCTTACCCAATATCTCAAAATATTCTTAATCAAACATTATTCATACCGTATGTCACCTTCCAGGAAGAAGTTTAAAAAAAACTATTACGTAATTACATGCTGTAAGTGAATATTTATAGTGCGCAGACATGTTACATGGTTTCGTAGTTTAATTGCATTGAATATTTACCAACTTCTGCGGTGTATATAAGCACCTAAATATACCAAACATATCGAAGAATATTTTTAAAGACACCGGAACGAAAATAAATTACTGTTTTTGTTTAAGAATTCAACAATCCATTTGCAACAACAACAAAAATCAAAATTAATGTTGATAAAGAATAGGATCTCCTCCCCTGGCAGGGTCGAAGGACAAAGTCTTAAGGCTGATGCCACAAGTTAGTACAAACCCATTGTATTGCGTATCATACAATACTCAATATATGATAATGTGCTTAAAACAATCCATTATTAATAGTCTATGCGAACGTAAATAACAAATTAGAGACAAAGTCTCTAAATTAGAGTGCACTTACATCTGCTTCATAGCCTTCTCTCATGTTGTAGGTTAAGTCCTGCTTTATGTAGCGGACAAACTCATGCTGGTATTCTGGATAGAGTCTCAGAACATCCATTAGGCCCTGTATGTTGATGGACTTGAGGTCACAGTACGTCAGTGCCTTCACATCACAGCTTGATTTCGTCAGAACATCACAAGAGCTGACGGGGGCACCGGTGCTCGTAGTCTGCAAATACATACTTATATCTGTGCCAAATAAGTCACCTTTACCTACAAGCAGAAAGCAGAAACCAATAATTACACGGTTAGAATAACAAAAAATAAAAAATAAAATGTGGTAATTTAAAGTAAATGAAACGTATTGAGCCCGTTTACTCTGAGACACCACCATCAGATCCCATTGCAATGAAACTCGACATGACGGTGTTGGGCCCATCAGTGTTAGAAGCTCAAATTCCCACAGCGTAGCCTATTAAATCACTGGAAAACAAGTGCCCAAAGTTGCGTGATCTACAATTTGGAATATTTAAAGTCATTTTTCACTGTTGTTTAAGTAATCTACGAGTATTAGTAGAAGCTTTTCAGTCGGTCAACACGAGTGTGCCCAATTAAAGTTACAATTAATGTCCTAGTGAATGAAATAAATTACATTAATTATTTATACACTCTTCACATAAATGGATGACAAGTTTCGTTCGTCAAACGAACCTCATCTGATCCTGCTCACTTATGCTTAATCTAGGTTCAGTGGATATGTATATAACACTTGTGTACAGCAGTATCCAGTATTCACAATGATTAAGCTATAGACGTTTCTAATTTAACTTTGTGACGAGTCGGATATTTTAACCAATTCCTATTTATTCCCTTAGTCCATTACACTTCTATACTGTTGCGTTTTTTATTAGTAATTTTTGTACTTATAAATGTGAAACCCTTTTGAATCGTTAACTTTTATCACAGCAAGCTATTGCAGTAATTGTGTTCTAGACCAGTGTTTCCCAAGCTTTTGTGTGTGCGTGTGCCACTTTAAGAGATGAGAAATTCTCGCGTACCACCTAATGGTAAATATAACCCCACCACCACTACGTAGCAGACCAAAAGATGCAATGTAAGTTGTGTTTGTTAGAATTAGACTGTTGGAGTTAAAGTTCAAATAATAAAATGTGTGTCCAGTTGTTTTAAAATTTACTACAATAAGTATGCAATTCAAACATTCAGAAATGACACTGTACAAATAATATTAATAAAATACTCTTCATAATTAAACATAAAAACCAAAGTTCAACTAACAACTTCAATGTCAAGGTGAGCTTGAAAATTAGAAGCCAACTTAGGAATGTCTGGTTTAAGATTGCTGAGTCTCAAACGAAGATCGGTTTACACTGTAGGGAGCCTATTCCGGTATTTATTCTTGAGATAAACAAGTGAAAAAATGCAGTCTTACACAAGTACGAAGTAGTGAAAGGCAGTAAAAATCCAACTGCTTTGTCAGCTATGTCTGCATAGTCTGTACGCCTCTCAACCCAAACATTCACAAGAGCCATTTTTCAAAAAGTAGTTCTGAATCACAATTCAATTCATAAAACTGCTCCTTATCTTTGGCCTTAAAGTCCTCCAGCAACATATCAATGTTTTTATATTTTAAAATTTTATAATTTATACTTTTACAATTTTCGTAACGTACCGGGATCTAATATTTTTTATATTTTTCGTAACATCACCGCTTACCACCTGCAGCAGAACAAGCGTACCACCAGTGGTACGCGTACCACAGTTTGGGAAACTCTGTTCTAGACGACCTTGTATAACCATTAGTTTTCAAATTTCTTATGTACTTGATGAGCTTTTGTAGTAGGTTAGTTAGGTTAAACACTTCAACACTTAGTTGAACCTGTGGTTTTGTAGACATGGCTGATTTTCGGTTGTTCATATACTGGTGACTATTTTACTACGCGTCTCTCTGTGGTTCATAATACGATCACTTGAATTGGATATGGCAATAGAAAAAATAAACTTCGCATTGCAGCTACCTTGAATTTTTGAACAACATTAGATGGCAAAATATTTAGCTCTACATAGAGATAGATCATGCCAAGTTTTAATGCGCTTGGATGATAACATCACCGAGAGGCCACTTTACATATTAAAATTCACCTTGCTGCCTTGTTGCTGCTGTGCTTTTCATGTTTTTGAAAGTCACATATCTGTGCTTACTTAATAGTCTTCTATCGCCAAACAAAATTTCTGATTGATTGTGGATAATAATTATGGAGACATTGAGAACCAGTGAAATAAATCATATGGCCGCCATGTTGGGTTGCTTTAAATTTAGGCCAAACAGTTATGTATCACTGGATAAATATTATACTCTAGTAGTGGTACATTATAAGAAGTTTCATTTCGATTGCTTTATTAGGTAAAATGAAAAAACATGCTTCTAAAACTTCGAACATCCACCACCTTGAATTTTTCAAAACATTACAATTATGTTAAATGCCACTTCACTAAGTTCCAGATAAAGATTTAGTAAGCCACGTTTCTCTGCGCTAGGGTAAGTTACCATAAAAGGCCAATTAGGTAGACTATTTGAATTTCGGGTGGCTGCCATGTTGGTTTTGTTCTTATTATGCTTTTAATAGTTTATAGTCTTCTATCATCACATATAATTTCATATTGACTGTTGAGAACCGGTTAAACGATTCGCGCGTCCGGAATGTTTGATCGGGTGACACAAAGTGAAATTTAAAAGGCACGGTCAGGGTCGGACGGTAGGTAGTACTAGGTCCTTAAGGAATTTGATTGAAATCACTCCATGCAAAGGGGTAGGGGTGGGGGGTTCCCACAGACGGAGCAAATCTGATCTCATATGCCAATATATCATATGATGAAAATAGGCCATAAATAGTTTTAAAAAAATCTCTTTTTGGAACATGTAGATATATGGCCATATCACATCCCCTGTAAACGGCATAATGCGAAAAGGAATGTATACAGCCTGTTTCCTGGCAGCTTGTCTCCACAAGAGCAGCGATGAATGATTTAGCCATGATGAATGACAGACACGTATGAAATCTGTCCATAGCTGTAGTAGACAGTTTCTATCCAAATGTAAGGTAGGCATATTAACCATTGTGATCGTATTTACATGCGATTTTGTTTACGTTATTGAAATAACATTGGTATTAATGATTTCATCTAGAGTGAGTCTCTCTCACGACTCGGCCTGCCGGCGCGCCCAGATTATCTCGCTCCCGTTGACTCATCATTTAAAATTAAGAAAATAACAATTAATTAAATAAGCTCGTACGTTATGACAGGAGATGTTGGAAATTATCTCCTCATACATCAACACATTTCCAGCATCGACTTAGGAAACTCCGATTCACTCCGTAATTGAGGCTTTATATCTCTACGGATATGTTCTTTCAGTTCGCCCAACGTGTGAGGGTTTCTTGCATACACTTTATTCTTTAAGCACCCATATAAATAAAAGTCACAAACAGTTAAATATGGGGACCGTGACAGCCAAAAGTCCGTACTAATTACACGGTATTCAAAAATTTCCTCAATTAAGTTTAATGTGTCATGAGCTCTATCTATGCGCGGTGGCAGAGTCTTGCTGAATATATCCATTTCGAGAGTTAGTGTCAGTCAGTTCGTCAAAAAAATGGTTTGAGTATATTATCCCTGTACCTTTGTGCATTAATTGTGCCTTGAAAAAGGATAGGCCCTATAAAAATGTATCCATTCACTGCGCACCTTACTCCGACCCATTCGTTATGTAGAGGAATTTCGTATATGCGATGGGGGATTTCTCTACTCCAATATCTGTTATTCTGCGTCGTCGAACCATACCCGTGTAAATGGAACCAAGCTTCGTCCGAGAAAAATATTAACATATCCGGAGAGAAATAGCCTCAATTACGAAAGACGGACATATGCATGTGAATCGGAGTTTCCTAAGACGATGCCAGAAATGTGTGGATGTAGGAGGAGAACATTTAGAACATCTCCTGTCATAAGGTAGTAGCAGCTTATTTTATTAATTTTAATTGTCATCTCATGTCATGCTCGGATAACGTTAGCGAAGTGCTATGTTATGCTGAGCGGGGAGTGATGAGTCAACGGGAGACAGATAAGCTGGGCGCGCCGGCCGGCCGAGTCGTGAGAGAGACTCACTGTATATTCTCCTGGAGGATTGTACTATGGCATTATGGGATCAGGTACGAATGTCTTTATGTTGGTTGTGGTACACGAGTTCGTTGGATTACGCATCTAAATTAAAATACAAGTAGTTCCATGAAGAATATTGCCTATTTTCATATATTCTACTGGTCTTTCACATCATTTGTGAAATTCAATTCAATCGACTCTCCATGTGATGACTATTGTTACATAGCCTTGTAATATGCCCATTTTGCCCACATTTATTACTTGAATTAATACAATGAAAAAATGAAAATCCACAGCCTGCTTCCAGTCTCCGACCGGGTCAGGAATGGAATGAATGAAGCCCCTATCTAGCGGCGAGGATATGAACTGTGCCGGCTGCCGAGGCCTGACGCACTCCTCTGGGGCAATGATTAAATGAATGACAGATGAAATGAAATGATAGTGGAGAGTGTTGCTGGAATGAAATTTTGACAGGAAAAACCGGAGTACCCGGAGAAAAACCTGTCTGCCTCCGTTTTGTCCAGCACAGATCTCACATGGAGTGACCGGGATTTGAACCACGGACCCAGCGGTGAGAGGCCAGCGTGCTGCCGCCTAAGCCACGGAGGCTTGAATTAATACAATATGATATGTTATTTTATACAATTTTATTAAGCAGCGATTTAATTAATTTTTAATTCATGCAATTTATAACGTGAATTATTATATCGTATTATCGTATTATTATATCGTATTTTAATTCACGTTACCATTAGGATTTTATGTCGAATGGATGTAGGATGGCTTTGCGTTAAGTTAGGTAGGGCAAGGAAACTTGCAACATGTGTTTATTTACTTTCAACCAGGGGCGGCTTCAGGCCTTCACAAGGGGTAGTGCCAAGTAAAAAAATACGAAAATATTGGTATTTACATAACATGATAGCAGAGCTGTCCACTTGCTCATTTCTCACCAAGGGTTCGATTTCCGATGTATAAAATTGCATAGGTAAAACTTATAAATCCATTCAACATTGGGAATGGGCAGTATTTGGTGTGCTAAACCCTGTGCTGTTGACTGGTATAGATATGAAAATGAACTAGCTCTGTATCGCGATCGGCGTACGAAAACTCTCACAATAATGGTAGAACGATGCCTCTCGCAGTGAAATTCTTAATCACACTTCAATATTTAAAACAAAATAAAATAACAGTTGGATAAAATCTTACTCACCCATTGCTGCAATGAATGATCTTAAGACGTCGTCACTGTCCACTTAAAATGAGCGGTAAACCAGGTCCATTCTGCGATCCTTTTTACTTGAAAATCGTTCCAGGACTTTCTTGTTAAAATTGTCAATGTTATTGACAAAACGCTTCTCACAGGACAGCATGCCTAATGCTGTCAGTCTTTCTTCTTTCATGGTGTTCCTCAGGAACGTCTTGACTCTTTTCATCAGCGAAAAACAGCGTTCAGCTTCTGCAGTTGTCATCGGCATGGTAATTAACAGTTTCAACAGTTTAACAGTTTCTTGAAACGTGTCACTTAACTCGTCGTCCAGAATTAAGATGAGAAATGGAACAGCACCAGAAACAGATCTCAGTTCTGGCCTGGAGAAGCAGACCTGTAGCTCACTTTTAAGTTTTTTCTCTTCTAGAAACGGGTAGGATGCTTTGACCATTTCAGAGAGGTGTAGGTCAGGAAAACTTAGTTCAAATGAATCAAATTCGGCAACATCAAACAAGTTCGTTGCAACCAGATGTCCCGTAAACTGAAATCGAGATCGTATTTCCAATAAAATTGTATCGCATACTTCTACAACTTCCATATTTTTGCTGTCAGAAAGCACAGTGTCGGTACGTCTTCTCTTTAGTGGAACGGTTTCGCTATCATTTCGAATTTCAATCTCGACTTCTTCGATTAGTGTGTCAATTTGTTGGCGTATTGATTGCATACAGGCTTCAAAGTGTTGTAGACTTTGACGCACTTTCACTGGGTCAATCTTCTTCTTTTGTAGCTGGTTGAAAAGTATCTCAACGTGTAGCATTACCTTATGAAAAAACGTTAACCAAAATACAAAGTTAACTTCATTCAGCAGTAGTTCGTAAGCACTGGCTTGAGCGAGGGTGGATTGCATTCTTATGTCATCACGGTTTCCTATCGACTGCATAACATCAATGAGATCTTTCCTGTGTTCAAACACCGTTCTCACTCCACGAGAATGAAAGTTCCATCGCGTTTGAGAAGCTCGAGGTAACCTTCTCTGGACAATTTCATCTAAAATTTGTGTGCGTTGCGAAGAGTTTGAAAAAAATGAGCATATACCTGATAGATTTGCAAAAAAAAATGCGTACTTGACGATTGATTGACGCTGCCTTAGACATAATTAAATTCATTTGATGGGCGTAACAATGAATATAATTAGCGTATGGGTACTTGTCTCTTACTTGCTTCTGTACGCCATTTAAACCACCACTCATAACGGACGCGCCATCAAAGCTTTGAGCAATTAGCTTATTACAGTCATTTCCAATAATTAATTGTAGTTCGTGTAGTATGCAGTTTGAGATTGCATTTGAGTCATGTCCATCGGGGCTAATAAATTTCCAGAATCTCTCAACTGGCTTTCCCTTAACTATGTATCGTAGCACGATTACTAATTGAAACTGATTGGACACGTCAGTAGTTTCATCCGCAATGACCGCTATGTATTCAACAGTTTTGATTTCTTTAAGAACTTCTTCGTGATATACTTCTAACATGCATCCAAGTAACTCGTTCTGTATTGTTTTTGATGTGTATTTCGTAGCAGATGAGGTATATTGAGAACGACCGAGGTGTTCCTTGAGGTCATGATCTAGTTCGGCACTGAACTGAATTAACTCCTTAAAAATACCTTTGTTTTCAGACTCATCGCTTTCATTATGCCCCACTTAAGGCCAATTCCAAGGCGCCGCAAAATCGTATACAATTAATTATAAGATTTAAAACATAGCGGTTCTTATCAACCTGCTCATTGTGTTTTGCAATGGCTTCCCTATACTGCGAACTCAATTGGGTTTGAATGTTTACCTTGCCTAGCATGGACAAACTCATTACATTGTTCATGTGATCTTTCGATTTCTCGTGAGCTTTCATCTTTTCCCATATGTGAACTATATCTGTAACACCACCCTTTGACCAGTTGAATTCGCCTTCGAAAAGCACGCATGGGAAGCAGAATAGCGCACCCTTTTCTTCGCAGCCACACAGCCATTTATTTTTGTTATATAAATCTTTGTTGAACTTCCTGGACCTATGAACTTTGGCACTTTTTTTGTACGTAATTGATAGTCAAGTCTGGGGTTGGTCTACCTAATTGTTTAACTTGAATTTTGTCATCATACGGCAGTGAAGAAAATGGTCTATTCAACAAAGCACTAATCTTATTCATGTTTGACTATTAACACATACATACACTAATCTTGATAGTCAACACTTCACATCGGGACTTACCGATAATATATACAATAAGAAAATAAAAAGAAACATTTCCACCACTCAACCATGAACCATTCAGTCACGATTTCACGAATAGCGCGCAATAGTCTACAACACAAACTCTCTAACACCTTGTAATAACTCACTAAAAATAACCACGAACCGTCAAGAAATGAAGACAGCCAACATACTGCATTTCGCGCGAAATCTTTCAGACCTGACAGGTGCAGGTGGTTTATCAACCATTCATTTTTAGCTACCGAAATTAATCCGTGAAGCCTGTACATGTAATCATGATCGTACTTTTTTCTCTTTTATTCCCTTAGTTATTCACTTTACCAGAAAAGGAAAGCCTCCGTGGCTTAGGCGGCAGCACGCCGGCCTCTCACCGCTGGGTCCGTGGTTCAAATCCCGGTCACTCCATGTGAGATCTGTGCTGGACAAAACGGAGGCAGGCAGGTTTTTCTCCGGGTACTCCGGTTTTCCCTGTCAAAATGTCATTCCAGCAACACTCTCCACTATCATTTCATTTCATCTGTCATTCATTTAATCATTGCCCCAGAGGAGTGCGTCAGGCCTCGGCAGCCGGCACAGTCCATATCCTCGCCGCTAGATGGGGGCTTCATTCATTCCATTCCTGACCCGGTCGGAGACTGGAAGCAGGCTGTGGATTTTCATTTCATATTATATTCACTATTTATTAGGTCAAGTATAGATTTCGAATGTTGTATCTAGAGCCCTCTTTTAGAGAAACCTAGAATTAATATTCTTTGTGTGAGAGCGATTAGTTGTCAGTTTGTGTCAACGAACCCCCCCCCCCCCCCCGCCAATAACCAATGAGTGTTAAATTACGTCCAGGCCATTGGTCGACACCCTCTTCAGCTCCTCCCCTCGTGACAGACAGGTTTAGCAAAGGTGCAGTACCTCTTAATGCCCTGTAGATGGCATTGCACTTTACTTTCTGTGCTGCCACGAGCCAGGCTGCATTCGGCACGGAGTCCAGTTTATTTCCCCATAGCCAGTGACGGGAGAGATTATGAAAAGGATCGTAAATTGAACTGCGCATGCGTCAACCGTGCCGCTTAGACCGTACCACAACATATCACAGGCGGGAAGATGGAATCAATGATCATACTCTACCGACGGAATATTTAAACTATTAAGTAATTTGAAACTAATTAAATACCAGTATTAAACTGTAGACGTTTGAAATTATTCTTTCAGGACTATGAATAATTCGCTTTCTCGTTGAGGGCAGTGCCATGGCACGGTGGCACTACGCCTAGAGCCGCCCCTGCTTTCAACTACAGACACGACATGGGGAGGGGCTCACATGTAACTCTGGAAGTACTTGGATGTCGCAAGAATTCTGATAACAGTCCAACGTTGTAACAAAGCAAGAGTAGACAAGGGAATGACCTCGGCCTTGAACCAACTATTTTTTCGGGACAAGGATATCATTTTGGGGAAGATATCACGTGATATTCATATCGAATCACGGCTGACTTAAACGATTTGTGAAGAAGGAGGGATGCGTTGTCATAGCAACTCAACGCTGATTGGAGGACAGGCGAGTCTGCGGAGAGAGTGTAATGAATCAGTATACTCTCCGGGCAGAACCATTTCGGAGGTCAGTTATTTCGTTCTTCGGAACTATTAACTCGTCTCTCGAAGGCTATTATTTCACCTCTCGAGACTGTTATATTTTTAGCCAACTTTTCACATTTTGCAAAAATGAGGAAAAAGTAGACTTATGAGATCGATCCGAGAAAATGTGTGTCTGTCTGTCTGGCTGTGTGTGTGTGTGTCCCTATCAACTCCTAAACGGCTGCAGCAATCTAAACCAAATTTAGTATGAGTAAAGATGTGCACCGGAATATCTCACGCCCATATTTGAAAATGATGTCAGTGCTGCCAACTGCTGAAAAAACGCACTTGAAATTTGAGCTCAATGTTGGATATCCTGCAAGGTATGAATGGGAGCTATTCCAAAATTGGCACACATGTAGATAATACTATTTCAGTTTAATTTCCAGGAGGCCAACCATGACAGTGTTGCCAAAATAATTTTAAGCCTTCTGATAGGTCCAATGTTTAAATGCATATAACTTCTACACTATCAATTGGATTTCAACCAAATTTCGTATGCTATATCTGCACATAAACAGATATGACTGAGCGTATTCTTAAGAGCCACCAGGGCTGCTAACTGTTAATAATTGCTCTCTCTATTTTTTTTATCCAAATACCAATATATCAGAAAGTATGCAAGCCAACAGCTTTAAACTATGCACACGTACAGTATATTCTGACATTTTAGATTCATTTGGAGTAACTTATATACGTCAGTTCTACCAACATGATTATAAGCCTGCTGATACGACCAATTTTTAAATACATGTAACTTCTATACTATCAGTTGGATTTCAACCAAATTTCGTATGTGCTATGTGTACCATAACAGATATGACTATAAGTATTGTTAAGAGCAATCAGGGCTGCCAACTGTTAATAAATGCTGTCTATATTTTTTTAATCCTAATATCAATATATCAGAAAGTATGCAAGCCAACAGCTCTATACTTTGCTCACGTATAGCTTCTAACATTCTAGATTAATTTGGAGTAATTAATACAAGGCAGTGCTGCCAACATGATTCTATACCTGCTGATATGTCCAATTTTAAAATACATGTAACTTCTATACTAACAAATGGATTTCATCCAAAATTGGCACAACAAGATATCATAATATTTCAGATTATTTCTGACCAGCACACGCATGGTATTGTTGGCAACATGATTTTACGCGTGCTGATAGATCCAGTGTCTAACTGCATGTAACGTCCATTGGACTTCAACCAAATTTTGTATTCTGTACCTTAAGAGATGGAAGTAAGAATATATTGTCACCAGGGCTGCCAACTGTAGTGCTCTATTAGGCTACATTATACCAGGTATATTTTGAACTAATTAGATATTTCAATATTGCCAACTTAATTTCGTCATTATTCTAGATAGGTTCATATACTGTAGAATAATCATTGGCATGAAAAGTAGGCTGTATAGTTCTTCACGGAAATTCTTGTTTCTTTCAAGACTGATTTTCAGACCACTTATTCTGAATTTTAAACGAGTTAGTCAGTTTTCTGATTGAGCTTGAAATAAGCAGCATTTTAGGAACTTTCTTAGTTTTTCCAAGTATAATTCACTCAAACACTTAACTTTTGAAATGATTGTGTCACTGGTCATTCTCACAGAGGTGATTTTTCTAATCAGATTCGATCACCGATTCAGTATGCAGTTGACATGCAATACGTCTCTGCTACTACAATTCAAATCTTTAATATTATCATCGCCGATCTACGACTGAAACCGTATATCTTGGAGTTGACCAGGAATACCATCAACCTGAAGCCATGATGTGGAATCATGTACAACATCAACGGTGAGCGAGCGAACTGCTGATATTCAAGTTTCTCTGTAGTTTTCAATTTGGCACTTTAAATTCCAGCTTTGTTATTAGAATACTTTTCAAGTATACCTCCATTCTGTATTTTTTCATTTCAAAGTAACTTCAGATTTCTTTATTAACTTAATGTATTATTCCTTTGTTGCTTTTTTTTTATAACAAATTCATTTTTGCTCTTATGCTAGATCTATATTTGCAAGTAGTTCTCCCCCATTGATTTCTAATTGGTTGGTGACTGAGTTACGCCACGATGTGAGAGAGGGAGTTTTCTGTTGCCTGGTCATTGGTTGTTAATTAATTGAAGTGCTCCACAATCAATACAAATTATATTCAAATTAGTAAATGTTTAGATTCAACAATGGGACCTTCTTTAGCAAATTAAAATTAAACCTTAAGAAACTAAGTTAGTAAAACTGTTGAAAAATTAAATTAAGTAAAATATATACAGGATGAAATAAAGCAACTGGAAAAACAATGAATAAGAACGACGGAAATATAAAATCTAATGGATAAATATTCTTGGAAAATGTAAAATAATAGAATCAAATTGAAATAAAATAAATTTGATATCCTTACAAGTACATTGCCCACGTTATATCTCTGCCGGTGAGCTACGTCATTACTTCCAGGAAAGTATACCGACTGTACTAGCCTCACCAAAGACATTTCTCAAATTGGCACACAAACAATTGTGTGGCAAGCACTAATGAGTGTGCCAAGTGCATAATGCTAAGTCGACCGTCAGAACTCCCGAGCCCCACATTGTGGGGTAATGTCCTATGATTAGGAGTAAATGAGTTGACGATTCGAATTCTCAGAAATGCAATGGTCCTCATCGGCAGAGATATAATGCGAGGGCTGTAATTTGGTTAAATAAAGGTTCTAAATATTTGAATACAGTTTTGAAAAAACTCTGGAGATGCCTTTTCAAACTGGTTATTGGAGCTGTGATGGCTGGTTGTGATGTCGAAACAGACAGATGGAATTGAATCTTCCAATCTCCACATCTACCAAATTTATAGTCATAAATGTCGGCCTATTCTCGATTTAGTTGTTCAAGACTTGCATATAAACCTCACACTGTTCCAATCACCCCGTGCTGTTAAGTGAGCGAGTCCCTATATTATAAGGTATATTTAAAAACCAATAGTAGTGGTTTTGTGCCGGTTCAAAACCCACCTCCACCTCCCCACCTCACAAGATGGCGGCGACGCGATATGTCTCGAACGCATGGTCGGATTTTGTCGAATGAGGTGTCATTGAACTCGGCCTGAAACCCCCATTCCAATGGACAACATATTTCCACCCCCAAAATAAAACCTACCCCTACTAGGGGTGAAAATTGTAATTTTTTAGAGAATCTCTCTTTCCAAGTGCAACATGTGAGAGTTTGAATGCCAATATGAAATTAAATGTTGTTCTACATAAAGTGCATGTGTTCGGTGGAAAGCCACTATGATTTAACATGCTTGTTTTTTGTTTTATACGCATGCCCACTCATAGCTTTTGTAAGAGGGCGGGCTTTTTAAAGATGGTGGTTGTAGTATAACCTAACCTAACCCATTCCACGAGGGGTGATCATAAAGTATTTCAAGCGGTGCTTGTCGATAGGCAAACCAATAATCAAAGAGGGGTATGTCAGACCTTGAGGCGATAACCCCTTTCGATTGATCCCAGTTGACTGATCCTTTTTGATTGATCTCTGTTGATTTGTTTCTTTGGACTGGTCCCTGTTGACTAGCCCCTTTGGATGGGCCCTTTTGAAGGGGGTCCTTTATAACGGGTCCCTGTTGACGGGTCATTGTTGACGAGTCCCTGTTGACGGGTCATTGTTGATAGGTTATTGTTGACGAGTCATTGTTGACGGGTCCTTGTTGACGAGTCCCTCTGGACGGGTCCTTGTTGACGAGTCCCTGTTGATGAGTCATTGTTGACGGGTCCTTGTTGACGGGTCCTTGTTGACAGGTCCTTGTGGACGAGTCCTTGTTGACAGGCCCCTGTGGTCGAGTCCCTGTGGACGGGCCCCTTTGGACTGGTCATTTTTGACAGGTCCTTGTGGACGAGCCCCTGTGGACGGGTCCTTGTTGACGGGTCCTTTTTGACTAATCCCTTTAGACCGGTCCCTTTGGCCTGGTCCCAATGGACCGGCCCTTGGCCCCTATTGCTGTGATGAAATTAAACGTTGTTCCACAGGAAACGCATGTGAAGAGCCGATTGCTACTATGAATTAACATGTTTGTTTTTTGTTTTTACGCATGCGCACTTGGGTTTTTTGTAAGCGGGTGGGCTTTTTGAATAATGATTTTTATAGATGAGTTATTTTTTAAAAAATTACCAAAAGATCCAAAACTAATAGGTCATTAGCTTTTTAATATCTCATGAACCAATAAGGCTAGGGACTTGTATGAGAGGTCGTTGGACTTGAGGTGACATTCTGTTTTTGAATGCATTATTTATTTTTGTCAAAAGGGCCTAACTGCACTTTTGTTAATATCTCGCTAAATAATAATCAGAGAGGGTCAAGTGAGGTGTCATGGGACTCAGGATGGTCAACCCTTTTCCATGACCAACGAATTTACCCAAAAGATCTAATACAGCATGGTCATTGACCTATGATTTTATAAACTAATCATCGGAGAGGGTCAAGTGAGGTGTCATAGGACTTAGAATGGTTAACCCTTTCCCATGACCAATGAATTTACCCCCAAAATCCAAAACAGCAAGGTCATTGACCTAATATTTTATAAACTAATAATCGAATATCAACATGTGAGGTGTCATAGGACTTAGAATGGTCAAACCTCTCCCATGGCCAATGAATTTACCCAAAATACCCAATACATCAAGGTCATCGACCTGAGATTTTATAAACTAATAATCGGATACGAACATGTGAGATGTTTTACCATGCGTGATAAAACATAGCTAGGTAGAGAAAGAATTAGTGTAGGCTACATGTATGGTGACTGACAAGTCTTTTACCATTGAAACTTGTTTTTCAGATCAAACTGCAGTATAGAGAGAGTATAGGTTGCAGGTATGGGTTAATAAATGAGAAACGGTGTACACAAACTCTGATTTATCGATTCAAGAATTAAGAGTAGACTATCTTTAATTGATTGGTTAAAGCGGATAGCTAAAACACAAAAATGCTCAGTGGTTACCGGGACAAAATGGTCGCTACACACAACAAGCTTTAAATACGTGAGGCTAATAATCTATACACACACACACACTCGCTTGTTCCAAACTAAACTGTGTTGCTGTAAGTGCTCAGACAGTAGGCTGATGACAAAATGCATTGTCAACAGAAATATAATCATTCCCGGTTGTCTAATGTTACCAGCTATCCATTTTGTGTTGCAGTGGTAAGCACTTTTAGCTCTTGTACTGGTGGTCTTAACTCGATTTCCAGGTTTGAGGCCTAGAACAAGTCAAACTAAGAAACAAGGGCATGATGGTGCAGTGGTTAAGTTGTTAGCCTTTTCACCAGGGATCAATTTCAGGTTAATATGCATGTCATAAACATATTAAACAAAACAAAACAGAGATAACGTTTAAAACTGATTACATTTGTGTCTTTTCAAATTATTACTTGGATTACAAATACAAAGGTGAACTGGGTTTGATATACAGTTAATTCTGTCTATCACACACTAGACTGTAAGAAAGCCAAAAGAGCCAAAGGCGTAGGTAGAGCAGTATTAAAATTGCTATATGTAGAGAACTACCTAGTGGTTTTATGAACTGGCAAAGCTATATCGCATAAACAGTGCAGGATACAATCCAGCAGTCAAATTTGTATCTTGTGGAACGGAGAAAATGCACTTTTACCTTGATGGATAGCAAATGAGTGCAGATGAATGGCCTATGCATTAGCCTACCATAGGGTTATAACCACGAGGTGGAGGTGTGATTTCTATATTTTATTGTTTAGAGACATGGCTTTTTTGTAACCAGTAGATTTAGTAGATTTAGTATTTTGTAAATATTCATTTTTGTAATTGTACATAGTGGAAACATTTCTTTGTGATAGTAAATGTTAAATGTATAACTAAAAGTTCTTTGGGATAAGTGTGCATGTCAAGGATAAATAGCGTGGTTGTATTTGTTTTTCAAAGACAGGTATGGTTGTGTGAATGTATGACTATAGATTGAATGAGAGAGAGAGAGAGAGAGAGAGAGAGAGAGAGAGAGAGAGAGAGAGAAAGCTTGTGTGTGTGTGTGTGTGTGTCTGGATAGCATTGATTGTTCAACCAAAGCAAACACGGCAAGGGAGGATAGTGGGGTAATTAATGTATATAGCAAATGGTAAATAGTATACTGTAGTTTTTTTAATACTTGTGTTTTTTTAATGCAGCGGCAGATAGGTGTTATTTTGTAAAACAGTCTTACCTACAGTAGTAGTAGTAGTAGTAGTAGTAAGCCTATACGTTTTTGGAAACAAACAGAAAGAGAATGCACTATTGCCATGACCAAGCACTTCCATTAAGACGATTTCAAGAAAATTTAAATCAGCAAATGTGTGTTTTACAAAACTAAACTTTTCAACATGGACTAAATCATAAACGTGTCGTCAGTGATATGAAAAAATAGGAAAGCCATGTTTCCATATCAACACAATTTAAAAACTTAAAACTGACATTTAAAAAATGTAAATGGGAAATTGACAAATGTGTAAACAACAAAATGGAAAATTCTTGTTTCCATATCATGAAATCCAAAAACTTTAAACTGACATTTTCAAATTGTGTACATGGAAAATTGACAAATGGCAATGTGTGAAATGTGAAAATGAAAAAAATGAACAAATGGCTATCATTATTTTAAGAAATAAAAAACCATCGTGTTCTATCGTTAAAGTGTGAATCAAACCACATCTACTTATTTGGATCACCCGAGACTGAGTAGACCTGTTTTAGTCCTAATATACTTTTAAAATTTTATGTTAAAGCTCGAATTGAACTCAAGAGCTTTAGAGTGCCAGCTAACTATGCTAACCGTTACGTCACAAAAACAACTTTACACTACTCTTAATGAACAATAATAAGAAAAAGAATAATAAATGTTGATTTTTTTTTAAGAATGAACATGGTGACACTGTTTCTGTTGCACAGTCTGCTAGCCACTAGCCAGCAGCTAGGGTCTTAGAAAACGATACAGTTGACATTTTGTAATGAGATGTGACATGTTTCAAAGTACAGTATTATGGGTTGCTGTTGAGTAAAAACTAATCCTGCACAAGGAAGCAAGGGTTCGAACCCCTTACCTATCATTACTATTGCCTGAACATGGCTTGACGACACTGTATTATTATGATACTCGGTACACAAACCATAGTTAGAGTGTATTGTTTAAGATCACTTTCTTTCTGAACATAGGTGGAGACTGTTGATGGTTAACAATGGCATTAATATAGTAGGACGTGGGTATAGCAATTAAGAAAAAACAGACAATACCCATACAAGACTTTTGTCTTATGGCACAACGGTACCGAGACATAGAAGATAAGCCGGGGAGGTTGCAGAGAGAAGCAGAACGTGCAGGACTGATGATCAACACCAACAAGACCAAAGAGATGAGGATAAATTCTGACATCGCGACTAGTTTGACAGTCAACGGAAAGGACATTGAGCGAGTTGAGTCCTTCCTCTACCTTGGAAGTATAGTCACAAATGATGGGGGAGCAGAGGAAGATGTTCGAAGCCGTATCAGGAAGACAAATGGTGCCTTTGTCCAGCTCTACCCCATCTGGAGAAATAGAAACATTTCCAGGAATACCAAGCTTCGCCTTTTCAATAGCAACGTAAAGTCGATTCTTCTCTACGGCTGTGAAACATGGAAAGTCACAAAACCGATCAACAACCAACTACAGGTGTTCATTAACAGATGTCTGCGTCGCATCATGAATATGAGGTGGCCGGACATAATCTCAAATGAAGATCTTTGGACCATCAGCAATCAACAACCGATTAGCATCCAGATCAAGGAGAGGAAATGGCGCTGGATTGGTCACACACTAAGGAAGCCGGACGGAGCTATTGAGAGGGCGGCACTAGACTGGAATCCTCAAGGCGCCAGGAAGCGAGGTCGACCTAAGAAGACCTGGAAGAGGACGATCGAAAATGAAATTGTAGAGGTGGACAAGAACTGGAGTCAAGTGAAGAGAATGGCCAGGAACCGTACTGCGTGGAGAAATTTCGCCACGGCCCTATGCTCCGGAAGGAGCGGCAGGAATTAAGTAAGTTTATAGACCAAACGTTGTGTACCTTTGTTAGTTGTAGTAAGTTCCATAGTAGCAACTAACCTGTTAGTATGATTTGCTCACTACAAAGGTTATAACTGTTCTGATAATAAAATCATTTAGCGTTGGCTTTTATATTTAATATATACAGTTTGAAGTGATAGCAAATGTGAGAGCAAAATGGTAGCAGAGTGGTAGAGAATATTACATGTATTGTTAATAAATAGTTTAAGCGGTTATGTGGATCCATTACATAATAATTTTGGCTTGACGAAGCTAATTTTCTATATCCAATAGTTCTTCCTCATATTCAGTATAACCAGCCTGTTTATAGACATGCAGTTGCTGAAGCCGTCGGATTAACTTACTTGGATTGTTCCAGTAGACAAATTTAACAAATGATATTTTTGGAGTAAACAAAGCATTACCATTATCATTATTATTATTATCATCATCATCATCATTATCATCATCATAACCATTATCATTATCATCATCATAATCATAATCATCATTATAATCCTCATCACTATTACTATATAGTCCTATAGACCGGTCCCTTTGGACTTATCCCTATGGGTTGGCCCATTCATTTATCCAAATTATGTCAAAGGGACCGGTCCAAAGGGATTAGTCAAAAGGACCTGTCAACAGGGACCCGTCCACAGGGATCCATCCACAGTGACCCGTCAGCAGGGGCCCGTCAAAAATGACTCCCTTCAAATAGGACCCGTCCAAAGGGGCTAGTCAACAGGGACCAGTCCAAAGGGGCAAATCAACAGGGATCAATGAAAAGGGGTTATCGCCTCAAGGTCTGTCATACCCCTCTTTGATTATTGATTTGCCTCTCGACAAGCGCCACTTGGAATACTTTTAACACCCCTCGTGGGTAGGGTTAGGTTAGGTTACACTACAGCCGCCATCTTTAAAAAGGCCGTGGGAACATAAGTGTTTACCAGCAGTCTTCGGCAAAAAGTCCAACAATACCTCATACAATGCCCTAGTCTTATTGGTTCGCTAGGCCCTTTGTCAAAATTTCAAAAAGAGATTCAGTGTTGTGCAATCAATAATAGCCACTTCTTTAACTATATACTTGTTTTTGTTGACCATAAAGCCTTGAATATCCATCACCAGTGTATGTGACATGTTTACGCTTGCATAGATCAAAACCAACTGACTATTCACTACTTGGGTTTAGAAATGACATTTACTCAAATCACATTCTAGTAAAATTCATGCCTATTATAAACGGCACCCACTTTTGCACCCACTTTTACATCCACTTTTGCACTCACTTTTACACCCACTTTTACACTCACTTTTTGCACCCACTTTTGCACCCACTTTTACACACACTTTTGCACCCACTTTAAACTATTATTTCTATTATCGAGCGAAATTTATTGGAGATTATTTCATGCATGACAATTGATATGGAAGTATCAACGAATAGTTATGGTAAGCCATATGCATACTATAAAGGTCATACATATATTGTAAAACGAACCAATAAAAATGGAACTGTTATTTGGCGTTGTTCAAAACATCGTTCAAAACAGTGTCAAAGTGAGCTAAAAAGTAAAGATAGTGAGGTCTTAAGTGTGAGTGATCATCAATGTAGTGTAACAGATAAAACATCGTTGCTGTTTAAGAAAACTCTTCAACTGTTAAAACACTAGTCCGAAAAAAAGATATGGTAACCCGCGAGTTGTGCAATCAATAATACCCACCTCTTAAAATATATACTTGTTTTCGTTGACCTTAAAGCCTTGAGTATCCATCACCAGTGTATGTGACATGTTTACGCTTGCATAGATCAAAACCAACTGACTATTCACTACTTGGGTTTAGAAATTACATTTACTCAAATCACATTCTAGTAAAATTCATGCCTACTATAAACGACACCCACTTTTGCACCCATATTTACATCCACTTTTGCACTCACTTTTGCACCCACTTTTGCACCCACTTTTGCACCAAATTTTGCTCTCCCTTTTACACTGACTTTTTGCATCCACTTTTGCACCCACTTTTGCACCCACCTTTGCACTCACTTTTGCACCCACTTTTGCACTCACTTTTACACTGACTTTTGCACCCATTTTGCACCCACTTTTTGCACTCACTTTTGCACCCACTTTTGCACCCACACTTGCACCCACACTTGCACCCACTTTTGCACCCACTTTTACAGTGACTTTTGCACCAACGTTTGCACAAATTCTTGCATTCACTCTTGCACCCACTTTTGCACCCACTTTTACTCTCACTTTAAACTATTATTTATATTATCGAGTGAACTTTGCTAGAGATTAGTTCATGCTTGACAATTGACATGGATGTATTGTGCCCTTTTAGCAAGAAATATGCCAATCACAGTATACCAGCGTAGCTCAATTCGGAATTTTCGGAGCAGCGGTAAGTTCCCCCACTCTGTGACTCACATATTTTGGATTAATTAGAGGATACACTTGCAAAAATAACAACAAAATCAACTCCTATTTTTAACACATTTAATTAATAAAATTAATGGCGCTACAAACACTTTAACAATTAAATTACTGACCCATAATCATCTACTTGTTCCAGATGAACAAGGAATCACAATATAATAAAACAAATATTGTATTAAAATATATGGTTTCCATATAAACCAACAATTCCTACTTAGTTTTACTTCCATAAAGCATCAGCTGTAAGTTTTATATAATTCCGAGCTCTTTTAGCTCCATGCTTTACATAATAATGGTGTCATTCTTTGTACACCTCAAATACTACTTTTTATATTTTCTTAATCCTCAAAACAAATGTATAATTACATTTAAAATTCTATGTTAATTATCTAATTCAATATTTTGGGCATGTTCACACAGTTCAGCTGTTATCATCTCTCTCTACTTTCACAAATATATTAAGGTAATCAGGACATTTCTTGTGTACTCCAGAGTATGAAGATACTTGACACAGTCAAAAAAACTATAGTTACTCCCGAAACCTAGTTGCCTTCAATTAACTCGTGGAATCCTACTTCCGTACAACATTACAATAGGGATTGTTATTTATCTCTTACGTCTTATAAGACCATTATCACATAAGAAAACTACGATCTGAACAGGCAAGCGGAAATATCAATCTACAAGGACCTCGGTTCAACGCCCGGGTCGTTAACAACTTTAAACACTCCTGGTGTATTCATTACTCTTTACAAAACGACCTCCAAACACCCCTCCTTCTCCGAGGGTCTGGCCGTGAAACATGATAGTTATTTATGACTATGCGGGATCCTTCCCGTCTGGCCCGAGCTAGAGCCCTCTTTAAATGCTTTACAAACACAAACTTTCCATTCTCAGTTCTTAGTGGAGACCTGGCCTTTTACTCTGCGTGTACAATCAGCAATATTATTGGGCTTAAAAAAACCACATTCGTAATCTTGGCGTTTATTAATTATGAAAGGTCCTCATTGATTGTGGAAGAGCAATAAAACGACGAATAATAAAGGGGCTTTCAAAATAAAAGGATTCTGAGTTCGAATCTCTTCACATGCCTCGGGAACCTTTCCCTTATAGAGGACTATACAAAATGCGATTTAGGGTCAGCCAAAATAGCTAAATAGACCTACGCTCAATACCATACATTTGCTCCCTTTCAATACATACACAATGCCTCGTGATACTACGTCACAAATAGAGGACTTATACCAAATCTCAATTCGCTACAATCAACTACCTCTCATAAATAATTTACCAAGTACATTAACTTTTACGCGTTCCTAGCGTGACATTTTATTTTAATTTGCGCTCCTTTTGCGCTATATATTTTAAGCCTAGCGTCATCCAAAGAACTGATAATATCATATTAACAATTGATACACATTTCAATTTTTATATTATTCTTTCCTTTTGCCAATAACTTTCTCTATTTCAAGAACATGTATTTAAACTTCATGTCTATACTTTTTATTAAGGCTCTAACGCTCTTTTATTCACATCAATTTATTTGATCTTTATTTAATATTTCCTTTCTTGGTTATTATTATCATCTTTATTCTTTACACAAGCTCAAAAGCTATTTCTTTCATATCTCAAATTTACTTTATTTAAACATCTTTCATGATAATTACTGATATTTCGCTTGCTCTTATGACATTCGTTAAATACATTAACATTTTTATTCACATATTTCCTCTACGGGATTTATTCTTTACATAATTATTTATAATTTCTCAAATTTCTATTTTTGTTCAGACCGCGTTCTTGTTTATTCAGTATTTATTTATTAAAACACATCCCTTTTACTCAAAAACTCCGGTGGATATGTACACAATCATTTCCTGATACCAACATAGAATGAAATTCAGTACTCACATGTTTTTAAGATCGTCCCATGATCTTTATTCTTGTGCGGTGTTTCATTTTGGGCCCACTTTTAAATTTTACTCCATATTATAGATATTCATCTTATGTACACACACTTCTTGACACATATTTAAGACACTTAACATTGACGACATTTTTATACACTGGTGTGTCTCTTTAGAACACACAATAAACACTAAAAATATTAATTTAACACACAATCTTGATAAATTTACATTTCACAATTCTTGATCACTAGGCCGTATTTCTTAGCCTATCACACGTGACCTCTTAATTTCCCGTTTCCAAGGGTGAAATTTATTCAATGTCGGCTTCCTATCCTGCAGAATACGAAAGTCTCGAAACATCTACTGTTCCCTGGAATCCTAATTCTTCTACTCCTATTCTGGATGACCGGCTATTTATCTAGCTTGAACGGCTTCTTTGTAGATCTGGTTTATCGATCCTAGTGAAAGTCTATTCGGATCGAGGTCTCCTCGATAACCAATCGATGATCTATGGATTTATTTTATAGCAGCTAGTACTTCTCGAGTCTAGTGCTTAGAGTAGTTCGTCTGCTCTTTGGAGATAATGTTTATAATCTCCGTTCTTCTTTATTTGATCGGTTCTAACCTTCCTACGTTTCTGAAATACGTTCCGAACCTTACTCTGTTCTTCCCTTTTTGGGTTCTTTAATTTAGATACCTGTTTATCTTTCTGTTACAGTACTTCCGTACGTTATGATATATTCGTTCGTCTATTTAACGACCTATCGCCTTAAATCCAACGTTCGCAGCCTGCTCTGACTATATCTTACGAACTTTTCACTATAAATTTGTGTACTGTCGGACCTAAATCCTGTAACTAGGATTTTCCTAATCTTTCAACACGGCGATACTTTAAATTTCTTCTTTACCACTCCTTATGGAGGCAAGCAAGTTGTTAATACTGCGACGCCTATGGCTATCGGATATTACTTCTGCGGTGTAATACAGCGTTTCTCCCTTCAAGGAGTACTAGTAACTGTCTTCGATGTGACGCAGAGTGACGCCCCACATGGCTGTCTGAATACTGATGCGTAGCAACGCCCCCCTTGGGCTATTTGGACCTGCTTGTACTGATGCGTAGTAACACCCCCTCAGGCTGTTCAGAACTGCATTCGGTGTGTGATGTAGCACAGTGACGTGCCCTCAGGCCGTTTGAAACTGCATGTGCTGATATAACTTCACGTCCCCCTGGACGGACTCGTACTGCGTGTTGCGTAGCAACGCCCCCTCGGGCTGTTAGGAACTGCATGATTGGCTTGGTGAGGCCAGGAGTTTTATACCTTTTCGCTACAAAAAGATAAGACTCTAGCCCTTTCTGTGGCCAACTTCTAAAATAATGGTTGCACAATTATAAAAATTATACCTTCCGAAAGCTCGTCTTCTCAATGTCAAATAATCTCATTGCGCCTTAGAATCGATCGTTCAATTCGGAGATATTAATTAATTTCTCGTCCTCAATTGTGTGGGTGTTGCTGTTCTTTTGTGCTCTCCCCTCTACACCAGCCTTGGTAATTCCCCGATGACGTCTTCTGCGTTTGCAGTTTTCTCCTGTGCAATTATTAAATGGTTTTTCTTTACTAAAAAATCTCTCATTCGAAATGATTCACTGTACTGTACTTGTTTACTCATTTTTATACTCGTAAACGGGTTAAATTTAATTATTCCTCTTCTGGCGCATAAGCGGTGTTGTCAATTTCCAGCAAGCTCAGCTCGATTTCCGAATCAGGCTTCCTTGTCTACTAGTGGGAATTTTCCACTCGGTTATTAATACTCATGACTAGCTCCCTTCTGAATGTCAAGACGGGTGATCTCACCTCTCGAACACTTGGTCCTCGCCTGATCTTTCTCTAAGTTACATTAGAAACTGTACGTTTCTTTCATTTCTTCCCCAAATGCATGGATTCGACCTCCATGGACCCTATGGCACATGGGTTCAGTATCAACAAATAGCTATGGTAAGCCATATGCATTCTATAAAGGATGTACATATATTGTAAAACGAACCAATAAAAATGGAACTGTTATTTGGCGTTGTTCAAAACATCGTTCAAAACAGTTTCGAGGTGAACTGAAAAGTAAAAATAGTGATGTCTTAAGTGTGAGTGATCATCAATGTAGAGTACCAGATAAAACATCGTTGCTGTTTAGAAAAACTCTTCAAAATGCTAAAACACTAGTCCCAGAAAAAGATATTACAGCTCAAGATAGTGCATTGTTTATTAAAAAGCATTTATCATCTCCTCAGAAAGTCGTGTTAGGACAGTTGTCAATGACTGAAAAACTCCCAACATTATCAAAGGCAACACAGACTGCGCAAAATGTGGTATTGCAGAAGGATCAAAAAGGACTATATAGTAATAGTGATGAGGATTATAATGATGATGATGATGTTGATGATGATAATGATAATGGTTATGATGATGATGATGATGATGGTAATAATAATAATGATAATGGTAATGGTTTGTTTACACCAAAAATATCATTTGTTAAATTTGTCTACTGGAACAATCCAAGTAAGTTAATCCGACGGCTTCAGCAACTGCATGCCTATAAACAGGCTGGTTATACTGAATATGAGGAAGAACTATTGGATATAGAAAATGAGCTTCGTCGAGCCAAAATTATTATGTAATGGATCCACATAACCGCTTAAACTATTTATTAACAATACATGTAATATTCTCTACCACTCGGCTACCATTTTGCTCTCACTTTTGCTATCACTTCAAACTGTACATATTAAATATAAAAGCCAACGCTAAATGATTTTATTATCAGAACAGTTATAACCTTTGTAGTGAGCAAATCATACTAACAGGTTAGTTGCTACTATGGAACTTACTACAACTAACAAAGGTACACAACGTGTAGTCTATAAAGGCTACTCTTATAACTATAATCGTTAAAATGTAAAAGGAATAATATTTTGGCGATGCTCAAAAGAGAGGTCAAAAAGATGTCGAGGCAATCTAAGAAGTAGAAATGGTAAGGTTTTAAGTGTGAGTGATCATCAATGTGGTGTACCAGATGAAACACTGTTGGTGTCAACAAATAATCACGACAATGCTAAAAAGCTAGTACAAGAAAAAATGTTGCAGTGTTTATTGAGCAACATTTAACCCCTGCTGTAAAAGTTATGTTTAATCCATCTTCCACATCTCAAGAGTCATCAACATCACAGACTATGCAAAAGGTTGTGTTGTTGTTGTTTTAAGGGGCTGAACTACAAGGTTATCTACCCTTTATATGCAAGAGAATCAAAAAGGACTAAATAGTAATAGAGAAAAATGAAATGTATTTTGAATGTAACTATTGTACAAGTACTTATATTAAATAAATAAAAATATTGTATGGGTATTGTCTGTTTTTCTTAATTGCTATACCCACGTCCTACTATATTAATGCCATTGTTAACCATCAACAGTCTCCACCTATGTTCAGAAAGAAAGTGATCTTAAACAATACACTCTAACTATGGTTTGTCTACCGAGTATCATAATAATACAGTGTCGTCAAGCCATGTTCAGGCAATAGTAATGATAGGTAAGGGGTTCGAACCCTTGCTTCCTTGTGCAGGATTAGTTTTTACTCAACAGCAACCCATAATACTGCACTTTGAAACATGTCACATCTCATTACAAAATGTCAACTGTATCGTTTTCTAAGACCCTAGCTGCTGGCTAGTGGCTAGCAGACTGTGCAACAGAAACAGTGTCACCATGTTCATTCTTAAAAAAAAATTCAACATTTATTATTCTTTTTCTTATTATTGTTCATTAAGAGTAGTGTAAAGTTGTCTTTGTGACGTAACGGTTATCATAGTTAGCTGGCACTCTAAAGCTCTTGAGTTCAATTCGAGCTTTAACATAAAATTTTAAAAGTATATTAGGACTAAAACAGGTCTACTCAGTCTCGGGTGATCCAAATAAGTAGATGTGGTTTGATTCACACTGTAACGATAGAACACGATGGTTTTTTATTTCTTAAAATAATGATAGCCATTTGTTCATTTTTTTCATTTTCACATTTCACACATTGCCATTTGTCAATTTTCCATGTACACAATTTGAAAATGTCAGTTTAAAGTTTTTGGATTTCATGATATGGAAACAAGAATTTTCCATTTTGTTGTTTACACATTTGTCAATTTCCCATTTACATTTTTAAAATGTCAGTTTTAAGTTTTTAAATTGTGTTGATATGGAAACATGGATTTCCTATTTTTTATATCACTGACGACACGTTTATGATTTAGTCCATGTTGAAAAGTTTAGTTTTGTAAAACACACATTTGCTGATTTAAATTTTCTTGAACTAGTTTTAATGGAAGTGCTTGGTCATGGCAATAGTGCATTCTCTTTCTGTTTGTTTCCAAAAACGTATAGGCTTACTACTACTACTACTACTACTACTACTACTACTACTACTGTAGGTAAGACTGTTTTACAAAATAACACCTATCTACCGCTGCATTAAAATCACAAGTATTACAAAAACTACAGTATACTATTTACCATTTGCTATATACATTAATTACCCCACTATCCTCCCTTGCCGTGTTTGCTTTGGTTGAACAATCAATGCTATCCAGACACACACACACACACACACAAGCTTTCTATCTCTCTCTATCATTCTATCTATAGTCATACATTCACACAACCATACCTGTCTTTGAAAAACAAATACAACCAAGCTATTTATCTTTGACATGCACACTTATCCCAAAGAACTTTTAGTTATACATTTAACATTTACTATCACAAAGAAATGTTTCCACTATGTACAATTACAAAAATGAATATTTACAAAATACTAAATCTACTAAATCTACTGGTTACAAAAAAGCCATGTCTCTAAACAATAAAATATAGAAATCACACCTCCACCTCGTGGTTATAACCCTATGGTAGGCTAATGCATAGGTCATTCATCTGCACTCATTTGCTATCCATCAAGGTAAAAGTGCATTTTCTTTGTTCCACAAGATAAAAATTTGATTGCTGGATTGTATCCTGCACTGTTTATGCGATATAGCTTTGCCAGTTCATAAAACCACTAGGTAGTTCTCTACATATAGCAATTTTAATACTACTCTACCTACGCCTTTTGCTCTTTTGGCTTTCTTACAGTCTAGTGTGTGATAGACAGAATTAACTGTATATCAAACCCAGTTCACCTTTGTATTTGTAATCCAAGTAATAATTTGAAAAGACACAAATGTAATCAGTTTTAAACGTTATCTCTATTTTGTTTTGTTTAATATGTTTATGACATGCATATTAACCTGAAATTGATCCCTGGTGAAAAGGCTAATAGCTTAACCACTGCAACACCATGCCCTTGTTTCTTAGTTTGACTTGTTCTAGGCCTCAGACCTGGAAATCGAGTTAAGACCACCAGTACAAGAGCTAAAAGTGCTTACCACTGCAACACAAAATGGATAGCTGGTAACATTGAACAACCGGGAATGATTATATTTCTGTTAACAATGCATTTTGTCATCAGCCTACTGTCTGAGCACTGACAGCAACACAGTTTAGTTTAGAACAAGCGAGTGTGTGTGTATAGATTATTAGCCTCAAGTATTTAATGCTTGTTGTGTGTAGCGACCATTTTGTCCCGGTAACCACTGAGCATTTTTGTGTTTTAGCTATCCGCTTTAACCAATCAATTAAAGATAGTCTACTCTTAATTCTTGAATCGATAAATCAGAGTTTGTGTACACCGTTTCTCATTTATTAACCCATACCTGCAACCTATACTCTCTCTATACTGCAGTTTGATCTGAAAAACAAGTTTCAATGGTAAAAGACTTGTCAGTCACATACATGTAGCCTACACTAATTCTTTCTCTACCTAGCTATGTTTCATCACGCATGGTAAAACATCTCACATGTTCGTATCCGATTATTAGTTTATAAAATCTCAGGTCGATGACCTTGATGTATTGGGTATTTTGGGTAAATTCATTGGCCATGGGAGAGGTTTGACCATTCTAAGTCCTATGACACCTCACATGTTGATATTCGATTATTAGTTTATAAAATCTTTGGTCAATGACCTTGCTGTTTTGGATTTTTGGGGTAAATTCATTGGTCATGGGAAAGGGTTAACCATTCTAAGTCCTATGACACCTCACTTGACCCTCTCCGATGATTAGTTTATAAAATCATAGGTCAATGACCATGCTGTATTAGATCTTTTGGGTAAATTCGTTGGTCATGGAAAAGGGTTGACCATCCTGAGTCCCATGACACCTCACTTGACCCTCTCTGATTATTAGTTAGCGAGATATTAACAAAAGTCCAGTTAGGCCCTTTTGACAAAAATAAATAATACATTCAAAAACAGAATGTCACCTCAAGTCCAACGACCTCTCATACAAGTCCCTAGCCTTATTGGTTCATGAGATATTAAAAAGCTAATGACCTATTAGTTTTGGATCCTTTGGTATTTTTTTTAAATAACTCATCTATAAAAATCATTATTCAAAAAGCCCGCCCGCTTACAAAAACCCCAAGTGCGCATGCTTAAAAACAAAAAACAAGCATGTTAATTCATTGTAGCAATCGGCTTTTCACACGCGTTTCATGTGGAACAACGTTTAATTTCATCATAGCACTGGGGACCAAGGGCCGGTCCATTGGGACCAGGCCAAAGGGACCGGTCTAAAGGGATTAGTCAAAAAGGACCCGTCAACAAGGACCCGTCCACAGGGGCTCGTCCACAAGGACCTGTCAACAATGACCAGTCCAAAGGGGCCCGTCCACAGGGTCTCGACCACAGGGACCTGTCAACAAGGACTCGTCCACAAGGACCTGTCAACAAAGACCCGTCAACAATGACCCGTTAACAGGGACTCGTCAACAAGGAGACGGTTCAGAGGGACTCGTCAACAAGGACTCGTCAACAATAACCTGTCAACAATGACCCGTCAACAGGGATTCGTCAGCAATGACTCGTCAACAATGACCTGTCAACAATGATCCGTGCACAGGGACTCGTCAACAATAACTCATCAACAATGACCCGCCAACAATGACCCGTCAACAGGGACCCGTCATAAAGGACCCCCTTCAAAAGGACCCGTCCAAAAGGGCTAGTCAACAGGGACCAGTCCAAAGAAACAAATCAACAGAGATCAATCAAAAGGGATCAGTCAACTGGGATCAATCGAAATGGGTTATCGCCTCAAGGTCTGACATACCCCTCTTTGATTATTGGTTTGCCTATCGACAAGCACCGCTTCAAATACTTTATGATCACCCCTCGTGGAATGGGTTAGCTTAGGTTATACTACAACCTCCATCTTTAAAAAGCCCGCCCTCTTACAAAAGCTATGAGTGGGCATGCGTAAAAAACAAAAAACCAAGCATGTTAATTCATAGTGGCTTTCCGCCGAACACATGCACTTTATGTAGAACAACATTTAATTCCATATTGGCATTCAAACTCTCACATGTTGCACTTGGAAAGAGAGATTCTCTAAAAAATTACAATTTTCACCCCTAGTAGGGGTAGGTTTTATTTTGGGGGTGGAAATATGTTGTCCATTGGAAAGGGGGTTTCAGGCCGAGTTCAATGACACCTCATTCGTCAAAATCCGACCATGCGTTCGTGAGATATCGCGTCGCCGCCATCTTGTGAGGTGGGGAGGTGGAGGTGGGTTTTGAACCGGCACAAAACCACTACTACCAATGCTATGCTCTTTTAACGTTTAGTAAGCGGAATATATTAATTAGTTATTAATTAATCAATACGGCAATTTTCTTACATTTTTAGCCTACTTTCGATTTTTGCAAAAAATGAAAGTAGACTTATGAGATCAACACAGGGCGAAAAAAGTGTGTCTGTCTGTGTGTGTGTATGTGTGTGTGTGAGGCTGTGTGTGTGTGTATGTGTGTGTGTGAGTCTGTGTGTGTGTGTGTGTCTGTGTGTGAGTGTGTGTACTCTGAATGTCTGTCCCCCCTATCAATTCGAACACGGTGAATGCGAATTGAACGAAATTTGGTACAAAGGTAGCACTAGCAAAGGACACCTCAGTGTCATGTTTTATATCGCCGCCATCTTGACGGAAACGCAATGGCGGTCCCACAAATGTTCAAAGCTTAAATCAAATTACGACTAACCTAACCATCCGATCTATACCAAATTTTGCAACAACATACCTTTATGGGGGGAGCATCCTTTGACCAAACCAATAGGTCATCAGCGTAATAGTTTGCAGATGGCGGCCATCTTTGTGTGAAAATCGATTCCCCCTATTAATTCGAACACGGTGCAACCGAATGGAACGAAATTTGGTACAGAGGTAGTACTAACAAAAGGCACCTCAGTGACATGTTTTATATCGCCGCCATCTTGACGGAAACGTAATGGCGGCCACACAAATGTTCAAAGCTTAAATCAAATTACGTCTAACCTAATCATTTGATCTCTACCAAATTTTGCAACAACATACCTTTACGGGGGGAGGATCATTTGACCAAACTAATAGATCATCAGCCTAATAGTTTGCGGATGGCGGTCATCTTTGTGTGAAAATCGATTCCCCCTATTAATTCGAACACGGTGCAACCGAATGGAACGAAATTTGGTACAGAGGTAGTACTAACAAAAGGCACCTCAGTGTCATGTTTTATATCGCCGCCATCTTGACGGAAACGTAATGGCGGCCACACAAATGTTCAAAGCTTAAATCAAATTACGTCTAACCTAATCATTTGATCTCTACCAAATTTTGCAACAACATACCTTTACGGGGGGAGGATCATTTGACCAAACTAATAGATCATCAGCCTAATAGTTTGCGGATGGCGGTCATCTTTGTGTGAAAATCGATTCCCCCTATTAATTCGAACACGGTGCAACCGAATGGAACGAAATTTGGTACAGAGGTAGTACTAACAAAAGGCACCTCAGTGTCATGTTTTATATCGCCGCCATCTTGACGGAAACGTAATGGCGGCCACACAAATGTTCAAAGCTTAAATCAAATTACGATTAACCTAATCATCCGATCTCTACCAAATTTTGCAACAACATACCCTTATAGAGGAAGCATCCTTTGACAAAACGAATAGGTCATTAGCCTAATAGTTTGCGGATGGCGGCCATCTTTGTGTGAAAATCAAACACGGTGAAACCGAATGGAACGAAATTTGGTACAGAGGTAGCACTAGCAAAGGGTATCTCAGTGTCATGTTTTATATCGCCGCCATAGTGACAGAAACGTAATGGCGGCCACACAAATGTTCAAAGCTTAAGTTAAATTACGACTAACATAACCATCCGATCTCTACCAAACTTTGCAACAACATACCTTTATGGAGGAAGCATTCTTTGACCAATCTAATAGGTTATTAGCCTAATAGTTTGCGGATGGCGGCCATCTTAATGTCAAAATTGATTCCCCCTATTAATTCGAACACGGTGGAACCGAATGGAACGAAATTTGGTTCAGAGGTAGCACTAGCAAAGGGCACCTCAGTGTCATGTTTTGTATCGCCGCCATCTTGACTGAAACGTAATGGCGGCCACACGAATGTTCAAAGCTTAAATCAAATTACGACTAACCTAATCATTTGATCTCTACCAAATTTTGCAACAACATACCTTTACATGGGAGGATCCTTTGACCAAACTAATAGATCATCAGCCTAATAGTTTGCGGATGGCGGCCATCTTTGTGTGAAAATCGATTCCCCCTATTAATTCGAAAACGGTGCAACCGAATGGAACGAAATTTGGTACAGAGGTAGTACTAACAAAAGGCACCTCAGTGTCATGTTTTATATCGCCGCCATCTTGACGGAAACGTAATGGCTGCCACACAAATGTTCAAAGCTTAAATCAAATTACGATTAACCTAATCATCCGATCTCTACCAAATTTTGTAACAACATACCCTTATAGAGGAAGCATCCTTTGACCAAACGAATAGGTCATTAGCCTAATCGTTTGCGGATGGCGGCCATCTTTTAGTGAAAATCAAACACGGCGAAACCGAATGGAACGAAATTTGGTACAGAGGTAGCACTAGCAAAGGGTATCTCAGTGTCATGTTTTATATCGCCGCCATAGTGACAGAAACGTAATGGCGGCCAAACAAATGTTCAAAGCTTAAGTTAAATTACGACTAACATAACCATCCGATCTCTACCAAACTTTGCAACAACATACCTTTATGGAGGAAGCATCCTTTGACCAATCTAATAGGTTATTAGCCGAATAGTTTGCGGATGGCGGCCATCTTAATGTCAAAATTGATTCCCCCTATTAATTCGAACACGGTGGAACCGAATGGAACGAAATTTGGTTCAGAGGTAGCACTAGCAAAGGGCACCTCAGTGTCATGTTTTGTATCGCCGCCGTATTGACAGAAACGTAAAAGCGGCCACACAAATGTTCAAGGCTTAAGTTAAATTACGACTAACATAACCATCCGATCTCTACCAAACTTTGCAACAACATACCATTATGGAGGGAGCATCCTTTGACCAATCTAATAGGTTATTAGCCTAATAGTTTGCGGATGGCGGCCATCTTTATGTAAAAATTTATTCCCCCTATTAATTCGAACACGGTGGAACCGAATGGAACTAAATTTGGTACAGAGGTAGCACTAGCAAAGGGCACCTCAGTGTCATGTTTTATATCGCCGCCATCTTGGCTGAAACGTAATGGCGGCCACACGAATGTTCAAAGCTTAAATCAAATTACGATTAACCTAATCATCCGATCTCTACCAAATTCTGCAAGTACATACCTTGATGGAAGGAGCATCCTTTGACCAATCTAATAGGTCATTCGCCTAACAGTTTGAGGATGGCGGCCATCTTTATGTCAAAATTGATTCCGCCTATTAATTCGAACACGGTGGAACCGAATGGAACGAAATTTGGTACAGAGGTAGCACTAGCAAAGGGCACCTCAGTGTCATGTTTTATATCGCCGCCATCTTGACTGAAAAGTAATGGCGGCCACACGAATGTTCAAAGCTTAAATCAAATTACGATTAACCTAATCATCCGATCTCTACCAAATTTTGCAACTACATACCTTTATGGAGGGAGCATCCTTTGACCAATCTAATAGGTCATTCGCCTAATAGTTTGCGGATGGCGGCCATCTTTGTGTCAGAATCGATTCCCCCTATTAATTCAAACACGGTGAAACCGAATGGAACGAAATTTGGTACAGAGATAGCACTAGCAAAGGGCATCTCAGTGTCATGATTAATATCGCCGCCATATTGACAAAAACGTAATGGCGGCCACACAAATGTTTAAAGCTTAAATCAGGTTAGGACTAACATAACCATCCGATCTCTACCAAACTTTGCAACAACATACCTTTATGGAGGGAGCATCCTTTGACCAGTCTAATAGGTCATTAGCCTAATAGTTTGCGGATGGCGACCATCTTTATGTCAAAATTGATTCCCCCTATTAATTCTAACACGGTAGAATCGAATGAACGAAATTTGGTACAGAGGTAGCACTAGCAAAGGGCACCTCATATTCATGTTTAATGTCCCTATAGCACGTTGTATTTCAAAAAGCTACTACAACCAACATTCAATCATACTCCTTGAAAAGGACAAAGAGTTATAACAATACCCACGCATTTAGGAGAAAGTAGGCTATATGTTCTTTACTGAACATCTTGTTCTTTAATGGTAAATGTTTTTGCTTTTCATTATTGTTTATCTATACATTTGGTTCGTCGACTGCAAGTTGCGACCTGGCGCCCACTCAAGATTATTATAATAATTATAATAATAATAATAATAATAATAATTATTATTATTATGGTTATTAAACAGTTAAGAGATGAGTCTACATTTATGGTATGAGCCAAGTCATATTATGTGGTTATTCCACTGTGGTGCACTTCTAACCTATCGCATTGAACATACAATAGTGGGACCATCATATCTCAACCTGCATTGTGATGAAGTACAGGGCAAATTACAATTACAACCTTTTTTTGCCGTTTGAGACAATAAACATAAAAATAGTATATTAAGGCAGCAAAATGTTCTTAGTATGGTAGGATACCACTGCTTGCCCAATCTTAAACACCTTCATCGTTGGTCAAAATAACTCACGCCAACACACCTCTACACTGGAAAATATGAGGCTTCAGTCACATAGTGAGACGTTATTTTCAAGTTATCAATACAGCACTAAAGAATTATATAGGCTACCAGAATATTTAGTTCATGGTAACTTTCCGAAAGACCAGATTAATAGAACACCATTAAGAAAAAATGTTCCTTTTCAAAAATGTACATGTGTATGAACTATAATTTACAATATCTACAGTAAGTAATTGGGGCAAACCACTTCGATGCTCCATCCCTTAAAACAATCACCACCACCACCACTACCACCACCACTACCTCCAATAGACTACAAAAAGGAGTTACATTCTTGAATACATAATTTTCAGTATCAGTTAATTATGATTTCTCTCGAAGAGATAGTATCTTTTCGGAACGAGTCACTGGCGTTGATTTTAAGGAAAGCCATATGCGCGGCTTCTATATTTTAGAAAAGTAAGCTACAGAGTTAAGTGCCTGTAGACAAAGTTTATTGCGGTAGTTCATGATACGAAGACTCACTTCAATCGCTTGAATAGGTACGAGAAATACATATAGATTTCGGACTGCTACCATCTTGAATTTTATAAAACAACTTGACAACTTCCAAATTAAGATTTGCTTTTCCAAGTTTCACTTTGCTCGGATGATTAAATCGCCAGAAAGATAATTTTAAACACTTTATAAGAGGAGAGAAGCAGATAAGATACCTCGCTTGCATTGATCATAAGACTATCAAACAGCATATCTAAAAAAATATAAGACATTAATATAGACAATCCACTGATTATTACTTACAGTTACAAAGACGAAACCGAGCAAATATGTTGTCTCACATGATAAGCTTCCTGTGCAGAAGGCACAATGTAACCAATTCGATATATTCAAGATAGTGGATGGGCGTACATTTCTAATGATTCAATACATTCTTCTGGATATAAGTAAGCGGAGTTACAATGAAACTTAATAAACGGGGAGTTCAATAGTAGGATACAACACTCAACATTCATTACAAGAACATTCAATTATATCTACATATACTTGATAAGTTATAACTAGAGACGAGAATTATAGGCACTAAAAACAGTTAAAATAGGCAGGCATATAGGCTCTTAAAATAGCCAAAATAGGCATGTAAATAGGCACTAACGTGTAAAATAGGCATGAAAATATTTTTTATAATTTAATAACATATTTAATTACTATAATAAGAATTAACAACAAGCACATTTTCAATGTTTTCTGGTAATAAGTTTGTTCTCCTGTCATGAAGAACGTTTTTATATTGAGAGAAAGATCTCTCAACATCACATGAAGAGATTGGGTAAAACTTTAACGAAGCCACTGCATCTGGTTTTAGGTCAATTGCTTCATCTACCTCACCTCGTAAGACACTGGCTACCTTTACCACTGCTTCCCATCATGGATTCCTCTGCAGGACCCTATCAAACTTTTCCCTGACAGCGGCTATCTTCCCAGAGGTTCCTTCCAACCTTCCCCTGACTACTTCAACAATCCTACATGACTCCACCAGGGGTATTCCACTCTTCTCTATTTTCTGTTGCCTGCAATAGATCCTGCATGATGTGTACCCACAAGCCTGCAATCCTCGTTGAAAATTAGGAAACCGCGTAATTTGAAATTATGGCATTCGTCCATAACCTTACTTTTTGCCACAATATAGCAAGACTCTAGAGGGGATGCTAGAGGCTTGTTGGCAGCTTCGTGGCCCTAATCTGGGAGCTTAACGCTCCCCCAGACTAGAGCCACACATAGCGCTGGTGAAAGTTACTCGCGACTTTTTCAAAAAAATTGTATTAAAGTTGTAAATCTCTATTTTCACACGGAATGAGTCAGAGTTCAAAATACCGATTTTTAATTTTCATCCACTCTGGGACAAGAGACCACCGGCGTTCTAACTCCTCGTTCAGTAAATAAATGATTATTTACAATTTATATATACATTAATGAGAGTTCATGTCTAATACAGCATTGCAACAAAACAACTTGCCACAATACATAAATTAATAGGCCTATAAATGCTACAATGAAATGCGATCGTACTTCTCAATCACATAAACATAAAAGAAACAAACAAATCAACTCTTTACAGCCAGCTTGGCAGAAGACTACTCTTCCATTGGTAGTGAAATAGGTATCCCCTGTGATCCACTGCTTCAGCCAGTAAGACTTCGATAATTTATCTTTCGGCATTGCCACGGACACACTTCTTCTTCGCAATAAATCACACAAAGTTCTGAATCTGAAGTGAAGATAAAGCGTACGCTTCCGCAGTTCGCATCGAGAGGGAGGTAGGGTATACGGGTTGTGCAACATAATTCGACGTTGATTGGTTCTCGCATGTGTCTAGCGAGGTTGGAGGGGTTGAAGACTTCGAGGTCAAATTGTTCCTTGTTTCTTCTGATGGAAATTTCCCTAGCGCTATTCCTGGTGACTTCCGAAAATTCCCATTCTTGTTCGTGGGGTAAACACATATTGAGAAATGAGAATATAATTCTATCGATCACACCAGCTGCAATATAATACAATTTAAAATACAGCCAAAAGGCATCAAATAGGCAATTATACTCCAAATAGGCACAAACCCATGAAATAGGCATTTATAGGCACAATAAAACCAACGAAATCTAGCCTAAAGGAACCTAAAACGGATTTATATCTCGAAAGCCTACGTTTCTAAACATAGGAATAAAATAGGCAAATAGGCAAATTCCCGTCTCTAGTTATAACAATACCCACACATTTAGGAAAAGGTAGGCTATATGTTCTTTAGTGAACATCTTGTTTTTGCAGCTGAGATCAGTTACTTTTTTGCATAATTTTACCAGAAATGATTTCCTTCAAGACAACAGAATCACAAGAACCTCTAATTTAATTTTTAATGTATTAATGGAGTCTATACAACAAGTAAAGAACTCACCAAGGATAGCAACAACCATGCCGTCCTGCACAACTTCCATAGAGCCATTACACAGGTAATAGATAGACTGCAGTGCATCCCCTTTGTGCATCAGATATTCTCCCGGAGCGCAGAAGTTTCCTCGAATATGAAGAGACAGACGTTTCAAGCAGCCTTGGGTCGCAGTATTGAAAATGGGCAGAGTGAGGATCTCACGGTGGAGGTGCAAGGACACGTCTCCTCGCAGTTCTTCTGGAAACTCCTTCAGAGTCTGTAAGGAAAATACAAAAACAATGCCATCAAATTGATTACCATTCACTTTTCAAATTAATGATGTACCGTGTTGACCCCGTGTTTTGCTATTTGAAATGATTAATTTGGGATTTTATATTGTATGAATTTTATCATGAATAAAGCAAGAGCTGGAAGTTAGCAAAGAACCAGTTTTAGAAACGAGTCAACAAGGAGACTTCATAACATAGAAGGCACTGCCTTGTCATCGGAATTCTTATTTGATTAGCGTCGTTTTAGCTATCGAAAAGAAGCCTGACTACAACAGCGAGGTGGTGCAAGAAAACTGGTTTGGCAATGAATATACCGCGAGGAAGGGGGAGATCGAGCAGCAAAAACCCAGGCACCAGGCAGAGGAGACACGCGTCACAACACGCGATGAGAAGAATTGATCAATCAGATAATGACATCTCATGACTTGATTCATTTAAGGATATAATTTCATACAGATATGTAAGTAAACATTTTACTACACCAAAATATGCAGTCATCTGAGTGGAAAATTATTATGTTTGGAATTTGGTAATGAATGAATAGTACGACTGGTAATTGATTTTCAAATCATCCGCCAGGGATTTCCCGAGGATTGACGATGCAATGCCAAGATGAAGTTAAGGAGGGAGATTGAACGACGAGACCAATGGATCTTTACTATCGAACGCTCGAGGAAGCGGACGTGCTTTTGTTCGAGGCCAGAGTGGGTCTTCGAAGACGTGACGGTAGTGTCGGTCATATACTGTATGTTTTCGTTCGAGCGGACTTGTAAAATACCAACATAGTGCGGAGATGTGTTGAGATCATTGTTGGAGTAGTGAATATTGAACGACATTTTTTGACCTGTGTTATTTTCGAAGGAAAATTTTGTTACAACACGTAGTGCCATTAAAACATTGAAAGTGATATATATATTCCTGAAGTATTGAATTTTCTACGCAAATTTATCTATGCAGAAGAAAATCCACGAAGGTTATTCAAAAACAATGTTTCTATAATGAACTTGATAAAATTACGCTATTTGACAACTTTAAAATATTTCAACGATATCACGCAACCTTCATAAGCAACTTGATCAGTCAAAAAATATTATATCGTTTACAAGAGAATTTATTTAAGTGAAATACCACATAAAAAAATTCACCATGTCAAAGTATTCGAAGTTGAGAGAAAAGGCTAACTGTTTGATGAACGCCGTTATGAAGACCGAATAAATATGCAGAGGGGGCACGACATATAAAGTGAAGAGAATGCTTAGAGTAACCTACAACATTATTCAAAATGATGGAGAGACTGAAGCAAAACCATGGATATGTATGGGCAAAATTTAAGAAGAAAGAAGAGAACTTCCAGAACCGCGCTAAGAAGTTGGTGTAGGAGAGCAGAGTCCAACTACGAGTGCAGATCCAATCTGCAACCAGAGCCAGGATGCAGTCCGAGGCCCGAGGAGGCAGTTCGAATGGTACAACGAGATTCGAAGCAGGTGTATCATCTTGGGGCAGAACGCTGTTTATCCTGGTATATCCAACATTATTCATCGAGAACAAAGGTAGGAGAAGCTTTCATTACAAGTAGTTTTGGTAGAATGATATTATATTGGAGTACACCATTTCACCAGTTTTGATTAATCTATTTCAATATTAGGAGTTTATTTAGAAGTTTAGATTTTAGTGAACCGTATATTTCGAGTAGTAGCTATTTTAGATTTTTTGTCAGAAGTTCGTTTCTCAGCGATATTTTCCGATTTTAAATTTCGAATTTTAGAATTAATTTTTGAGCTTAGATATTTCGATTTGTGATAATCCGATGGAGATTTTTATTAGGAAATTTTTATTATGAGTTTTTATTATTAATATTAGATTTTCATTAATAGGTTATTATTATTATTTTGGTATTATCTTCGATGTTTTTACGACGATATTGGAAGATCATTAGCGATGGTAGATTGTTTAGAACTGTTTTTAAAACAAGAACAGATAGTAATGGAGGAGTACATATAGTTATTCAGTTTGGAATAAGTTTTGAAACATAGATTTGAAGTAACAGTTTAGGCTTTCACGGCCGGCGTTCATAATTAAGTACAAGTTTTTCGGGCTTGTAGGCCGTGGTCCAGACAGGATACCTCCCGACGTTTCACCGGAAACTGCGTCCGGCATTATCAAGGGTTCCGCTCCTTTCCTTGATCACTTTCCTATACTCAATGACTCAGTGCCGAGCGGGCGCCGCATAACGGCAAAGTGCCTGGCGGGAGACAGGCGCGAAACGCGGGTGAGCGGGCAAGCGAGGGTCTCCGTTACATACAAAGTAAACTCTCTGTACAACAGGAAGCATCGTGATTTATATTAGTTATAGATAGATTGTGCTATGGAAGGTAGTTTTTGGCTTCCGTTACCCAATCCTTTACCCGTTGCACCCCGAGAACCGTAAGTTTCTCACTCTCCTTGAGTAGGTTGGTTGTTTTCCGAGTAGAGTAGTTTGGTTGTTTTCCAAGTAGAGTAGTCCATAGTACTGTCGCAAATTTAGGTGTTCCCTTCATGTAGTACTTGTCGGTAGGAATTACAGGTTTTCTAGCCGGGAACCTTGAAGATTCTACGAACCTAGCTTATCTTCGGATATCGATAAGAGCATCTTCATGATTTATATGGTGCAGTGTGCTCCTACGGAATATACGCATATACTTGCTACTATTCTGTAATATAAATTCAGTTCCTCCCCCTTCAAGCAATGCACAGTAATTTCGACCTAATACATTCTAATTCCTTTGATATTTTTAAATCGCTAGAGGGCAGCAACACACAGATGGAAACGAAAATCAATACTGTCGAACGATAAGTTAATGAAGCAACCTACACTAAGTGCATAGGCCTACTGTGTTTATATTTTTTAACATTAAGAAGAAAGTGGTGCCGTTAAACGCCGAGGTCATGTGCTCTTAGCTAAAGGGAAATGAGTGACAGTTAAATCATCAGGAACCACTGTAAGAATAATACATTAAGTCTAAAGAACCAGTAACTCATCCAAATTTTGACCGCGCCCAGTGTTGCTTCGCTGCGGAGATCTCACAGGATCCGGTGATTCAACATGGTCAAGCCACTGACTAGGTCTAAACAAGACCTATAATAATACAGAATGGTTTTATGAATTTGCCTCGGTCTTTAGCTCAGGGACTGATCATACTTCCAGGAACCCTCTGAAGCAGTAGCCTATATATCCTATTAAATGTAATTGTGAGATATTGGGTTGTAATAAGCAACGGTTATGCTTTAATCCTCCGTCAGGCGCAGCAGGCCAGACATGCGCTGCAAAGGTATTCTCTCCCCGAGGGCACCTATGTGCCTGCCCCTGTCTTTACCTTCCTATCTCTAGATCCCGTTCCATATGCTCCAATTTAGTTTTCTCACTGCCTGCGTAAAATACAGTACTTACCCCCCCTCCCGGCCTGTGAGGCGTATTGCACCCGACTTTGGATGGTTCGTATTTCCTTAATATTCGTAAATATTGCTTATTTTACTCATTTTACGAATTAGAAATACATAGATTGTGGTTATTTCATGAAATAAAGTAAGTTCGTTGAAGGTGGCCTCATAAGCACATTGCACCTGAACGTGTTCTAATGTTCATGTTTTATATTTTTCGCTAAAATGGCTCGTAAAGCCTGTGACATGACAAACAAGTGTCACATATACTCTTAACATACGGAGTTCTCCTGAGTACACACGCAATTTGCCTGACAGTGGTGGCCAAATGGCAGCATATGCTACAGGGGAGTTTTCAGTCTTGTCTACGAGTCGGCGGGACTCATGATCGTCGATGCCATTTTAAAAGCTTGTCAACACACCTACACATGGGCGACTGTTGCCGTAATGGCGTCCCAGCCTTGCCAATAGATGCAGGTTCCCAGCGCGCCTAGACGGAATGCCGACCACAGCGCTGCAACGGCGTAATATCACAACGAGTTTTACTTAAAATACGCGCCTCGTATGTACTTGTTATTATTATTATTATTATTATTATTATTATTGTGATTCATGTGTAAAGCCATACGCTACATAAATAATTAAAACAGTTAACGGATAAAGCACGTGTATTATATTTAGCACATAAATACATAAGCTTGCAATATGCAAAACTTTTTTGACCGGTGTATTTATGTTTATTGACTAAATAGGCTAAAATATTTGGTTATAGAGTAAACAGCCCATCATTGTTGCCTATATTATATCACAACGTAAGTCATTTAGTCAATCGAAGGGAGGGTTATATAATAATAGACTACGGTATGTTAGGTTTTCAGAACCACGACCCTACTCCTACCCGATAGTCAGAACTACAACCCTACTCACACCCGATGGTCAGAACTACGACCCTACTCGTACCCGATAGCCCCCCCCCCCCCCAGGGGCTCACATCTTGAGGGACGTGGGTTGGCGACCACGGGACCCTAGCTGAGTCCGGAATTGCTTCCACTTACTTGTGCCGGGCTCCTCTCCCTCTTCTTTCCTTCCTTGGTCAACTCTTGTTCTTTTCCGACCCCTACGGTATTAGGGTATCCGAGGCCTAGGGAGTCTTTCACTTTCCCGCCTTAATTGGCCCTTGTCTCATCTTTCCTGATCCCTCCTTCTTCGAGGGGTTAGACCTCTTGTTTTCTTTTCATTATATTTCCTTTTCTCTTTAACATTCCCGCACTGTTTTTGTTACTTGGCTCCCCGTGAATCTAAAATCCCTTTAGCGATTTTTTTCACTACATTTTGTAGGTATTTTTAATCTACGTTGTATTTTGTAAGTTTTTTCGATCTAAATTGCATTTCGCGATTTTTTAACCTCAATTGCTTTTTGTAAAGATAGACAATTTAATTGCTGTTTAGTAAGTCATTCAATGTAGGAGCAGGGCATTTTAGTGAGTATTTTGAATTTCAATTGCATTTTGTAAGTATTTTCAACCAAAACCACATTTCGCAAGAATTTTAAATCTCAATTGCATTTTGTGTGGTGGGCATTTTGCAAGTATTTTGATTCTCAATTGCATTTTGTGGGTATTTTGAATTTAAATTACATTTTGTCAAGTATTTTCAATCTAAATTGCATTTTGTAAGTATTGTCAATCCAAATGAGTAGTTTGAATCTACCGTACATTTTGTAAGCATTTTCAATTTCAATTAAATTTTGTAAGTATTTTGAATTTCAATTGCACTTTGTGAATATTTTGGATTGGAAATGGAATGTTTCAATCTGAATTGCATTGTGTATTTTCAATTTCAATTATATTTTGTAAGTATTTTGAACCTCAATTGCATTTTGTACGTATTTTTGATCTCATTTTCATTTCGTAAGTGTTTTGAATTTCAATGGCATTTTGTAAGTATTTCGACTCTGCATTGCATTTTGTATGTATTTTGAACCTAGCCTACATTTGTGCGTATTTTTCAATCTATTCCTTTTGTGAATCTTTTCGTTCTAAATTCCCTTTTGTAAGAACATTTTGTGAGATGTTTCAATCTGAGTTCCTTTTTGTAAGTATTTTCCCTCTCAATTTTCGTTCTGGTTTCCATTTCATTGTCATTTTCGCTATCACCCAGATCATTAGGGGCCGATAACCTAGATGTTAGGCCCCTTAAAACAACAATTATCATCATCATCAGTATCCGATAGCCAGAGACACGACCCGACCCGTCTTTATCGCTTACATTGAGATGGAGTCGGCTTATTATCCTAGTATTTATTTAGCGTATGATGCTTCATTTGACAATCGTTGAAATGTATTACATATAATTGCTATTACAAAATAAAAATTAATATATACATATTTATATACATGGATGTAAAGTATTACAGACATAATAACTGGGATGCACGCATACACACACACACACACACACACACACTGCTGCAGATTCTGATATTTCATCACAAGCTGATGTCTAGTCCTTCCAACCAAGTGAGTGCCGTAGGGGTTACTTGATGTAGCTCCTCCACAGGCCCAGTGAATGCCCGCAGAGGACATTCTTTCACGATGTGGCTGATGGTTTGCATTTCAGCACCACAGTTGCAGGAAGGAGACTCCAACCACCCCCATTGGTGTAGTGCAGAAGCAGTTCTTCCAACGCCGCAGCGTATCCTGTTTAGTCTGGTCCAGATGGTGCGCGGGAGGTTGAACCCAGGAGGTTTTGCTGTTGGGTCATCGATGTTGATTAGACCATGTGGGTGTAATCTGGCCCATTCTTGCTTCCATGCTTCGTCAGGTCTAAATGGTATGTCAGCTAGATTCCTGGCCGTCTTCCAGGCAGGTTTCCGGGATTTCAGTCTTGCTACGTCGTTTTCATCTGCATCCTGGTGGATGGGAAGAGAGCTGTTCATCATCACCTTAGTCCATAATCTGACAAGGGCATTTTGTCGTCTGATGTGAGGAGGTTGAATGTGGCTCAGTACGGGTAACCACTGTACAGGAGTAGGGTGCAGGGTGCCAGATATGATTCTCATTGTGTGGTGTAGCTGGACGTCGACCAGACGAGTATGGGAACTATTCAGCCATACAGCAGAACAGTATTCAGCTGAAGAATATACTAGTGCTAAAGCAGTTGTTCGCAGTGAATTTGCATCTGCACCCCATGATGTTCCAGCTAGTCTTCCCAGAAGGTTGTTACGACTTTTCAGTTTAGCTGCCAGTTTCTGAAGGTGATTGCGATAGGTTAGAGATCTATCTAAAGTTACGCCAAGGCTTTTGGGGGTAGCATTATATCGCAGTGTGTGATTTCTGAACCTGACTGTCGGTTGGTAGTTTGCATTCCTGTTACTGAGGTGAAACGTAGCTACTTCTGTTTTCAGAGGGCTAGGTGTCAATCGCCACTTTGTGAAATAATCGTCCATCTTCTCAAGATCCTGGGATAGGATTTCTTCAGCTTCACTGAAGTCTGCTCTTTGTAAGGTGAGGTTGATGTCATCTGCATAGATGAACTTGCGAGATGTGGTTTCTGGAAGGTCGTGTATGTATAAATTGAAGAGAATGGGAGACAGCACTGAACCCTGTGGCAAACCGTTGTTGAGTTTGTGAAAACGACTGCGGACATGTGAGATCAGCAGGAACTCCGATGACTGCGGCCTGATGTACTTTCTTTTCATAATATTGTGCTCTCTTTCACCTCATTTGTGATCCTACTCAAGCTCTTGATCACAACGCTGCAGAATACCTACTTCAGTATGGTAAATGAACCAACAGGTACCGATTTAACCTATGCCAAGGTCCATGGATCCCGTTTTGAACTGATCTGTAGGATTATTGCCGGTACTTAACAGGTATCTCAACCGGAGTGTTTTTGGGTGTTGTTTTCTTACTTTCTGCTTGTATGTTTGGGGAATAATATGTAGTCTACCAATGTTCTTTGCATGTTTGGAATTCAAGAAATTTAACCAAGGCACCTTAGGTCCAAATCTATTTTCTCATAGAATGTAAGAAGATGGCGTAACAACGAGACCAATGTTGCCCTAGTAATTAACTATATATAAAATAAACTATCTTTGAAATCCCATTTCTAAAGCTGAACAAATATGGCACACAACCTTTGCCAAAGATCCATCAAAAAGCATATAAAGCAAGGCACACACACACAGTTCAAACCAGGTAGCTTACACTTACAGTGCCGTATTTTTTTAGACAGATCTCTCTTTCTTTTCTAAGAGAGTTGACAAAATAACCCCCGCCTTATCAAATAAACAGAGCAAAAGCTATGAAGATGAGGCAAGCAAGCGCAAAGTAGCTCGTAAGTAGGTTATATCCTCAGGGAGGCAATGCAGTTTAAAGTTAGGCAGGGATGAACGGCTGGCATGAGCTATACTGTAAATATCTAAACACTGAAGCTGATTTTCTCAGTATTCTTCCCATGATACCGTTAGATTTAGCAAACAGTCAAATATACATAGCACAATTAACTTTGATTAATTCAACAGCTGGAATATAAATATATACAAATATATTGGTGTTATTCCTATAATTCTATAATAATGTGACGTGTCACCACACGGTGCGGCAGATCCAAACTCATGGTCCCATGTTCATTGAACTCGACTGGCCGCGTGGCGCTGTGGTAACGTTATCCCCTGCTGGTCCCAAGGTTGCAGGATCAAATCCTTGCGCAGGCAGTTCACATTTGAGGGTGCTTAACTACGAGGTAGCCGTGTCAGTAGATTTACTAGCACGATAAAGATCCCTTTCCGGCACCCCGGCATCTCTAAAAGTCACAGTATTCAAAGGGATATAAAATCAATAACATTATTATTACTATTATTATTATTATTATTATTATTATTATTATTATTGTACTCTGATGTTATTTATGTACAGTAGAGGTCGCTGACAAACAAGCTCACTAACTCTTTCATGATACCACTTCATTAGCCCCAATGGCCACCTAGTAGCAACGTGTTTGATTGATCAACTTAGGAGTAATTGAAATATTAGAAGCAATCCTTCAGTGTTATCCAGGTAATCTATTGTTAGCTTTTCAGACATCCAACTTAGCCCCCTCCCCCCTCCATTTATGTGTGAAGAGTTTCATTAAGTGTATAAATAATTCATGTAACTTATTTCAGGCACTAGGAAATTAATTATAACTCCCCGCCCAATCTTATTGGACACTCGTGTTGACCGACTGAAAAGCTTCTAATAGGCTAATAAGAGTTTAAATATTTTTCCGTTCACACAGATATGGGTTGCACAGTTTCCTCTTCAGAATCAACCTGCTCTAATAGAATGACTGGTTTTGTCAATTGGCTTCACTGGTTTTGAAGGGAGACCCCTTAGTCAATCGTAAGTGTTGGGTGTAGATACAGTTACTTGATTTAGAGACTATGAACTTCCCGTGCCTTTGAGTGCGGGTGGGATCAGTGCGTAAACATGTTATTTTAAAGTGTGCGGACTGTGATGGTTGCCTGAGGGATGAACTGAAGGTACCAGCTGTGAAAAAAGTGTAGTGGTTTGTATATAAAAACATTGTTTGTTTTCTTCATTGCCTATAAACAACAAAGCGAGTGTAGATACATTGTTTGCTGACTCATGACAACATCAGACATAACATAGTTATTATTACTTGAGCAATAGTTTATTTGCTTGCAAGTTTAGTCAAATTTTAACTTCAACTTGGACACCGAAGAACATCGCCCGAAAATAGCGTCCCCTCAAATATTTCGAGTCTGAATTCACGTATTATGTTTAGTTCGCCTTTATCATAATTTGAATTTGAATTTGAATGTATTCATATATAACTGCCACTGAGGCTAAAGAGCCCCTTTATGTAGCGTATACAATGTTCTGGATTGAAGTTATGTAATAAAAAAGATTAAATTTATAAACTAAACCTAGCTTAACAACTAAGAAAAACCAAATATAAAATATACTTATAAATAAACGAGCCAATTAGCAGACACTTCATACAAAATGAATTATACAAATTAGAATATAATAATTAAATAAAGAACCAACCTAATGTATTATATCTATTAAAAGAAAACAAATTATAGTACGGTAACAAAGGGTACAATTTTTATGTAAGTATAATATGATCTATTATTAAAACAATTACATGAGTGACATGATTACTAGAACTACTATCAATTCCACGGAAGTTGTATCTTGGATACTAAAAATATTATAGAAAGCTGTATGGCACGGATATATTTCCAAAATTTTGTATGGAATATTTATATTTTTGATTCGTATTCCTTCAGGAATCTTGATATTAGGTATTTCTTGAGTTGAGTAGTGTTAACAGAGTTTGTAAACGAGTGAAGGTGGAATGTATTAAAGAGCCGTGAAGCTGTGCAAAGGAATGATTTATTGTATTTAGTTGTACGGTTGACAGGAATCTGTAGAGTGGAATCAGTAAATCTATTTTCTCTGTGATGGACGGAGTTCATTGGTTAAAACAAATTATAGAGATAACCAGGGGTTTTTGTACACAATATTTTCTGGGTTAGAATCGCAATTGACAGTTGCCTACGTTCACGAAGTTTCAACCACTGCATTTGCACTTAATAAGTTGTAATGTGTACATCACGCCTGACGTCTAAGATGTAACGAACGCATGCATTTTGAACTCTCTGTAATTTTATGTTAAGTGTTTCTGATAAGTCGTTATACACTACTGATCCATATTCGATGATAGGAAGTATCAAAGTTTGGATTAAAAGCTTGCGCATTTTTGACGGCTTGTAAGGGATATTCGGAGGTAGAGAGACGGACTTCGCACGCCTCATCTAAAATGAATTGTGGATTTTCTTTTAGTATCGAACAGTACTCTCTCTTTCTCTCCTACTGTGTTTTCGGTCGTGTGAAGGAGGGCAGTGATGAACTGTGGTAGAAAATAATATGTTCTTAACTACACTTAATGCAAAGAAGTGCTCTACTAAGCACTGCTACCCACAGAGACGACTTGCTGAATTATAAAATCATAAAACCTTACTTACCTCAAAATAGATTTTCAGTTACCTAGTTCTACTATTGAACCCACGAATGAGTACAATCATGTATGTGAACCATTAACACAGTTTAACTGTAACCATTTTAAAAGATGACTCATTATGAGCCTTGAGGCACACAATTAAAAGAAATATAACATTTGTTTAAATGAAACGTCATTAAAACGTTAAGCTCCATTGTTTTTTCACGCGACTACACTATTGTTGTGGCAAGCAAGAGAGGCCCGTGCTTCCGTCTGGAAATTGGAGCTCCCGAAGAACCTCTCTAGTCCAAACTAATTGGGACTGAGGCCTATTCTGATTGGCAAAACATCCAGATTAACGGAGTTAATTTATAATTAATATAATAAGGCTAATTTGGTTTTAAAATTCTCATAAAATCCCTAATTGAACATGAATACATTTCTAAAACCATAGTCGATATCCTAAAAACCGTTGCTATCAAAGATGTGGTTTCTAGAATGGCTGAAGCACAAAGCAATGGCAAAATTTAGTTGTGCTCAGTTGTTGTAACCTGCATTAAATACAAGTCCATTTTAGTGTGACTTTTTTGATGATTATCAATTTTCCTTTTCAAATTTTGGGTCCGGATTATCCGGGGTTTGGGACTGGCGAGGTTTCACTTAGCGGAGTTGCAATGTGTATTCAGAAGGATGATTGTCGATGAAACGTGACAGCTGCTATATCACACTCGCGATATCTTCAGTGTTGCCTTGTTGACAAGGCGTGGCTTGCCTGCTGTGGCCAAGGTTCCTGACGCAGTCAGTCGGCATTTGAGGGTGGGCAAATGTGAGGGAGCCGTATCAGTAGATTTACTGGCACGTTAAAGTTCCCCTTAAGGGCGAAATTCTGGCACCACGGTGTCATTAAAAGCGACAGTAGTTTAAAGGGACGTAAAATCCATATCCTCATTATAAAATAATTCCAATTAATGGAATATGTGAAAAAATAACCTGAAATAAATTCCATGCGATTAATATGGACTATTGAAGGAGTTTTGCACTTAGGCCCTGGATTTGCCCTCGGAAAAGGAAAAGTTAGGTTAGCTTAGGTTAGGTTAGGTTTCGTTTTTGTTCGGTTTACTAAAGAGTGTGACCCCTTTCGTTCATACCCTCGCACAACCTTGCCCGATTACCTGGATGCCATAGAGTATGTCATACCAATCTCTCTCTTTTCTTCGTTAGCAGTCGCTAAAAACATCTCGTGTACTCGTGTTAATGCCTCATCATTTTGTTACTCAATCTACGCATCTCATCTTTATCATTCTCCTGTAACAACACATTTTAAATGTTTCTATTCTCATCTTTTCTGCTGCGTTAACAGCCTAAGATTCACTTCCATAGAGTGCCTCGCTCAAGACAAAGGCTTTCAAATATGACTTTCTAATACCTAGATCTCTATTTAATCGTTTCATTTCTACATAACCACCTCATTCTCCATCCAAGATAATCTGTTCAGCTTATTCGAACCTTGGCCTACCTCTATAGTTCTTCCACTTCAACTAGGTTAGGTTAGGTTAAGTTAAGTTATTGACAACCATTTTAAAACTTTTTTCGGAGGCAGATGACCTCGTAATTCCTCCCCTTAAATCAACAATAACTAACTAAACCTTTTTGATCACACCTCGCAGATTAGGTTAGGTTAAGTTAAGCAATGACCGCCATCTTGTTAGGTTAGGCTAGGCTAAGTTAAGCTACGGCCACCATCTTGGAGGAAGGAGGGGCTACGGCTGCCATATGGAAATTCTTTGAAACATTTTGATCATACCTTGTAGGTTAGGTTAGATTAAGTTAAGCTATGGCCACCATCTTGTTAAGTTAGGCTAGGTTAAGTTCAGCTACGACCGCCATCTCGGAGGACGTTAGGTCAAGTTAAGCTATTGGCAACCCTTCCTCAGCCATAGTCACCACCATCTTTCGTTGACCGACTCTCAGACACACCCTCCCCTCCCAATGAGAGCATCCACCCACCGAGATTTTCACTTAGAAGGGCGGAAATGATAACCGCCATATTGAAACATTGTAATCACACCTCGTAGGTTAGATTAGGTTAGGTTAACGTAGGTTAGGTTAGGATTGGTTAGGTAAGGTTAGGTCTATATCCACCATCTTGGAGCATCTTGGTTACCCCTCGTAGGTTAGCTTAGGTTAGGTTAGGTTAGGTGAGGTTACGTTAGGTTAAGATAGCTTAGGCTAGGTTAGGTTAGGTTAAGTTAAGCTATTGACAACCATCTTGTTAGGTTAGGCTAGGCTAAGTTAAGCTACGGTCGCCATCTTGTTAGGTTAAGTTAAGCTATGGCCGCCATCTTGTCTTGGGGGTGTCACCCTTCCATATAAGAGCATCCACTCCCAAGTTTTGCACTTATGCCCTTGACTTGCCCCGAGAAAGGTAAGGTTTTGATCACACACCGTAGGTTAAGTTAAGTTAGGTGAGTTCAGGTTTGGCTAGTTTATGTTAAGCTATGGCCGCCATCTTTAAATTCTTGCAAACGTTTTGATCACGCCTTGTTGGTTAGGTTAGGTTAGGTTGAGTTAAGCTATGACCGCCATCTTGTTAAGTTAGGTTATGTTAAGTTCAGCTACGGTCGCCATCTTGTTAGGTTAAGCAAGGTTAAGTTAAGCTACGGCCGTCATCTTGTTAGGTTAGGCTAGGTTAAGTTAAGCTATTTGCCGCCATCTTGAAATTCTTTCAAACTTTTTTTTATCACACCTTGTTGGTTAGGTTAGGTTAAGTTAAGCTATGACCGCCATCTTGTTAGGTTAGGTTAAGTAATGCTATGGCCGCCACCTTGTTAGGCTAGCTAGGTTAAGTTAAGCTACGGTCGCCATCTTGTTAGGTTAGGCTAGGTTAAGTTATGCTACGGCCGCCATCTTATCAGGTTAGGTTAGGTTAAGTTAAGCAATGTCCACCATCTTGAGCGGAGGGAGGTGGTGTAGGGTATAGAACCCCTGCAAAACCACTACTACACTGTTTTTGTCCTACGGGTAAAGGAATTGTTCTTGAGATAAAGGGCATACAGACCTTATGTTTGAGCCAACGTAAAACTTTTTCTGATTCCTAGTTTAAAAAATATATTCTACTTTCAAATTAGATTTTATTAATTTATAAAAATAAAATGTATTATTCTAGAAACATACAACTTTCTACAATTTCTAGTTGAAAGAATATAGCCTACGGTACTTTCCAAATATTTATATTTTTTTGCAAAAATCAAAAAACACAATGTTTGTCCTAGGAATAAGAGGCATTGATACCTTTCGATTGTGCCAATAAACAACTTTTTACGATTTCTAGTTTAAAATATATAGCCTACTTTCCAAATAACAAAATATTGCAACAATTTAAAAATACAATGTTTTATTCTAAGAATAAAGGGTATAGAGACCTTTAGTTGAGGCCGACATACAACTATCTACAATTCCTAGTTTAAAAACTATAGGCTACTTTCTAAACATTTTTGCAAAAGTCTAAAAAATTCATCAATTTTGAGTTTTACACTTAGGCCCTTTGGCAAAATTAAAAAGTAAACGTCCATCTTTAAAGAGAGCGTTACGCCCTTTCATTTAAGCCCTCACATGACTCTTGACCATTATTGGTTCGAGAGAACGCCCAGCCTTGCCCCTGGATGTATTGCGGGTTGCATGTTTTTTACCCCTGCGTTCGGAGCCCCACTGTATCACTACCGACGTGCGTTGACGATCGTGGAACTTCAGCAGTCTCTTTCATTAATCCTACTTACTTGTGCCGTGACCCTCTCCACATCCTTCCTGTTAACCTCCCTTGATTAACTTTAGTTTACTTCTGAATAAGACGGTATAGTTAGAGTGGTGGGGAGCCGGAGTTCTGGTGTAGAAACCCCTCCCTTAACTGTGCAGAGCTCAAGGCGATTGCATGCAGAGATTTTAAGCATTAACACGCGATGTCGACAGCACGACGGGCGACGAGTGACTGCTGTCGCTGTTCCTCCACCACTGAAACGTAACTGGAAATCTGTCTGGCCAGAGCGGTCATCTTGACCTTCAAATCTCACCACATACCGTCCATACTGTACGCAGAGAGGCCTCATTACCTTCTCTCAAACCGTAGTATTTTCAAACGCTTCAATGTTTTATATTTAAAGTGTGAGGAGAGAAGGTGTAAAGATCTCGGATATACAGTACGCTCTTCACATAAGGCCACGGCCGCCTCCTACACAAATGTTAGCCTACATGTGGCAGTATTACGAGAGATAGAGGCAGGACTATGAGGTGTGAGAGTTAGTTGTGAACGCTAAGAATGAATTCCTATGTCGAAAACCAGACTTCGCCAAACAGCCCAATTCAAGCACGTTACAACCGTATTCTTCCCTGACCCAGCCTGTGGCAGTATCTTCGAGCTACTAACAGAGCTTCCGCTTACAACCGATCTGTGTATGATGACGTAATATATGAGGGTCATTCAAAAAGAAACGGGCCTGAGGCTATAAAATGAAAACCGCTAACTGGGGGCGACGGTGCGGTCCCTATGAGAGCGCTGAGGTACCAAACTCTCCACTAGAGGCACACGGGCACGCAACTATGTGACGACAGAGGGAGAACGTTCCCGCGTCGGCCGTCCACTGCACTCAGTCGTGTGGAAACCAGTGACATGGAGGCTTCAAAAGAAGAGCAACGGGGTGTAGTGCGTTTCCTGATAGCGGAAATTCATTGAAGAAGGGCACAAGTGTGCGGAGAGCACTGCCTGTCCGTGGCGAGGGTTAAGGCTGGTTCACAATTGCCCCGGGAACGAGAACCAGAACGAGAACGTAAACGAGAACGCGAAGCTTCCCGGGGCCCCGGTTCACAATTAGCCCGGGAACGTGAACTTGTGCATGCGCGCGCAATCAGCTATAGCGCAATAATACGAGGCACGTCCAGAAAGTAAGTTCCGTTTGGTAATAAAATTAAATTTTGTACAGATACAGAAAAAGTATTTATTGCACAACATTCTACACCTCTTAAACTACTTTTCCACATAACTGCCGAACTTTTGCAGGCATTTGTCATAGCGTGGCACACGTTTTTGGATACCTTATTCATAGAAGTTTGCCGCCGATCCGTAAACGAGAGTGAAGACTCCCCTGTAAGATATCCTACTGTTTGGCCACCACTGTTAGGCAAATTGCGTGCTTACCAGGAGAACTGCGTATGTTTAGGAGTTCTCCTGACCACATACGCAATTTGCCTAACAGTGGTGGCCAAACAGTAGGATATCTTACAGGGGAGTCTTCACACTCGTTTACGGGTCGGCGGCAAACTTCTATGAATAAGGTATCCAAAAACTTGTGCCACGCTATGACAAATGCCTGCAGAAGTTCGACAGTTATGTGGAAAAGTAGTTTAAGAGGTGTAGAATGTTGTGCAATAAATATTCTTTCTGTATCTTTACACAATTTAATTTTATTACCGAACGGAACTTACTTTCTGGACGTGCCTCGTATTAAAACAATCAGCAAGCGCCCATAATAGTACATTATGCAACGAGCCTATAATGGCTATAATTAAGACACGAGTATTTTTATAAAACGAGCGTATGCGAGTGTTATAATTTCCATACGAGTGTCGTAATTACCATTAAAGGCGAGTTGCATACGACTGTTTATGTTCGACGATAATTATAACTTTATTATATGTTTTAACATATATTCATAAATATCTGTCGAGAGTCAGCCACTTGAATTTTGTGATCGGAGAGCGAGCGCTGGGTATAATATCTCTGTCTTTCAAGATCTCTGAACGACCGACGCGTGCGCTCTGTGTGCTTGCAATGCCATATTATGCAGGCCATATGTTTACATCTGCCGTCACTCAGTAATATTGTCGCCGGAGTCGTTTGAAGGCAATGCGCTGTGTAGAAATTAGGGTTGGTGATATTAAGGTACAGTGCTATTTCTTGTCTCACATTCGCCAGTTTATTTACGCGAACATATGGACGGTGCGTATTCCATGTCGGTAATTTATTATAGTTCGATGTTGTGTTTATGTCCGACATGTTGGATTTTTAGCGCATGCGCGAAGGTATCGTTACCTAATTGATCAATGAACGAGCTCTGATTGGCTGGAGAAACTGTATCGTAATGAAAAACAGTGTTATAATGACCATCATTATGATACAGTTTTCTGACACATAATAGTGAGGGTCGAACATAAACACTAATTACACAACTGAAATGCTTCAGAGGGTTATAATAAGGTTATAATAACTTTATTAAACACACACTGGGCGCTTTAGAGAAGCAAGTTTAGAAAGCGCATTCACAGGTTATGTTTACATCGCTGGCTACTCCTTCCGTACTGCGCATGTGCATGTACAACGTTTCTGATTGGCTCCGGGAAACTCCGAGAACGTCAAACATGAAACTTGACCTTGTTTCCCGTTGGCCTTCCCGGGCTACTTTTAGCTTCTCGTTCCCGAAGATTGGTTGTGAACTGACCCATAAGGTAGCGTGCATTTCAACTTCCTTCTCGTTCCCGTTCTCGTTCTGGTTCTCGTTCCCGGGCTATTGTGAACCGGGCTTTAAGGCGTGGCACAAGCAATTCAGGGAAGGACGGATGTCGTTGGCCGATGATGCACGGTCTGGAGCGCCACACCGCATTACCAATGGCATTGTCCAGCAGGTGGATGCTTTCATAATGCAAGATCGGAGAGTTGAGGTAGCAGTCATTGCTGCAGAGATTGGAGTGAATGTCGGAAGTGTTCACGCCATCATTAAGGACCAATTACAATTTCGCGAAAAGTGTGCCCAATGGGTGCCTCACAGTCTTCAACCAGCACAGGAAACATGTTGAATGGGACTCTCTCTCTGGAACATCTGCTGCGCTATGCCAAGGAAGGGAATGCATTCCTGGCACGAGTGGTCGCAGGAGACGAGACATGTTGCCATCACTTTGAACCCAAGTCAAAACGAAAAAATTCGCCGGTGGAAGCATGCAGGCTCACCGCCACCCAAAAAGACCAAGGCCGTCCGCACGAGTACGGAGAAGGTTATATTCAGCTACCTCTTTGACCTCCTTCTTATCGACTTCCTGCAGCATGGGACAACGGTGAATGGGCAGCGATACTCGCAAACCTTGACCTCCCTTCGCACAGCGATACTTCTCTCGGCTATTTGGCTGAGTGTGTGTATGCAGTTCGGATGACACCTGTCTTGACGCAATGTAGCCATGGAAAGACAAACACAAATGTGGAGCAAAAAGTCCAGAAGCGTAGATGGTTTGCGTTTTGTATAAAGCCAGCAACATCCCACACTCTCTAGTACATGTTGAAAATACCTTGTCTTCTCACTAGTTGCAGTGATGTGAGAACAGAAAGACGATTGGGCGATTCTCCAATAAAAATAATCATTGCAGAAATTTAGGCACTCATCTGGTATAAACAGACAATTTGGGGACAAACAAATTTGACAAAATTGAATATAACGGTGAAAGTGTCAACAAAACTAAGAAGCTAGCTATTGTAAGTCATTCTAGACCATAATAATTACCGTAAGAATTTCTGGTTTAGAAATTCCCATGCATACCATATATGGGATACTAACAAGTCCTGCAACCAATGAATCAATCATGGAATTTCTCCAAAATTTGCCATGCAGGATAAAACTGTCACATATCATGAGATGAAGAGAACAATATCTAGACTACTAATAACCTGCCTTCCAGAAATCTAGAAATAAACTAGTATAAAATGCTCGCTCACTTTATACCCTCCAAAGAAAAGAAGGCTTCTATAAGCATTCTAGAGGTTGTAATAACTTAAGTACTATAGCAGCTTGAGTATACGAAGGATCTGAAATTCTGCGCTGATGCAACCGGTCATCCGTGTCATCTAGCCGAAATATCTGCAGTATATAGCCAATATGTCTACATGGAACGTTGGGTAGAGAACGGAAATCGTTCTGATGGATCCTGCGCAAGGGCGTAATATCTGAAGACTTCGCTAGAAATACAGCAGCTGGTAGGAATACTACATTGAGGAAGAGGTCATGCAAACAGCAAGCAAACAATTCAAACAACTTCTCTTCTCGCTTTGAAGCCATTCTTGAGACGCAAGTCAAGTACAGTGCAAGTAAAGTCCGTGCATTATAGCTACTCACTTATCCATGTGGCCTAATATATTGGTTTAGCGACCTCACACAAGCAGTCAGGTCACACTGTCAAAATGTTGCATGCATCGCCCTAACGCAGCCGCAGAGTAATTTCTCCTACCTCCAATAAATGGAGGAATGGGGTTATAAAACAGCTATGCATGACCCGGGGCAGTATATCCTCACCAAGATACAGGAAGTCACTTATTTTGCACCATCTGTGGCTCGGATGTAGGTGCAACTCCACTCCACCTAAGCACAATAGACAAAGAGCAAGATCACAACTAAGACACCACAGCTGAAAGAACAGATCAAAGGAAAACAAGAATTACATGGCACAAATCCTTCTCACCTTGCAAACACAGAAGCAGATGCAGAGCTAAGGGAACGTATCATCCACCCAGGTTTCCTCTAGGAGGAAATAGAAATATTATAAGATAGAAATAACGGGGAATCTTTCTATAGCAGTGGGCATGAGGTTTCACGACCCGTATTTTAGAATATTTTAGGAACAATTCACCTGAAGAATCGGATAGACATGTCGCACTCTTCCTATCTTAATGTGATGTGTGTCTTTAAAAGTAAATTATCAGAAGTTGGTATAGAAAACGCTAAGGAGTATGTTTCACAAAACTCAAGCTCTTTAACCAGAGGTAGGTAGAAGCTGTGGCTTGAGTCAATATATTCCAAATCGTCTCAATAGTACGGGAAAATCCTTGCATTTATTGAAAAATCAACAGGGATATACTGCATGTATTTGTTTAAAAAGTGAATTTAAAGAAATTAACAAGAGGATAGGCCCCACCAAAACCGTGTCGCGTCCATCCCGCATAACAGTAAACCTGAGTGGATGGTCTACACACATGGGGCGCTCACATGTAACTGATCGTGCATTCAAAAGAAGGAGAATATTACCAGCAGCAATTACGAATTGCACTCTGAATTCATACGTACGTAAATATCGACAATCTGTTTTAAAAATGCGTTTAAACATATAAACAAGAAGCCCGCATATCAGTATAGCCAGGTGAGTGGTTTATGAACATGGTAAGAAAACTGGTGAGATCCCTTTGGCGATGACGGCGGACATTATAACTAAGTGATGCTGCATTGAATTACAACGGGTGAGCTAGTAATAATTTATTACTGAGGTTGAAGATACAGACATTTTCATGCACAGAATGTGTGTTTGAGTCCTCAGTAGTAGAGAGACTGTGCCGGTTCTGTCCAAATTTGGGCATGCGCACTCACTGCTCCAACCCGGCGGTGCTCGGGCTGTTCTCACAGTTCCTAGAAGGTGATAGCTTGGATATTGGTGATGAGAAGATGGTAGCTGATTATTGATTATTGGCTGTCGATTCACAATTAACAATCAACTACTAGGTCATCTGCCCAAGATTTATGAAAATAGCCTATATATCTCGAAACAATAATCGGAGTGCTCAAACGTAAGGTCCCTGTCCCCTCTATAACTAGGACGCTTTCTTTCTAACTCTACGATAAAACTACCCCAACCCACGTTATAGCGGGTTTTCTTTTGCATTTATGTGGGTTAACAGGTTCGTTGTGGTAGTCACGGGAGGTGTGGTTGAAGGGTCTTTCTTAGGCAATGCGCCTTAGGGATGATCGTTTAGGAGTGACCAGCGGAGACGAGCAATTGGCCGAGCAGGGGTATCTTTAGTTGGTCGACCAAGATGGAGGCGGTTATGCATGTGGTTAGGGAGGGAACTGTTAGGGTTGCCTAGCGGGGATACCGTTAGTCGGTTGACCAAGGATGGTGACGGTCACGTGTGTGGGATAGGGCAAGGGTTGGGTAGGGTAGAGTATTTTTAGAAGTCCTTTTTCATGGTTGTTCTATGCAAATTCATGACTGGAGGTCACAACCTTAACCTCCCATCACCTAGTCTAAACTAAAAGACATGGATGAAGCGTGGTCATCATATTGGAGGAAGAGGAGTTGGGGTAGAACAAACGAGCTGACGCAACAGGATGCAAGGTGTAGAGTTACAGGAAGCAAATTCATGCGGAACATTATTCTTGTACAGACAAGAAGAATCTTGTAAGGATGAAGCATATGACGTCATAACAGGAAGCGAGGTTTACAGTTACCGGAAGCAGGTGTATGAAACATGGTCATTGTAGAGACACGATGGTGTTAGTGAAACATGAACCAACTTGTCAAGGCATAAGAGCGCTGCATGAGCAGACATTTGATGCAATGCAGGTGAGAACGCTGTATCAACAGAAATTTTACACGTAGAGATGTTCAAAATCTTACGAAAGCGTCAGCAAACAGGATGCAACTTGTCATGCCGTGGGAACTGTCTGCGCAAGCGCTCAATCAAGGGTATAAAAGGCGGGGTAGGTGAAGGCGTCTTATCGCTTTATAATTGAACCTGGTGTGTGACGTTTCACCATGTAAGCCATATACAAGTCTGATTTTGAAAATCAACTTTTTGAAGTGACCAACTGCACTTAATTGTTCATGGTAATCTGTTTTGATTTTTTGGTAATAAACTTTTAAGCCTTACACTTGAGTTCTTTTATTTATTGTTCTATTTTGTTTATAGTTGACAACAAAGGACTTTGTATAGAGTGAAAAGCTAACGGAGTTTTCAACACCTCTGGAGGAACAAAAGAAGGAATACATATTACCACCTTTTTATTGTGAAGGTAAACACTTTTTATGCCGTTATGGTGTTATGATGATAACTTTTAAGCTCTAGATTTGAACTCTTTTATTTACTGCTTTATTTTGTATATAGATAACGACAATAACATGAATCCTGTGTATAGAGTGAGAAGTCAAAGGAGGTTTCTTATCACTTCTACAGGAAGAACTGAAGGAAGACTGGTATCCACATATTATTGCTAAGGTAAGTTCTTTATGAACTTTTATGGTCTTATGTTTGTAAATTTTAAGCATTAGATTTGAATTATTTTAGAAACTGTTCTTCCATTTGTTTCTTTTACAGAACTGCAAGGAAGTTTGCAAGGCAGTTGCTAGAAGCTGAGAGAAGTGACATAATATACATTTCACCCCGCTGATCCTTGTGCTCAACCAAAGGCGAGAGTAAAGATAAGTATATCCTTTTAAGCAAAATGGCATACACAACCAAGAACCAGCAGTGGGAAGCACTGTGATTCAAGACTCGGGTGTGTTCGGGGAAAATTGATAATGTTAATAGTAGTATTGTTCCCAAAGATATTTTGGAATCTTACTACCCTATCTTTTCTGAACAAATACACATCCACTTGGGTTTGAACAAGGCATTAAAGGAAAACATGGAACTAGTGTGCGACTTTCAGTATACAAAGAATGATATTGAGATTAGGGAAACAATTCCATTTATGTACAAAGACGCAAGAGTTGCTCGTATCTATTAATTTGGAAGAGTGGTAGGAGACACATGGTGCAAACTCTTTGGTGGCTGAATTTGATGAATAGCAGGACGGACCCAGCGGTCTTGCTTTAGAAAAAAAAAAATACCAACATATCAATATACGTAAATGTAACCCTCTCAACAGTTATATCCCTCTACCACCAGCAATTGCGTGCCTAAAAGCGGTGGTAAATATTGAAAATAGGGATAATGACTGCTATCTAGGGTGTATCGTTGCCTATTTGCAACCGGTACAAGACAACAGACATAAGTCTAGAAGGTATAAAGACACATTTAACATGTTAAAAAATACTCTAAAGTTTTAGCCGCGTGACATTTCCTGTGGAATTAACCATGATCCATAGGTTTGAATTGGTTAATCCCGACTATTCCTCCATGGCCTGGGAAGAGAGGACATTATCGGCCTTTTATGCGCTACCAAAAAGAGAAGACACAACTCCACATTCACCCTTTTGTTTTTGTCTGAGGAGTATTTGAATCACTATTGCTTAGTTAAAAAATTAAGAAGATTGGTTAGTAGTTAATTGTCAAAACATGTACATAAAAATTATGTTTGCGACAGATGTCTGCAATATTTTGTAAGTCCCTCTCTTTTAGAAAAGCCTACGGTTGATTGTAACACACAGGATGCGGTGAGACTGGTTTCACTACAAGGGAATGACGCTCTGCTAAAATTTACAGCCATTCACAAGCGTGATACGGTCCCATTTGCTGTTAAAGAAGGTGAGGAATGTTGGTAAGACAGTGGAGGCCGAAATGCTGTTACCAGGGTGTTTTACCTGATACGGGTACAGAGAGAAAATAAAAGCTGCTGTTATTGCATAAGCAATTGAAGCAAGGCGGCATCATTGTTGTCGTCGGCATTGGCAACATTCTAATCTGGCTATATCTCTCGGCGCGAGGTAAGACAAAGTTGAAGGAACATGTGTCTCAATTGCAATTGTTACGAAGTACTTAAGGGTTAATTTTTAGCTTAGGACATAAGTCTTCAGTCTGTTCATGACTGTCTGAATTCCACCCTTCGTTGCTTTGTATTGAGGCAGCTCACAGCTGTGTCAGTGTTGATATTTTTCCCTGTCACTCAGATTTTCAATTATCAGTTATCAGAATACTGTTATTATGACATATTCACACGTTTCAGTTCAGAATGTTCTTTACATAATTACCGTACTATGTCTTGGTGTTTTCTAAATAGTATATTTACCAGAAATGTTTTAGTCAATTGAATGCATATGTATAAAAATATCATCAGGAGTAGATAACAGGAAGAAGGCGCGAGAAATAATCATGTCATCATAGTTGCAGAACAGTGAAGACACTCATAAATGCATTAAACAAAGAAAGTACGGTACATTGCACAACTGTTAGGACTATTATTGTTAGTCTAATTTATACAGCACTGTTTTAAAGTAAGCCTAACTGTCGTCTTGGACCTCATTCCTTTTTATTGTTGTCATTAATCACAGGAAACTGTAATACACTTTAAATAATAAATAAATACGAACCTTTTAAAAATAAAATATCTTTACATTCTATCAGTGAACAATGCGTCTCTCTCGTGCTGAGAAAATTATTTGTAAAACATGTGCCTACAACATATAAAGAAATAGGGGGGCCTCAATTTGCTACACCTACAATAAAAACTTTTCATAACTTACCGAAGATGTATCCAGTTTTGGGTTCTTTATGACAAAGCAGTCCATCTTCTAAACACTCGCTAATGTGACAAACAAAAGAAAGAAAAGAGCAACTATCAAAACATTTGCGACTCTTCCCCAATAGCCTACTATCACTTAGAAACTGTATCTCTCCTCTCGCGTAGTTACAAAACTGCCTTAAATCCCGACAGATGCGACAATCAAGCACGCTGCGCCAATATTATAGCCTGGAACATTTTAACACTGCTATTTCCAGGAAATGGAAATTAAAAGCTGACAAGAGAGTGTTAGCTGACAAGCTATAACTGGCCCTCTGCAGAGAGGTCTCGTGCTAATTGTCAATCTCCTAATTTCTTGGTAGGCTTTCGTCATCATCACCTGGTTGTATTTTCAGTACTGAGGCACCTACTGTACTTGGAAAATCGCCTCACGTTACAATCCTAATTGCTACCCTGTTATTTCAGCTCCTTCAAGCAGTGCAGACACGGAAAATGATGTCTGGCCATGCTGAGAGTGTTAGTACATTCTTTGTCAACGCATTTACTGTATTTATTATAGTTGCAGGTTCTAAATTTACTCGAGCCATAAGGAAATATAAAGGCTGATTCCCACTCCAATTTTTGGATTTTTTTGCCGCTCACCTCCGGCTACGCCACTGTTGAGGGAATATTGTGAGGAATTAGAAGAACTAGAGAGAAGACAAGGTATTTTCAACATGTACTAGACATTTTAACACTGCTATTTCCAGGAAATGGAAATTAAAAGCTGACAAGAGAGTGTTAGCTAACAAGCTATAACTGGCCCTCTGCAGAGAGGTCTCTTGCTAATTGTCAATCTCTTAATTTCTTGGTAGGCTTTCGTCATCATCACCTGGTTGTATTTTCAGTACTGAGGCACCTACTGTACTTGGAAAATCGCCTCACGTTACAATCCTAATTGCTACCCTGTTATTTCAGCTCCTTCAAGCAGTGCAGACACGGAAAATGTACTGGGCTTGGCAGAAACAAGATGGAAAGGAGAAGGTCGCAGAGAACTGAGGAAAGGGTACCGGTAGTACTGGAGTGGGAACAGTGAAGGAAGGAGCAGCGGAGTAGGAGTAGTTGTGAGAGATGGAATGAAGGAAGAGGTAAAGGGAATAAGTGACAGGATCATGAAGATTAGAGTAACTGTAAAGGGAAGAAGCCTGGAGATAGCCCAGGTATATGCCCCTCATGTTGGATGTACAGCTCAAGAGAAGGAAGACTTTGAGGAGAAGCTACAACAGCAGTTGAATGGTCAGAGCATCATTGTCATGGGAGATTTGAATGCACATGTAGGAAGTGAAAGGCAAGGATATGAAAATGTAATGGGAGCAAAAGGATGGGGCAGCAGGAATGAAGAAGGGAGAAAGTTGCTGGATTTTTGCAAGAGAAACGGTTTAGTGGTAGGCAACTCCTGGTTCCGGAAGAAAGAAAGCCACAAGGTAACGTGGTACAGCAGTGATTTAACAAAGAAATCTTTGGTAGATTACATGCTGTACGACTGGGAAATTAAGAGAAGTGTCAGAGATATAAAGGTAATACCATCAGAGGCCTTAGATAGCGACCACAGAATACTTGAAATGAACCTGGGAGTTGTTAAGGATAGCAAGAGGACAGAGTACCAGGAAAGGAGAATCAAAGTATGGAAACTCAAGGAAGAGGAAGTCAAGGAAGAATTCCAGAAGATAATAAGGGAAAGGATGCCAACAGACAATCCTAAAACAGGGGAAGAGGAATGGAAGCATTTCAAAAACACAATGGTGGAAGCTGCAGTGGCTGTATGTGGAAGAACAAGCAACAGAAAGCGGTGTAAAGAGACACCATGGTGGAATGAGAGAGTAAAAGAAGCTGTGGGAAGGAAGAACAAGGCTTTCAGAGTGTGGTTCCAGGAAAGAACTGATCTGGCAAGGGAAGTTTTTATTAGGCATATGCCTGTTAGAAGCACAATAAATCCAAATAAATAAATAAATAAATAAGATTATAAGATAAAGAAGAAAGAAGCAAACAAGATTGTCGCAGAGGAGAGGAAGAAGAGGATGGTAAAGTGGACAGAGATGATGGAGGAAGACAGCAGAGGAAATAAGAAAGTACTTCATGGGATGGTCAAAAGTAAGAGAAGAGGTGTGCGAGAGGATGTGGTAATGATGGACAAAAACGGAAATGAGGTACACAACAAAGAGGCCCTCAAGACCGTGTGGAAAGAGTACTTTGAGGATTTGCTGAATCCAAATGGTCATAGGGAGGAAGACAATGTATTGGAAGATGGAGAAGACAACACAGGAATGGAAAAGGACCTGACTTGGAGAGAACTGGAGATGGCTATAGACAAGATGAAAGGAGGAAGGGCACCGGGTGTGGATGAAGTGAGTGTTGAAATGGTGAAGGCAGCAGGGGAGGTTGGGAAACAGTGGCTGTACCGTGTGATGAGGGTGATATGGAAGGAGAAAAAGACCCCAGAAGATTGGAAGAAAGGATTAATTGTCCCAATATTTAAGAAAGGAAGCAGAAAGGAGTGCAGAAATTACAGGGGAGTCACACTCATACCTCACTGTGCCAAGATATATGAAAAGATATTAGAAAGTAGAATACGAGCCAAAGTGGAGAGAAAATTGAGAGAGGAGCAGTATGGATGGATTCAGACCTGGGAGATCAACAGTGGATCTCATATTTTCAGTGAGACAGCTTCAGGAACACCACTACGAATTTGGAGAGGATCTGTTGATGGCCTTTCTGGACATCGAAAAGGCATATGATAGTGTGTGTAGGGAGAAGGTTTGGAAAGCAATGGAAAACATGGGAGTGGAAAAAGGGACTGTAGGCAGAGTGAAGGAGATGTATTGTGGAAGTGTGAGTTGTGTGAAAGTTGGAGGGGAAAGAACAGACTGGTTCAGACAAATGAGTGGCCTGAAACAGGGTAGTGCGCTGTCACCCCTTCTCTTTATTGTGGTTATGGACGAGGTAATGACACGGATAGCAGGAAAGATAGGAGAAGATAAGATGAAAGCAATGGTGTTTGCAGATGATCTCATGGTCTGGAGAAACAAGGAGGAGGAAATTCAGTAGCAACTGAAGGCTTGGGAAGAAACAGTGGGAGAGTACGGATGGAAGTTCAACATCAGTAAATGTGAGATCCTGTTAACGACCAGGAAAAAGGACAGACCAATGAGTGGGATAACACTTGGAGGTGGACAGCTGAAGAAGGTGGAAAGTCTCAAGTACTTGGGAAGTATAGTGGAGGAAAATGGGAGAAATGACAAAGAGATTACGGAACGTGGCAGACAGGCAGAAGCATTAGAAACTTAGTGTGGAATAAAGATGTCCCACAAAAAAGCAAGGAAGTGTTATACAGAAGCTACTATATCCCGATACTGACCTATGCTTCAGAAACGTGGACAATAAAGAAAAGAGGCATAAGCAGAATACAGGCAGGTGAAACGAAGTTCCTGCGAAGTAGGTTCGGAGTAACAAGAAGAGACAGGGTGAAGAATGAAAAGGTCAGGGAAATGGTGAAAGAGGAGCCCTTGCAAGGTAGGATTGAGACATCAAGACTGAGGTGGTATGGACACGTAAAGAGAATGGATGAGAAGAAGATTCCCAAGAGGATACATGAGATGCAGATGCAGACGAAACGACCAAGGGGAAGACCAAGAGATAGATGGCTGAAAGGCGTGGAGGAATGTGTCAAGAAGAGAGGCGAGGACTGGACCAGAGTGACAGCGGAGAGGTAGTGGGAAGAAAGGACTAAGTGGCGAGGCTTATGTTCCAAACAGACCCAGCCTGGGGCTGGAAACTGTACAAGATGATGATGACTAGACAATGTGGGATGTTGCTCGATTATATACAAAACGCCAACCATCTACGCTTCTGGACTTTTTGAACCAACCTTTTGAGAGGAAGAAGTGGTACTGAATGCTTGGGAAGATTATATTACAGATCTTTTTAATGATGACAGGGGTGAAATGACTGCAGTTCCAGAGGTCCATCAATTACAAAAGCCAAGGTCCAGTACTCAATAAAAAATGGCAATAGGAGAAAAGTTCCAGACCCTAACGAGACATAAGGGAACAAACTATTGACCATATAACAAGGCTCATTCAATTCTATATAGGATATTGGTACCATACCTCCGGAATGGCTCAATCCACCATCACTGCTATTCCTAAAAACATCACAAGCAAAGAAATGCACTGACTATCGTTTCATTAGCCTCATGAACCCTGTGCTGAAAGTATTCCTTCGAATCATCCATGCCAGGATCAGAACCAAGTGTACGTTTGATCTCGACGCGTCTCAATTAGGTTGAAGAGAAGCTTGATTTTGCACGAATATACTGCTTCAAAAATGTTGTGGTCAAAGGAGGGCTATCTTTGCCTCTTTCATTGATTATGGAAAGGGATGTGATAAATTCAAACATGATAAGCTAATGCAAACCCTCCAAGAAATACAACTTGACTGTGAAGACATTCCAGTCATCGATAATTATACTGGAACCAGACTTCTAAAATCAAAGCGGAAAGTGGAACAACAACGGCGACAGCCAACATCAGCATACAGAGAGGAGTTAGTCAAGGTTGCATACTTTCTCCCATGTTCTTCAACTTATACTCAGGTTCTGTAAAAAAGCCTCAGAAAATACCGAATTGGGATTTAAAGTGAATGGTGTTGTACTAAATATGATTAGATAAGCTGACGACACACTGATCTTTTGTGATAGCCTTGAAGGATCTCAATAATTACTAGTCAATATCAGCACAACATCTCAATAGTTTGGACTACATAGTAAAGTAAATAAGAAAAAAATATGGTTTTTAGTTGTCAAGCTAAAGTTTTAGTTGTCAAGTTGTTCAGCATCATAGGTCTTACAGTCAAGCACGTTCACCATTTTTAATTTCAAGGGAGTTAGATCCCAATATTGAAATCAGAAATGGCATAGAAATAGCACACAGTATATATATAAAAATGTGATCCTACTTCAACAACAACAACAGCTTAACTGAAGCTCAGTCAAAGAATGGCTAGAACTTACGTCTGGTAGAGCCGCTTATATGGTATGGAGGCTTGGACTTAGGAGGCTATCACTATGAGAAAACTAGTCATTCGAAATGTGGCTCCATCGAAGAATGTTAAGAATGCAATGTACTGATAGAGTTACAAACCGAATGTCCTCAGAAGAGCAAATAGTGATGTTTCAACTTTTGTCTGCCATTCAAGGTTGAAGAACTGCCTATTTAGTTCATGAGCTTAAAGGCCAAAAATATCTGATTTTTCAAATAATATTGAATGTCAAAATCGCTGGCAGACAAGGACGAGGCAGAAGACACATGTCCTGGCTTCAGAAAATAAAGGAGTGTTCAGGGATTCAATCTACTGGAGAATTGTTCTGGCTTGCCTTCGCCATTGTGATTGCCAACGTTCAGGGGGAATGAACACGGCAATTGAAGCAGAAGAAGAAGAAGACGAAGAAGAAGAAGAAGAAGAAGAAGAAGAAATATGTTTGGTAAATTGTGATATGAGTACAATAAAAGGGATTTGCACAGTTTATTTCAAATGTCTCATGTACCGGTATATGCACTTTGTTATTGGGCGGTGCTTCCAATTACTTGGCATTAAACTTCCCTGATTATTACATTATTGAGTTTGTGAATTGGCACATACAAGTAGATTTGTATGAAATCATTCAAATAACTATTTTAGATTCATCCCTTACCGATTTTCCCTTATTTTAAATGAAGTACCAGTATCAGCTTTTTATATCCATGAGTCTCTCTGGGATTTGAACCCAAAGCCTAGGTGAGTGCCTTGTGATTTTTGCCTAATATTGCTTGAGGAATCAGAGGTGTGCATTTTCATACTGATTGAAGTTCCTGAGTTTCTCAAACCAATATAAGGCAATTCATTAAACCAGTAATGAACTAAACGTTATTTTAATATTGACAAACGGAGGCTTTCAGCTATGTTTCCTCAATTTTCCACCAGCTCACTTCACAATTAATAAGCTGGTTTGAGTATATCTATCAAGTGGTAGGGACTGAATAATATTGCGACAGTAAAAGAAACAAGATAATTATGAACCTGTACAGAGTTAAAGGGGTGAAATATACAGGGTGTAACTAAATATGTGGGAAAGCTCCGGGGATTCTATAGAGGAGCTGACAACAAGCAAAACATGTCCGGTAAACATATGGTGTATTTGCTATCGTTCCCGTGTGACAAGCATTGTTTGTGGTGTACATAACACAGACCGCTTCACTATGCAGGTTGGTCATTTGTGTTGATAAAGTGTACGTTACTACTTTCAGTTCTCTACTGAACATGCTCAAAATGGCTACCACGAGCTGTAATGCAGGCGTCTATGCGCCGCATCATTGACTCTCTCACACGCTCATATATTCCCGGCGTCTGTCTTATCTGCTGATATCCTTGCTCTATTCGCTGACGCAGCATGTCCACGTTATGAAAAGGTGTGGCATACACAATGGCCTTTAAATGACCTAAAAAGTAGCAGTCTAATGGGTTGAGATCAGGAGAACGAGCAGGCCACGGTGTGACAGACATTATCTCTTAAGGTGTTTATGGTTACATGATGTGTAAAATGAATAAGACGTGAGATTGCAGATAGGACTGTAGGGATTATTGTACAGCTCATTGTGTCAGATCTGAACTGCGAGGCAATGTAACTTGGCAGTGTGATATGCCAAACCACGTTGGTCAGGTTAGCAGCGGTCGTCCAGCTGTGTGCGTAACGTTTGCTTGTTTTCCCCCAGCATGCAACATAATGAGACGACTGTAAATGACCATGAATTATGAGTTCATAATATAAGCTTCCCATGTGTAATTTTGATACGAGATTAAGGTCGCTAATAAACATTATTATTGTTATGATTATCACCAGACATTCACGTCATGTTTAGGGCTACGTTTAGCCATTTCTGACGCACTCTTGTGCGATTTTTATTAGTATAAAAGTTAGATATGAGTGATCACTTTTAATGAGATTGATAGATCAGTCCATGTATAAATATAGTAACGATGTTATTGTTGGGTCTGTTGAGACGATTGGATGATGGGATGGACGTTGGTCACCCTCATTATGTATGGTGATACCGGTGATGGAGATTGTTAGAACTCATTAACTGAAGGTTTAGCGGGTCTGAAGTGCCGCACGTTTACGCATTTTTTTTGCGAGTGTTATTGTGTACCTATTGGATAGGTATTTTTCCTGTTTGAGTGGACATCCACACATCAGTGTTTTTGCTGTTGTTGTCGTGTGGCAATATGGTCATTAGGGACATTAAACTACACTGAGAAGGATTACAAGTGAAATTATACTGAAATTAAATCGTCAACGTAATTATTCTAAAAAATATTTTCTATATCGAGCAACTAAATAAGATGATGAATAATTCTAAACTTGAGATGATATTTTTATTGAATGGCAGACACTGTGGAGCAGCTTATATTTATAAACAATACCTTAGAGTGAACTGACACTATTTGCGAGACGACGATGTTGAAAATGCCATGGAAACCCCCGTAAGGCGTTGATATTTAGTGACTATGTGTCTTAAGTCGCAGTTTTACCTGTGCTGTCACCAACCTAAATTCATGCACATAGGTGACGATCAGACGCAAACAGCGATCTGATTAGCGCAGGAACGATTGTGATTATTTCATGTGTTACTTTTAGAGTGTATTATTTTTACCTGTACCCATGTGTGTATTTACTCAGTTTTTTTATGGTTAGTGCTTGGTTGCTATTTAGCTTTGAATTTTTCTTGCTGTAGATGCATCTCATCTGTAATTAACGTAAATTAGGGAAACAAATATGAGACGAGCAATTCTGGCAGAATCGAAACTTCATGTCACCTTAAGATTCTTAGCTACTGGTGATTCATTTACAAATCTGCGATATTTATTCAGGATACCCTAGAATACTATCAACACATTTATTCCAAAGGTTTTAGATGCGATATACAACGTTTTATTGCATTACATAACAGTGAGTAATATATTACAAAACAGACGTTGTGTTGTGTAAGAAAATGAACAAGATTTGTGGTTGCAGTTCATTAATTGGATATGTTATTTACCTGATTGTTTTATGTGTCTAGGTGTCAAGCTCTGAAGACGATTGGAAATAATTTGAAAGAGGTTTAATGAAAATGGAACTTTCCAGGATGCATCAGGGCCATTGACGGCAAACATGCGGATATTCGTTCCTCAATGTTTAGTGGTAGTGAGTATTACAATTACAAAAATACCATCAGTATAATACTTTTGGCTGTATCGGATGCAAACTATTGCTTCCGGTACGCTGACATTGGAGCCCATGGTAGATATTCTGACGGCGGTTTGTTTGATCACAGCTCCTTAAAGCAAAGCTTTGAAAGCAATGCGCTCCATATTTCTGAGAACTTTGTGTTTGTTGGAGATGAATCTTTCCCTTTGAAATCATATTTGATGAAACCCTACCCGAGAAAGGAAATAAATACCAATCGAAAAATATTCAACTACAGACTGTCAAGGGCAAGAAGGACTGTGGAAAACGCTTTTGGACTTTTGGTGTCCCGATTTAGAGTATTTGAGAAACCTATTGCAACATAAGTACCAACTGCCATATGAAATGTGAAAGCAGCCTGTGCCTTACACAATTGGCTACAATCCAGACCTGACTAGGTGAATTTTTCTCGTGGAATTATTAACATTTAGGACGTGGAATGCTGCACTTTTACGCGTGATGCATGGACAGTAGATACGGAAAGTAGATGCCTTGTTAAATTAATCCATTTCCGCCAAGATGTACCGATCGGAACGCACGAGAACGAAGAACGTACTACTGTGAAAATTTCAATGATATTGGAGCAGTGCCATGGCAGAAGGAGATGATTCATTATATATAAGCCTCCAAAGACATCGCTACGCAGTGTTCAGAATTGTGAGAGAGCGATGTAATCAGAATTTGGTTCAACTTGCATCATGTGCAAAGTACACGTAGTACGATGACTTTTTATTATTGAAACTTTCCTTGTTACAGATTGTTCAATATATACGGTTTAATGGTAATTGAAATATTTCTATTGTTTTACCTACAATGACACCAACTAACACAACGATAGAATGAGCACTTAACATTTACATTTAATCGATTGAGTGAGAACAAATGGATGATATGAAAGCATCCAAGCTGTCGTTTTCCAGATTATCATTATGCTCATCTGGTAATGAACATCTTCCCGGGCGTTCAAAGTCTTCCCGTGTGATTGGTTACACCTGCAATAACTGTGATGTCAGGTAGCCCCTAGGCTGAGGTGGTTCAACGTTGCAATGACAATAAGGAGATAGGTAGGTAGACGGACCAGAGGGGTAAACGTTTCCAGGTGTAATATGTGCTTTACTTTTTTCGTACGCTATCCATTCTCTAGAAACAAGGGTGTGTATTTGCATTTGAAGATCTACAGCTCCCCAATTCTCCATATTGTTGAGTGGCTTGGCCAAACTGCGACTCCAATCATCAAACTCTCTCTCCGTTGCAAGTTTAGATTGTATGGACTCCAGCTTTTCAATAGCTTCCGTAATGTGCGAAGGTGGCATACATCTATCTTGAAGACGTCGTTTTTTGATGTAGTGACCTTATGTGAATGAGGGCCTTTAATACTTTCATCTGCCTCCTTTTCATTCGACGAGCTTCCTGCTGGAAGGTCATCAATATGAGAACTGTTTGTTTCTTCTGGCCGTTTTGACTTTGTGCCGCTTTGTAGTGTGGAATCCAGATTTGATTCCGTTTCATTCATAACTGGGCTCTGTCTTAAAAAGGAATGCACTGTTGAATACCAAGGGACCCTAGATTTAAATACGTCCTCAGCCAAGGTTCCAGTTTTCTTCGAGTTTGCAATTTTTATTATTTCCTGATAATAGGAAGATCTATCTGTTGTCTTCTGTGCCACTTCACGAATCCCGAAACCATCAGTGTCCACTTCACTGCATATTTCTTGCAATGTTGCGTCCCTAGCATCTCGATTCTTGTATGCTTCCAAATTTATTTTCCACAAACATTCCTTTTCGCTGTACAACTCGACAAACTTCATCACCTGGACACTACTCAATTTATACACAGACATGATGTCATCCTTTCGGCAAGAATACGACTGAAGTGGTCGTGCTTACTCCAACCAGTCGGATATTTCACGCCCCACGTTTTCGAGGGCGGGCACGACCCCCACTCCCACTACCACTGGTTCACACGAGGTCATGTCCACGACCGGCTGGCCGATCAGTAGTGCTCACGCCCACTTCACGACTCCGTGTGAGCCCGCGTTCCAGGAGACACGAATGCTTTTCTGCCAATAGGGCACGTGTTATTGAAGCCTGTTGTGTACTTTGAAAGTGATCATTTTCACATGTATTTTGGTAACGTGAGCTAAGATAGTGGTTATTGCTACTCGATGTTATGCATTCTTATGATCATAAAGAAACTATTGAGAACACCTTGAGGGATAAATGAATAACTAAATGAAATAATAATAATAATAATAATAATAATAATAATAATAATAATAATAATAATAATAATAATATGATATATTTTTCTCAAGTAAACATGCAATTTAATAATCTCGTACTTAAATGAAAATCCACAGCCTGCTTCCAGTCTCCGACCGGGTCAGGAATGGAATGAATGAAGCCCCTATCTAGCGGCGAGGATATGAACTGTGCCGGCTGCCGAGGCCTGACGCACTCCTCTGGGGCAATGATTAAATGAATGACAGATGAAATGAAATGATAGTGGAGAGTGTTGCTGGAATGAAATGTTGACAGGGAAAACCGGAGTACCCGGAGAAAAACCTGTTTGCCCCCGTTTTGTCCAGCACAGATCTCACATGGAGTGACCGGGATTTGAACCACGGACCCAGCGGTGAGAGGCCGGCGTGCTGCCGCCTGAGCCACGGAGGCTTAATCTCGTACTTAAATAATACATGTAAATTTAAATTTAAATACTTACTTAAACGACCGATTCTTCGACTTTTGTTTATGATGGATGATGATTAAATACAAGCCTAGGAAGAGCTAACACGATTCTTGAGACGACGAATTGCAATTTCTGGGGTAACCTTGGAAACCCAGATAATTGGCAATTACGTGGCTTTAGTCGTAATTTTATTTACGCAGTCACTGACCTAAGTTTTCTACAACATTTAGATGACAATTAGCTGCAACCCGCAGTTAATTTGCGCAGGAAGGACGCAAAGTGCGTAACCAGTAGGAGTGTTCTTGTCTATTTATTGATTGTTTTTCCTGGAATATCGTGTGTTTAGATTTCTTTAATGATAGAAAACCAGTTATGTATAACTTAGCTTTTTATTGCGATAGGCGTTTCTCGACTATATTTTACGTCAGATAGGACAAGCTAGAAAATTATTAACGTAAAGATAAATGTTGGAAGTGACACCACCATATCTTAGCTATGCTTATTGGTGCTTTTAAATGTAAATGACACATTTTTCGAATGTCAACGTAAACTTGATTTATTTTGCCGTAGATTTAGGGTGTAACTATTACTATTTTTAATTGATTATTGTATTGCTTCAGGACTTATTTCGTGACACATTCTTAGCTTGCTTGTTACTTAAATATTTTGTATTAGGGTTTTGCGAGGGCTTAACTTCAATTCAGGTTAAGAATATTTTGTTTTTGTTTAGTTTTGCGGACTAGCCGATACTTTTACCCTCTGAAGCAGGCTAGGGATTTGTGTTTTTTATAATACATTTTATGAGAGATATTTCAAGCCTGGACTTTCTTATTATAGCTTTGTTGTTTTTAGGGGTGTGTTTCTTGCGCTAGTTCATAACATTCCTGCTCTCAACCAACACCGCTACGACCCGAGATACTAGTCCCGTGCGGACTGGTCTGAGAACACATTCTATCCTCTCAGGGGTATGGGTTCGACGGACGGGGGTGTCGAGAAGGCTGTTGTGGTGAGCAGTCCCCCCGATCTTTCCGTCTGATGGGCACATTATATAAATATATTTTTTATCTGCTATAAATCTTGGATGTTGTTTGTATTTGACAAGTTTTGTGTAGAACATTGCTTAGATGGATATGTTTTAATGTTCTTAAATATTAAAAAATAAGATGGTGGTATTGTGTTTGAAAAACTACAAACCTACTTACAACCCGCGGATCATCATCGATGAACACCCGATTCTGAAAGTGTTGAAGCAACTGAGTGGCGCCATCCCTTTTGTCACCGGGACGTTACAGACGCGTACACTCATCTCGAGGTCAACGATGAGTTTAGCGAAGCCCTCACGCTCAACACCCCAACCCATGGCCTCATTCGTCCAACTCGTGCTGTCTGCGGAGCAGCCAACATCCCTGCTATCTGGCAACGGTGAATGGACACGGTTTTGCAGAAACTCCCTAATGTCGTGAGTGTTAGTTCTGATAGTTTTGACAATCTGATGGAGGCCTCCACGTGGCACTGGAGCGCTTTCGCCAACCCGGTCCAGGGCTCAACCGAGCCAAGTGCAGCTTTGCAGAAACTGTCCTGGAAGCTCTTGTCCAGAAGATCGATGCCTCAGGCGTCCATAAGTCTGATGCGCACATCCAAGCTGTACGAGACGCGCCGAAACCAACGACTCCGGAGGAACTCCGGCTGTTTTTGGGTGAAGCAACATACTACAGTGTCTTTATCCACAACCTGTCAACGAGAGATCGACCACTCAGAGGTATGCTTTTAAAGGATCCTCTCGTATGGACACTAGACGGCGACAGGGCCTACCAGGACATCAAGGACGCTCTAACCTCACTGCATGTCCTTATGCAGTACGATCCAATACTACCACTTTTGCTGGCAACGTATGCCTGCAAAACCGGTCTCGGCGCAGTGCTGTCACACCGGCTCAGCAATGGACTAGAAAGGCCTATTGCATACACTAGTCGGACAATGTCATGTACGGAGCGAAGGTAACCCCAGATTGACAAGTAAGCGTTCACCATCGTTTGGGCAGTACAGAAGTTTTTCAACTATCTGTACGCTCGACACTTCACGCTGATCACGAATCACAAACCCCTTTCGCAGATCCTGCATCCAGAGAAGTCGCTACCAGTCCTGTGCATTAGTCGCATGGCCAATTATTCCGACTACCTTGCATACTTTAACTACACCGTGGTTTTCAAAACGTCGAAGCAAAACGCCAAGCCTGATTACTGGTCCAGAGCACCGTTACCGTCGACCGTCAACAAGAACCGAAACACAACCTCGCTACAGAAGGAAGAAACAAGCGATTACGACGACTTTAATTTTTTACAGTTCACCAGATGCAGCAGTTACCCGACAAATCCGAAGCCATTGCACGAGAGACGAGGGAGGACCCTGATTTCGGCAGAATCGTCAAACGTTCGGAAGGAGGCCAAGATCTCACCGCCAAGGCCACAAGGCACCCGAGGTGAAATACACGCTCACCACCAACTGCATGATGTTCGAGCACAGAGTAGTGGTTCCATTTGCATTGCGAGATGCCATCCTCAACGATCTGCACGCAGCTCACCTGGGGATCGTCAAAATTAAGGGATTGGCACGTTCCTTTGTGTTTTGGCCAGGCATCGACTCTGACATAGAGAAGCTCGCGAAGTCCTGCACCACATGCGCAACCCATGCGCACGTTCCACCCAAGTTCCACAAGCATCACTGGGAATACCCTAAGACACCGTGGGAACGCATTCACATCGACTACGCGGGCCCAGTAGCTGACAGCATGCTTCTGATTATTGTAGACGCCTACAGGAAGTAGCTCGAAGTCAGGACGATGACCTCCATGTCAGCTGCAGCAACAATCGCCCTGATGGATGACTTGTTCAGAGCGCATGGCAACCCAGTCATTGTCGTTTCAGACAATGGTAGACAGTTCACCTCAGAAGAAGTCAAGGCCTTCCTGCAGAACAGTGGTGTTAAGTACCACAAGCTTACAGCGCCGTACCATCAATCAACTAATGGCCAAGCAGAACGGTATGCCCAAACGGTGAAGGATGCCCTCTAGGCGATGAAAACCGCCAAAGGAAATCTGCAGACCTACCTGAACGAGTTCCTTCGCCAATTTCGAAAAGCGTCGCGTTCTACCACCGGACAATCTCCATCTGAACTATTTCTGGGACGGGAACTTCAGAAACATCTCAACCTGGCGAGACCTGAAGACGTTCACACTAGAGTCTGCGAAAAACAGAAAGCAGAAATGGACTCGACATTGCGCACCTTCGAAGCGGGACAGTCAGTTTACTTCCTCTCGGGCAACCAGAACCTGGACAAGTGGGTTCTCGGTACCATCGCAGCCCGCATCAGAGATCATCACTATGTGATCAAATACCTGGAGAAACGAATAAAGCGCCAAATTGACCAAATTAGGCCGCTTCCAGAAATACAGCCAAACACAGGGAACCAGGAACCAACCAGCGATGAACCTGCCGAGATTCCACTTAGGCCACGACGTGTTCGGTTCTTCCAAGCACCAGCTACCGCAGCTGGGAGGACGCCACAAGTGATCCGTGGAAGCCGAACACCAACAGTTATACCGCGCATGTCTACACACAAACGCCGCCCACCGGTAAGATTTTTACCATAGACATGACAAGTACAATTTAAAAGAGGGAGGGAATGTTGTGTAGTCGAACTCAAAATGTCTGTTCCAAAGAAATTTCACCCTCAACAGTTGGTAACACAAAAAGATTCAGTTATCGATTACTCGATCTCACCAGAGGCGTCTATACATTGTTGCGCACTGATCTGTTCATTGTATTGTTTTCACATAATAAATTTTCATATGGTTGATCGGTTCGTAATATCATCAATCTTAGAAAATACGAAGCACAGAAAACACAAAAATTGTGTTTGTTGTAATTTCAGGCACATTAGTAAATTCAATTACAACAGTTGTGTGGTTCTTCCTGTCCCAAAAGCATGTTGATGTTCTTTTAATATCTTGTATTAATTTTTAAGTAATTGTTCAGCTCTTTATGCAGGCTTTTTTCCATGATTTTGTGCAGAAGAATAATATACACGTACAAGTCAAAGTGCATGGGATTATGACTACCTCGTAGTGCAGTGGATGTCACCCCTAAAATCCGGCTCTGGTCCGAGGGCTGGAACAGAATATACTCAGCCTCATGAGGCAGAAATGAGAGGAGGTGGGTTTGATCCCACCTCAGCCATCCTAGGAGTGCTTTTCTGTGGTTCCCCTCCTCGTCTACTCCAGGCGAATGACAAGAAGGTACCTAACTTACAATTCTAGACCTAATAAGACACACACTAACAAACTCTACACAATAAAACAGTTTTTAAAATAAATTCCATACACTCCCAAGTACTAGTGGTTACATGCCCCATCTTAGCCCCAACAAGAATCAACGACAACAAAACAATGCTAGCTGATTGCCATGCTTATATGCTGGTTTGATGATTAGATATTTTCAGCAAGGTACTGTGTTTTAATAGTTCAATAATGTCCAATCCTGCTGATTTCTCTGTTTTCAAGTATTAATGATATTTTTAGCCTACTTTTCACATTTTGCAAAAATGAGGAAAAAGGAGACTTATGAGATCGATCCGGGAAAATGTCTGTCTGTCTGTCTGTCTGTCTGTCTGGCTGGCTGTGTGTGTGTCCCCCCTATCAACTCCTAAACGGCTGCAGCAATCAAAACCAAATTTAGTATGTGTAAAGATGTGCACCGGAATATCTCACGTCCATATTTGAAAATGATGTCAGTGCTACCAACTGCTGAAAAACGCACTAGAAATTTGAGCTCCATTTTGGATATCTTGCAAGGTATGCTTGGGAGCTATTCCAAAATTGGCACACATGTAGATAATACTATTTCAGTTTAATTTCCAGGAGGCCATACATGACAGTGTTGCCAAAATAATTTTAAGCCTTCTGATAAGTCCAATGTTTAAATGCATATAACTTCTACACTATCAATTGGATTTCAACCAAATTTTGTATGTAAAATGTGTACATAAACAGATATGACTGAGTGTATTCTTAAGAGCCACCCGGGCTGCCAACTGTTAATAATTGCTCTCTCTATTTTTTTTAAATCCAAATACCAATATATCGGAAAGTATGCAAGCCGACAGATTTAAACTATGCACACGTATAATCTGACATTTTAGATTAATTTGGAGTAACTTATATACTTCAGTTCTACCAACATGATTATAAGCTTACTGATAGTACCAATTTTTAAATACATGTAAGTTCTATACTATAAGTTGGATTTCAACCAAATTTCGTATGTGCAATGTGTAACATAACAGATATGACTATAAGTATTGTTAAGAGCAATCAGGGCTACCAACTGTTAATAAATGCTGTCTATATTATTTTTACCTTAATATCAATATATCAGAAAGTATGCAAGCCAACAGCTCTATACTTTGCACACGTATAGCACCTGACATTCTAGATTAATTTGGAGTAATTAATATAAGTCAGTGCTGCCAACATGGTTCTATGCCTGCTGATAAGACCAATTTTTAAATACATGTAACTTCTATACTAACAAATGGATTTCATCCGAAATTGGCACAACAAGATATCATAATATTTCAGATTATTTCTGACAAGCACACACATGAAATTGTTGCCAACATGCTTTTACGCGTGCTGATAGATCCAGTGTCTAACTGCATGTAACGTCCAATGGACATCAACCAAATTTTGTTTTCTGTACCTTAAGAGATGGAACTAAGAATATATTCAGTCACCAGGGCTGCCAACTGTAGTGCTCTATTAGGCTACATTATACCAGGTATATTTTGAAATAATGAGATATTTCGATATTACCAACTTAATTTCGTCATTATTCTAGATAGATTCATATACTGTAGAATAATCATTGGCATGAAAAGTAGGCTGTATAGTTCTTCACGGAACTTCTTGTTTTAATTTCCGTTGTATCTGATTCCTCCAAAATGAAACAATTTGATTGTGTTCACTTGGCATATTTTAATATTACAGTCATGGCTCCTATTTTATCACTGAACGCTGTAATGAGTTTCTCAGCTAAGTATATTTTAAGTATAAGTATTTATTAGCCTACTTTTCACAATTTAAAAATGATGAAAAAGTAGATTGATAAAATTCAATCTGGGCAAATGTGTGTGTATCTGCCTGACCCCCACTATCAGCTCCTAAACAGCTGCAACTATCAAAACTAAATTTCGTAAGAGTTAATTGTATACCTGGACATCTACGCGCCGTATTTGAAATTGACGTCAGTGCTACCAACTGCTGAAAATTAAAATTGAAATTTAATGTCTATGTTGGATATCTCAGAAGGTATGCATGAGAATTGCCACACATATACTTAATTATATTTCAGAACCGTTTTCAGGAGCCCATACATGGCATGTTGCCAACATATTGCACGAGCTGTTAAATCCAATCTTTAAGTGCATGTAACTTCCGTTTGAAGCACATTTTGCATGTGCTTTGTGTACCGTAACATATATGAATATGCCTATTCTTTAGTCACCAGGGCTGCCAACTGCTGATTAATGCTCTCTGCGAGTTTTTTCCTTGTCTCAATATAACAGAAAGTATGTAGCCAATAATTCTAAACTTTGCACACGTATAGTACATGAAAATGCATTTTGAGTAACTGATATACGACAGTGTTGCCAACATGATTCTACGTGTGCTGATAGGTTGAATGTTAATTTTCAGAACGGCTTTTCGGGTTATTCGGCCGTTTCTCGATATCTGATGTTTCATCAATGAGTGCGGTGGCTGGCATGTTCAAAGATTTATCTGAAGAGCTTCTAGTGGCGCTTGTCTGAGGTTCTGAATAGCTTTAAGTGGCGCTTGTCTGAGGTTCTGAATAGCTTTAAGTGGCGCTTGTCTGAAATTCTGAATTGCTTTAAGTGGCGCTTGTCTGAAATTCTGAATTGCTTTACGTGACGCTTCTCTGAGGTTCTGAATTGCTTTAAGTGGTGCTTGTCTGAGGTTCTGAATAGCTTTATGTGGGGCTTGTCTGAGCTTCTGAAGAGCTTCTAGTGACGCTTGTCTGAGGTTCTGAAGAGCTTCTAGTGACGCTTGTCTGAGGTTCTGAAGAGCTTCTAGTGACGCTTGTCTGAGCTTCTGAAGAGCTTCTAGTGACGCTTGTCTGAGGTTCTGAAGAGATTCTAGTGGCTCTTGTCTGAGGTTCTGAATTGCTTTAAGTGGCGCTTGTCTGAGTTTCTGAAGAGCTCCTAGTGGCGCTTGTCTGAGGTTCTGAAGAGCTTCTAGTGACGCTTGTCTGAGGTTCTGAATAGCTTTAAGTGGTGCTTGTCTGAGGTTCTGAATAGCTTTAAGTGGCGCTTGTCTGAGCTTCTGAAGAGCTTCTAGTGACGCTTGTCTGAGGTTCTGAAGAGATTCTAGTGGCGCTTGTCTGAGGTTCTGAATTGCTTTAAGTGGCGCTTGTCTGAGGTTCTGAAGAGCTTCTAGTGGCGCTTGTCTGAGGTTCTGAATTGCTTTAAGTGGCGCTTGTCTGAAATTCTGAATTGCTTTACGTGACGCTTCTCTGAGGTTCTGAATTGCTTTAAGTGGTGCTTGTCTGAGGTTCTGAATAGCTTTATGTGGGGCTTGTCTGAGCTTCTGAAGAGCTTCTAGTGACGCTTGTCTGAGGTTCTGAAGAGCTTCTAGTGACGCTTGTCTGAGGTTCTGAAGAGCTTCTAGTGACGCTTGTCTGAGCTTCTGAAGAGCTTCTAGTGACGCTTGTCTGAGGTTCTGAAGAGATTCTAGTGGCTCTTGTCTGAGGTTCTGAATTGCTTTAAGTGGCGCTTGTCTGAGTTTCTGAAGAGCTCCTAGTGGCGCTTGTCTGAGGTTCTGAAGAGCTTCTAGTGACGCTTGTCTGAGCTTCTGAAGAGATTCTAGTGGCTCTTGTCTGAGGTTCTGAATTGCTTCTAGTGACGCTTGTCTGAGGTTCTGAAGAGCTTCTAGTGACGCTTGTCTGAGGTTCTGAAGAGCTTCTAGTGACGCTTGTCTGAGCTTCTGAAGAGCTTCTAGTGACGCTTGTCTGAGCTTCTGAAGAGCTTCTAGTGACGCTTGTCTGAGGTTCTGAAGAGATTCTAGTGACGCTTGTCTGAGGTTCTGAAGAGATTCTAGTGGCTCTTGTCTGAGGTTCTGAATTGCTTTAAGTGGCGCTTGTCTGAGTTTCTGAAGAGCTCCTAGTGGCGCTTGTCTGAGGTTCTGAAGAGCTTCTAGTGACGCTTGTCTGAGGTTCTGAAGAGCTTCTAGTGACGCTTGTCTGAGCTTCTGAAGAGCTTCTAGTGACGCTTATCTGAGGTTCTGAAGAGATTCTAGTGGCTCTTGTCTGAGGTTCTGAATTGCTTTAAGTGGCACTTGTCTGAGTTTCTGAAGAGCTCCTAGTGGCGCTTGTCTGAGGTTCTGAAGAGCTTCTAGTGACGCTTGTCTGAGCTTCTGAAGAGATTCTAGTGGCTCTTGTCTGAGGTTCTGAATTGCTTCTAGTTTCGCTTGTCTGAGGTTCTGAAGAGCTTCTAGTGACGCTTGTCTGAGGTTCTGAAGAGCTTCTAGTGACGCTTGTCTGAGCTTCTGAAGAGCTTCTAGTGACGCTTGTCTGAGGTTCTGAAGAGCTTCTAGTGACGCTTGTCTGAGGTTCTGAAGAGATTCTAGTGGCTCTTGTCTGAGGTTCTGAAGAGATTCTAGTGGCTCTTGTCTGAGGTTCTGAAGAGCTTCTAGTGGCTCTTGTCTGAGGTTCTGAAGAGATTCTAGTGGCTCTTGTCTGAGGTTCTGAAGAGCTTCTAGTGACGCTTGTCTGAGGTTCTGAAGAGATTCTAGTGGCTCTTGTCTGAGGTTCTGAATTGCTTCTAGTGACGCTTGTCTGAGGTTCTGAAGAGCTTCTAGTGACGCTTGTCTGAGGTTCTGAATTTCTTTAAGTGGCGCTTGTCTGAGGTTCTGAAGAGCTTCTAGTGACGCTTGTCTGAGCTTCTGAAGAGATTCTAGTGGCTCTTGTCTGAGGTTCTGAATTGCTTCTAGTGACGCTTGTCTGAGGTTCTGAAGAGCTTCTAGTGACGCTTGTCTGAGGTTCTGAAGAGCTTCTAGTGACGCTTGTCTGAGCTTCTGAAGAGCTTCTAGTGACGCTTGTCTGAGCTTCTGAAGAGATTCTAGTGACGCTTGTCTGAGGTTCTGAAGAGATTCTAGTGACGCTTGTCTGAGGTTCTGAAGAGATTCTAGTGGCGCTTGTCTGAGGTTCTGAATTGCTTTAAGTGGCGCTTGTCTGAGGTTCTGAAGATCTTCTAGTGGCGCTTGTCTGAGGTTCTGAATTGCTTTAAGTGGCGCTTGTCTGAAATTCTGAATTGCTTTACGTGACGCTTCTCTGAGGTTCTGAATTGCTTTAAGTGGTGCTTGTCTGAGGTTCTGAATAGCTTTATGTGGGGCTTGTCTGAGCTTCTGAAGAGCTTCTAGTGACGCTTGTCTGAGGTTCTGAAGAGCTTCTAGTGACGCTTGACTGAGGTTCTGAAGAGCTTCTAGTGACGCTTGTCTGAGCTTCTGAAGAGCTTCTAGTGACGCTTGTCTGAGGTTCTGAAGAGATTCTAGTGGCTCTTGTCTGAGGTTCTGAATTGCTTTAAGTGGCGCTTGTCTGAGTTTCTGAAGAGCTCCTAGTGGCGCTTGTCTGAGGTTCTGAAGAGCTTCTAGTGACGCTTGTCTGAGCTTCTGAAGAGATTCTAGTGGCTCTTGTCTGAGGTTCTGAATTGCTTCTAGTGACGCTTGTCTGAGGTTCTGAAGAGCTTCTAGTGACGCTTGTCTGAGGTTCTGAAGAGCTTCTAGTGACGCTTGTCTGAGCTTCTGAAGAGCTTCTAGTGACGCTTGTCTGAGCTTCTGAAGAGCTTCTAGTGACGCTTGTCTGAGGTTCTGAAGAGATTCTAGTGACGCTTGTCTGAGGTTCTGAAGAGATTCTAGTGGCTCTTGTCTGAGGTTCTGAATTGCTTTAAGTGGCGCTTGTCTGAGTTTCTGAAGAGCTCCTAGTGGCGCTTGTCTGAGGTTCTGAAGAGCTTCTAGTGACGCTTGTCTGAGGTTCTGAAGAGCTTCTAGTGACGCTTGTCTGAGCTTCTGAAGAGCTTCTAGTGACGCTTGTCTGAGGTTCTGAAGAGATTCTAGTGGCTCTTATCTGAGGTTCTGAATTGCTTTAAGTGGCACTTGTCTGAGTTTCTGAAGAGTTCCTAGAGGCGCTTGTCTGAGGTTCTGAAGAGCTTCTAGTGACGCTTGTCTGAGCTTCTGAAGAGATTCTAGTGGCTCTTGTCTGAGGTTCTGAATTGCTTCTAGTGACGCTTGTCTGAGGTTCTGAAGAGCTTCTAGTGACGCTTGTCTGAGGTTCTGAAGAGCTTCTAGTGACGCTTGTCTGAGCTTCTGAAGAGCTTCTAGTGACGCTTGTCTGAGGTTCTGAAGAGCTTCTAGTGACGCTTGTCTGAGGTTCTGAAGAGATTCTAGTGGCTCTTGTCTGAGGTTCTGAAGAGATTCTAGTGGCTCTTGTCTGAGGTTCTGAAGAGCTTCTAGTGGCTCTTGTCTGAGGTTCTGAAGAGATTCTAGTGGCTCTTGTCTGAGGTTCTGAAGAGCTTCTAGTGACGCTTGTCTGAGGTTCTGAAGAGATTCTAGTGGCTCTTGTCTGAGGTTCTGAATTGCTTCTAGTGACGCTTGTCTGAGGTTCTGAAGAGCTTCTAGTGACGCTTGTCTGAGGTTCTGAATTGCTTTAAGTGGCGCTTGTCTGAGGTTCTGAAGAGCTTCTAGTGACGCTTGTCTGAGGTTCTGAAGAGCTTCTAGTGACGCTTGTCTGAGGTTCTGAATTGCTTTAAGTGGCGCTTGTCTGAGGTTCTGAAGAGCTTCTAGTGACGCTTGTCTGAGGTTCTGAATTGCTTTAAGTGGCGCTTGTCTGAGGTTCTGAATTGCTTTAAGTGGCGTTTGTCTGAGTTTCTGAAGAGCTCCTAGTGGCGCTTGTCTGAGGTCCTGAATTGCTTTAAGTGACGTTTGTCTGAGGTCCTGAATTGCTTTAAGTGACGCTTGTCTGAGTTTCTGAAGAGCTTCTAGTGGCGCTTGTCTGAGGTCCTGAATTGCTTTAAGTGACGCTTGTCTGAGGTCCTGAATTGCTTTAAGTGGCGCTTGTCTGAGGTTCTGAAGAGCTTCTAGTGGCTCTTGTCTGAGGTCCTGAATTGCTTTAAGTGACGCTTGTCTGAGTTTCTGAAGAGCTTCTAGTGGCGCTTGTCTGAGGTCCTGAATTGCTTTAAGTGACGTTTGTCTGAGGTCCTGAATTGCTTTAAGTGACGCTTGTCTGAGTTTCTGAAGAGCTTCTAGTGGCGCTTGTCTGAGGTCCTGAATTGCTTTAAGTGACGCTTGTCTGAGGTCCTGAATTGCTTTAAGTGGCGCTTGTCTGAGGTTCTGAAGAGCTTCTAGTGGCTCTTGTCTGAGGTCCTGAATTGCTTTAAGTGACGCTTGTCTGAGTTTCTGAAGAGCTTCTAGTGGCGCTTGTCTGAGGTCCTGAATTGCTTTAAGTGACGCTTGTCTGAGGTCCTAAAGAATTTTACCAGCATATTAATCATTGTTTTAGTTTTAAAGATGAAATCATTTCATAGCAGGCAAAGTATGCGTCCCACGGGGATGAAGCTACGATACGAGTAACTGACAACACTGAGTACTTCAGCGCCACCCCACTACGAGCGCTCTAGGCAAAAGTTCGCCTCGTGATTGGTTGATTTTGACTTACTTGACTTATGCCCTCCAAGGAGCAAAGGGCTTCCACAAGAGCTTTCCAGCCTTGTTATATTTGGTGTTCTGTGTTGTTGATGAAATGGCGGCTCCGCAGGCTTAAAACACGTTACGGTAACTGTTCATTATCCTGGTTTTGAGAGATATGTATGTCACTTATACGTAAAACTACTTGCAATAACAAATATTGTTCCTGGGTAACACGATACTGTCGTATTTCAGCAGCTTATAATTGTGATCCATACTTTTCATTCGTAAACCGTATTTGTCAAATGCGGATGTTGCTCAGGCCAAAGAATATGAGTCATACGACATCGGCGTGAATAGTTCTGAATAAAACCACCCAGTCCAAAGTCTCATGTTGGTGCGATTTGTTAAAATGGAAATATGTCCTTAAATAAAATACGGATTGGAGTGACCCAGTTAAATAAAATAAAAAAATAAAATGAAAACATATTTGGGAGCTAATATTTCCATACTGGTAATGATGCGTCCCCATCTTAGCAAAAACCTAAAATTGAGGAAATGCCCTTATTTGTGCCAAAAGTTGAAGTACTAAAAGGCCCGGATGAGTTTCATATTGTGAGTCGTCGAGAGCTCTATCAAACTGAAAAACCAAATTGATAAAATCCCATCCGGCCCAAAAACACTTCTGGAAAAACAGCCTAAAATCACTTGTTTCTTTACTCGTTCGCTTTATGATTCAAATCGTAGCCATAACAACTTATTTACACAATTCCTTCTTTAATGTGTTCCGTGGTATAATTCCCTCAGGTAATTTTATTTTTTTGAAAAATCTTCACACTGGAAGTAGTGATAAGGGCTTAAGTGAAAGTCTGCAATGACTCACACACAGTGGTAGAAAATGCAAACTGCTAATCTAATAACCGGATTTGGTTGAGTTTCCGGTGAACAGTCATCATTTTACCGCGTGTCATCATGCCGGTACTTCGTAAGAAACGTTTAGTGTGTCCTTTTCGTTTGGAAATGTAGAAACATCAACGAAAATTAATTACAAATACACCAAAGAGGGAATAATGTTCATGGAAGGTCCATTCTAAAGGATGTTTTCAACATTCAGTTGCTTACCTGAAGGGCTAGAACTGTGAATTTTTGTACGAACTAAATCCCAAGCAGATGTCAGTAGGTTTATATGACGAATAAATATATTAGGGCTACTGGAGTAGGCTAAGTAGTAAGTTGTTCTGATAGTAATCTATAAGTGTTTTCCGTTTGGAATTGAATAGTTGCATGGTTTTAATAAATACTGCAGTCTACTAATGTGCTTTCATCAGTGTTTATAGAATTAATCTATTATAGTACATTATGCAACGAGCCTATAATGGCAATAATTAAGACACGAGTATGTTTATATTCCATACGATTGTCTTAATTACCATTATAGACGAGTTGCTTACGACTGTTTATGTTCGACGATAATTAATTATAACTATTTTATGTTCGAACATAAATATTCATACATATCTGTCGAGATTTCACCAGTTTTATGTACTGAACATAGTGCATGGGACGCAGAGAATACCTTGTATTTTACCATGGCCTCCTGGAATACTTCACTATGACACTCACCACGCAGTGAAATTTAAAATAGAGGGCCATGGAAGTGAACGCAGGTGCGATGCTATCCTCACCTAATTGGTCACACAACTGTTTCTTGAGCTCTGATTGGTGGGAGAAACTGTACCATAATGAAAACTTGTACTATAATGAGCCTCATTATAGTACAGTTTTCTGACATATAATATTTAAATTTCGCCAGGGTCGAACATAAAGTTCATAATGGCATTTCCAAAGGTGTGTATATTCATAAAATAGCATTCCTTATAACAATGACTAGACTGTAAATCAAATGATCGTATAATATATATCTTTTATCATAATATTCACACACACTCACAGACCATATTTTGGAGAGCAAATAGAAATAACGTGTAATATTTCCATCATGATGTTAACTGCACAATTCCGGAACCAACAATATATTGATCATCTTTACATGAGGAAGTAGTCCTGGAGGATAGTACTGTACATTTACCGCCTATATGAACTAAAACGATGATGATAATAATATGCAGTCGTGTTAAGTATACAAAGTTGTGCTCACCTCATTAAGGTCTATTCCATGATTCAGAGACCACATTGTCTGGAAATAATCCTCCATTCGTTGTCGCATATCTTTGGGGACCTGGTGCAGAGATAGGAAGTCCTTGAGATCTCGCCATTTGGTCTGGTACAGAGATTTGCGTGAATACATCCTCTGAATGATAGCCGTTACATTTCCGAAGACCACAGCATGCATCAAAGCTAGAATAGATGGACATTATAAATTTAGTTTTGACACAACCACGGGAGTGATAGAAGGTAATACCCATAACTTGCAAGTCACTAGAAAGAGCCCAACCGTACAGTCCTCGGGTTATAACTCTGCCAGTGAGTAGCCGTTGCGTTTCTGAGAATCATGACATTGTGGAGCTCGGGAATACTGACTGCCGTCTTAGCCTGTAGTCCTATTCACATGGCATTGTGGATCTCGGGAATACTGACTGCCGTCTTAGCCTGTAGTCCTATTCACATGGCATTGTGGATCTCGGGAATACTGACTGCCGTCTTAGCCTGTAGTCCTATTCACATGACATTGTGGATCTCGGGAATACTGACTGCCGTCTTAGCCTGTAGTCCTATTCACATGGCATTGTGGATCTCGGGAATACTGACTGCCGTCTTAGCCTGTAGTCCTATTCACATGGCATTGTGGAGCTCGGGAATACTGACTGCCGTCTTAGCCTGTAGTCCTATTCACATGGCATTGTGGAGCTCGGGAATACTGACTGCCGTCTTAGCCTGTAGTCCTATTCACATGGCATTGTGGATCTCGGGAATACCGACGGCCGACTTAGCCTGTAGTCCTATTCACATGGCATTGTGGATCTCGGGAATACCGACGGCCGACTTAGCCTGTAGTCCTATTCACATGACATTGTGGTTCTCGGGAATACTGAGGGCTGACTTAGCCTGTAGTCCTATTCACATGACATTGCGGAGCTCGGGAATACTGATGGCCGACTTAGCCTGTAGTCCTATTCACATGACATTGTGGATCTCGGGAATACTGAGGGCTGACTTAGCCTGTAGTCCTATTCACATGACATTGTGGATATCGGGAATACTGAGAGCCGACTTAGCCTGTAGTCCTATTCATATGACATTGTGGAGCTCGGGAATACTGAGGGCCGACTTAGCCTGTAATCCTATTCACATGACATTGTGGATCTCGGGAATACTGACGGCCGACTTAGCCTGTAGTCCTATTCACATGACATTGTGGATCTCGGGAATACTGAGAGCCGACTTAGCCTGTAGTCCTATTCATATGACATTGTGGAGCTCGGGAATACTGAGGGCTGACAGCCTGTAGACATTGTGGATCTCGGGAATACTGATGGCCGACTTAGCTTGAAGTCCTATTCACATGACATTGTGGATCTCGGGAATACTGATGGCCGACTTAGCTTGTAGTCCTATTCATATGACATGGCGGAGCTCGGGAATACTGATGGCCGACTTAGCCTGTAGTCCTATTCGCATGACATTGTGGATCTCGGAATACTGACGGCCGACTTAGCCTGTAGTCCTATTCGGATGACATTGAGGATCTCGGGAATACTGACGGCCGACTTAGCCTGTAGTCCTATTCATATGACATTGTGGTGCTCGGGAATACTGACTGCCGTCTTAGCCTGTAGTCCTATTCACATGGCATTGTGGAGCTCGGGAATACTGACTGCCGTCTTAGCCTGTAGTCCTATTCACATGGCTTTGTGGATCTCGGGAATACCGACGGCCGACTTAGCCTGTAGTCCTATTCACATGACATTGTGGTTCTCGGGAATACTGAGGGCTGACTTAGCCTGTAGTCCTATTCACATGACATTGTGGATCTCGGGAATACTGAGAGCCGACATAGCCTGTAGTCCTATTCATATGACATTGTGGAGCTCGGGAATACTGAGGGCCGACTTAGCCTGTAGACATTGTGGATCTCGGGAATACTGATGGCCGACTTAGCTTGTAGTCCTATTCACATGACATTGTGGATCTCGAGAATACTGATGGCCGACTTAGCTTGTAGTCCTATTCATATGACATTGCGGAGTTCGGGAATACTGATGGCCGACTTAGCCTGTAGTCCTATTCGCATGACATTGTGGATCTCGGGAATACTGACGGCCGACTTAGCCTGTAGTCCTATTCGGATGACATTGAGGATCTCGGGAATACTGACGGCCAACTTAGCCTGTAGTCCTATTTACATGACGAGGGACCAGATCTTTAGGTTTTTAAATGTGTCATTTTAGGTTTTCAAAAACATAAAATAGATTATTTTTAGGTTTTTAATAGGTAGGATATGTTTTCATGTTTAAAGTGCAGCAAAAGTGACATAAACTGCGCAAAGCCTAAAATTTATGCCTAATTGTTAGTAGAAAATCTGATTGTAACGAGATTGTAAATATTTTACATAATGATACATCTTTTATCAAATTATCAATCAGAACTACACACTTTTAGGCAATATCTGCCCTCCTTAAATACATGATTATTACACAAATTCAATAAAACCAAAGATGATTTTTACACTCTAGCCCTTTTAATTAACTTTGCTTATTTAGAATATAGGGAAATTGGAAACAATAAGTGATTTATATCTACTTTCCTGACAGAGAAAACCAAACAATAAGATAATTATAAGCTGAAAATTTCAGAAAGTATTTGAATTTTCTGGCAGGTAGGATTTCTCTCAATCCACTAGAGATAGGAATAAACACTGTCTTGTGGTTTACTTTAAAGAAAACTATGAACAGAAAATTCAAATATACTGCAATAAATGGAACAAAACCGCAATTAGGAATTTTAGGTATTCGCACATCATTATTTTCTTTAGGTACTAATGAATTCATGAATATGGCTCTTTTGAGTGTGATTCGTAAAGTATTAAAGTATTTTTGTATTTAGAAGTAAGGGAAATCATAGGTAAAATCCTAAGAATCCTGTCCCTGTGGAGCTCGGGAATACTGGCGGCCGACTTAGCCTATAGTCTGTAATAAGGAGGTCGAGTCACACGTCATGGCAACTATTTTTTTTCTCGCGAACAGGAGACAACACGGAAAATCTACGATATGCATTTGGAAATATAGGGCATGTGCGTATGCATCGTGTCTGAAGATAAATTTTGACGTCAGGAGATGCTCGTAGGTAAGTGACAGAACACAGGCCATTGGTAACATTGTTTTAGTATGGTATAGACAGCAAATACACAAGACTACGTACAAAGGACAAGTCTCCACTGGTTACAGACCTTCGAAATAACCACCCATGGTGTCTACTGTGCGTTGCCAGCGGTAGGGCAGGCACTGAATACCATTCGCTGCATGTGTATCGCTAAGGTGTAACACCTCCCTTCGAAATGCTGTTACGATGTTTTCTTTGTTAGCAAACAGTCGTCCACGTAGTGGCTTCTCTGCATGACATTGGCGTGCATTTCTGCCGCGGAGAACTGCGATTTTAATATACGATCGTTGCTCCTGCTTGTTGACTTCCTTTGTGTGACGCTCTCACTCACACACTGAAATTCGGGGCATGCTCAGACCCATACTGTTGTTTACATATCCATCTAGTGGCATTCTATGCAAGTACATACCGTACGTTTCCAAATGCATATCGTAGATTTTCCGTGTTGTCACCTGTTCGCGAGAAAAAATAGTTGCCATAACTTATGACTCGACCCTCGTAGGAAAGAAGAACGCTGACATCTGTCAAAGCCAGCACGTGGGGAAATGCCACGATGCCACTGTAACAGGTTAACCCAACAACTGTTGTAATTACGTAAAACGTGAGAATCTCCGCACCAATTTTATGCAGTTTTCGCTGTTATCTGTAGAATCTTCTATCCTGTGAAAGAATAAGCAAATATGCGGCAATAGGTACACGGAATAATACTGACAGTGTGTGATGGGGCAAGGACACTCGTCAGGCCGTTAGTACATTGCAACACTGCTCATTGTTATGTTGACATGGAAACCGATACCCCACTCACCTCCTCTACACAACTCTCAACACATTGGTGACCGGATGCTTGAGCTTGTCACATACCCTGTGGATCGGACATTTTTCTACTGAGCATACTAGAGTGCACTTGATTATAAAAATGTACATAAATATTAAACTACTGTCGACCAAAATATTATGTGTACTCGAGTTTGAAGGTCGTTTGTGAAGTAACCAGTAGACCTACATAAAATCAAATAACATCATCATTTTCGTCGTTCTATTTTACGTTAGTTCATGTAGGGTGGAGTTTTTAATTTATATTTTAATATTTTTTATCGCAGTTGGAACACAAAAAGTGCCCGTTTTTAAGCGTGTTTCAACCATGCGTCATATTTAAGAATTATTATCTCACAAACCCGTCATCAGATCGAATCCAAATTTTAACAAAATATACATTGGAATGTTGTGTAACTGGTTTACTAATTTCAAAATAGTGTGTGTTCAAGAACGAAAGTTGTTATAATTTTTTTAAGGTAACTTTTTCTCGGCTCGGGGTCGTTGGAAAATGTAGTTCTTGGTTGCGTTGTAATCCTTATAGATCAAAAAGTTATGCTGTATGACTGTGAAATACGTAAATTAATTCACGTATTTTATATCGGTTTGTATTTGTATGGGGAATTAAGACATGGTTCACCAGTTAGCCGCTCCGGTGAAAGCTGTACAACGTTGCCAAGGTGGGCTCCATCACGCTTCATGGCACGCCTCGCTCGGTAGTGATGGGCTCCATATCAGCAACGCTGTACAGCATTTTCCGGAGCGGCTAACTGGTGAACCATGTCTTAATTCCTCTTACAAATACAAACCGATATAAAATAAGTGAATTAATTTACGTATTTCACAGTCATACAGCATAACTTTTTGATCTATAAGGATTACAACGCAACCAAGAATTACAAATTTCCAACGACCCCGAGCCGAGAAAAAGTTACCTTAAAAAAATTATAACAACTTTCGTTCTTGAACACACACTATTTTGAAATTAGTAAACCAGTTACACAACATTCCAATGTATATTTTGTTAAAATTTGGATTCGATCTGATGACGGGTTTGTGAGATAATAATTCTTAAATATGACGCATGGTTGAAACACGCTTAAAAACGGGCACTTTTTGTGTTCCAACTGCGATAAAAAAAAAAATATATAAATTAAAAACTCCACCCTACATGAACTAACGTAAAATAGAACGACGAAAATGATGATGTTATTGGATTTTATGTAGGTCTATTGGGTACTTCACAAACACCCTTCAAACTCGAGTGCACATAATATTTTGGTCGACAGTAGTCAATAATTTATCTTCAAATTTGGTATGAGTACTCACCAATGCTCCTATAGTGCGGGACAAACCATTGGAAGCCTGAAGGTCACGGGTAGTCGGTGTGGAGTTGTCATGTACGTTCTCGCATCCAGCACTCCACTGAAGGCATCGTGCAATAGCATGGCAAGACCGCCAGGCGAGGGGAGGAGAGCGGAGCAGAGGGTCGCTTGACCTTCAGGCTTCCAATTGTTTGTCGCGCACTATAGTAGCACTTCAGTGTGTGGTGACTGTTTATACTTGTGAATATTTTGATCATGGTAGAGGTTAAACTGGTCTACAAGCAAGGTCACATGAATAAATAGGCACATTAGGTAAATTGCGGCGTGTAGGGGCTTGAATATCACTTCTACTATCACTCTCACATTCACTTTCTACTAATTCAATATCACTATTTCCATTTGAACGATCGTCGGCATACAATTCTTCTAAAATATCGTCGTCAGCTAACACTGAATTACGCATGCGCTCCATCTTACCATTGACTGAACCGGCAGAAAGAAAGTCGACGTTCGAAACTAAATCAAAGAATAAAAGAAGGCCGTGAATAAAAGAAAAGTGGCAGACATACATCTACGATTTATTCTAATCAATGTACAGTCTGAAATAGTTCAATACATGGTCAAGAGATGTCGCAGGAAGACCGAAAACAATGACGTGTATAAAACCGAGATTTCTCGGGGCCTGTCATCTACCGCTGGTGAGCGTACTACGAGATTTCTCGGGGCCTGTCATCTATCGCTGGCGAGCGTACTACGAGATTTCTCGGGGCCCGTCTTCCATGAGTTGATGACAGCTGTGAACGTTCTTTCGTAATACAGTGTATATTGCCCGCTGCTCTCATTACATTAGTATACATCCTCTGTCTGTAAAGTTCGGTGAATGGGCTATATTACGAACGGATTGTTGGCATACCTGAAACGGCTGTTACTGTCCTTCAAAGTAATCCCCGTGGATTACTTCTCATTTCTTCTTTGGAGCTTATATACACACATCAAAAAAAGTTTTGCATCACCTCGGTTCCCAGATCTCCGGCATATAGACGTTGACTGTGTATATTGTATCCAAGATACAGTCCCTTTGACTGTTCATAGATGTCACTAAAACTGCTCAAAGATGTAAACAACCATGCATGAGCAGGGCCTATTAGACGGAGGGGGTACGACAGCCGATCAGTTCCAGTCATTCCACCAGGACGAAGGTACGCTGCTCATGTTGTCTGTAGTTCTACCATGCCTAGAAGGTCAATACCGCAGTTCGATCGCGTCCGCATTGTTACTTTGTGTCAAGAAGGGCTCTCAACAAGGGAAGTTTCCAGGCGTCTCAGAGTGAACCAAAGCGATGTTGTTCGGACATGGAGGAGGTACAGAGATACAGGAACTGTCGATGACAGGCCTCGCTCAGGCCGCCCAAGGGCTACTACTGTAGTGGATGACCGCTACTTACGGATTGCCGCTCGGAGGAACCCTGACAGCAATGCCACCATGTTGAATAATGCGTTTCGTTCAGCCACAGGACGTCGTGTTTCAACTCAAACTGTGCGCAATAGGCTGCATGATGGGCAACTTCACTCCCGACGTCCATGGCGAGGTCCAGCTTTGCAACCCCGACACCATGCAGCGCGGTACAGATGGGCCCAACAACATGCTGAATGGACCCCACGGAATTGGCATCACGTTCTCTTCACCGATGAGTGTCGCATATGCCTTCAACCAGACAATCGTCGGAGACGTGTTTGGAGGCACCCTGGTCAGGCTGAACGTCTTAGACACACTGTCCAGCGAGTGCAGCAAGGTGGTGGTTCCCTGATGTTTTGGGGTGGCATTATGTGGGGCCGACGTACGCCACTGGTGGTCATGGAAGGCTCCGAAACGGCTTTACGATACCTGAATGACATCCTCCGACCCATAGTGCAACCATATCGGCAGAATATTGGAGAGGCATTTGTCTTCATGGACGACAATTCTCGACCTCATCGTGCACATCTTGTGAATGCGTTCCTTCAAGATAACGACATCGCTCGACTACAGTGGCCAGCATGTTCGCCAGACATGAACCCTATCGAACATGCCTGGGATATGTTGAAAAGGGCTGTTTATGGACGTCTTGACCCACCAACCACTCTGAGAGATTTACGCCGAATTGTCGTTGAGGAGTGGGACAATTTGGACCAACAGTGTCTTGATGAACTTGTGGATAGTATGCCACGGCGAATACAGGCATGCATCAATGCAAGAGGACGTGCTACTGGGTATTAGAGGTAGTGGTGTGTACTGCAATCTGGACCACAAATGCTGAAAGTCTAGCTGTATGATGGTACAACATGCAATGTGTGGGTCTCATGAGCAATAAAACGAGCTGAAATGTTGTTTGTGTTGATCTCTATTCCCTTTGTATTTAACGGTTCCGGAACTCTTGGAACCGAGGTGATGCAAAACTTTTTTTGATGTGTGTATTTGTTTTCACTCTCACATGTGCCCGTCACTTCGCTAAGAGTAGGAGAATTATCCAGTACCCGTTCCAGAATAGTGAAGGTTGCACTTGACTGTCGACTAATGGCTTGTTAGCCATATCTATCGCCATGGGGCCTTAATCCTTGAAGCTTATAATATTCTACAGCTCTACAATAAACGATAAACTGCTAGTGCGACCTACAGTGCAGAAAGACCTGCAATCCATCATTCTACGGTTCAGGACTCATGAAACCGTCTTCACAGCTGACATAACTAAAGTGCACAGACAGGTGAAGGTACATCCAGAGGATACTGGACTCCAGAGAATTTTGTGGAGAAGCTCACCAGAACAGCCAGTCACCATCTATGAGCTAACGACAGTTACATATGGTACGGCATCAGCACCATACCTTGCAACTCGTTGTCTCCGTCAACTAGCTGATGACGAAATTCACAGGTTTCCGCAAGCTGCAGAGCTGTGGAGGATGTTCTTAGTGGATCAACTACGATCAATGATGCCCGAAATCTCTTACATGAACTCATCGACCTTCTCAAAGACGGTGGATTTCCATGAACAAAGTTCTGTTCCAATCATCTCACCTTATTAGACTCCATCCCTCCTGCATTAAGACAAACCAATTTACCACTTCAACTGGACAATACAAACAAAGTTAAGACACTGGGATTATTGTGGCATCCCACGCAGGACGTATTCATGATCGCTACCAAGACACCATCGTATTCTTTTGCTGTTGATGGGGTTACAAAAGATTCTCTAGTCACTAAGCGGGATGTGTCATGTGCAGACGCATCTGTTTTGACCCACAGGGGCTTGTGAGTCCTGTAGTAATCAATTACAAGATCTTTCTACAACAAATATGGTTACACAACATCGGCTGGGATGTTAAACTTGATACAGACCTCAATACACGTTGGCATCAACATAATTCACAACTGCCTGTGCTTAAGGAAATTAAGGTTGACATACATGTATTAGTCAAGGGTAAACCTTCTCACATACAAGAAGGCATATGAAGCCTGTCTCTATATACGGTCTACATCGCTACAAGGGGCGACTATATCGAGATTGCTTTGCTTTACGTCTCGTGTAGCTCCTGTCAAACAATTAACACTGACAAGACTGGAGCTTTGTGGAGCTCTTTTACTTGCTCGACTTGTGCACAAAACGGTGCCTATCTTAGTGTTAGAGATCTCTAGAACTATATTGTGGACTGATTCAACCATTGTGCTCCCATGGTTATCATCAACAGCTACCAGGTAGAAAACGTTTGTTGCTAACCGAGTAGCGGACATTCAAGATCTCATTGACGGAAGCACATGGATGCATGCACTGTCGCAGGACAACCTTGCAGATTAGATATCTCGAGCCACAGACCCTGTGTCACTACGTAATCTTAATTTGTGGTGGCATGGCCCATCATGGCTAACTCAGTCTTTGTTGGATTGGCCTTTATTCACCCCAAATGTCACAGGTGTGGAACCGCCAGAACAACGAACGCCTACGATGGTCGCTCTATCCTTACAATGCGACAAGGAAAACATACTGGTAAAATACTCATCGCTTACTCGTCTGCAGAGATTCGTCTGTTACTGCTTGAGATTTATCCATAATACGCAACACCCAGTCAACAAAGGAAGCGGTAACTTAACTGCCCAGGTAATGCAAAACTCATTGCAGTGGTGTATCAGAATGACACAGCAGGAAGTCTACGAAAACGAAATAGCATATCTTCAAAGGCATACGAAGATCTCTTCCAAGAGTGACGGCCGGGATCTCCATCCCTTTCTAGACGGAAATGGTTCTCCACGCGTGGGTGGATGGCTCCGCCACTCTCAAATACCTTACGACAGCAAGCATCAGCTAATATTACCTGCAGCCCATCATTTTACTAAGCTCATCATTAAGGCTGAGCACAATCGTCTCCTGCATGTTGGACCTCAACTGCTCATCGCTTCATTACGACGAAGGTATTGGATACCACGCATTCAGCAAGTAGTCCGAGGACTCATTCATAAGTGCCTGCCTTGCTTCAGGATGAAAGCAGCTACTACGCAACAACTCATGGGCCAACTACCTGCTGCAAGAGTTATACCTTCTCGTGCCTTCCTGCACACAGGAATTGATTACGCAGGCCCACTACACATCAAGACCGGTTCTTTGAGAAGACGAACTACCATGAAATGCTATGTGGCATTGTTTGTCTGCCTAGCCACGAAGGCAGTTCATCTGCAATTAGTCAGCTCAGTAACTTCAGATTCATTTATAGCTGCTCAAACGATACATCGCCAGAAGAGGCAAGGTTCTCGAGTTGTGCAGCGATAACGACACTAACTTTGATGGAGCTAACAGGGAGTTACAAGAGCTCCAAAATCTGTTCCTCTCGGATGAAAATGACAAAGACATTCATTAATTTGCAGCTGCAGAAGGAATCAAGTGGCATTTCATTCCACCCAACTCTCCTCATTTCGGCGGACTGTGGGAAGCCGGAGTGAAATCAATGAAACACCTCCTCAGAAGAGTCACTGGAAACACTCTTCTAACATTTGAAAAGATGTCTACACTCCTAACGCAGATAGAGGCCTGTCTGAATTCCAGACCTCTTACCATCCTCTGTAATGAACCCAGTGATCCTAGCTATCTGAGTCCTGGTCACTTCTTGATTGGTGGTCCCCTCGTGACCTTTCCTGAGTCTGATCTGTCCGACTTGTCCATGCATGCTATTTCTAGATGGCAGAGGGTTCAGCAGCTCAACCAACATCTATGGTCTAGATGGTCCAGAGACTGCCTCAACTAGCTATAACAGCGAAAACGGTGGCATTACGCATGTGTTACTCCTCAGCCAAGAGAAGTAGTCCTGTTGAAGGAAGACAATGTGCCTCCAATGTCTTGGAGGCTAGCAACCATCAGTGAAGTGTGTCCAGGAAATGATGGTCTTGTGCAAAGACCATTGAATAAACTTGTTGCTCTTCCTTGTGAATAATTTAATACATATCAATTTATTCAGTGACTGTTAGATTTTAGCGTTTTCTAGTGTTTTCTGTTTTTCATGTTTTGTGTTTTTGTGTGTTATTTTGAAACCTGTACTGTTTCAACGGGGGGAGCAAGTTTACATTTGCTGATTAGTCAATGACTGGCCCCTCCTCATTGCAACCGTGTGTGTATTTCTTGACCGAGCCTCTGCATGTCAGCGGCAGGTAAGAATGGAGCGGAATGTGGACATTAGTGAGTGAAATATGAGCCAGACAAGCTGGACCGTTCAGGCTCCATAAATATATTATTGTATATTGTAAATAAATCAGTGTTATTTGTACTCGTCTGAATTATATTCTTACTAACAACAACTAAGGGTATCCTGCCTAAAAATCATCCACGCACTAATTTGAATCTCCCGAAACCATCAGATATGTTCCAGGATCTCCATGCAGGCACAATGCAGAAAGAGAGCACTGAGCAGTGTATATTTATTAGTAAAATAACGAAGAGCTATGTTATACATACATCCAATAAGCATTATACAGATGCTGAAGATCCTCTCTATGGTTGTATTGGCTGACACGTTTCCAAAGCCCACACTTGTCAGACTGGAGCAAGTGAAATACAAAGCAGTTATGTATGATTCTGCATGTGAGATATTCTCCACTGCGACCCCTGAACGTTCTGCCATTGAGTGAAGCCATCCTAAAAGCAAACAAAAAATAATCATGTGATGAAATGTTGTCATTAGCCTATATGACATGAATTGCAAAATTTATTACAAAACCATCAATCTCATACTACTAAGCACAGAATGCATTTCTAATAACGATACAAGTAATTAATAACACAAGAGTATGTCTCTGAGACAACGATTAACATTAAGTGGTTTACCCGAACAACGTTGTATCCGAAAAAAGATTTTTATTATTTCGGGATAGAGAAAATCCTAGCATTTATTTCAAAGGAAGATTGATTAGATTCTAAAATAAAGTTGCATAGTTCAAGCATTAGCTGTTATGTGCACAAGGGTCTTTAATCACGCTTAGCGGTCAGTAGCTTCAGCCATTAGGCTACATCAACAATTCGAGTACGGCCTGTAGTGGTGAAATGGGCCAGCCCACCTTCTCGGGTGTAGTCTGCCCACCTGCCCAGTTCTGGTTCCAGTACAGATGGCAGCCTCGTCTTTTAACTATTACGCTTCAAGAATAAACTTGTTTTCAGACTCTGTTGTAGAAGTGAATTGGATGTACAAACTTTTCTTTATCAAGCGATTTAGACAAGATCTTAAACGTTGTTGTTGAAGCCTCCGTGGCTTAGGCGGCAGCACGCCGGCCTCTCACCGCTGGGTCCGTGGTTCAAATCCCGGTCACTCCATGTGAGATCTGTGCTGGACAAAACGGAGGCAGACAGGTTTTTCTCCGGGTACTCCGGTTTTCCCTGTCAAAATTTCATTCCAGCAACACTCTCCACTATCATTTCATTTCATCTGTCATTCATTTAATCATTGCCCCAGAGGAGTGCGTCAGGCCTCGGCAGCCGGCACAGTTCATATCCTCGCCGCTAGATGGGGGCTTCATTCATTCCATTCCTGACCCGGTCGGAGACTGGAAGCAGGCTGCGGATTTTCATTTTCTTCAACGTTGTTGAGGTGCCCAATTCTGGCGTGGGAACAAATACGGTACACGTATCTGAGGAAGGTCCGGCAGAGTGAAGCATTGCACTCGGAACCAGAACCAGTTCTTCTGAGGCAATAGAACAAACTGAATACAATTTGACGCTGGTAATCTTACTTCATTTTCCCTCCTCCACTAATATTAAAAATTATGACCCATCAAAAAGAAAATTTGATCTGAAAGGAGAACTGCTAAATATGCAGCACCAAGTAGAAAATTCCGGTCTCTTGGTGTAGGGGCAGCCTCTAAAGTGTTCGTGTTCGTTTTCTGGCCTATTAATGATAATTGTTGCTGCAGCATGTAATATTTGAAAAATCAATAATTACATGTTTCATAAACATCACCAAAACATGCGATATTTGATTAATAAATAAATGTTTGCAATATAAATGATGCTGAAGCATGTGACATTTGATAAATAAATAATGTTGATGTTTTTATAAACATCACCAAAACATGCGATATTTGATTCATAAATAATTTGTTGATAAAACTCAGCAATTTTTCTAGGTTTATAGGTTGATATTTTAAATAAGAAGCCTCCGTGGCTTAGGCGGCAGCACGCCGGCCTCTCACCGCTGGGTCCGTGGTTCAAATCCCAGTCACTCCATGTGAGATCTGTGCTGGACAGAACGGAGGCAGACAGGGTTTTCTCCGTGTACTCCGGTTTTCCCTGTCAAAATTTCATTCCAGCAACACTCTCCGCTATCATTTCATTCCATCTGCCATTCAATCATTGCCCCAGGGGAGTGCGTCAGGCCTCGGCAGCCGGAACAGTTCATATCCTCGCCGCTAGATGGGGGCTTCATTCATTCCATTCCTGACCCGGTCGGAGACTGGAAGCAGGCTGTGGATTTTCATTTTCATAGGTTGATATTTTAAATGTAACATGAATAGGACTATGACGTCACCATCGACGGACATGCTTAATATTACTCACATACTACGGTGCTGATCGACTGCAAATCTATATTGCATTCATGGGATATGATACTTTGTTTATACAAACTGATGATACATGTAGCATGGCGTCATAGAAACACATGGCGCACGTGGGGTGTCAAAAACATCTAACACCCACTAAAATATGCATTATACACAACGTTATACCTCTGCATCGTGGCTACTTCGGCTCACGTGTTTAAACAATACCAATAATATCGTAGCTACTACGGCTCACGTATAAAAGCAATACCAATTATGTCTTTATAATATTCCCAATTATTCACTATATTTCTAAAGATGATGTTGTCTAAATGTTGCTAAAACATGTGATATTGGAAAAATAAATAAATTTAATGCTTTTTAACATCACCAAAACATGCGATAAATAAATAATTTGTTGATAATAGTGTAACCGAAATTATTCAGTTACATAGCTCACGCTCGGGTTTTCGCCTTGTGCGGTTAATTGGGGGTATTTATTCATATTTGATTATAATGGGGTAAAATCCGTGTTAGTTATTGTTGTTTTAAGGGGCGGAACTACGAGGTCATCTGTCCCAAAATCCGTGTTTGTGTTTTGTGATTATTATCAATATTGTGGCGCGATGACATTTTGGACAATTCGCACAGTAGATGCAATGCCATTATTGATTATCGGTTTTGGATATTTGAAATTAGTCTCGAGTTAAGTGGGATATTTATATTATTATTATTATTATTATATAGAGGACAGAAATAATTGTATGTCTACCCCTTATTATACCCGTTTTCCAACGGGGTCGGGGATGAGATGCGACGGAAGTGTTTGTGGCGATGGTTTTTACGGCCGGATGCCCTTCCTGACACCAAACTCATGAGAGGAGTTAATGAGAGATGAAATGAATGATGGTGAATGAAACTGGGCAAGGATGTGGAAGGAAGCGACCGTGGCCTGTCAGAAGTTACCGTCCCAGCATTTGCCTGGTGTTGAAAATGGGAAACCACGGAAAACCATTTCAAGGACGGCCGACGGTGGGGCTCAAACCCACGCGTCTACCGAGTCAGCAGAGAGCTTGGCCCCATGACCTAATGCTGCGCTTTTGCCAGCGTAGCCACTACTGTCGGTACAGAGGACAAAAATAATTATTGTATAATTATTACCTGATAAAGTCACTATTTTATTTTGGATATGGGTATCAATTTTATTTATTTAGTAATTCCATAAGTATGTGCTATCACCGTGGTGTGTTACGCAGGAACATGAGGTTACACAATACCGTATATATAGGTTGTGACATAAGTTGAAAAGCTTCCTTGGCAACTAACCAACAATTCACCAGAGATCTAGTAGAAGGCTTTGCATGATGAGAGCATTTCATCAAATATTGAGGAAAGTTTTTGGGAAATCTGTGTAGATAATTGATGAAGGTTTTGAAGATCTGTGTAGATCATTGATGACGGTTTTGAAGATCTGTGTAGATCATTGATGAAGGCTTTGAAAATCAGTGTAGATCATTGTAGAAGGTTTTGGAGATATGTGTAGATCATTGTTGAAGGTTTTGAAGATCTCTGTAGATCATTGAGGTTTTGACGATCTGTGTAGATCATTGATGAAGGTTTTGAAGATCTGTGTAGATAATTGATGAAGGTTTTGAAGATCTGTGTAGATCATTGATGAAGGTTTTGGAGATATGTGTAGATCATTGTTGAAGGTTTTGAAGATCTCTGTAGATCATTGAGGAAGGTTTCGACGATCTGTGTAGATCATTGATGAAGGTTTTGAAGATCTGTGTAGATAATTGATGAAGGTTTTGAAGATCTGTGTAGATCATTGATGAAGGTTTTGGAGATATGTGTAGATGATTGTTGAAGGTTTTGAAGATCTCTGTAGATCATTGAGGAAGGTTTTGACGATCTGTGTAGATCATTGATGAAGGTTTTGAAGATCTGTGTAGATCATTGATGAAGGTTTTGAAGATCTGTGTAGATCATTGATGAAGGTTTTGAAGATCTGTGTAGATCATTGATGAAGGCTTTGACGATCTGTGTAGACCATTGATGAAGGTTTTGAAGATCTGTGTAGTTCATTGATGAAGGTTTTGAAGGTCTGTGTAGATCACTGAGGACGGTTTTGACGATCTGTGTGGATCATGATGACGTTTTTGAAGATCTGTGTAGATCATTGATGAAGGCTTTGACGATCTGTGTAGACCATTGATCAAGGTTTTGGAGATCTGTGTAGATCATGATGACGTTTTTGAAGATCTGTGTAGATCATTGTAGAAGGTTTTGAAGATCTTTGTAGATCATTGATGAAGGTTTTTGAGATCTGTGTAGATCATTGTAGAAGGTTTTGAAGATATTTGTAGATCATTGATGAAGGTTTTGATGATCTGTGTAGATCATTGATGAAGGTTTTGACGATCTGTGTAGATCATTGTTGAAGGTTTTGACGATCTGTGTAGATCATTGTTGAAGGTTTTGGAGATCTGTGTAGATCATTGACTAAGGGTTTGAAGATCTGTGTAGATAATTGATGAAGGTTTTGAAGATCTGTGTAGATCATTGACGAAGGTTTTGGAGATCTGTGTAGATCATTGTAGAAGGTTTTGAAGATCTTTGTAGATCATTGATGAAGGTTTTGATGATCTGTGTAGATCATTGATGAAGGTTTTGACGATCTGTGTAGATCATTGTTGAAGGTTTTGACGATCTGTGTAGATCATTGTTGAAGGTTTTGGAGATCTGTGTAGATCATTGTTGAAGGTTTTGAAGATCTGTGTAGATTATTGATGAAGGTTTTGAAGATCTGTGTAGATCAATGATGAAGGTTTTGACGATCTGTGTAGATCATTGATGAAGGCTTTGAAGATCTGTGTAGATCATTGATGAAGGTTTTGACGATCAGTGTAGATCATTGACGAAGGTTTAGAAGATCTGTGTAGATCATTGACGAAGGTTTTTGAGATCTGTGTAGATCATCGATGAATGTTTTGGAGATCTGTGTAGATCATTGATGAAGGTTTTGAAGATCTGTGTAGATCTAAGATGAAGGTTTTGAAGATCTGTGTAGATCATTGATGAAGGCTTTGAAGATCTGCGTAGATCATTAAATATTGAACATTTTAGAAGATCTGGGTAAATCATCAAATATTGAAGAGGATTTTGGAAGATGTGGGTATAGCATCAAATACTGAAGAACATTTTAGAAGATCTGGGTAAATCATCAAATACTGAAGAAGATTTTAGAAGATCTGAATAGATGATCGAGTATTGAAGAACGGAGTTTCCCAACCCAGAGCCATTTTCCCAGGGATTGATGGTTTGCTGCTATAAATTGAATGTATTACCAGTGTCTCATTCATGTCATGCCTACAGTTAGATCTTTTCTTACGGATCACAATATCAACACGGCTGTAAGTTATTAAAAAATCAACTATATTTTAGTCTAGTTACTTTCCTTTTGTGTGATTTATTTAGCGAGTAAATCGCCCTGCTACCCATGATGGCAAGCCAAAAAGGTAGGTTACAATAAAATATAAATGTTGCTAAACATGTGATATTTGATAAATAAATAACGTAATGTTTAACACGCGATATTTGATTCATAAATAATTAGTTGATATTATAAATGTTGCTAAAGCTTAATAAATGAATTTAATGTTTTTATAAACGTCACCAAAACATGCGCATTGGATTAATAAATGATTTGTTGATATTTTACATGTTTCTAAAGCATGTGATATTTGCTTAATAAATAAATTTAATACTTTATAAACATCACCAAAATATGCCAAACTTGTTTTTTTTTTGATATTTTAAATGTAACATAAATATGACTATGATGTCACCATCGACATACAGGCTTAATATTTTTAGTCATACTACAGTACTGATCGACTACAAATCTATTTTGCATTCATGGTTTAGTATAGCTTGTTTATACACAGTGATGATACTTGAGGGATGACGTCATACAAATATCTGGCGCATGTGGGGAGTCAGAAACATAACACCCACTAAAATGTTCTCGAATATGCATTATACTTCGCCTCACGTAAGTAAACAATAACTCTTGATAACGTGGCTACTACGACTCACGTATATAAACAATACCAATTAGGCTACATCTTTATAATATTCCCAATTATTCACTATAATTCTCACTATAATAGCGTCGAGACAATACGCACTCAAGCGCTTAACATACATTAGCCCCACAACGTCATGGTCTGCTCTACCTTAAATAAACACACTATTATTTGCTATCCCATTAAATTAAAATTAAGACCAACATGGCGTCTCGATAGGAGATCAGAATAAACAAAATATGATGTTGTTTAAATGTCAGTCATAATATTGAGGTCTAATAATGGCCTATTAGGGAATCTAGGGACTGATACTAAGATCACTTAGAGATTAGGGTGGTCCTATATTAATTATAGCAGTTCAATAACATGTAAGTGGGTCATACGACAAGGAAAGAAACGATGGAGGGAAACAAAATACGGTAACCAATAGCTATAAATCGGAGAGAGTTTGTTGACACAGTACCTTACTTGAAGAACGACGCAATGATCCTTCAGGAGCTGAACCATTTCTTCATCCGAGGCGGCGCGACCTGGCGTCATTAAGCGTCGCGACGCCTACCAACGCCTCTGGTAGGTCCTCTCCATTCTGTGCCGGTCACTGGCATTTCAGATGTCGAAAATTCCATTGGATTGTTTAGCGCCTCATGTCACCGGGGCTGATGATCAATAGGATAAGGCGTCTCTCCCGTTCCACGAACATTGTGACGTCCGACGGCGTAAGTCTTCCTCCACGCACGTTGTAAATGATCAGATCGATAGCTGATATGCACGTCCATGGATAATGACACTATTTGCCAATTATTTTACTGGACGCTCAGTTCCAAACAAGTTTCACTTAACCACTCCGATAACATTGAATATTACAATCACCGTTTCCATAATGTGTGCGCACTCATGCGGTAATTGTTTATAACCAGTTCAGTGAACACTTTGACCATTGAATAGCAACATGTAATGTTCAGACCTCATGGTCAGCCACACTGAAAACTGTCCAAACATACGCGAATACATATCATCACCACTAGGACTTCCCGCACGATTAAGTCATCTCAAAATAGTGACGATACGAAATACCAAGTGGCTGCAACTCGCCTGCATTTCAATCTCGACTCAACTAATAACACGTGCGGCTCTACTGAACTGTTCGGCCAACATGCAGGGCACAATTGGGGACACGCTCTCGCAGCAATTCATGAGTCATGACACACACTTCGTGATTCCGGGTGTTTTGGAAAATTCACTCCGGCGAGTATTTCCAGATTATTCCATGCTCCATTCCTTGCTGTTACAGGCACATGTTTATGCAGTGGGGGATCCAGGCTTTGCGGGGCCCTGGGCGATATGATAAAGTGGGGCCCACAACAATAGGAAATAAAAAAAATCAAATGGAAAATAGTTTGGTAATACAGTGGAACTTGGATAATTCGAACCTCAAGGGACCAGTGAAAAAATCGAATTATCCAAAAATTCGAATTAAGAAAGTTCTTTGAAAAGGGCAGAGAAAATATTCAAATTTTAGGATTACATAGTTTTTTAACAAGTAAAGTGCTTATATGCTATGTACAGTATTACGTTTACATAATGATGACGTTAACAAAGCAGATTAACAGACAACGGTGCTGCATAGGCCTAATGACTGTATCGTGAATAACCCCAAAATTTCAAATGATAAAATAAAACCAAAATGTACTATTTACCTATTTAAGGACACTAGTAATCCAGCATTCTAGTTAAGTCTTAGAGAAATCTACTGTTTTTCAAAAAGGTTTAAGTTTTTTAGCTGTATCTTGCAATTAAGTCCCTCGGCCATCACAAAGGAATCTAACAAATTTAAGGAACGGGAAACAGAATCAATTACGTCAATTCTACATTTAAAAAAAAACTTATCTCTGTGATTTGGTTTGTTGCTTGGGCTGCACTCAGAACAGTTTTTCCGGGAACTCCCTCCACGAGGTCATCGCCAGATGCGTCGTCACCATCTAGTTTTTCGAAGTCACGTAGGCAAAACAATCGAGTAGGGGCCGCATGCCAATGACACAACGTCGTTTTACGGGAATTCCTGACGCAACTGTTTGGCTACCGATCGGCTTTTTACACGTAAAAACTTCGAACTATCCAAAATATAACTCGAATTAACCGCGATTTTTTTTTAGCATTGATTGTATATAAAGTGCTAGGGACCAAGAGAAAAATTCGAATTAAAGAAGATTTCGAATTGTAGAAGTTCGAATTAGCCACGTTCCACTGTAATAGTAAAATAAAGAATAGTTACAATATTCTGAACACACTACAGTAGATTTTTTAATAATATGAAAGAAACCTTTAAGTCCCCTTGAAGAAGATTATGTAAACTATGAAATATTAAATTATTACTTTGCGACTTTTTTCCCGGCTGAAGTCTTTTATTATTTCACTGAAATCTAAGCTTGCTAAACGGTCACGGGAGGTCATAGCTGCACTGAGAAAAGGAATATGAATCATAAATTAGTTTGAAAACTATAATTAATTAATTAATTAATTAAATTAAAAAAATCCATGGCGCGGGCCCCCCAGACCGCGGGGCCCTGGGCGGTCGCCCTCCTCGCCCTCCCCTAGATCCACCCCTGTGATTATGAAGAATAGATACATAAAGGCCCGAAGAATATAATAATTTCACGACATCTTCAACGAGAACAGTATAAACATAACAAACAACAACGAAAAATAATGTCGTGGATTCAATTGGCTGCCCGCGACACTCGGTATGTTCAGTAAGGGTGACGTTCCTGATCACTTCCATATCACGCTCCGGGTGTGGAGTCGTCGGTGACGTAACGTGGACAGTATCTTGTATTTTGATGAACATGTCACATAAGTTAAACACAGGTAGGCTTACTATACCAATGGGAAACACTTTTCCAACGCCGTAAACAGAGCCAGTGAACGTTAGTAATTAGTTCCTAAGAATTGGATTTGGAAAGACTTAAAAAGTTTCATTTTCTTTGATATTTGAATTGATACTAATCAGCTCAATACGAGAATTAAGTCTCGAAGAAGTAAAAACATTCACAGATGTATCTGACTTAGCTCAGTCGGTAGATCGGAGGCGGCCAATGCCGAAGGATGCGGGGCCTACTCCCGCATTCCTGAGACATTTTCATTTCCCACCGTCAAACTATATGGCACTATTGCACCGGAGACCTTGTATTGGACAATAATATTATGAATTTAACTCCATGCAAGACGCGCAGGGGGTGCAACCATTATAACATAACTACAAACAGACGAGACGCAAGCAATCTAATTCCACAATGATAATCGCCTCATATGAGCAAATGCCAGACGATGAGTTACCTGTAGCAGGGGCTCACCAGGCAATGGAATCCGACATGCCCACGATCCGCAGACCACGCACAGATAAGTAGACGACACTATTTCAATCCATAGAAATTCCTTTCCCACACCCCCATTAGTGCCACATAAACTGTTACGTTACTTTGAGTGGTCTTGTTCATTTCCACACATCATTCCCCAATTGTAAAGCGAACACTAGAGTAGATGCGAGTCAGCACAACTAAGCTTAGCGTGGAGCATTGAACCTCAAAACAGTCCTAACTTCCCTCCTCCCCCTATCTACATGTACTCTTTGTGCAATACATGACATAGCCTATAACTAAACATACGAATGTTTCATCAACTTCTTTGATCTCTTCGTTCCTAATGTAAAAACACACGCTGTATTAAAAGATAAGCTCTATAAAAACAAGTCCAGAAACACACAATAGCTGCTACGGAGTGCCTTCTGACTGCACTGTGCATCGGATTTGTAAAGACACAAGTTCAAGAATTGTATCCTTTCAAAAAACAATTTATCCGTTTTCAAGTGGGTGCTCAAGGAAGCCTTTAATGTCCATTACGCGGTTCTATAAATAGAGATGTCAAACGAGTGAAATTTACCGAAAAAGTGACCGATGACCTTCAAAAGACCAAGCAGCGTAGCCAAGTGTGCTTAGTCATGCACCATGGTTACACTAGGGAACCCAGGCATATGTCACGACTCTGACATTAGCCATCCTGAGTGTGGCTTTTCCTGAAAGTTTAACAGACAGATTCCAGACAAATGCTGGAAACATGCCCACTTTGAGATCCCAGTTATAGTCCCTCAATAACTCCAATGGCCACTCCCACCACGTGGTCGGCCAGGAGCTGAGTATGACGTAATTTGGGCCAAAGCGTGGATTAACGCTTAGCGTTGCTTCCGTCACTTAAAGCAATTTTACAACTAGTTAACGCTACAACGGAATATTGGCAAACTTTCTCAACCTGTTCAGTGCAGTAAGCAAAGCAAAATAACGGATCACGAAGTCCTTAGTAGAGTAACAGGATACCCTCCACTGTTTAAGCGACAATGGCGCTTTCTCGCAGATCCCTTCTCTTCTAGCAAAAGGTATAGCCACACCCTTTCCTCTCTCCATTCGCAGGAGACTCTCTCCCTAACATCTCAACATGTTCCCCTATCCGCCACAGCTCACTTTCTCATCTGCAATCGGAGCGAGTCTCTCCCCTTCATCTCAGCTCACATTCTCCTCTATATTCGGAGCGAATTCCTCTCCCCTCCACCTCAGCTTACTTTCCCTCCTATATTCACAGCGAGTCTCTCCCCTCTACCTCAGCTCACTTTCCCCTCTACATTCACAGCGAATCTCTCCCCTCCACCTCAGCTCACGTTCCCCTATATATTCACAGCGAGTCTCTCCCCTCTACCTCAGCTCACTTTACCCGCTATATTCGGAGCGAGTCTCGCCCCTCCACCTCAGCTCAATTTCCCCTCTACATTCACAGCGAGTCTCTCCCCTCCACCTCAGCTCACTTTCCCCTATATATTCGGAGCGAATTCCTATCCCCTCCACCTCAGCTTACTTTCCCTCCTATATTCACAGCGAGTCTCTCCCCACTACCCCAGCTCACTTTCCCTTCTACATTCACAGCGAGTCTCTCCCCTCCACCTCAGCTCACTTTCCCCTATATATTCACAGCGAGTCTCTCCCCTCTACCTCAGCTCACTTTACCCGCTATATTCGGAACGAGTCTCGCCCCTCCACCTCAGCTCAATTTCCCCTCTACATTCACAGCGATTCTCTCCCCTCCACCTCAGCTCATTTCCCCCTCTATATTAACAGCGAGTCTCTCCCCTCCACCTCAGCTAACTTTACCTGCTACATTCGGAGTGAGTCTCGCCCCTCCACCTCAGCTCAATTTCCCCTCTACATTCACAGCAAGTCTCTCCTCTCCACCTCAGCTCACTTTCCCCTCTGCATTCACAGCAATTCTCGCCCCTCCACCTCAGCTCACTTTCCCCTCTATATTCACAGCGAGTCTCTCCCCTCCACCTCAGTTAACTTTACCCGCTACATTCGGAGTGAGTCTCACCCCTCCACCTCAGCTCAATTTCCCCTCTACATTCACAGCAAGTCTCTCCCCTCCACCTCAGCTCACTTTCCCCTCTACATTCACAGCGAGTCTCTCCCCCTCCACCTCAGCTCACTTTCCCCTCTACATTCACAGCGAGTCTATCTCCCCTTCTCCTCAGCAGAGAAATGACTACTGATACTGTTATTGGTTTCATGTCCCTTTTAACTACTCTGGCTTTTAGAGACGCCAGAGTGCCGGAACTTTCCCTCAAAGGGGATCTTTAACGTGCCAGTAAATCTATTGACACGGCTCCCTTACATTTGCGCACCCTCAAATACCAGTTGACTGCGCCACGATACGAACCTGCAACCTTGGGCCTAGCAAGCGAGAACGTTGCCGCTGAGCCACGCAGCCACCCTAGCAGAGAAATGAGCAACTCGGAGTAGATCACAAGACAACGCGGTGGTGAGCTGGATTGGACAAGTCAGACAAAAACCATCTCACACAATGTACACGGGGCTGATGATTAATGATGTGCCAAGCCCATAATGGAAGTTACAACTGTTGGCCTCCAGCATTCGCAATAGAATGAAATCTCTACTTAGTATAAAACAAAGTCCCCGATTCTTGGATGTCACGGGTAAACTCGAGAACCACTGGATGGATTTTGATGCGGTTTTCACCATTCTGTAAAGGATATCGCGAGGAACGTTTCTGTAGAAAATAATTTATTTATGATCAAAGGAAGCCAAGCAGTACCGATTTCAGTGAAAAAGTCGAAAATTAAACTGGCGTCCATGCGCTTCTTAAACTTACGTTGGGCAAACCGTAAAAAATATCTACATACTACGAGTGTAAGAATTGTTCAGCATCAAATGTTCTACAAAAAATTCCGGGAAAGCATAACTCTATCTTCAATACATCGCCCACTATAAGTGTTTTTACGTTTTCATTTCTTCAAACACAAATATTTCCATTCAATTACTGAGGCGACAGTTTACGAGCTAGCTAGGGGTGAGCCTATGACCCCAGTTACAGCCTAGCTAGTGGGCAAACCTATTAGCCCAGATACATCCGCAGCAAACTGCCGAGTCGTGTTGAGTTAAGACTTCAGAGATGAGTGGTTGTGTTTGGAGTTTCCCTGGAAGTGCAACTCGGCTTTTGTTCATTTCGCCTGTGAATTTTTCGTTTCGCAAAATACACAGTCAAGTTAAGATTGGACGGAAGGGGGATTTGTGTTTCATGCACCTCGCGCCATTCTTAAATTACGTCCGTCAAGAATTCGTTGCACAAGCATCTCCCTGATAATATAATTAATAGTCCAATCAGTGATTTTAACCCATCATGCCGAGACGTAAAACTGATATAGGTCGTAGTTCAGACATCGAAAAAAAAGCGCTTATCACGTAATGCATTCATAACTGTTCCCGGGCGAAGCCAGGGCGGGTTGCTAGTATTCAATACATACTGAAAGATTGTTTCTAATGGACTTGGTGTACCTTTGGAACTGAATTTCTTGGTATTATGAAATAATGTTGTTCATTTTGCATTCTACTCACCTAGATCCCATTCATCGTCATTCACCGTCCGTTCCTTTTCAGCAATGACGTACCAGATGCACGCAAACCAGTGGGCAACCAGAGTGAAGGATAGCATGAGGAGTGTCAATATCACCTCGCTATACTGAGAAAAGCGGTCCATTTTCTGCAGGAGTCTTGCCAAGCGTAGCAGCCGAGTGAGTTTCAGAAGGTGGATGTGTCCTGCACCCTTGTCCTGGGTAACAAGAGGTTGCACTGCATCATTCTGTTGTACTTTACGACACAGGTAGGCTATATGAAGGACAGTTTAAATCTAATTAATTCGAAAGAACATACTGTATTTTAGATACATATCAACCGTTTAAACTGAAAATGTTCACAGGTCTAAGAGTATTAAAAGTATGGCGTAACTCTCGGTTCGTCTAAATGCACTGCAGGATGTGTTAGTCTTACTAAACAACCACTTCCGTTAAATATGGGAAGGAATGATACACGGAAGGAAATAATGGATAATTTGAATCACTTTAGCCTAATTCTCGGAGGTATATTTTATTGTTATATCTGATCATAGTTATTACAGTAACTACTAACCCCATGGCCGTGATGAAGTGCTGCAGCAAGTCTGGATATAGGAGGAGCGCCTTTCCTAAATGTGGTTTTACTCTTTTTCCACACTCCCTCCAGGTAAATGTCCGGATAGTGCCTTATTTCAAGCCCCAGGACACCGACCTTAATAATTACAATTGTACACACACCTGCAGTCACTACAGAAATACAGGTAATCAGACAAATTGAACACACACCCAGGTATATGGGGCTGATGATCAAGATGTTCCAAGTCACTAATACGATTTAACAACAATAACAGTGAGTACTAATACAATTCAGACTTAAGCTTTGTTTTTTTGAGAAGAGAAAAATATTTCAGCATCTTGTAGTCTATGATATCCTACTCATGATGTACCTTCTTCAGAATGTAAAGTCATTTAATCATAGACACTTCTCACCATATAAGAGAATATAACACCAATGTCTTCCATGAAACTAGTATTTTGCCATTCACTTGCGTGACAAATGTCCGTTCCACTACGCACATAACCCATTTTTGCCTTTTTGACTTTTGCTAGCTACCGTTTCCTACTCGCCACAGATTTAAAATCTAAAGTAGGCTACTGTAATTTATTCGGTTGGGGATATTAGTGCCAAAGTATCCTAGTTGCCATCATTAACAATATGCCAGTTTTTTTAGGAAGTTACAAGCGTAGCCCTTATTTAACGTTTTAAAAATCCCTGTAAATGTGAATTAGAGCAGTTCAGTTACAAATAGAATTCCACGAGTGATATAACAGCCTAAGTATTTTCTCTGCGTGCGTTTTAAAGTTGTTGTTGCTTATTATAGGGGTTACGATATCGTGGTCATATAGCCCCGTGAATTTTAGGTGTGTGTGGAATTTGTGTAATAACCTGTGTTATTATGATGGCAGTACTAGTATGTGTATTTGTAAATTTGGGATATGATTGGGAAGGAGGCGGCCGTGGTCTTAAAAGAGGAACTATCCCAGCATTTGCCTGGAGTAGAAGTGGGGAAACCACAGAAAACCACTTCCAGGATGTCTGAGGAGGGAATCAAACCCTCCTCTTCTCAGTTTTGTCTCGCGATGATGAGTATAGCCTACCTCGTTTCAGCCCTCAATACAGAATTAAAATGTCTTGGCAGAGCCGGTAATCGAACCCGGACCTTCGGGGCGACAGCCAAGAACGTGAGTGTGTTTGTTACAAAGTGACTGGTTCGTTGTTGTAAGAGTCAAAATGTCCGTATATTTCAAATACATGAATACAATCTATAGTACTGAGCAAGGCACGGACCTATGGGAGTGACAGAGTCCATCTCCCATCTGACAGATCAGGGAATCCTTGGAAACGAACAGGCAATCAAATTGGTATTCGATGGGATGCTATTAATATCGACGGGGGCGCGGAAGAAAGAATGTAGAACAAGCTGAGTCAGCAAGTAGGATGAGATTGGATATCCTAGGGATTAGTGAAGTTCAGGTAAAGGGAGATAGAGAGGTGGAAGTAGGAGAATACAAGGTGTGCCAGCCAAGTGTAAAACGAGGCAATGCAAAGTTGTGGGAATGGTTGTATGTCAAGAGAACATTAGAGCGTAACATGAATTCTGTGAGGTACATAAATGAACGATTTAAGTGGATAGATGTGGAAATGTCAGGAAATCAGGTCAGGATTGTTTCAGTGTACGCTCCATGTGAAGGGGTGGATCAGGACGAAGTATACAGATTTTATGGGGCACTGCGAGATGTGGCAGTGAGAGCTAACAATAAGGATAGTGTAGTACTGATGGGGATTTCAATGCTAGAATAGCAAATGGAACTGAGAGGTATGAGAAGGTGATGGATAGGCGGGGTGAGGATAGGGAAGCGAACACCAATGGGAAATATCTACTGGACTTCTGTGCTAGCATGGGGTAATCCGTCGCAAACTCATTCTCGAAGCATAAGGAGATTCACAGATACAAATTGGAGGATAGAGGAACCAGGCCAATAATAGACTATACTGTAATATCATTGCTGACTTTCAATTTAGGAAATTGATAAGTAATTGCAGGGTATTCAGGTTATTTTTATGAAACAGACCACAAACTGATTTTCTGTGAATTTAGCATAATTAGACCAAAAATGCTGAGAGTGAGGTCTGTTTGCAGGTGGAATAGGGTTGAAAATGTCCAGGGCAAGGAACTAGCGGAAATACATGGAAATGATTGATTAGAAATTCCAGAGTAGATGGTGAAGATTTGCAAGACATTGAAATGCAGAGATGCAGAGATGCAGTACCAGTATTAACAAAGTCTTGTTTTGGGACAACAGTGTGTAAAGACAGGAAAAAGTGCACATCTTGGTGGAATGACATAGTGAAATCGGCTTGTAAAAGGAAAAAGAAGGCTTACCAAAATGGCTCCAAACAAGGAATCCGGCGGACAGAGAGGTTTATGTAGTGGAAAGGAACAGAACCAAACAAATAACACTAGAATCAAAAAGGAAGTCATGGGAAGATTTTGGAGATTAATTAGAATCGTTAGGAAAAGGGGAAGGAAAGCCGTTTTGGATTGTTATGAAGAATTAGAAATGAGAGAAGAAAAAATAGTATTATTTCGGATAATTCTGGGAGACTAATTGCGGATGACAAGGAAGCACTGGGAAGATGGAGAGAATACTTCCTAAAACTTGCTAAATGTGTATGGAGACTTATCTGGCAATGTGACAGATTTCGAGATCATGCAGGAGGAGAAGGAGGACGGGTACAGGATCATCGTTGAGGAAGTAGAGAGAGAGGTAAATAAACTACAATGACACAAAGCGCCAGGGGATGATGGATTCGGCCGGAAATTCTAGAGTATAGTGGTAAAGCAGGGATAAAATTGTTGCATAGGATAATTGAATTGATGTGTGATTTAGGAAAGGTACCCTCTGACAGGACTAAAGCAGTAACCGCCCCAATTTATAAGCTAGGTAACGGAAAAGATTGCAACAATTACTGAGGTATCTCTTTGATAAAGTGTCTCGGGCAAAGTGTACCCAGACATTGTTGAAAGGAAAGTTCGATCGTTGGCCGAGAGTAAGATGGATGAAAACCAGTGTGACTTTAATCCACAACGAGGATGACAGGATCAAATTTTTATTGTGCACCAAGTTATTGATAATTACTACAAGATGAATAGACATTTGTATTTGTGTTTTGTAGAAGACGTACGATAGAGTACCCAGCATCCCGAAGGACCATTTTATCGAGGCTATAGGCAATGAAAAGTATTTATGTTGATAGATTGCAGTGAGAATTGACGGTAGGATAAGTTCTTTGTTTGAAGTTCTTACAGCAATGAGGCAAAGCTGTAACCTTTCACAACCACTGTTTATTTTATATATGCACCATTTTCTGAAGGGCATAAACTGGCTACGAGGAAACTACATGGCTTATGATGATGACTTAGTGGTAATGACAGACTCCGTCGAAAGCTTACAAGTCAACACGTTAGAACTTGAAGAAGCGATTGGCATGATGTAGAAATCGATTACCGGTACGGCATTCCTGGTGATGAACTGCACGCTGTCTCAAGCCAAGGTATATATTGTAAATACAGTGCCTTTGTTTCAAGTCGTGGCCAGCCAGCAAGCTTCTCACAGCGAAGCCTCCTGGCGGCGAGCAATACTGCTCCTAAGCGGTTCGGTCCGCACAACTGTGCGTACTCCATGTGCTTATTAGACAGCTGAAGGGCAAGCAGCGCGCTGTTGGACGAAGCGGTCTCGCTGTAAGTTGTCTGGAAACCACTTGAAACAAAGTTCAATTTACGCAAATAAGAGCATTAAAAAAAGTCAAATTAAGAATAAAAAGAAAAAAAGAAAAAGAAAGCTGCCATTTGAGGACCAAAGCCCTCATGAGAAATACTGAAAGGGAAATGCTATCCATGACCACTTAATACCATTTGCTTGAATCAATGAAGTTAATCACTGGTTAATTTTAAAAAGCGGAGGAAGCGCCGAAGCAAGTGTTTCATGCAATTCCGAGCAAGTCACAACATGGCGCGGTGTTCTGCTGCATCTCGGCAACGCTGTACAACTTTCCCCGTATTGGCTGGCTGCTGATCCATGCCATTCTATCCCGTACAAATACGAACTGATAAGATAAGTGAATTTATTTACGTATGTCCAAGTCATACAGCACAACCATTGGATAAAGAACGCAATTTTCCAACCACCCCGAACCGAGAAGAAGTTCCCTTACAAAAATGTAAACAACTTTGTAGTTTTTGGAGTCATAACATTCTGAAAATAAGAAACCATTTAGTGTTGTACTGTGTTAAAATTTGGATTCGGTCAGATGACGGGTTCTTGAGAAACTAATTCTTAAAGTTGATACATGGTTGAAACACGCTTAAAAACGGGCGCTTTTTGCATTCCATCTGCTGTCACCAAGTCTGCTCACCGTTAACTATGAACAACTTCTTGTAACTCTCAAATATTCCGGCCTGGAAATGAAACATATTGCCAGACTTTATAATAAGTTGCATTCGTGATGGACCCTTGACCTATGGATATAAGGGTACAGTATGGAACAGCGACATTACCTATTGAGACATTAGGCAAAGTGAGAGAGGGTTGGTCCGAGTTGATTTCGCGTGTTCAACAGCACGTTCAGTAATTGGAACACTACCACTAAATATTAAGCTTACGTTGCCACTGTAGACACGTGCTGCGGAGAGCAGGTCGAAGGGAAGAGCAGCGAGCAGATCCACCACGAACCAGCCCTTTAGGTAGTTGATACATATAGACCTTGCACTTGACACCACTTCACCTTTACCATTCACATATGTTGTACGGAAGTACAGACCAATATCTGCAACAGTAGAAGGCATAGTCAGAGGAGATAGTAAGGAAATTGCGCCCAGTATTCCACAAATCAGCATGTTCACCATTAGTTGTAAGACGTGGTAAATGCCAACGTCTACTAAGTCCCACGCATAGTACAGTGAGTCCGAGAATGTTCTCTGCAGTGCCTACATGCGTCTGCGAGAGCTAGCTACAGCAGTTACGTTGGTAGCACGGCTGTCGCTTGCATCATCTCTACTTAGTATAAAACAAAGTCCCCGATTCTTGGATGTTGCGGGTAAACTCGAGAACCACTGGATGGATTTTGATGCGGTTTTCACCATTCTGTAAAGGATATATCGAGTATGACTTCTGTAGAAAATAATTTATTTACTATCAAAGGAAGCCGAGCAGTAACGATTTTAGTGGAAAAGTCGATTAAAAAAACCTGGCGTCCGAGCGCTTTGTAAGCTTACGCTGGGCAAACCGTTAAAAATATCTAAATACTATGAGTGTAAGAATTGTTCAGCATGAAAAGTTCTACAAAAAAGTCCGCGAGAGCATATGTCTATCTTCCATACATCCCCCACTATAAGGGAAGAACTGAAGCTAGTCTCTTACAGCTTTATGAGCTGTCGACTTAGAGATTCCTGTTTGTTGAGCTAATTTTTATGTTGATTTACTTGGACTACGCAGCATTATATCGGAGATTTCATCAAGTTTTCCGTCTGTTAAAAGCGTAGGCCTGCATGTTCTCGGTACATCGTAAACTGAGCCACGAAATTTACTTACCAAATCTCGAACGGTATCACGGTTTGGACACTTGGAATTAGTAAACCGCGCTTGAAATCTTAATTTTACATTTTCTGTAAACCGATCGCCTTCGCGAAAAACGTATTCCACCAAAAAAAAAAAACTCTCTTTCAGTAGTAAACATTACCGCCTGTATACTGTTGCACTCTTCCAATAATAATTTATCTGAACGCTCGCTGACTGTACAAAAGACATGCAGGCTCGCGCGCTTATCGCGATACACACCGACAGCTCAAACGGGGAACTCCCGCTTTGAAGGACACAGTGCAGTGCAGCCAACTAAAACTCATGACTCAACCACTCACAGCTGCACGTACCCACTGCGGAGAACATTCTCGGGGGCCCTGTATTATTGATCTGGGCAACTATGATAGGCTAGGCTTTTAACACAATCAAGAAATATTCTCGGTACAACAGCAGGAAATGGTGTACTACGGAATTGTGCATAAGACCAGCTTCTCAAGTGATAATGAATGGTGCCAGGGAGTTACAAGAATGGCCAATTTGACTCACACACGAACAGAGCACGCTCATCAAGGTGAAGCTGATCTCTTTTCCACCGCAATATGCATCGAATTAATCATGTAGGCTAAACGACGTACAATTTATGTGTCTCTGTCTTTGGTAAATCACTATTAGGAATGCATTACATTTTCACAACGCCCTAGGTATAAAAGAAAGCTGACCTTGCCTTTACCCCTATGTAAAGAGAATGATATTTTCTAAGTTGCTCATTGCTCATACGGGGAACACAATCTTTCAACACAGGTTGCAAAAGTCGTTTTTTCCAGTAAAGGAACCTGCTAAGAAGAAATGATAGTCATTGTTTTATTTTTCGCATGAGTGTCACCATCATACTACAATCTAAGAGCATATTGTTTCGCAGTACAAGGCGTACCATTTTCTTTGAGCAAATTTCTTTTGTTCATTGATGTAGGAAAATATCCTAATGGAAAACTGTAATCTCTATATCCACACGGGAAATATCTTCTCCAGGCAACACTGAAATGCCACATCCTTGTCAGCCTCCACAAATGGGCTCATAATCATTAGCTCTTGAATCCTCAGCAAAGTTTCCATAATTTTGCCAATTCAGTGCTGCAGCAGCTGTTATGACAACATGTTCACCGTCATTGAATTGAACACCACAACATCTAAGGGTGATCAGACATCTCTTCTTCGGTGTTTCTGAGGATAAGTTTTTTTACTGTGCACGTAGAGTCAGCACAAGTAAAGCATAAGTCACGGAGAGTCCAGGAAATATTTATAATTAAGCACAAGTTTTTCGGGCTTGTAGGCCGTGGTCCTGACAGGATATCTCCCGACGTTTCACCGGAAACTGCGTCCGGCATTATCAAGGGTTCCGCTCTTTTCCTTGGTCAGCAGTGGAAAGGAAAGGAGAGGAACCCTTGATAATGCCGGACGCAGTTTCCTGTGAAACATCAGGAGATATCCTGTCTGGACCACGGCCTACAAGCCCGAAAAACTTGTACTTAATTATGAACGCCGGCCGTGAAAGCCTAAGCTGTTATACCAGGAAATATTGTTTCGAGTTTAGTATAATTTGATCAAACGATGCACTAGTCAAAAATTAGTCCATAGCGATATCAATTCAAGAAAATTGAATGAGGTTGACCATGTGATAAAAGTGATAATTGTAGCTTAAGCTGCTCCTCGACAACAAGGCATGATACAGTACAGAGTGGGATGAGAAGCTTTACTCTGCCGGTTTTCAATAAATCAGCGCGGATAGTCTTGGGAGTTGGATAAGTAGCCGGTATATGAAATAACTCTGCAAAGTGACACTGGCATGAGCAGCGGATATTTAAATACATCCGCATACTTAGACTAGAGAGTACAATGAGCAGCCAGCACAGTGAGACTAGAGACATACTGTAACAACATCCAGCATTCCGACAGTGCAGTCCTCGTGACACGTGTACCGTGTACATTCCTTACTTCATAGTTATAGCAAAAAATAGTAACAAATTTTAATTAGTAAAATAATTTCAATCTTATGAGAAAATAATACGGCAGTATTAATCACTCCACGATTGTGATCGGTCATGATTCCTTGTTTCTAAGGTGAATGTTGCCTATCATATTGTTTTGTTATAACATTATTTTTACATTTATCGGGAATGAGAATGAACGCAGAAGAGGCTGCGATACGAACTGCAAATACAGGATCGGTAAAGAGCCTCGGTTATTTACAGAGATTTGTTAACAGAAAGCTGTTAAACAAAATGTTCTACAATGATATACTGTACATACTTCAGATTAACAACGAATTATTTAACACACGGCACATGCATGTGCTACGGTAGATAGTAATTAGTAGTTCAAGTCCCACCACCTATTGTGACCGAAGTCACATGATCGACAAGTTCTGAGAGTCGAGAGCACTGATCGAAAATCGAACTCAGTAGACGGACGGAGCGGAAGCATGAATTATGAATTATAAGGAGAAGTGAGGGAATAAAATATGCTCATTTATTACAAGAGATTTATCTACGAACATTTGCCTGAAATTATAAACATATCTTTGCGAGAATAATTAATAACCCCGAGGGAAGAGGAAAAATGCATAAAAGTACGATACTGAATCAAGTAGAACTTGTCATCGCCGACTGAGAAGAAGTACAGTACCTTTGCGACAGCTGAGCGCAACGGTAAAAGCAGCAGTCTGTCGAACTCGAATTTCGGAGCTCATTAAACGAACTTTACATATTCAATAAGCGTGGAAAGTGAATCGGAAGTGTATCCGAGTGATAATAAGACATCGTGAGCGTGCATAGCGCTATTTTCAACTAAAATCGAGCAATGAAATACCTCGAGTCTATGTTTGTATGAAGACGCCATTATGTGCATTTTGTTTGATATGATGGCAAACCAGAACTTGTGATGGAAAGGACATGAAACGTGTGAGTTGTTATAGGATTAGCGTTCAAAACTGTAAAACTATACATAATTTCTTGAACTGTATTTTTGTGCAAGCGTGAGGAGTACGCTGAGAGGAATATCTCATATTTACGTGTTTGATCGGCGCACGGTCGTACTAGAATTTTGTGATATGCTTGATAGCATCAGTAGAATCAGTGGAGCCGAGTTCATGGTTATTTTCATTATCTGCCACTAGTAGATGCAGTGTATTGCAAATCGTATGAGTCATTAGATTCAGTGCGGAGAATTTTTTATTTATTTTTGTTAAACTACGCAATATGGCATCGAACTGCAACTTTCTGGATGACGGAGTATTAAGTCACATGGCCATGGGAACTGAAGAGATGATCGTTTAAATACCCATCATTGGAGGAGTGACTGACGAGATGATCCAAGCTGCCATGGAATGACACTCAAATGGAGAATTACATTGAGGCGGTGTTATGAATTGGTACACAAAAATCAGCATAGGTATTCAAATAAGCAAAGAGCGTAGAGCTCGGGTAATGAATAAAATCATGGGAAAATAATTAATATCATGTTTGATAATTAGAATAGACGCATGTAGACGCGTGATGGTGTATAAATATTTTGCAGGGAACAGGTATTATAAGCTGTGATATTGTGGTTGGCTAAGGAAATTAAAATTGGAAACTATCTGTACAAGCACTTGTATTCTATAAATGTAGCGATGAATTGTAAGGGTATTTTTGAGCACGACAGAGGTCGGTGCAAGGTTTATGCAGCCATATTGGTAGTATTAAGGCGGTCAGGTACAGGATGCCTGGCCGGCTGATTTGAATGGGCTCATGGTGGAGCTGATTAAGGGTGTTGAGTACGCAGAGGAGAAGACGTGAATGTTTGAGAGTGAGCTGGGAGTCATTAATCATTATATGATTTGATAGTTTTGATAGTGAAATTAATAATAAATAAATTAATAATAAATAGGGAATAAATAATATTTCAATAAATTCTGAACCATATTAATCATGCGATATTTTCAAGGATTAAACGTGACGTAAAATTGACCCTACACTCCAAACTAATAATGAGTGAGTTTACTCACTTGCTCGTAATTTAAATTTTTGGCTTAATTTATTTCTTATTGCAAGTTCTACACTAGATGTGAGACTTTAGACATTTTGACAGTACCCCATTGTGAGAAGAATCTGATGCCATGGACATTTACGATTCTTTAGCGTGAGATGGTTTCAATACCTTGGATAATACCCTAAATTTCCTCCAGAAATAGATGACGATGTTCAGCAAACAGTTGTTCATCCAGAGTAGGTAGTACTCTAATGAAGCAACCTCAGGAGGGTGTAGTTTTGTGTTTTATTCTTGTGTTATATAATGAATGAGTGTTTGAATGTGTGTTAGATAATTATTTTGTGTGATGTCACGGAATTCTAGCTTTGCTTTTTTTTTTTTATTAATTTTGATTTTTTCCTTTATGGAATCTTAAATCTATTTTCTGATATTAACTTCATTTTAGGGTTAGCTAGGAAATATAACGTAACGTTAAATGCTGTTTGTGGCACCACCATAGTTTAGTTATCCATATTTGAGCAGACTATTAAATGTAACTTCAAATATTGTAGAAGGTGGTGATTTTCAATTGCAAAAAGGATCTGGTGTGACTATTACTATTTTTAATGGGAATTGTATTTGATTAGGGATGTATTCACGTGACATGAACTAGTTTGATTGTTGATTTTTCTCTATTAATTAGGACTTCTACAGGGGATATTTTGAGACTTATTTGGGGGAATATTTAGGATTAGATTAATTATCGGAATAGCCAGGGACCCCCGTAGAGTAGTCTAGGTATCTGAATTTATGAATAAATTTGAGAAAGTATTTTATATAAGCCTGGGTTATTCGGTAGATTTGTGTTTCCCCTGTGGATGTGGATTTTGGGTCTGTGTTTGAGTTAGGGCCTTTAACAACACCCCGTAAACGGCCTGGGATGCAGTTACTCGTGATGAGCAAGTCGAAATACACATCCAAGCCTCTTACTGTGTGCTTCTTTTTGGGAAGGAGTGTCAAAGCGGCTGATATAGTTTTCAGTCACCGGGCACTTCGGACAAAACGGGCTCACTATACCCAGGAATATCCACGCAGTTTCGTTCCAAAATACAGGATTAGCTTCTTGGCCCGTGCTATGGTCTGAATTATGCGGCAATAAGCTAATGTGCCTGTACCCAAACAGGAAACATGTGAACCTTCCTGTCCGTGCTAAACTAAGGATCATACGGAGCTCACCTTGAAGGTCCACAATGAACAGATTTTGTGAATTGTAACTTTCAACCTAAGCTATATTGAGAATATGAGAAATATTTGGTTCAGTACTTCACATCACTGAGCATTGCAGCTGATTACTCAACCTACAACTTTTAAACCACTTTATTTATGTAATTTATCTCAAATATTAACTGAGCACTCTAAAAGAACTACAATTGCCAATGCAACTTAAATAACGGTAACAGTAATATCGAAGTACGCACAGTAAAAGCCGAGCTCACTAAGGCATATTTTGGTAACGTATGATATGAGTTCAATTCTCATCTCTAAATATTTTAATTCTCATTGCCACTACTCTTTACTCGGCTTTTTCGCGTATTCTGGTTTTTATTTTAATATATTCTTAATTTCATTTTTCCCTATATATTGTGCCCGTCAGACGGGAAGATCGGGGGACTGCTGACCACAACAGCCTTCTCGACACTCCCATCCGTCGCACCCATAACCCTGAGAGGATAGGATGTGCTCTCAGACCAACCCGCACGGGATTAGTATCTCGGGTAGTAGCGGTGTTAGTTGAGGGCTGGAAGATTAGGAACTAGCCCAGGAAACTCTCCCCAAAAAGCAACAAAGCTAAAATGAGAAGTCCAGACTTAGAATATCTTTCATAAAATGTATTATAAAAACAACAAATCCCAGGCCTGCTTCGGAGGGTAAAATATCGGCTGATCCGCAAAGTTAAATAAAAAATAATAATCCATCCCTAACCTAAATTGAAGTTACGCCCACGCGAAGCCCTAATACAAAGTTTCCGAAAAATCAAGCTAAGAAAGTGATACGTATTAAATCCCTAAGCAATTACAAAAAATCTATTGAAAAATAACGATTATCACACCCTCAATCTACTGCAAAGCAAGTCAAGTTAAGCGTTGACAATGTAAAAATATGTTACCTACATTTATAGCACCAATAAGCATAGCTAGTATATGGCGGTGTCACTTCTAACAATTATCTTTACGTTACTGTCTGAGTTAAATCCTAACTGAAGTAAATATTAGGTGGGAAGCACCTATCACAAGAAAAATCTAAATTTGTACACAACTTTGTCTATAAAAGAAAAACAGTTATCTATTACACACATATTACTGGAAAAACATAAATAAATCAAACAAATACACTCCTGCTGTTACGCAATTTGCGTCCGTCCTGCGCGAATTAACTGCTGTTTGCAATTAATCGTCACCTAAATGCGTGTTTAAATTCTGTCGGTGACTGCGTAAGATAAATTACGGCTTACGCCACGAAATTGCTGGAATTCCGTGATTCTAGAGAGATTGCAACCCGTCGTCAGACAAATTGTGTCATCTCGTCCTAGGCTTGTATTTAAATTGTCACTAATATCAAAGTTCAAAAAGTAGGTCATGTTATTAAAAATCCAAGTTTAAATTTCAAAATCCTATTTAATTTCCAAATTATTTAATTTAAAGTTAAGTTGAAAAAAAAAACTATCGTTTTATAATTATTATGCTGGTTTAGCTATTTGTTTAATCCCTCAATGTGTGTTGTTATAATTCCTCTATGACCATAAAAGTATACGATATTGAATAGGAAAAATCACTACCTCAATTCATATCACCAACAGCTGTGAGAAAACTCACTCAAATAGTGCATCATAATACAATAACACATCGATCTAAATAGCGAAATAACCATTTCATGACACCTAACGCTCACGAGAATATATTGGCTAGCAATTATAAAAGCATTCTACTGCCTTAAAACACATTACAATTATGATACGGGCAATCCAATTTGCTCCATTATCATCCGTCTCCTCGAGACATAACAATAACATTGCTCTAAACAGATACATCGTGTTTGGTCTTTACAAGAAAAATGGCGAGGGGAAAACCGCTGTTCTCAGCTTCAATAATAATATAAATTGCTGTACCATAAACCTTCTATAATAATTACAATTGCAAAGATGGCTTTAATGTTTTCTCTTCATTTCAAATGAGCAGATCTGTCTTCTATATACTTTATATTCCTTCTACTCGAACTGAGGTTCTCCTACATTCAAAGCCTTTCGTCATTGTTGTCATATCACGTCGTCTCAATGTAGTCGAGAAATAAAACATACAAAAGTAAAGTGTCAACACTCGCAGTTGTTCAAGAAGCTGGCACAGTCGGCCACAAACAGGGCCTCATTCTCTCCACTCAAGCTTAACGCTTATCGCAACGGCTAATTACTCTGGCTACCAAACTCCGGGACTAACTTGTGAAATACAAGGTTCATTTTGAGGGTTTTATTACGCAGGTCAACCGAATTAACGTACACTCGTATGATTTGCCGAGTATGCTGGCTTTATTTTCTTTTTAGTTGTGTTCGAAATGATGGACTGAGGATAAAATTCCTATCAGCCGGTGAGACTCCAGACTACTAATGGTGCACGTGATCTAAGCATCTGTCAGCTGCCAATACTAAACTTGCTTCACTGCGCAAGCTCTCGCGGCCACCGGCCAAAAACGGTGGCTTGAACTGTAAAAGTCATTTTACAGTGTTACCTGTATAATCAATCAATATAGTTAACCCCACAATTTGTTAGACGAGTGTGTACAGGAGTGTATAAGTTCATGTAACATCCAGGTTAGGGTGATAAAATAATCGTCACATCCCGCCCAATCTGATTGTGTTGACCGACTGAAGAGCATTTCTGTCGATTGAAAATCAAACCTCACCTTTTGAGTTAAGGGCCCACACACTAAAACGACTGCCGTATTTACAGCATTCGTGACGTGAAATAAATGAAGGACTCACACTCTGGAGAGCTTCATTGGCCACAAAGACGCTTGACATAACTTTTATGCTCTGTTAATTTAGCGGTTACGACCCACTTTACGGCGCTCTCGCTATCACCATTCCCAGCCTTGTTCATATTAAAATGAAATTAATGGCCAGTCTTACTTTCCCATACCACACATTTCCATTAGCCGAGCTTCTCAAACTACGACGTACGGTGTTCACACGTTTCGCGAATATATTTGGTCCTTGCAGATATTCCCCGTCGGGTATGAATATTCAGTCAACTGTCAAATTCTCCTCTCATGTTTATGTAAGCCTCTGAAGCAAAATAATTTAAAAATAAAACTGGAGGAGACCAAATCCTGGGGAAAATAATTCTTAAACTACTGAAATTAACCAAAACACTTTTGTAAGGATTTAAAAAATCTTGAAATGATGTAGTAATAGATGATAACTCTTCAGCATTTTATCACCCACCCACCGTCCCCTCTTTAGATACCATATAGATAAAATTCCAGCTGAGTCCGCCATTATACTCATGTGTTATAAACAAATAAAGCGTTGCGAACCCTCATAATCTTTATCCAGACCAATAGGTTTTGCCTAGACCAATGATTACTAGCTAGCGCACCCTCATTAATATCGTCTATACACCCCTGGTATTTGTCATGCACAGTGGGTACTCACGCATCAATAATCTTAATCCAGACCAATGGTTTTGCCAATAAATACGTTTTTACGTACTGTAATTACAATAATACGTGTCTCTTATGTGTATCCTGTGGTGTATTTTGTAATCCACATGTTGGCAACGGTAATGTCACCATTGGTGATCTACATAAACATAATACCACGGTAAATATTCAGCTCTAGCTTCAGCAGTTTCTAAGAAAATGGGAAACATTCGAAAAAACAAAAATGTAGTTGTTCAGAAATCACACTCGAAAGTGGATTTAAAGGAATGGCATGACAGCCAAACCTCTCCAGCTCTGTAATCTTCATCTTCTTGGGGGGGGGCAACTGGATGAAGTCTCTTCCTCCGTCTGAGGGATATTGTCGTATTTTTTTAAACCATAATTTCTGCATTGAGACTCGCTTTTTATCCAGTTCTCGTACGACTGTTTGTGTATTATAGCCATACTTAGTTTCAAGGTGCCTCAGAACCTTTATTCTGGTCGCATTTTTTTTTCCAGTGAAGCCCCACGGTATAGTCATGCTCGTTAAATCGCAAGTCCGGGAGCACAGCTGCAGCAAATCCGGAGATCACAGGTTCGAATTCAGGCACTGACAGTTGCTTTCCTGAGTGCGGATTTTCCCCAGGTTTTTCCACACTCCCTCCAGCCAAATCCCGGGATACTACCTTACTTCTAGTCCCGGGGCAACTACCTCATTTCTGTCCCTAGAACAGTTACACACAATACCACAGTCAACAGACAAGTTCAACACACATCCAACTACACGGGGCTGATGATCAAGTTGTCCCAAGCCCCTAATATGAATTAACAACGTCTTTGAAGGCCATAATAGCATCATTGACCCCCAATCTTCAGTGTATTGAAGTCCACAAATGGGCATTTAGGTACTCTGGTCCAGATAACATTGTTAAAAGTCTCATTTACATCTTTAGTTTTCTAAAATACCATACAGCAAGTGACATCATGGCAACCAATGTAGTCAACTATAAATTACTGTCTTCTAGCGCAAGTCTTGAATTAAACAAGTGCGCACAAAGACTAGTGCAATAAAATAATTTAAGAATTGTAAATAATTAAAATTAATTAAATTAATTTTAAATATTAAAAATAAAACTTAAATCATTCAAAATCCATGAAATATACTGTATATCAAATTAAAGAGGAAACTAAAAATCGACGTTTAATTTTTTACCGATACCACCGTTCTGCTCTTAATTTAGCAGCACACGATGTTGGAGACGATCAGCACATAGCACACTAGCGACCACATCATCAGGACAAGTGTCGACCTCATGCGTGTATGTATTAATGTATGTACGGTATGTGTGTGTGTGTGTGTGTGTGTGTACAGTGTATACTACACAGGGTGAACAAAAAATGCCGCACTTTGAGGTCGGCATGCGGTTCCTCATCGAAATTCACGACAAAAGTTTATGTTGCAAAACTTAGTCCCACCAATAGGTTTAACAGAAATGCGTGTTAAGATACGAGGCTCTGGCAACGCTGTAACTGCATGCAGCGTGGCCAAAAGCAGGTCGCTGGAGCTTTCTCTGTACATTCCGATGCACTGCAGGATGTGACTGTGTTGCCAACTTCTTGTTTTCATACTTGTGTTTTCAAACAGCACCTGATCCGATTTTGTTATTGATACTTTTGTCTTGCAATTGGATGAGGAATCGCATGGCGACCTACAAGTGTGGCATTTTTTGTTCACCCTGTATAATAATAATGCTATTTGTTTTACGTCCCTTTTAAGATCTGCGGCTTTTAGGCCCAGTTGTACGAACTCGGGTTATCCATCGGGATAGCTGTACCTGGGCTAGTGTCTTCCTTGGTATATCTCCAAGGGTGGGTTGTACGACAAGACTTTATTCCGGGGCTCGCTATTCCATGTTTGTCTGAGAGACTAGCTAAGTTGGTAACAAACGGAGCTAACTTTGTGGACATATTGACACGAAATTTGAACTTCTTTGGAAACAAATGAATATCGAATTGACCACTGCGATACTCCATGAGAGGCCGTGAGAATAACAAACCACGGCCGTGGACAAACATACCGTAATAAATCCATGCATTGGTTACAAATAATAGTCTAAATCGTAGGCTATCTCTCTATATATAAAAATGAAAGTTTGTCTGTTTTTTCTGAATTTCCATGGAAATTTGCGTTATTTGCGCGTTTCAGACTGTTTTTTGACGGATGCGCGCAAAAATATTTTTTTTGTCTGTCTGTCTGTCTGTCTGTCTGTGGACAAATTTGAGTCCTTATAAGTTGAGAACGGCTGGGTGGATCAACGTAAAATTTGATACAGATATCCATCCGAGGCACCACACTAATCATTGACGTAACTCTTCTCCGTACCTCTCATATGAGGGGCATACCCCCTTAAAATGCATGCTGAAATAGGTGTAGAAGGGCCAGACAAAGCTCATTTTCAGTCCCTCAATATCAGAAACAAAACTCGGAGGCCCGAAGGGCCCCGAAAAACACAGTTTAAGGCCCTAAAACCAATAGTTTTTGAGTTATTCCCAGAAAACTAATTTGATTTAATAAAATAATGAAATTATGCAACCCGGTAACTATGGCAACAGAATCTCACAGGTCATTGTTAGACGCAATACAATTCAAATTATTACATTACTGTGAAAGTTTGTAAACGGCTATACGGTTATCACGGAACCAAATTACGGTGTAAAATGCATCAATACATACAGTATACTGCGCTTAAGGGGGTTAAGAGGTACTCTAGAATTTTTTCATGTGATTTACACGTGTGGGTGTGGTACGGAAGGTTTATTTAATCCCTATCTCTATATAATTATACAATTATTATTATTATTATTATTATTATTATTATTATTATTATTATTATTATATAATGGCACACAACGACGAGACAAAGCTCAATTTCATCCCCTCTGTGTCGGAAACAAAACACGGGGGCCCTAAAGTGTCCCCGGAAACTAAATTTTAAGGCTCTATAACCCACAGTTTCTGAGATAATCCCTGAAAACTAATTTCATTTAATAAACTAATCAAGGAATATAAGCCGGTAACCATGACAACAGTATCTCAAGAGATGACATCCAACTTTCCATCTCTTTCTGTAAGAAGCAATACCACTCCATTTATTACATTTCTGTGAACGTTTGCAAATGGCTATAAGGTTATCACGGAACCAACTAAGACTGTAAAATTCGTCAATGCGCTTAAGGGGGTCAAGGGGCACTCCAGAATTCTTTCACCCGACATACACGTGCGATATGTTGTACAGAAGGTCTATTATATCTCCAAACAGCAATATTATTTTCAAAAATTCCTGAATTGAAATAGTATTTTTGCGGCTTTTTAGGAATTTGAGGTATTCAATTTTATTTTCACGTCAGGTAGTATACGTTAGGTGAATTTAGTTTGAGAGCACATTTTAACTAATCATTCTTTTTGTCAACAAACGGGTACATCGTAAGGATGATTTTGTTTGAGTTAGTTAGTTATTGTTGTTTTAAAGGGTGGAACTACGAGGTCATCTGCCCCTTGAATTTGTTTGATACTGTGTGGTTGATATATCCATATTTGGACATCTGGGTGATACGTTGTAGTCAATAGAGTTTGTTTGCCTCATGGCCACTAGCTGCCTTTGCTCCTGCATGAATACACCTATCTATAAACATATGATTGTTTGTTTATTAAAGTTTCAATTTTGTTTCTTTTACGCGTTTCGGTATGTTTTTTGACGGATGCAAGCAAAACGAGGATTTGTGTGTCTGTATTTCTGTGTATCTTTATGTACACCTATAACTCGTGTTCGGATGCTTGGAGCATAGTAAAATTAAGTAGGTATCCATGAGGGTCAATACACTAATCATTTATATAACTCTTCACTGTACTTCTCATAGAAGGGTGGGTATAGGGAAAAAAAGTTTCAAAATACATGCTAAAATAGGCGAAATATAAAAACTATTCTAGAAGGACGACCAAAGCATATGTTGCGCTTCTCATTGTGAGACACAAAATTCGGGGGACTATAAAGGGTCTCCGAAAACCACATTTTAAGGCCCCTAAATTAACAATGTGTGTAATATTCTCAGAAAACTAACTTCGTTCTGATAAAACTTTTGAAGGAATGACAAACCGTTAACCATTGCAACAGTAGCTGAATTGATAACGTCTGGTTATTCATACCAAAGACCGTTCTAAGAACGGGTGCTTCTGCTAGTACATAAATATAATGCAAACTAATATAGCATATCCAAGAATTAAGTACCGGTAGGTGCAGGATAGGCTACTACATGCTATTATCATACATTTTACCTGTCAGTCATATGTTCCTGTCCATCGATAATTTGATCTAATAACCTCAAAACTGTGTATTTTTCCTTTCTGAACCTTATAAAGAATTAATTTTCATCACAGTTCAGAAGATGAGCCCGCCTCTGTCTGATCTTCTTTGCTTTTCTCCTTTGCAGAAATATTATTTCTATTAATGGATCAGCATGAATGCTCTCTTGAATAATTATGAGTATGGTATCCTAGGCTCTTGGCTGACGCAAAGTTATTATTAATACTGAACCCATGTACCATTGGCTCAAAAGGGGTCGAATCCATATATATTTGTGAAAGGAAGGAAAGAAATATACAGTCATTAATGGAACATAGAAAGATTTCATGCAAGGATGCTAGCATAACGTTGCGTAAGAAGTTAGACCCAGGTGGCCGAGAAATGAGATCATGCCTGACTCATTGATAAAGAGCCAGTCACGAGTATAAATAGACTGAGTGGAAAGTTTCAGATGTATGAGCGAGAAGCACGTTTCGGAAATCACCCTAAATTTGCATTAAAACGGCAACAGCGCAACTGTGCCAGAAGAAGAATAATTAGATTTAACCCATTTGGAAGAATAAAAGTAAGTAATTAAATACAGCATTGTGAATGATTTCAGAAGAGAGATTTCTGTGTGGAGAAAAAGCTTTTAATAATTGTCCAGGAAAGAAGTGCAAACGTAGCCATGCGTCATAGGGGAATAACCGAGGCCCGAGGAGTGGGGAAATAAAAATCAACAGCCACACCCACACAGCTGAAGACTAAAAATTATTTAATATCTCAGAAATGCACGATCGATTTTCATGCGCAGTGAGGCCATTTTACGTTTAGAAAACGAGCTTTCTGGAGATATAATTTTTATAATTGTGCGACAATTATTTCAAAAGTTGGTCACGAAAAGGACTAGGATTTTATCTTTTTTTGACTAAAGAGTATAAAACTCCTGGCAGCACCAAGCCAATCATGCAGTTATTCCGAGAGACCAGGGGGCGTGACGTGGAGCATCACCAAATGCAGTTTACCAGTACTCCTTGAGGGGAGATGCTACATCACATCGTGCAGTATTATTCCGTCCAGGGGACGTGAAGCTACATCACACCGAAGACAGTCTACAAGCTTTCCGTAAGGGGAAACGCTGTATCACCTCGTATAGACATTATCCGACAGCCAAGGGCGTCGCGATATCGATAACCAACGTGCATCCTTAAGGAATAGCCAAGAATTATTATTACAGTATCGCCGTGTGGAGAATTAGGAAAATACTAGTTACAGGATTTAGTTCCGACAGTATAAAGTTTACAGTGAAAAGTTCAGTAATTACAGTCAAAGCAGGCTGCGAACTTAGAACCAAGGGCGATAGGTCTTAAATTAAACGACCAAAAGGATCATAACGTATTGAAGTATCGTAACAGCGAGATAAACATTTTATCAACTTTAAAGAACCCGAGCAGGGACGGACAGAACAAGGTTCGCAAGGTATTCCGGAAAGATAGGAATTCGAGAACCGAATAAGCGGAAAGGAGAAGGAAATTATAGACATTGCTTCAAGAAAGCAGACGAACTATTAAAAGGCACTAAGTTACGAGGAGTACTAGTTGCTAGAAATCAATAGGTCACCGATAGATTATTTAGGGGACCGTGGACAGAACAGACTTTCGCTAGACCAACCAATAGGGTCTAGAAAGGAGCCGTTCGAGTTAATAAGAATAGCAGATCATCAGGAAACGGGATTTGAAGGAGTGCTATTGCAGGGAGGAAATAGATGGTTCGAGACTTTCACATTCTGGCAAGATAGGAAGCCGACATTTACTAAATTTCACCCATGGAGACGGGAGGTCAAGAAGTCACGTGTGATAGGCTTAATAGCAGCCTTAGTGATTAGAATCTGTGAAGTGTAAATATATATAATTTGTGTTAAGAAGTAATATTTTTCAGTGTTTTTATCGTGTATTATAAACGAATACACCAGTGTATTTTAAAATGTTATCAGTGTTAAATGTATTTGAATTAAATGTGTGTCAAGATATGTCAGTACATGAAATGAATCTGTACAAAATGGAGTAATCACAAAGTAGTGGGCAAAATGAAACATCGCAAGAGAAGGAAGGTCAGGGACCGACCTATAACATGTGAGTAAAGATTTCCATTATGTTTTGGTGTTGGGAAGGTGTTTGTGTACAATCCACCGGAGTTTGAGGTAGAGGGATGTTTCTAAATAACAAATAACAGAATAAGAGCGCGGTCTGAACAAATTAAATTTGAGAAATTATAAATAATTAAGTGAAATGAATAAATCCTGTAGAGGAAATGTATGGAATAAAATGTCAGTGTATTTGACGAATGTTATAAAAGCAAGCGTACTACTACTAATAATAATATAAAAGATATATAAATAAAGATTAAATTGAATGATATGAAAATAAGAGCGTTTGAGCCTTAATAAAAGTATAAAGACATGGTGTTAAGGCATGTTCTTAAAATATAGCGATTATTGTCAAGGGAAAGGATTAATATAAAAATTGAGATATGGATCAATTGTTGATGTTGAATCTATCAGTTCTTTGGAAGACGCTAGGCCTTAAAATAATGTATAGCGCATTGTAGCGCCTTAAAGTAAATTGTCACGCTAGGAATGCGTAGAATATAAAGGTACTTGGTAAATTACTTATGAGGGACATTTGATTGCGGTAATTGAGCCATATTAAAGTCCTCCAATAGTGACGTAGATCACGAGGCCATGTGTGTTTTATTGCATTGTAATAGGGAGCAAATGTATGGTATTATGAGCGCAGGTAATATAGGCCACGGCCGACCCTAAGTCGCATTTGTGTAAGTCCTCCAATATGGGAATGGTTCCCGAGGCATGTTAAGAGAGTCGAACCTAGACTCGTCTAGTTGAAGCCCCTAAGTATTCGTCGTTGTATGTGAATTACTCTTACCAATCAATGATGACCCTTCATAATTAATAAATGCCAAGGTTACAAAGTGGTTTATGAACCTCATAATGTTGTTGAAAGTATATGAAAGAAACGCCAGGTCTCCCCAGAGAACTGAAGAAAAGAAAGATCTGTTTTAAAAGCATTGAGTATAGCGGCCACGCTTGGGCAAGGCGGGAGGTTCCCCTCTCAGCCATAAACCTCGCCCAAGTGATTACGGTCCTACCCTTGTTTTTGTAAGTGTGCTAGGTCAGAAGGGACCGTCTGAGAGAAGTAATAATACACCGTGAGTGTTTAAAAGTTGTTAATGTCCCGGGATTTGAACCGAGGTCCTTGTAGATGAAAGTACCGCTTGCCAGTTCAGATCGTAGCTTTCTTGTGTTATAATGGTCTTATAAGACAAATAAATAAATAAAAATCCCTAATGTAATGTTGTATGGATGTAGGATTCCATGAGTTCAATGAAGATAACTAGATTCCGGGAGTAATCATAGTTTTTGACTTTGTCAAGTAATCTTTTGTAACTCTGGAGTACACAAGTATTTTCCCGATCACTGTAGTGAATTTGTGAAACTTGAGAGAGATGGTAATGTTGAGAACATTGTTGAATACCCAAACATTTAAGTAGAGAAGTAACATGTACTTTAAATATGATTATATATTTGTTTAATGATAAGAAACTCATAAAATAGTTATTGAGGTGTATGAAAGAAAGACACCGTTATTATGGGAAGATATCGAGCCATTGGAGCTCGTGATTATGTTGAACTTTAAGATAGATACTATATGGAAGTGAAAATAATTATGAATTGTTTGTTTGAAGGAAACCATGTATTTTAATACAATATTTGTTTGATTTTTACATATTCCTTGTTGACTTTGAACAAGTAGAAGGATTGGGTCAATAGTTTATTTGTTTGTAGCGCCATAATTTTGGTTAATTAAATGTTTTGAAATAGGAGTTGATTTTGTTGTTATTTTTGGAAGTGTATCCTCTATTTAATCCAAAATGTGTAAGTCACAGAGTGGGAGAACGTACCAAAACCCCGAAAATCCCGATTTGAGCATTGCTGGCATACTTTGATTTGCATATTTCTTGCTGGAAGGGCACAATACCCTGTTGAACCAAGGATCACCCCAAATGATAACCAGTACATATATAAGATAATACAGAAACACCAAGCATAACATAAAAACAAAAAAATAATAAGCAAAAAATTTGGGATCTGGTGAGATTCGATCCGCAAAAAATGTAAATTTATACTCGCGAGAATAGCACTCTAGCGACTGGACCACCGCTACCTAACATTATTCCCTGAAGACTGCGCATATGATGCTTACGTACGTAATGTCAGTGACCTGCTTTCGTTATTTCTTGTAATAATATGTATGTAATTACCGAGGTGCTATTAAGATTATACATTTTCATGTACATATATGAATACACACATCAAAAAAAAGTTTTGCATCACCTCGGTTCCCAGATCTCCGGCATATAGACGTTGACTGTGTATATTGTATCAAAGATACAGTCCCTTTGACTGTTCATAGATGTCACTAAAACTGCTCAAAGATGTAAACAACCATGCATGAGCAGGGCCTATTAGACGGAGGGGGTACGACAGCCGATCAGTTCCAGTCATTCCACCAGGACGAAGGTACGCTGCTCATGTTGTCTGTAGTTCTACCATGCCTAGAAGGTCAATACCGCAGTTCGATCGCGTCCGCATTGTTACTTTGTGTCAAGAAGGGCTCTCAACAAGGGAAGTTTCCAGGCGTCTCAGAGTGAACCAAAGCGATGTTGTTCGGACATGGAGGAGGTACAGAGATACAGGAACTGTCGATGACAGGCCTCGCTCAGGCCGCCCAAGGGCTACTACTGTAGTGGATGACCGCTACTTACGGATTGCCGCTCGGAGGAACCCTGACAGCAATGCCACCATGTTGAATAATGCGTTTCGTTCAGCCACAGGACGTCGTGTTTCAACTCAAACTGTGCGCAATAGGCTGCATGATGCGCAACTTCACTCCCGACGTCCATGGCGAGGTCCAGCTTTGCAACCCCGACACCATGCAGCGTGGTACAGATGGGCCCAACAACATGCTGAATGGACCCCACAGAATTGGCATCACGTTCTCTTCACCGATGAGTGTCGCATATGCCTTCAACCAGACAATCGTCGGAGACGTGTTTGGAGGCACCCTGGTCAGGCTGAACGTCTTAGACACACTGTCCAGCGAGTGCAGCAAGGTGGTGGTACCCTGATGTTTTGGGGTGGCATTATGTGGGGCCGACGTACGCCACTGGTGGTCATGGAAGGCTCCGAAACGGCTTTACGATACCTGAATGACATCCTCCGACCCATAGTGCACCCATATCGGCAGAATATTGGAGAGGCATTTGTCTTCATGGACGACAATTCTCGACCTCATCGTGCACATCTTGTGAATGCGTTCCTTCAAGATAACGACATCGCTCGACTACAGTGGCCAGCATGTTCGCCAGACATGAACCCTATCGAACATGCCTGGGATATGTTGAAAAGGGCTGTTTATGGACGTCTTGACCCACCAACCACTCTGAGAGAGTAACGCCGAATTGTCGTTGAGGAGTGGGACAATTTGGACCAACAGTGTCTTGATGAACTAGTGGATAGTATGCCACGACGAATACAGGCATGCATCAATGCAAGAGGACGTGCTACTGGGTATTAGAGGTAGTGGTGTGTACTGCAATCTGGACCACAAATGCTGAAAGTCTAGCTGTATGATGGTACAACATGCAATGTGTGGGTCTCATGAGCAATAAAACGAGCTGAAATGTTGTTTGTGTTGATCTCTATTCCCTTTGTATTTAAAGGTTCCGGAACTCTTGGAACCGAGGTGATGCAAAACTTTTTTTGATGTGTGTAGTTCAATCGAATTAAGAGTTTGCGATGATTTAACTTAGTTTTTTTTTCTAATAAGTTAGCCTCTGCATTACTTTCTACATTAATTATTGGCATCTCCAGCATGATGCTCTCGACTGACGCAGAGTTATTATTAATTACCATGTTGAACCTAGGATCACCCCTAAGTGATTACTGGTAGGCTACATATAAAATATAATGCAGAAACACCAAGCATAACATAGAAACAAAAACTAATAAGCAAAAAAAGTTGGAACTGGTGGGGTTCGATCCACAAAATGTACGTTCTTTCGTCGTAAGTCCGGCGCGCTAACCGTTCTTTTTTTTAATTACCTCTTTACAGAATTACAGAATTTTCAGATATGATAAATACCATACTATTACATCACAAGAAAATCCAGATAGTGTCCATATTTATCGTACAATTGTCCACTTTCACTAAGCTTCCAACGCTCTTTCTGCAGGTGATACCTGAGATCCAGGAACGAGAAATGTTGATCATTGTCCATCACGAAGTGTACATATTGGCCCATTATCCACACAATGGCAGTCTGTTTAATTTGGGGGAAGGCGGTCACCGACAAACGAATCAACTTCCTGTCATCAAGGTCATCCGTGGGCACATTTAATAGTTGACATACTTTTCCCTTACACCACAGCCACGTGGAGGCAACTCGCGTGCATGATGTGAAGCGGTGTATCGCCGTATCAGTTTGACCACATATAGTACACCATGGGTAAGCTTCAGGACGGATGGTATATCGCCGTAGAGCGGTTGGGATGAGATCGTTGAGGAAGATAAAAACCTGGGAGTGTACAGCAGAAGAAATGGTCATAGCCCCAAAATTTTTCCAAACAGTGGGCCAATGGACGTAGAGGGTGGTGGCCTCGATTCGCGGTTTGGAGTGTACCACTTGCCGCAACATGTTATAAATACTTTTCGTCGTTGGAACAGTCCCTGAAGGCATTTGGCGAACAGTTTCCAGAAGGTGCTGTTGATGGTCCCTAAACATCTTCGGCAAAGCTCTATCACAACCACGGGCGGTGTTCCGAATATCTTTGTATAGCGCTTTCGTAAAAGTGTCATGTTGGGAAAGAATGGTGATATCGTTCTTGCAGAGGAGTGCACGGCATTTCATGCCATCAGCTGTTATCCCTAGCCCGCCTTGCCGGGATGGGAGATACAACTGTTCCCGTTGTACTCGGAACAAAAATCCTTGCCGTATAAACCAACCTGTATATTTTGCCAATTGGCTCTCAAACATTTTGGGAAGTGGGAAAAGTTGTGCGACATACCATATTTTAGAGAGCGCAAACACGTTGAGGACCATGACCCGTTGCACTATATTGAGGTTTCTTTGACCAAATTGGATCAGCACTCCCCTAACTTTGGCAATGACCTTAGTCCAGTTTGCTTGCACTGTGTCCAGAAGCGATTGCTTCCAGGTAATGCCAAGAATTTCACCTCATTTACTATCCAGAACCAGGGCTGTTGGGTAATCACTGAGTTAGTATTGAGCGGAAGAAAAGCAGTTTTCTGGGGGTTCGATTGTGCTCCAGAGGCGATATGGTAGAGCTGAAGGACGCTATCGATGTGGGAGATGTCTTCATTATTGCGGATCAATATTGATACGTCATCAGCATAGGCGCACATGCCAAAAACATGTGTGGACAGTTTGTAACCCTGTAGCTTCACCTGGGTAGTCCGAATGAACGGTTCAAGGCCAATGACAAAAAGTAGCATGGAAAGGGGACATCCTTGCCTAACTGATCGTTGTATTGGAATCAGAGGGGAAAGAAAACCGTTGACGAGCACTCGAGACGTAGCATTACAATTTATCATACGAATGTAGTCAATAAAGATTTCAGGAATTTCAAAGTGTTGCAAGACCATGTACAAGTATTCATGACTGATGCGGTCGAAAGCTTTATCAAGATCTAAGGTGAGAAAACTCATTGGCTCAGTGGGGAGCATTTCGGCTTTAAGTGTAGGACCCGTAGTATCGCTAAGTTTGTTAACAGAGTTCTTCCAGGAATACTGCAACATTGTTCATCACCAATGATATCATGTAGAACAGTCTTCAATCGGCATGCAAGTACTTTGGTAAGGACTTTATAATCACGGCAGAGCAGAGTAACTGGTCGGAAGTCACCAACTGCCATGGGAGAGGATGTTTTTGGTATGAGGACTATGGTACCCTCGTGATGTGATTGACAAAGAGCACGACGTTGGAGAATGGTACGCAAGACATGACAAAATTCTTTGCCAATGAGAGGCCAGAAGTGTTTATACATTTCATATGGCAGTCCATCAATGCCAGGTGAGCGGTTGTTTGGGAGGTGCTTAACCACAGAGTGAATATCTTCATCCGCAATATCCGCGCTGAGCAGAGTTTTGTTGTCCGTAGATAGTTGGGTACTGCAAGATGAAAGCAATAGGGTCACCTGCTGTGGATCAATTGGAGCCTTAGCGTAGAACCGTTGATAAAATAATGATATTTCACTACGTATGTCGTCAGGGGAGGTGACGACACTTCCAGTACTGGTGCGGAGGCGGTGGATATATTTACGTTGCCGCTCACGTTGTCCTTTGGCGATATGGTATACACCTGCACTTTCGTCCGGGAGCACGGTACGATCTTTTAAAGCCACGTTTATATGAGCGAGCGTTCGTTGCTGTAGAGACAGGAGCTTGGTTTTAACTTCCCGAATCTGGTCATATATACGCTCCCCAGCATCAGATCTTTGCTGGAGCTGGCGAAGAACTCGATAGTAAAATTCAACTGTATCCCGTCTTTCCCGACCTCGTTGGTAGGATATGTTCTTAAAGACACGGCGGATCCCTGGTTTAACTAAAATATCCCACCAGTCTGCGCAGTCGCGAAATTTGCATTTTTGTTGGACCCATCGAGTCCAGTGTTGTCTGAAAAAATCTTGGCATTCCTCCTCCAGTTACAGCGAGCAATTCAGTTTCCAATAACCTCTTCCTATGTGAAATATGGGATGGGGGTAAGAGATTGTACATACGACTGCATGATGGTTAGTGAAACTGGCAGGTATCACTTCATATCGTCTAGGCTGGATAAGTTCCTGTGAAAAGTAGATGCGGTCAATTCGTGATGAGGAGTTGTGACTTATACAGGTGTAATGGGGCAGGGGCACCCTTAAACTATCCACAGCATCAATGAGGTGTAGGGAGGTAAGAAGGGTCCTGAGAGCCGGGTTGACACCTTGGTTTGGACTAGTGGAATCCTCTGGGCGTTGAATACAATTGAAATCCCCTGCAAGAATAAGTTTTTCCTTAACGTCGTGCAGATGAGGCAGTATACTCTGTTGAAAGAACATTTTCCGTTCCACACGTTTATTGGACCCGGATGGGGCATATACATTTATCAGGGTGGTATTGTTTATGTGTCCAGATATTATGCGTCCTGATGGATGACATAGCACACCTTCGAGTGGGATATCATGTCTTATGAGGAATCCGGTCCCTCTATTCGTAGTACCGGTATTGATGTATTGTTTGTAGAAGGCAGATATGGGCAAACAGGGTATAGCAACTTCTTGAATGAAGGCAATGTCAATGTCTGCATCTCGAAGGAATCTCTCCAACACTTGAAATTTCAGAGGGCATTCTATTACATTGATATTCACAGTGGCCACAGTGAGAAATTGCGCCATTAAGAGAAGTATAAAAGCTGTGCTAGACATACTGGAAGGTGGACTCGAGAAAAAAAAACAAAAAAGACACAGGTGAGAAATATACTGGTGCACTATGTCAAATTAGGTTGAGATAGTTCCTTATGACTGCCATTCATAGGCCGGCTGTCAGCGTTTGAGAGCGTTCGTGGGTCCCTAGATGACGTAGAATGAAGATTTTGTTTCTTTTTCACAGCTGCGGGAACGTTTGTAGAGCCAGTTTGATTCTTCGGGGCTGGTACGGCAATCGAGGCATTTGTTTTAATTTTCTTAGATACGTTCTCGGATCCCCGATCAACCTGCTTAAGTGAGTCGGTAGGTACCAGAGAAGGTGAAGACAAAATTTCTGTGGCAGCCTGTAGTGACGGCAGAGTCGGTTCTAAGGCTGCGATACAGGTTGCCGATAGCACAGGGGCACTCTGTGGCTCGCTGATCTGGTCAGGGCAAGGTACCAGTTCTGCGTCATGTGTGTCCGAGGCCACTTCTGGTGTTGTCCCAGCTGACTGATCAATAAGCATGTTTTCATGTGACGTTTGCTGTGTCACAACTTCCGAGTATTGGACACGTCGTTGTTGTGTAGGAGTTATGCCGAGGGGAATCATTTTCTTTGGGCAGTTGATACGTAGATGTGTGTTAGCATTGCAAATTAAACAGCTCTGTTTCGGTCCATTATACGATATATAGCCAGAATGGCCACCAAAAGTCTCAGTGGAGGGGATATCTTGTTTGATTTCCATAGTGACTGCACGTATTCCATTATACACCGGGAATTGATAAGATGAAGACCATTGTTCTTTCCTGACGTCACTCACAGTGCCATATTTCGACAGGACGGATTCGAAAATTTCAGGGGGAACTTCGAGTGGGACATTAACCGTTGGACCACTGCGACATGGCGTTCACTGCTGAAGACAATGCATATGATGCTTTCATTTGTAATGTCGCTGGTTTGCTTTGGTATTTTGTCTGTAAAATGTGTATGTAATTATTGTGCTGCTATTAAAATTATACGTTCTCATGTACATTTATGAATAGCTCACTGAAATTAAGAGTTTGCGATTATTTAACTTCGGATGTTGTAGAGGTCCCTCCCGTCCGCCATATATATACTCTGGTATAAGCAGATAGTCGCCTCCGTAGCGTAGCGGTCAGCATGGATAGCTGCCGCCCCGGAGGTCCTGGGTTCGATTCCCGGCTCTGCCACGAAATTTGAAAAGAGGTATGAGGACTGGAACGGGGTCTACTCAGCCTCGGGTGTTCCAAATGAGTAGAGGGGGTTCGATTCCCACCTCAGCCATCCTTGAAGTGGTTTCCCGTGGTTTCCCACTTCGTCTTCGGGCAAATGCCGGGATGGTTCCTTCTTCAAGGCCACGGCCACCTCCTTCCCTCTTCCTTGCCTATCCATCCTGGTCATCCATTCCCTTCCCTCATGAGGCCCCTGTTCGCTTTGCAGGCGAGGCCGCCTTGGCGAGGTGCCAATCACACCTCCCCAGTTGTATCCCCTCCTATTAGATGTTCCCAGCTCTAGGACACTGCCCGTAGAGGCGGTAGTGGTGAGTTCCCTCGCTGAGTCCGTGAAAGAAAGAAAGAAAGAAAGAAAGAAGGAAAGATAAGCAGATAGCTCGCCATTCCATGCCCGGTTTGCTAGGCCGTCGTTTATAACCGGATTATCTCTTATACCAATGTCGTACAACTCAATTCTGCGCTAACTACGGAGATAACTTTAGCCGAGGTATAACCAGAGTTCGTACAACTGGCCCTTAGAGACGCCGGCGTGCCGGAATTAGGCCTCAAAGGGGATCTTTAACGTGCCAGTAAATCTACTGGCACGGCTCCCTCGCATTTGCTCACCCTCGCCCTCAAATGTCAGCTGACGGCGCCAGGATTCGATCCTGCAACCTTGGGATCAGCAGGCGAGAACGATACCGCACAGCCACGCAGCCAGCTTAATGTATAAGGTGCGTTCAAAAAGTAACGAGGCGGAGGCTGTAATGCGCAAACCAGTGACGACATGGGCTAATCATGACGTGTGTAACGAGGTGTGGTTCCGACCAGCGCGTGGAAGGTCACAGCCCGTCGCTAGAGGGCACGTGGGCATGTCACGTGACGATAGAAAGCAAGCCGCAGTATGCATCAATCGTCCAACGTTGCCAGTCACATTGCAAACAGTGACATGGAGGCGTCAAACGAAGAGCAAAGAGGTGTTGTTCGGTTTCTGACAGCTAAAGGAGTAGGGGGAACGGACATTTATCGCCGATTATCACAAGTGTACGGCGAACACTGCGTGTCCCTTGCAAGGGTCAAGGCGTGGCACAAGCGCTTCAGGGAAGGACGGGTGTCGTTAACTGATGATGCCTCGTCTGGGGCACCCCCCTGCATTACCGATGACAGCGTCCAGCTGATTGATGCACTCATTACCCAGAACCGCTGAGTGACAGTCAATGCCATAGCCGCTGTGGTCGGACTAAGCGTCGGATGTGTGCGCACCATCATGAAGGAACGACTGCACTTGCGAAAAGTGTGTGCCCAATGGGTGCCCCACAGTCTTCAACCACACCAGGAAGAATGTCGAATGGCCTACTGTCTTGGTCTTGGTTGGACGATTGATGCATGCTGCTGCTCGCTTTGTATCGTCACGTGACGTGCACGCGTGCCCTCTAGCGACGGGCTGTGACCTTCCTCGCTCTGGACAGAACCACACCTCGTTACATACGCCACGATTAGTCCATGTCGTCACCGGTTTGCACATTACAGCCTCCGGCTCATTACTTTTTGAACGCACCTTATATGTATACAAGTGTGTATGTATGTTTGTATGAATATATATATTTGAGCATGTGTGTGTATTGTGCCCGTATGGATGCGTGGTGCATGTTGTTCAAATTAGATCACTCACGGGATGACGTCAGGACAACAGCTGACTCGAGTGGGAGAACGTGACGCACGATATGGACATTCAGAAAGCTAAAAGAAGTGACATGACCAGGGTTAAGATTTTTAGGTGCACAGCTTTTTCCTTAGGGTAAATTAAAGCTGTTCCGTAAGATATCACAGTGTGAAATTTTGTTTCTAGTTGCGAAAAGAGGCATTTTTCACGCACCATTTTCTCTTTTTGGGACCTGTATCCCTTTCCACCCCCCAACCATGCCCATAATCCCCTTATCTCTCCTAATTTCTTTTAAGTTTAATTCCAATTTATTCTATAAGATTTTTTAATCAATATAAAATATTTAACTTTCAAATAACGCCTCCTCAGCTTGCTGTGTACGTGCCAATAGTAAGCCTACCCCTTTCAGTAAACACCGCGCGGGAGTTGAAAGCACATCTCCAACAAAGGAAAATAACTGTGTGTTCGACAAAACCTCTTTCTCTCGCTTTACCGCTATAATGTAGCCCGCAATAATGCAATTGACGAGTGATTCTATCCCACAAGAATCAGTAGCCTGCTGTTCGTGAATGTGAGTTTGTTACTGTGAGAGACGTCATCTGTTCGCATGGAGGCGGAGGGTGGTGACGCAGAAATGTCAGCAACCACACCCACGTAGTTCTGAGAATTAAGACTGGGTTCTGCTCGAAACTACTAGAAATCGCTGAGACAGTAGTTACAGCATAAATGAGAACATTCTGGTAATTGTCGTGGTGTTATAAGAGAGTGTGGACAGCAGGTGAGTGAGTGAGTGAGTGAGTGAGTGAGTGAGTGCAAGTTGAGTTGTGTGAAAGTCGCATTGAGTTAGCAAGTGAACTGGTGTTAGCACGTGGTTGCATTACTAAACGAGTGTACTACTAGATTGTACCATGCCAAAAGTGTCCAGTGCCCGATTTATTGCTCTGGCTCAGGAATTCAAACAATATTTCATAGACACTGTTGGAACTGTTATGCGATGTACTATTTGTGATTCAGGATTTTGTTAGGTGAAAAACATCAGCGAGATCGCATCAAACAACACATTTCCAGCTCTAAGCATCATATGAATAAGACTCTTCAACCAAACAAATCGCGGCAACGCCTATTTCGAAAAGCGTTTCAACAGAAATCTTCAAAATGCCCAAATTTAAAGGAATTGATCATAGATTTGTGTGCAGCACCCACACAAGCATGAATTCCACTCAATAAGGTGAACCGTCCAGCCCTCAAGGGATTTCTTGAAAAATACACAAAGATGTCAATGCCCGATGAGAGAACATTAAGAAATAACTACATGGAGCCTGTTTACCGAGAAACCATACAAAGAATCAAGGAGAAAGTGTCTGATTGCGATGTGTGAATCATTGTGGATGAAACCAAAAGACTCAATGTAACAATATGTTTTGAACATTTTAGTTTTTCCATAATCAGGGGAGAAAGTTAAGCCCATGTTGGTAAAAATGTATGAGCTGCAGAAAGCCAATGCCCGTATAGTAATGCAATCAATTATGGACATCTGCCAAAAACTCTGGCCTACTGGTATCGACTTTGAAAGACATCTTCTTGTGGTTACGAACCAGGCTCCATACATGGTTTAGGGGCGTGGTGGCTCAGCGGTCTAGCTGTATGCCTCTCACCAAGGCGGTCCGGGTTCGATTCCCGGTCAATGCATGTGAGATTTTCGAAGTGAAATGCCATGTCCTGTGGTTCGGATTCCACGTAAAAAGGAGGTCCCGTGGCTCATAATCACCAGATTCACGGTCACGTAAAACTACAATCTTCCTTTTTTTCCATACATGGTTTCAGCTGTTAACCAATTGAAACCTTTATTTCCTAAGTTGAAGCATGTGACATGCTTGGTTCATGCCCTTCACAGGGTTTGTGAATCCATAAGGAACGAATACGGCACAGCAAATCAATTCATCTCTGCCCTGTAGAAGATTCTATTGAAAACTCCGAATCGTGTTGTTGCCCACAAGGAAACCACTGGCCTGCCCCTTCCAAATTTCCCGGTCATTACTCGTTGGGGATCGTGGATTGAGTGTGCTGCTATATTGTGTGAGAATTTTGACAAAATTAGAGAATTTGTGGTTTCTTTGGATCCAGCCGACGCAGGTACAATAATTTGCAGGCATAACTGTATTGTGTCCATAGTTACAAGTATCTGATTGCAGTTATTAAACGATTGGAAGAACAAGGTCTGGAAAAGGAAAAAATGGGATATTTTTACTTCTGTGTGAGAGAGCAGTTAGATGGCTTTGCCGAAGACAAACTTGAGTCTAGTCTTCAGAAGAATCCAGGCATTGTGGATTTGGCCACATCTGTAGAGTTGCCATTCCGAGTGAATACAAGGATTGCCCCACTGCTTTCTGTGGATGTCGAAAGATGCTTTAGCATCTACAAAGACATTCTAATTCCTAATAGAAACAGACTTACTTTAAAAAATGTAGAGATGTTTAATGCCTTGAAGTCCAACAACTTCATGTTTTCTCATGTTTTCTACTTATTTTGATGAGTGATTTGATGTACTTGTTTGTAACTGAATAAACTAGAATAGAGGAAAGAGAAAATTAGTTGAATAAACCAGCACCTTTTTGCCCCTTTTTGCTTCATTTGAGCACATTTTCCCTTAAACCTCACAGACTATAATAACTTCCTTCTTGTTACATTAATACTTGCTCATATGATCATAATAATTCCTTAATAAAAAAATAAAAAATAAACACACCGGCTTTCGATCGTGGAACGACCTTCACAATCTTGTATAAAAACAAATCGTCATTCTCTAACATTATCGAAGACTCTCTCAGTTACCATACAGTTCCACAGGTCTCTGTGTAATAATTCTTCGTTGAAATAACCTTGCATTTCTATATAATCATAAAAACAATATGTTCAGTAAAGAGCATATAGCCTACTTTCTCCTAATTGCATGGGTTTAGTTATAACTCTTAGTCCTTTTCAAGGAGTATAATCGAATATTAGTTGTTGAAATACAACGTGCTATACGGGTATTATACGTTGATCGATTGAATCCTCACCTGAATTATATATAAACACATTAATACAGCCATCACAATAACACAGGTTATTAGACAAAATTCAACACTCACCCACGTACACGGGGCTAAATGACCATGATATCCATGCATCTCAAATTAAACAACAACAACAGCTTCCTACCCAAATCCTTCCTCGTATAAAAGTACACACACTAGTAAGCCCTGAGACATCACAGTGATAAAGGTTATCAGACAACTTCTACAGATCTACACACACCCAAATACACGGGGCTACGAGATCATGATGCCGCAAACCCCCTAAAGAATCAACAATAATAACAACAGCAATAGACTCAATCGCGGATCAAGGACAAAGAATTTTTAATCGCTGTAGTCGGGTGTTGAAATATGTGGTGTTATAAGTATAGCCTATATATAATATTTTCTATTGCAAATAAACACTATATCTGCTAAACATCATAACGTGCGAGTAGTTATAAATCAATAAATACAAAAAAAACGAAGTTACAACATTTGAACCTGTTGGGATTTGAACCACGAACCTCCAAGCTACGAGTCTGAGACGCTACCATTACGCTAAACCACTCAATGCTCACTTTGAGTTAATAACAACATTAGTATAGCTGCCTAGAATATTTTGTCTTGCAATGAATGATTTCATTAGCGTTTTCTGCCGTTTGTCTAAACCATTCGTAGTCAATTTACCCTCCAGGTAGAATTTTCCCACGGACTCAGCGAGGGATACCGCCTTTACCGCCTCTACGGATAGTGTCCTGGAGCTTGACATAAGGTCGGGGGAAACAACTGGGGAGGCGGGACTAGCGCCTCGCCCAGACGGCCTCACCTGCAATGCGAACAGGGGGCCTCATGAGGGATGGGACGGGATAGGAAGAATGGGAGGGATGGACAAGGAAGAGAGGAGGTGGCGGCCGTGGCCTGACGGTAGGTGCCATCCCAGCATTTGCCCGAAGATGAAGTGGGAAACCACGAAAAAACACTTCAAGGATGACTGAGGTGGGAATCGAACCCCCCTCTACTCATTTGGACCAGCCGAGGCTGAGTAGACCCCGTTCCAGTCCTCATACCACTTTTCAAATTTTGTGGCAGAGCCGGGAATCGAAGCTTGGACCTCCGGGGTGGCAGCTAAGCACGCTGACCACTACACCGCGGAGGAGACGTGTCTAAACCATTTGATACTAAATATGTATTATTTTGTTCAGTACATTCCTAAAACAATATAAACTTATGAAGTTACGGAAATATATGGATTTACGAGCAAACAAGAGGAAATTTTCCAATTACATCCTAGGCATGGGTTCACTAACTGGCCGGTATAGAGCGATGCTCGCATATAGTAGGCAGTGGTAGGCATAGTTCAAATGGTTGCTAGTAGATGTCACTCGTGCGTGGAAACTGTTTTTTCAGTGAAATATATATTTTTCTTTGCAAAATGCACAATATAACGCTCGATTTTGTAACGTCTCTGTACTCAAGAAACAATAAATATAAAAAAAAAACAAGCAAAAGGTACAACTCTGACATCCCCGGCCGGCTGGGTGAAAGACCAAAGATCTAACAACAGAGCTAAACGTGCCCTCCCATGTCAAATGTTATCAATCGATTTCCATACAACGTCTTGGCAAATAATGACTTAGACTGAACGATTTATACACTGGAGTATATTTCAAACAAAGTTCATTTCATACAAAGTTAATATTATTAGTATAAGTAGGCTATATTTCATGCAACATACTCAAATAAGTGAAATATAGGTCAGAACAAGAGATCAGCTGCCATCTTGTCTTGTAACCGAGACGACTAAGCTTTTTAAAGTAATTTTTGGACTATAATATCACAATATAAACTTTTAATTTCGAACGGGCCACGTCCTTTAGAACAGTTTAAACGATTCTCGGCTCGATAATCGGAACTGGTGGGTCCCATGTTATGGATTATTAAATTTGCATAATTCACACGGCCACCATCCTGAAATGGTACGGCTGATGACCTTGTAGTTTGGACACAAGACGCGTCCTATATGAAGGTATGTTTTTACCAAATTTGGTAAAGATCCGATGATTAGTTTGGACGTAATTTAATTTTAGGTTGTATCCATTTGAGTGGCCACCATGAAGTTTCGGTAAAGATGGCGGCAGTATAAAGTATGACACTGAGGTGCACTTTGGTAGTGCTACCTCTGTACCAAATTTTGTTCAATTCGGTTTCGTCGTGTTTGAATTGATAGGGGTGGGGACAGACATGCAAAGTACACACACACGCATACACAAACACATACACACACACATTCACAGACACACAAAGTTTTGTCCCTGTGTAGATCTCGTAAGTCTACTTTTATTATTTGCAAAAATCAAAAGAGGGCTAAAAAATTATTCAGCTCAAATTGGATTACTGCGACACAATACCAATATTCTCTCCTCAGACTTATCAATCTTAAATTGTCGTAAAACAATTTATTTACACGACAAATGCTTGAGTGAAAACCTCGTCAGGGTTCAATCTAATAATGTCACCTTAATCGAATAGAAAAGCTTCTAGCTATCTATCGTGAATACATCGTGTCACCATCAATAATGAAATTCACACCTATGTGACACAAGGATTTACATATCCATTTCAAAAATAAATATGTTTACAAGTAGGATCATCGTCCTATCAAGAGTTATGGCCTCAATAAACCTGCTCGACAATCCACAAATACTTAAACTCTACACTCTTCTCAGACATCGCAAACAATATTAAATTAATCCTAAAAATGCTAATATCAGTCTAACCATCTTTCAATATCTATGTTGTTCTTCAGCTGACGATGCCATTTACAAATACTGCATGAAGATGCGTGGGATGTGCCATAAATGTGTTGCTTCGACGAATACAAAAAAATCTCCAACCGCAGTTAATCTCAAAAATACTCAAAATCGCTAAACCTAAATAACCAACCAAATAATGAATTTACTCTAAAACGACTTACTTGAAAATACAAAAATCTAATTAAAGTGGTCAACAGTAAAATCTCTACATGTTCCAAACTACCGAAATAATTATAATATTTCCTCTACCTTATTTCTGCAAAGAATGCGATGACTGGTCATACCCTACAGGACATTGGACTCGTTACTTTCGGCTCCCGCACTGATGTTACCATTTCAGCCTTCACCTGGTCCTGGATGTTGAGATACCGCCATAGGTTGGACGTCGCCGCCTTCTCCCTGCGCCTCTGGACTGCCTGATCTTGATCCGACGTCGCGTTCAAGTTCATAACCGCATACGTCTGGGAGTCAAGCAGCGTCATGGTTCTTCGCCGAAGATTTCTGGAAGTTCCCTCGTTCAATTCCAATTTTGGATGAATTTTGGAATTTTCAGTCATTCCTTTCATTCTTGATATGTTCAATTATCCAGTTTCCCAAATCATTATAGACTACTGACTCATGTCTACGTTCTTAACTGGTAGAACTGCTCTCCCTCTTAACTCAGATCTCTGAATTTCCATTTTCAAAATTTTGGATATAATTTCGTAGAATATTGTAGATTATCGTAATGTCTACAAAATGTTTTATCGGAAATATTTGTAGGTGCTCGTTGTAATATTTTGTAAAGTAGATTAATTGTTATTTCTTGGATAACAGTAGTGATATGTTTCCAGTATTAATATTTTCTAAGATTATGTTGGTGGATATCGTAGAATATTTAGTAGAATTGTTTCTTGTAGATAACATTTCGTTTAGTGACTTTTAATTTCGCATTGCTCGGCTCCTAAATACTTGGCCGGAATACCCCTCGCTATCGCGGTCTAATGTAACTCTCTCGCACACAAATTTCAGCGAGCTCAACATTACGTCTCTACCTCAAGACATTCAAAACGGCGTAAATTCTCACTCTAGTTTCGGTGGAGTCGTTTCCAAATTTAGTGGTTGAAATCCCTCTCGAATCTTCTAAATAAATATTTTAGCCAAATGAGGACCACCTTGCTTAATTTGAAAAAAAAAAAAAAACCAGAAAAATGTAAAATATTTCTTTCTTTAACGAACTCGGTACTTGTTCTTGGAAATTACTTCTCCAGGGTAATTATATATGTAATTGAAGTGAATATCCAATCGGGAATACGATCATACGTTTGAATCACGTGACTACCCAAACAGAAACTACCTCGGGTTACCTTGGGTCACCTCGTATTGTTCCGTCGCAACTCGTGCCGAACGTCCGTCAGCTTGGCACACTTTCCCCGTTCCAAAACACCTCGCGCATGTGTACTGGTTTCTGACACGTTCCTGCTTCAAAAAAAATAATTGTCGAGTCTCCAATCTCCCCTCGCTGACAACACATCAAAAGTATTGACGTTCACCGCTTGTTGCCTGCAGTTTTAATTAGTACACAAATCCAACTTTTCTCTCGCAATAAATTGTACCATCAATCATTGTATCTTGCCTAGTTCAATTCCAGACGCACTAACGTTTTCAAAAATGGACCGATCTTCTTCAAATTTAAAACATATCCATAAGAATGTCCACTGATGCCAAATTAGACTTCACAAACAAGCAAATATTAGGTTCAGTACTTACCAATAATGAAGAGGGCTTCAACAACCACGTCAGCGTAGATTGTTGGTCTGAAGGTGCTTTCAAAACTGGCATTGTAGGGAACCACAACAGCAACGTAGAATGTAGCGAGGAGGATGAGCCAATCCCAGCAGCTCTTGAAAAATCCATAGTGGGATATGATGCCGCGAGACCTGGCGAGGGCAGCTGTCTTGTACTCAGGAAAAGGTGGAGTAGTTGGCTGTAACAGTATGAGGAAACAGACTCACTGTATGTACTGTAAAATTTATAATCTACTGACTTTATTTTCAATATGATTTGGTGAAATACTTTACATTTATTGAATGAATTTATGTAACTGTTGAACTGTATCAAAACATGAATTTCGTGAGCCTATTGGGCATCAGGATTGAAAATAAATCCAATGAATTGAACTAACCGGTAGAACATCGATCTCAAGGCAGCAGGCAATAAGACTTGCAGATCTGATTTTGAAGATTGGGTCTTACATTACCCACTAGAAAAGAAAATAGGAAGGATGCCAAAGGAGAAATTAGTTTTACGAATTTACAATCTAAATCGTATATTCAAGAAGCAAATTTACATAATTTACACAATGACACATATCAACACTAGCCCAGTAATCTCGCCGATACATTGGTACTCACTCTCTTGTTCAGATAAAGTTGCATTTCATCTCACCGCGAAACAGATTTTCAATTCTCGCGTCCTTATGTTGTGACATATGAATCCAAGACATGCATAGTTCGTTGACTCAAATGCTTGCTGTTACCGTTCCATCACGTTGTTGAGACTCCATTACACATCCAATCAAATCACTGTCTTACTGATAAGATATAATATCTGCGCACGAGTGAATGCTATTCATATGTGCATTTACTAGTACAATGCCATTTGCCCTTGATCTTCCCAAGAAGATAAGTTATGTGTGTTAGCTAAATTTGAGACTCAATCTGAATACCACTTTTATACTCACTTGACTATATTGCAGTCTAGTAGATATACACTGTGCACATTTCTCCACTGGTTAAACCCATGAGATTTCGGAGAGATACTAACATTCGTCGAAACAGTATCACAGTAATATGATATTGTGCCCAAATCCAGTTTCCTAGATTTGAGGGTACAGGCCACAATGCCAAGTCGAGAATTGAAAGTTTGAATAGCGCGCGCCAAACCTTTTTAGAAGGATTTGGAAGCGTTCAACAGCCAAGAAATGGTTAAGTGACGTAGGCCGAGAGCGTCATAGTCGAGGTTAAAATGTCATTAAATATTTCCCGATGGAGTAGAATCTTGAGACCAATATCAGATTACTGGAACGCACAAGGGAGGAAGAATGTGCTTTATTTCGAGGAAATTGATTGAGCGGAAGCTGAGATATGAGGTGTTTTTAGTTTCAGCCTTTTTCCCGCAGTGACTTCGAGCAGCCAGCTGAGGAGTATATAAGGCACGCCCGCCCGAGCTAAGTATGTTCACTTCTCCATAGTCGCTCCGTCGCTATGGATGTTCACTTCTCCATAAGCACTCCGTTGCTATGGATGTGTATTACTTCGTAAGCGCTCTAGCCGCTAAACACTCTACGACTCCGAACACTATTATAATCTTCGTGCACATGGTTGCAAATTCTTCGTTATTAACAGCACAGTTGCTGGGACTTAGTGTTTCGACAGTACATGGTTACTGGTATTAGGAAAGTGTTAAACATTTTAGTGATCTTCGAACTTTTCAAATGTTATCACTGAAGTGATAAGAATTTGTGGCACTGGTGATTATTTACTGCTATAACTGTACATATGGTAGACTTTGTCTACATTTCATTCTTCTGTCCACAATTATTCAAAGCTGGATTATTTAATCCAACAGTCAGAGGACAAGCTTTTGTCTTGTTAGTGGACCAGCCAAGATAAATCAGTACTTTTATTACCATTCTTGCACAGTACAATTCTTTAGCCGATATTGGGAATACAGTTTTGCTTTGCGCAATCTGAAGAGTGAGAAGCTCTGCCCAGCAAACTCGACAGAATTTGTACTAGTGCTGAACAAGATTATAAGCGTATTAGGAGTACTGAACACATCACAGTTGGGTCATGTTATTAATTTTCATCATGGATCACTTTGATCCATGATGTCAAGGGGGTGTCAACCAGATAGGGATTATTTGGTACCATCGGTGTAGTAGCGCGGCCAGACGTAAGGAGCGGATTAAGCGCTGTATATCGTCTTGCCAACATATGCATGATACACGTTTTAATTGAATTGCAAATATATCACTATATTTAGTCAATAAATATACACATAATTCCTAATTGACATTTCCTTGCAATTATCTTGCTCACCGACGATAATTACGGCACTTATCATTAAATAAACATTATTTCTACTGGGTTGGCGGCATTGACCAACATGGACGCTCTGTTTATGTCGTGCTTGCTGTGAACAATATTGGCCGTATATTAATATTTTATAATAAGCTAATGTTGTGTTCTTTCTCATCTTTCTTTCATCAAATCGTCTTCTTGGTAATGAGAAGTGAACAGTTCTTCTTCTGCTACGCCAAGTAAGTACGCTTATTTTAAGAGTTTAAGTGAAAACTTGTTTCTGTAGTGCCTGTGAAAAATATACCGTACCGGTAGCCTAGTTTTGAATTGATATTAGACGCAGTGTACAGGTGATATTCTACTTGACATATTAATTACACTTTCACTATTATTTATTCCACAGGTAGGCCTACCAAATTCTGTGAACAAACAAATCGTAAATTGCTGTTCTCGAAATAGCAGATGAATGTGGCAATTTGGCCTACTCTCCTGAGAAATGACCAGGTAAGACTCTTATGTTACCGTAATGTTTTCAACTTGATTACATCTTGCAGAGATACATACAGTACCATGAGCCTATTGCATATGTGTACTCAAGTTCTTGAGGAGTGTTAATAATTCATTTTACATTGCGGTAGATTAAAAATGTCATGGCTCATGGCAACGTGTCTAAGCTTTAATATTTTCCCCTTCCTTGAATTTCAAATTATTGGTACCGTATTAAAAAAGATCAGTTCTTGCACATGTTAGTTACTGGTACAGTGGCAAGTATTCAGTTGGTCGAATATGTAGTAATGCCATTACTGATGTAGAACTGTCATTACAGGTTCTAAAATCTTAACACACACTGGTCCTATGGGTGGCTGTGTGCTCTTGTTCTGTGGAGCAAAGTCCAACATTAAAATTTATTTCAGAGGTCTACATTTTGGTCCAAATATACAAATGAACGAAGCACCAAATGGTGAACGCATTTGTACTCTGAATTTGAAGCATATTAAGTTCATCAGAATGGTTTCATTTTATGCGTATGTTATTTTAGAATAGGCTATATTTATTTTTCTTCCCATCATTCCATAATTATTTTTAGAAAATTCAGCAGCTACAGCACTGTATTCATGCGTTGCAAAACTATTTCTCCTCTGGCAGAGGATTAAGAATAGAATTAGAAACGATGAGACATCTTTCAGAAGGGTGATACCTGCCGAAGCAGTAACAAAACCACTCACCAGACACATCAAAAATCTAGAAGATATGCTGGAGTTACCCTTAATTGTTGTGTAATAGAAACACACGTGGATTAGTTACATTAATCGCAGAATTAAAATTTTAGTTATTTTCTGAAAGGTGAGAGAGGCAATCTTATGGGTTTCATCAATAATAGATGTCTATTACATTAATAAATAAGCTTCTGTGTCCAACTAAAATAAATCCTCATCAGTTTTGATGTGGTGTTAACTCATAAAACAGTGTAAAGAAGATAGGTTAATATGTTTATGTTCGACACTGGCGAAATGTAAATATTATGTCAGAAAACTGTACTATAATGAGGCTCATTATAGTACAAGTTTTCATTATGATACAGTTTCTCCCACCAATCAGAGCTCAAGAAACAGTTGTGTGACCAATTAGGTGAGGATAGCATCGCACCTGCGCTCACTTCCATGGCCCCCTATTTTAAATTTCACTGCGTGGCGAGTGTCATAGTGAGGTATTCCAGGAGGCCATGGTCAAATACAAGGTATTCTCTGCATCCCATGCGCTCTGTTCAGTATATAAAACTGGTGAAATCTCGACAGATATTTATGAATATTTATGTTCGAACATAAAATAGTTATAATTATCGTCGAACATAAACAGTCGTATGCAACTCGTCTATAATTGTAATTAAGACACTCGTATGAAAATTATAAAACTCGTGTCTTAATTATTGTCATTATAGGCTCGTTGCATAATGTACTATTAAGTTACAAGGTGCACATATAATAAGCCACTACAACAGAGATCTGAGTGAAATCACATGAAATTTTATTAACAAATAGGTGCAGGCTAGAACTATTACCACTGTGTTGTATTGTTTCTTCCAGTATCACAGTAAACAATTTGTTTTAAAGGACTCTTCACCTTGTATTATGTTATATCGTGGGATAGATAGATACAAGATAAATATAATTCATTTATTATATGCCAATGTAATGGTTGACATACCTATAGGTAGTATTTTATTCCTACACGTTACTTACAATATTTTTCAACACGTAGGATGCTAATGTCTAAGCCAGTCACAGCTCGTGCTCAGTAGCGGCTGGTGTAGAAAATTAGTTGTGTGTAGAGATGGGCAGCAGTCAACTGAAAACAGTCGAATTAGTCGATAGTTAAAACAATCGACTTATTCAACTGCTTTTAAAAAACAGTCGAATGAATTCAACGACTACTCACCGTATCATAAACAAGTCGTTTGCAAACGACTGATCTCAAAACAATCGTTGGAAATCATTGGTATGAAACAAGTCGTTGGCAAACGACTAATTCCAAGCGAATGGAATCATTTGAATTGAAGTAGTCGTTGTAAACGACTGATCCCAAAGCAATCGTTGGAAATCATTGGAATGAAACAAGTCGTTGGCAAACGACTAATTCCAAGCGAATGGAATCATTCGAATTTAAGTAGTCGTTGTAATCAAACGACTTCTTCAGGATAACTTCATGCTATACAATTCATTGTGCTGTATGTTTATTGTAGAGCTTTAATTAATAAGTTAAGTATACCTGTAGGTGCCTTTAGTTTTATACAGTTCGTTGATTCTTTCAATGAAATAGCCTAAATCCAGTTGTCCAAGTTATTGGAAATGTTAAGCATTCAACATTTAGGTTATGCTTGAACTCCCGGTTTTCTGGCCCATCATCCCAGGCAAGCCTCCCAGTCAGATGGATCATTTGGCTGTAATTTTGAATTAGAGTAAGGTTGTAGTATGCGTGGTCAGATTTAGACAATAGCCTACTCCATGAAGGGGTCATGGTTACGCCTTCTATGTTTGTTTATTGAATAGAGTAACTGAAATGAGGGATGTATACTGATTTTAAGATTTGTGGAATGAGTTTATGAATTTTTAATAGAATTTAATGAAGTCTTCAGTAAAGTTGAAGGAGACATGATCGTGTTTAGACAATAGCCTACTCCATGAAGGGGTCATGACTATGCTTTCTATGTCTGTTTAAGGTGTAGTGTGGCTGAAATGAGGGAGGTTTACTGATTTTGGTGTTTGTGGAGTAGTTTTTTCGTTTATAATTTAGGTTTTGTGAAGCTCGTTGCGGAGTTGTTTTATGGATTTTATTGCTCTGCAAATGAAGTGTATTAGGGGGTTCTGGGTTTGGTTTAGCTGTAGTTTACAGGGTTATGGCTGAGAGTTGTTGTAGCAGGCCTAACAACTGTGTCAGAGCAGTGGCGTGCTGTGTGGGAGGGGGGGTTAGTGGCAAAGACATGAGGGCAGGGATGGAAGAGTTTATGTGTTCCCTCACAGTTGGCGCATTTAGGCTTATCTCGAGGTACCGTACAGATAGAGTGGTGATGTAAATCTCCAGCGGGTACTGTGAGGACAGTTTGACGGCTGTAGGTGCCTATAGTTTTATACAGTTTCTTGTTCGTAGGTTCTTTCAATGAAATAGCCTACGTCCAGTTGTCCAAATACAGGGTCTTTCATATAAAGTAAGAACGCCAAGCGGAGGGTTTGTTATCCGCTAGTGTGGTGGCCTTGACCGAGCTTGTGGCGAAACTTGGCCCCCTGCTCTAAGCGTGTGTACAATCCTCTATGAAATATTACCTTATAAAAGTTGCTGGAAGTGTCGTCCTTCCTGGGTTATAGAGGCATTGTATCTGGAAACCACATTTTGGCTGACGAGAGTGATTCATGCCACTGTATTTTTTCTGATTTTTTATTTTGTGTTTTTTATTGAGACTGAACCAGTAGTGTCAAAGTTATTTACAATTACGTGAATCTGTGCTAGTGAAGGTGGCATTTCATCAGGAAATTGCTGAACAAATGCATCACGTACCCGCCGAGTCGAATCGTAATTAAAATAAATTTTACATACAAAAATACGATGTTGCAATGATAACTGTCTCAACATGTTAGCAGCTGTGGTTCAGACTGGCGACTGACAACACCTGCACGCTTATTGCAAGGTCAAGTTTGTACTATGCGCGCGCCTTCAATACTACAGCAGGGGGCCGTGGCGCGTCACAAGCTCGGCCAAGCCGGCTTCAGCAGCGAATGACAAAACCGCCGGTCGCCGTTCTTACTTTATATGAAAGACCCTGTACCTATATATGTATGTCATTTCATTGGAAATGTTAAGCATTCAATATTTAGGTTATGTTTGAACTCCTTAACACAGTCTATACACTTTTAATGAGAATTGGGTGCATTCTTGAATTATTACACAACTTGAACATGGGCTTACCAATTATGGCTTAGAGTTCTATTTATTTTATGATTGAATTTCATTCATTTATTCTACAGCATGATAAATGAATTACAAGAAAATTATTATGAAATTCTCCCCATAGCGTGATGGTAATGATCAATGCAAACATAGAATAGATTTTCCAGGAAAATTAAATCAGAAAATATTTTATATTGGGATCCAATATTAATAGCATTTTAGCAAGTCGGAGGGTGTGTACGCTCAAATTGATTCTGGTTGTCAATTGGTTTGTAGAGATGGGCATCAGCAGTCGACTGACAAAAGTTAAAACCATCGACTTGTTTGACTGCTTTTAGAAAACAGTCGAATGAATTCAACGACTACTCACCGTAACATAAACAAGTCGTTTGCAAACGACTGAACTGATCCCAATTGTTTTAACATGCCCTGAGCGCTGGCATAGTTTTACGTTCTGGTCATAAATTGTTTGTATTCACATGGTTGCCAACATCTCAACTGAAAGTTCACTCTCGTTACTGTTCTAAAGTGCTCTATTGTCGTGTCTCGTGTGTATTTATTCTAGGCTGTCGTGTTCTTGTTCAAGTTGTATTTTAACTCTACACTCTTAGTACGGTATTTTCTGCAAAACAACTAAGAAATAAAAGGCACGTCACAATTTTGGCTATGGAATTGTTACCGGTACTTTCAGTTCTAGTAATTTAATTAAGTATTGCTCTATTGCTTCACTTATTCAGAGTACATACAGGTAATGTGTCCTATACCAATATCGGGGAACATTTACTCATTGCAACATTGGATATAATGGCTGCACTATACACAACGCCGCAACCTCCATTCGAAGCACAGTAAAAATAAATAACTTGGATCAATTTCAATTTCTTTTTAGTACATATTATTCTTAAAAATAAATGAGACCAACCAGGTGGTATAGTTCTTGGTTGACACTTCTGGGGTCCATGTTTGATTGCTGAATGTCAAGAAATCTAATTCTAGTCTGAGGGTAAGAACAGGGTACACACAGCCTAGTGAGGTAAACCGGGAAATGTTGGGTTTGATTCTCCGCTTAGCCACCCAGCAAGTGGTTTATCATGGGTTCCCACACATACAGATAACATACACATAACAGCAAATTCAAGTTCTCCATTTCAAGCATTACACATTTATTAAGTTAACTGTTTCAACATACAAACTTGCATGTGTTGTAGGAATTTGCGGTTCATCGGTGTCAGCCATGGCGTCAAGGAGGTAATAGGTCCATTATCATGTGCTGTAGCCTACCGTTATACCTTGGCAAGAAAGAAGAACATGCCTCAACACATACTTCTAAAAGGACCAGATTTGATTACTGTATTTTTGCTAAGTTTGATTTTGGCTCTCCCTGTTATTTTTTCTTAGTTGACAAACTTTTTAAATAAAACATGATGATTTCTAGCAGTATTGAGTGTGTTTCTTGTTTTTCATTGAAAGTCCTATTTCTCCTTTCTCCTTCACAGCATGTCATAGAATTTACTGTATTAGTGTGCCATGAAATTTGTTTATGTACATGTACTTACTGTATTTCACCCTTCAAAATTGGTGGACTGGATATATTTTAAAGGGAATATCAAATGAACTATTGTATATAAATTTTGTGATATCCAATTATTTTTCTGAAACTAATGAATTTGGCATTAATTACAATAACAATTTTAGTGTGATGAGGATCAGGTTACACCACCTATTTCCTTAGTATTCTCTCTTAAAATTTTCCTGTTATTGCGAACAGCATCAAGCATTTTAAGATATGAATATTCTCCCTTCCCAGTACTTTTCCTTTCTAGTTTAATCTCGGAACTAATCGGTTATAATTGGGCCTACAGTGGTTAATTGGAAGGGACCATTTTTTTAAATTGAGTAATAATGTGCTGCAGACCTTATAGTAGCCTAATTCTTGTCAATGCAATATGCTCCAATTGCAACTGAAAGAAATGTAAACATGTAAATTATTGATGAGGTCATGTCCTAAATGCTGTGATTGCTCATTTCAGAGTTCCGGAATTCACAATTTCCCACTTTGGTATTATTAAAAAAAACTGTTATTGCTATTTTGAATGTGATTTATTTCGTGTAGATCATATTATTATCTCCACACTTAAAAACGTGTGCTATAAGTATTGGGAAGATTGTGATTTTCGGAACATTGAAGTGGGCAGAGCAGTTAGGACGAGAATATTTAGCGAATCGAGGGGAAGGGGAGGGGTAGGCTACCCGCACGGCCGTGCTCAACTAGTACCGCGGTCATACACCAGGCAGCGCTGAAGTCTTAGGTGCCAAGAATTAGCATGGCTGTCGGCTATCTGTAGTAGTAGGTACATCAGCTTTTGAAGCTGGTAACATTTTTCTTCAAGATCTACAAGAATGTAAGCTACAAATTTGCATGATTTTTATGCGTAGTTTGCTGGATTTCTCATATTTTTCTACAGTCTTACCAACACATATTTTCTATTCATCGATTTATTTTTTATTTTTTTGCTGTTGCAAATATTTTCTTTTGCAATAGAAGCTTTGATCTGAGTAGTTTTTACACTCAGAAGTCAATGATTCGAAATTTATGGACGAGCAGAACGAGCATTTATTTAATTTTGATATTTTTCTAATCGCGGTTTCAGCCGTCGTAACTGAAGATTTAATAATAAAATTAAGTTGAGAATGGATATTTATCCATTATTTAGAAGTCGAGGATGATATTCCCCGAACAGTTTAACAACTTTAAATCCTTTTGTTGAGGAAATAATAATAATAATAATGTTGATTTAATAATAATAATTATTTTTCTATTTTCTGAAATAATAAAAATAATAAATATTTGTGATTTCTAATAATCATTTTCAGGTTGTATGATTTATACATTTGACATTTGAAACAATATTCTAAGTTCGGATACTTGTTGATTCCGAAGGTTAGTGGTTAACGCATGTCCACAAATAAATAACATATTAATTCAGTGGAATTATTTCACGCTTGCACTATGCATTTAAATCTTTGAGAAGACACGGAAAGTAATGATACGGGAAGCTAAAAGCATGTATAAAACAGGGTTTTTGCTAGAGTTTGTATAAAAATAAAATCATTATTGAGCAACGTCTTTCAAAACGTTTGGCTAAGAATAGGCACGGTGTGGAGTTATTCATGTTTTAAACTGATGGTAAAATTATTATTGTAAACTCATTGGCGGAGTTTACCAATTAATAAATCTTCCAGTTGTCGTAACAAGCAAAGGCTTGATTATTCTGTGTAATTTGGGAAGAAATAATTGTTGTGTGTGCAGAGAGTTAAATATGCCATTCTGAGTGCGCAATTAAGTCGCAGGAATGAGGTTGAGTGAAATGAAGCATCAATCATATTGTAGGTTGGATGTCTTTCATTTAGTAGAGGAGTCGAATTTAGCCACACTTTCGTCGAGATATAACCAAAGGTTATTTTGTTGAGCCATCATTGTCAATTCACAGTTTACCCACGTGTTCTAGAAGTATTCCTAGTAATTGCTTACCCGAAAATTGTTATTGTTCAACTTGTATGGTACCTTTCATTACGAAAAAACTTTACCGTTGTCTAGATGCTAATTATGATTATGTGCTTTTTGACGCATTTAAATCGAATGGGCCGATGCTGTTAATTATTTAAAACTGTTACTTCTTAACAACCACTACAAACTGAGAGGATTTTGTGATCCTGTAAAAATATATAAACATTTTGCAAATAAGTTTGATGATTAACATATTTGACATTATGTCAAATTATTGAAATTTTGATAATAACAAATGATATTGTTTCATGATAAATTTTCTAAATAATATTTCCAATTTTCTAAACATTATTTCCAAGTGATAATAATTGATTAAATGGTTGAATCCATATGGAATGGAATTTATATTTTGTTGATAATAATATTTTGACAATTTTATTTATGATTGAGTCAAAAGCTCTGAATAGACTTTGGATCGAGAACAGATGATTCAATAAATAAGTTCTGTTTATCGATGTTCGTCGAATCCAAATGCTCAAGGTCCATGTCAATGATATTATGTTCCATTTCTTGTTAATAACTTTGTATTTGAACAAATCCTGAGATAACTGAATCCTGAAGTGTTAGTTAATTTGCTACGATATTTTGAAAAAAGTGAACTGTGATATATTTTCAACGAGTGATATGTTAATTTTATTTTCAATATGAGAACACTCAAATAATACAGGGATCAGTAAAGACAATTAAATTTGCACTGACAAACCCCTACTACTGTAAATAATTCTTTTGAGCGAAGTCAACAGGACTATTAATTTGACCTTCGTCTCAATTGTTAAGTATTCATGTGTTGGTGAAATTGTACATTTTGTACATAACATATGATTCGTCGTTCATCTTTTATGCCATTTTGGCATACTTTCAGTCAATTTTAAAGTTTTAAATAAAATGAGTTAATTTTATCGGATGCATTCATTTCAGAAAATCTCCTTCTATCCTTATTGTTGCATCAAGTCGAAAATCAGTAAAGCATTTTTTGTTGAGTTATTTTAGTCACTTTAACCCATCTGGCGCCCCGGGATATTTTGTTTCTCATGCTAACTGATTTTCGGTGAAATGCATATGTGGTCGTCCGGACTTCAATCTGAACGGGCACATAAAATAAGATAGAGAAGAGAAATGGCTTCGAACTCGGTTCCCGATTTCTATACGGTCGTTTGCATACCGATTTGATTGTTATTTTTCAATAGATATTTTGGGGAATTGGAAGATGTCTGGTATGGATAAATAAATTCATAGGAAACCCAGTTAGTAGGAAACTTAATTCAAATTAAAGTTCAAATAGTTAGTGTGGTTTTTGATTGTTGTATAATGGCTTATCCATTAGGGTGTCCAGTAAAATTTGTAGTATACGTTCGATAGTCTGGAAGTATGCAATTTATTAGAATCCAGGTGGAGGATAAATGACCTTGCATTTTTTTGATATTGATGTTTAAATCTAATTAATAGTAGAGATTTTTTCCATCACGTCGACTTTAGGGCATACATCATTTTATTCTGAGAAATCCAAGTAGCTACGCATAATTCTTGTTCTAGATTTAAGTCTTTGTGTCTGCCTACATTTATATCCCTAACTTTGAATTATATTTTGATAATTATGGATGAGGTCATGGGGATCTTAAATCGTATGGAGGAGAGCTCCAAATGTGCAGAACTGCAAAAGGCAGAAATTATAGAGAAAACTATATAAAATGGAGGTTAAACTTAAAGAAAATTCTGAAACTTTAAGGGAAAATTTAAGGAAAAATTCAGATGCCCTAGATGCCCTTCTTTAAAAGTTAATCTTGAAAACTCAATGGAAAGTAAATTTAAAGAAAACTCCAATTCTTTAGAAAACAAATTAAAGGAAAACTCTGATTCATTAGAAAGCAGGTTAAAATAAAATTCTGATTCCTTGGAAGCTAGATTAACCAATTCTTTGGAAACTAAATTAGAGGAGAATTCAGTAAACTTAAAAGCTAAAATGAGAAAGAATTGAGATCCATTAGGAGCCTCTTTTGAAAATAAAATTAAAGAAAATTCTACTTCGTTAGAAAATTAAATCAAAGAAAATTCTGATTCAATGAAAACTTCTTTAGAAAATAAAATGTCTAAACTGTTTGAGAAAACTCATGAACTCGAAACTTCATTAGCTTTGAACACAAGTAAAATGGAGGATAGATTTCGCGATGCCGACCAAAAATCTCAGTCATTAGCTGATAGGATCGAGCGAGGTATCAGGAAAGTAGGAGGAGATATGACAAATATAGAAATTCGTGTCCAGAAAGAGAACAGCGATATGGCAAATATTGTCATACAACGTTTGACCGAGCAATTCCAGGAACTTGTGGTTGGAGAGATTCAGCAAAGTGTCAAAAGTTGACAACTGAGATAAAGATGACAGTCATCAGTGAAGTCAAAGATGCACTTAAACTGGAGACTCAAGACGGAATCAAAGAGATTAGAGAAACTTTGACGTCACATGTTCAGGTTATTACTAAGGATATCCAGATAGTTCAGAAAGACATTGTGGATATGACAAATTCATTAAAGAATCACGAAGAGATTATGAACAAAATTTCTACAGACGTAAAAGAGAATTGTAAGGAAACAGAAGGGATCAAGAGAGATACTGAAGAAATCAGAAAAAGATCTGAAGAGAACCAGAAGGAAATTGAGGATATCAAGAGTCAGATTAAAGACAAAAATCAGGGTGATTTTTCGCATAATAAAAGCAGTAGCAAAGCGTTAAAGAAATTAGTGGGCGAGGAGAATGCCGAACTCAAAGAAATTATCAAAGCACTTAGTAACAAATTCTTGGATTACCAAGAGCAAGCAAAGAGTGTTGTTGAACCTCATGGTAAAGCTACTCTTATGAGTAAGGATATGGATATTGAGGGAGTAAAGAAAGTAGGAAATCCCCATAAACAGGAAGAGGTTAGGACAATTATGCAATCCACTCCGATAACCTTCTATAAAATCGTAGAAGATAAACCTTCTAAATTTTCTGGAACTGGGAGTATTACACCCGTAGAATTCCTGAGAGAAGTAGGAGATTAGCTCAAGGATTCCAAGATTGGCAAAGAAAGGGAAATAAGAGTGATAGGGAAATTTTTGGAGGGTCCCGCACTTACGTGGTTTAGGGCCTTTAGATCTACCCTAAACAATTTTGAGGAATTCGCTAGAGGATTATTGAAGAAATTCTGGTCCCCAGAAACTCAACAGCAAGTGAGAGCGGAGCTCTACTCTAAAAGATACTCTACTTCACAACCTACACGTTATTCGACTTATTTCGCAGGGCAACTATCTAAATTTCAACATTTAGATCCGCCTATGCCCGACAACGAATTGATTACTGCATTGATCAGGCAATTTCGTGCGGATGTCCAAAGAACACTGATAGCAGCGGACATCTACAACATGGAACAATTTGATGAAGTTCTACAGAAGTTGGATCACACGAACGCTCAATTCTTTCATCAGAAGGCTCGAAAAAATGACAACGCGGTATTTGCAGTGATGGCTGATAGATATTCTCAGACACCTCGAGACGGTAGAGAAGAGAAAACGCCGAGGGATGATCCAGGACAAGGAAGATGGAACCAAAACAACGATCGGTCATATGAGAATAAACCATATGCGAGACCTGATGGTACGAACAATTATAGAGGTCGATGGGGAAGACCAAGAGGAAACCAAGGACGATACCAAGAGTGAAGGTACTTTGGGAGAAGTAATGGCTATTACCCAAGAAACGAGAATCCAAGACAATCCAACGAGGAATTCCAGCAGAAGACGAGGAACGACACCAAGAGAACAAACAGTTCATGGAACAACTGAAACAGGGTTATTTATTTACCGTATGGCTTTTAGTACCGGGAGTGTCCGAGGACATGTTCGGCTCGCCTGAGTCTGTAGCTGCTTCCAGCGGATACCCTAAAGGGTGAGCTACAAGTTCCGTTCAATTTCAAGCAGTTCCAACTTTCGCCACCAGGTATCAATGATACCTAGTGGTGAACGTTGGAACTTTGATAGAGCGTTCTAACGAAATCTAACCTAACAAATTTTGCTTTACACAAGTTTAGTCTGTGAAAGGATCTTTTACATGCCATAAATCTATGACATGGGACCGCCGGCTTTACTTCCCCTCCGAACGAAGGCATACTGAAGGATTTTTAACGCTCTTAAAAAATCCGACGACTTCGGCCGGGTTTGAACCCGCTATCTTGGGCATAGCAGTTCAGCATGCTACCGACTACGCCACCGAAGCCGCTGAAACAGGGTGAACCTGGCACATCAGGGACACCACAATCCAAGAACAAAGATGAAAAAAACTTCAAATATTCAGTAGCAGATAGCCTAATTAAGACTTTCACTTCCAGGATTATTAAATGGCAAGTAGAGGACGATGACGTGATACAGAATAATCACGAACGCAAAGAAATGGGAACGAGGATTAAATTACAAATTATAGTGTGCGAAGTATTCGGCAAGCCTGACGATACTTTAATCGATACTGGTGCGATGTTATGCCATGTAAGTGAGAAATTATATGCTCTATGGAAACTCACCGAGAATCTCGAAGAAATTTCTGTGTCCGGAATTAAGATTCAAAGAATTATTCCAAACAAGACATCCCTTTTTAAGACTCAGCTATATTTATGCATTAGAATAGGAGGACATGATTTTCGGCCTGTGTTTGTGGTAATGAATGACATGGCATTCGACATGATCCTAGGAGCGGATTTCATTCTGAAGTATCAAGCTGTAATTGATATGAGTACTGAGACGGTAAGATTTCAGAATACCGAGGAAATAAACTTCGAGGAAAACGAAGAAGAAGACATCGAGGGAGATTCTAGCCTTGGACAGTAAGTTTGAGAAGCAGAGCTTTGAAGAGAGAGCGCAGAATCAGAGGGAAACGATTTCGCGGACCCTTGCGTGTAGGAACCCTCGTGTTGGTGAGAAGAACTGGTAACATCGTGGGAAATTACAATTCTTCGAGTTTGAAGATTTATTTTTCAAGAACCAGGTAGCTTGATGTGTGAATAGGAAAAATAAAAATTTTTCAATTTTTATTTTTGGCTATGTGTGGGGTGGATGTGCCCAAATAAAGTTGCCTAGATTTCAGGGTACAGGCCACAATGCTAAGTCCAGAATTGAAAGTTTGAATAGCGCGCGCCAAACCTTCTTAGAAGGATTTGGAAGCGTTCGACAGCCAAGAAATGGTTAATTGACGTAGGCCGAGAGCGTCATAGTCGAGGCTAAAATGTCATTAAATATTTCCCGATGGAGTAGAATCTTGAGACCAATATCAGATTACTGGCACGGACAAGGGAGGAAGAATGTGCTTTATTTCGAGGAAATTGATTGAGCGGAAGCTGAGATATGAGGTGTTTTTAGTTTCAGCCTTTTTCCCGCAGTGACTTCGAGCAGCCAGCTGAGGAGTATATAAGACACGCCCGCCCGAGCTAAGTATGTTTACTTCTCCATAGTCGCTCCGTCGCTATGGATGTTCACTTCTCCATAAGCACTCCGTTGCTATGGATGTGTATTACTTCGTAAGTGCTCTAGCCGCTAAACACTCTACGACTCCGAACACTGTTATAATCTTCGTGCACATGGTTGCAAATTCTTCGTTATTAACATCACAGTTGCTGGGACTTAGTGTTTCTACAGTACATGGTTACTGGTATTAGGAAAGTGTTAAACATTTTAGTGATCCTTCGAACTTTTCAAATGTTATCACCGAAGTGATAAAAATTTGTGGCACTGGTAAATATTTACTGCTATAACTGGACATATGGTAGACTTTGTCTACATTTCATTCTTCTGTCCACAATTATTCAAAGCTGGATTATTTAATCCAACAGTCAGAGGACAAGCTTTTGTCTTGTTAGTGGACCAGCCAAGATAAATCAGTACTTTTATTACCATTCTTGCACAGTGCAATTCTTTAGCCGATATTGGGAATACAATTTTGCCTTGCGCAATCTGAAGAGTGAGAAGCTCTGCCCAGCAAACTCGACAGAATTTGTACTAGTGCTGAACAAGATTATAAGCGTATTAGGAGTACTGAACACATCACAGTTGGGTCATGTTATTAATTTTCATCATGGATCACTTTGATCAGACCCCTGTCAACTTTACATCAGCTTTTGAAGCTGGTAACATTTTTCTTCAAGATATACATGAATGTAAGCTACAAATTTGCATTGTTTTTATGCGTAGTTAGCTGGATTTCTCATATTTTTCTACAGTCTTACCAACACATATTTTCTATTCATCGATTTTTTTTTTTTTTTGCTGTTGCAAATATTTTCTTTTGCAATAGAAGCTTTGATCTGAGTAGTTTTTACACTCAGAAGTCAATGATTCGAAATTTATGGACGATCAGAACGAGCATTTATTCAATTTTGATATTTTTCTAATCGCGGTTTCAGCCGTCGTAACTGAAGATTTAATAATAAAATTAAGTTGAGAATGGATATTTATCCATTATTTAGAAGTCGAGGATGATATTCCCCGAACAGTTTAACAACTTTAAATCCTTTTGTTGAGGAAATAATAATAATGTTGATTTAATAATAATAATTATTTTTCTATTTTTTGAAATAATAAAAATAATAAATATTTGTGATTTCTAATAATCATTTTCAGGTTGTATGATTTATACATTTGACATTTGAAACAATATTCTAAGTTCGGATACTTGTTGATTCCGAAGGTTAGTGGTTAACGCATGCCCACAAATAAATAACATATTAATTCAGTGGAATTATTTCACGCTTGCACTATGCATTTAAATCTTTGAGAAGACACGGAAAGTAATGATACGGGAAGCTAAAAGCATGTATAAAACAGGGTTTTTGCTAGAGTTTGTATAAAAATAAAATCATTATTGAGCAACGTCTTTCAAAACGTTTGGCTAAGAATAGGCACGGTGTGGAGTTATTCATGTTTTAAACTGATGGTAAAATTATTATTGTAAACTCATTGGCGGAGTTTACCAATTAATAAATCTTCCAGTTGTCGTAACAAGCAAAGGCTTGATTATTCTGTGTAATTTGGGAAGAAATAATTGTTGTGTGTGCAGAGAGTTAAATATGCCATTCTGAGTGCGCAATTAAGTCGCAGGAATGAGGTTGTGTGAAATGAAGCATCAATCATATTGTAGGTTGGATGTCTTTCATTTAGTAGAGGAGTCGAATTTAGCCACACTTTCGTCGAGATATAACCAAAGGTTATTTTGTTGAGCCATCATTGTCAATTCACAGTTTACCCACGTGTTCTAGAAGTATTCCTAGTAATTATTACCCGAAAATTGTTATTGTTCAACTTGTATGGTACCTTTCATTACGAAAAAACTTTACCGTTGTCTAGATGCTAATTATGATTATGTGCTTTTTGACGCATAAATCGAATGGGCCGATGCTGTTAATTATTTAAAACTGTTACTTCTTAACAACCACTACAAACTGAGAGGATTTTGTGATCCTGTAAAAATATATAAACATTTTGCAAATAAGTTTGATGATTAACATATTTGACATTTTGTCAAATTATTGAAATTTTGATAATAACAAATGATATTGTATCATGATAAATTTTCTAAATAATATTTCCAATTTTCTTAATAATATTTCCAAGTGGTAATTAATTGATTAAATGGTTGAATACATATGGAATGGAATTTATATTTTGTTGATAATAATATTTTGACAATTATATTTATGATTGAGTCAAAAGCTCTGAATAGACTTTGGACCGAGAAAAGATAATTCAATAAATATTTTCTGTTTATTGAAGTTCGTCGAATCCAAATGCTCAAGGTCCATGTAAATGATATTATGTTCCATTTCTTGTTAATAACTTTGTATTTGAACAAATCCTGAGATAACTGAATCCTGAAGTGTTAGTTAATTTGCTACGATATTTTGAAAAAAGTGAACTGTGATATATTTTCAACGAGTGATATTTTTTTTATATATTCAAAATGTGAATACTCAAATAATATAGGTATCAGTAAAGACAATAAAATTTTCACTGACAAACCCGTACTACTGTAGATAATTCTTTCGAGCGAAGTCAACAGGACTATTAATTTGACCTTCGTCTCAATTGTTAAGTGTTCATGTGTTGGTGAAATTGTATATTTTGTACATAACATATGATTCGTCGTTCATCTTTTATGAAGTTTTGGCATACTTTCAGTCAATTTTAAAGTTTGAAATAAAATGAGTTAATTTTATCGGATGCATTCATTTCAGAAAATCTCCTTCTATCCTTATTGCTGCATCGAGTCGAAAATCAGTAAAGCATTATTTTGTTGAGTTATTGTAGTCACTTTAACCCATCTGGCGCCCCGGGATATTTTGATTCTCGTGCTGACTGATTTTTGGTGAAATGCATATGTGGTCGTCCGGACTTCGGTCTGAACGGGCGCAATATGGTCATAGTGGTTGCGTACCTTCCAGTTTATATACACACTTCAAAATGGGACACTTTACTCTTAACTAGCTAATCAGTATTTAATAAGGAAGTAATTAAACATTTCCTTCAAAAGTAACCAATACGAGTGGTCCTTATAAGGAAACTCCGAACACACTTTCCTTGTACCAGTCAACCCTTTCGCACGCAATAAAATATAATTCTTTCCTTCGGGTGCGATATTTCTTTATACGAATATACGTATAGACATTGTTTTCCGAATAATTCCTCAGTCCTTCCTTCATGGTATTACTATAGAATTAACCTATCTGTCTTACTTTCCATATGGGCTACAATGATACTATGAAATGGTTTATGATGGAAATTACATGATTAGTAGTCTATGAAATTAATAAAGCTAGTACATCCGAATCATGTAATAATGATCCTATTGCTTGATAAGCTTTAATACTATTAGAATAAATGATACATAAAATATGTAATATTATTATTATTGGAATTAAACACAATGTGTACAGAATTATTACATAACAGATATCATTGACATTCGTCCTTTGCATAGTACGCGATTGACATTGTTCTTTTTGTACATTCAAATAGGTGATACTGTGTGCAGCATTGGTTGCAGTGTTCACAGCTGCATTGACTGTCGGCGTTGTGGTAACCTTTCCTGTTGCAGATTTTATGGTGGAAGCCGTGTATTGCTCCTCGGGTGTAGAGGTGTCGTAGTTCATAGCCGGCTGATCTCCATTCCTTCTCCTTCATGGCTGGCGTGCGGTAGAAATCGGGGTCTATTTCTGTTGATTTCTGGGCTCTTTCTTCCAGGAACTTGATGCATGCTTGTGTTTGAATCAGGTTGTGTTTTAATATTAGGTCTTCTATAAATGTTTTTGTTCCCACCAGTTGATAAACTGATCTGGTTGGGGCGTACTTCGATACACACAGTGTTTTCTTGAGGTATCTGGCTTTAACTCTATCCAGGTCTTTGATGTTTTTGTAGCTCAAGTGTGGCCAAATTATTTCAATTGCGTATGATGCTATTGGGGCGATTTTCAGATTGAACAGTGAAATTGATGTTTTTAGTGAGAGGCTATGAAGTCTTTTGATTTCCATTGTGGCTTTTATTGCGAAGTTTGATCTTTCCTCAACATGTCTTGTGAAGGTGAATCCGGTGACCTGCAGAGTTACCCCTAAATATGTGTACGCCTTCGCTATGCCTAAAGTGTGATCCCCACATGTGAAGACATCCTTCGAGGATATTCGTCCGCCTTTGCGAAACTTCATTACTTTTGTCTTGTTCTGGTTTATTTTAAGTTCGTTTTCTTTCGTCCATTCCTCTAACCTATTGATAGCTTGCTGCATCGCTTCCCTGTTTTTGCTTAGGATCACCATGTCATCTGCATAGAGCAGTATTTTTACCCCTTCCGTTGTGATCTTTTGAACTACGTCGTTTGTGAGCATGTTGAAAAGTATCGGGCTTAGAGGGTCACCTTGTAGAACTCCGTTTGTCTGTTTTATGTTCCTTGATTCTAGCTGACCGTCACATATGCTTATTACGTTGCTGTGCAGTATGCTTGTTATGAGGCTAAGGAAAGGGTCTTCTGGTCCTAGAACTGTCCTCAGTTTATGGATGAGAATGTTCCTGTTCACTCCATCAAAAGCTTTTTGATAATCGACGAAGGTCGCGTATGCGCTGCCTTTGGGTTGACTTAGTGCTTCACCTATGTATCCTAGTACTTTCTGTATTGCTTGGATTGTCGATCTTCCTGGTATGAATCCGTGTTGTTCCTCTGGTGTCTCTTCCATTAATCGCTCGAAGATTCTTTCTCGTATGACGTTGGATAACATCTTGAAGGCTGCACATTCAAGCGCAATCCCCCTGTATGAGTCGGGTGCATCATGTGGTCCCCTGCCTTTGTATATTATCTTGATTGTTGATTTCCTCCAGGAGTTCGGTATATTTCGGAGTTCTATACATTTGTTGTATAGGGCTGTCCATATTCATATTGTGTATGGGAGTGATGCCTTGATGATTTCATTTGAAATGTTGTCCGGTCCTGCTGCTTTTCCAGGCTTGCTTCTCTGTATTACTGACCAGACTTCAGCTTCTGTTATGGTTGGGGGCATTTCCCCTTCCGTATGCTCTCTTGGTCCGTCTTGTTGCTCGAAGACTGTCAGTTGTAGGAGTTCTGTAAAGTGGGCTTCCCATGTCTCCAGCGGGATGTTTGGTACCACGGTGCTTCTTCTTGCATCTAGGACTCTATTCGGTTTATTTTCCGCTTCTCTCAGTAGCTGCTGCTCTTTTCGGAGTGCGTATATACTGTATTGCTGTACGATAATACACTGGTGTGTCATTTTAGCCACTAAACATCGTTTATTAATGAAAATCGATTGCTTGTGTAAACGAGTATAGTGGTTTAGTTAGTTAGTGAGTTAGTTAGTTAGTTAGTTATTGTTGCTTTAAGGGGCAGAACTACGAGGTCATTGCCCTTAGTATTGTGGTTTGTCATTTAGGCTAATAATAGTACATTATGCAACGAGCCTATAATGGCAATAATTAAGACACGAGTATGTTTATGAAACGAGCGTATGCCAGTTTATAATTTACATACGAGTGTCTTAATTACCACTAGAGGCGAGTTGCATACGACTGTTTATGTTCGACGATAATTATTATAACTATATTATGTTCGAACATAAATATTCATAAATATCTGTCGATATTTCGCCAGTTTTATGTACTGAACAGAGCGCATGGGACGCAGGGAATGCCTTGTATTTGACCATGGCCTCTTCGATTACCCCACTATGACACTAGGCCAGGCAGTGAAATATAAATTAGAAGGCCTTGGAACTCAGTGCAGGTGCGATGTTATCCTTATCTAATTGGTCAAACAACTGTTTCTTGAGCTGTGATTGGTGGGAGAAAATGTTTCATAATGAAAAATAGTGTTATAATGACCATCATTATGATACAGTTTTCGGACATATAATAGTCAGGGTCGAACATAAACTTCATTTATTAAACAAAGAGCTATGTATTTGAAGAGAAATATTTGGAAATGCTAACGACCCTAGGACTCGGCTGTCCAAGCTGTTCAGCAAGATCAACAACTGATAGAGGCGCACGCATCCCTACCTAGAGCGAGGGCCCTGTCTATAGAACGGAACCTCGCCGGAGCCGTGTGATGGGCGGTAATTAATTCGATACCGCGTGTTGACTAGCATCCACCGATTACACAACAGATAGTCGGGAATCACCGGATGCTGTTATATCATTGATTACAATCCCAGCTGGCAAGATACCTTAGTTGAGAGAGATAAAACTTGTGGTGAAGTACTTTAGCCTAACTCGTATCCCGTAAAAATAGTTAGGTATAGAACAAAACATTGAATTTTCCTAGTGGAAACTTATCAAGAAAAAGTCATCAAGTAGGCTAAACGAGTTCATACGTTTCAGCCCCGTTCGATTTTTACTTGTGGAGAAACCTCAAGCAAAAGGTATTCAGAAACAATTCGAGCATTCTGGAGGCTCTAGTGAACTAATAACTGCACTGACACGAAATATTAGTGAGGATTAATTTCAGCGAGTGTATCAAAACATCCTACGTTGGTGCAATGTGTCTTTAGAAATTGAAGGACAGCATTTCCAGCAATTACTCTGAAATTCATGTAAGTAATGATGATTATTAAATACGTTAACACGTGTAAATGTGTTGAACTAGTTGGGTGCTTCGCAGCTGCTAGCGCCAGTGCCTTACTCGACAGCCGGCTAACCACAGTGGCCCAGCCGTCACATGGCACCAGCGAGATTCAGTTCTATAGAGAAGGCATTGACTGCATTTAGATATAAAATACTGGAAGGAACAGCTAGAAGTGTGATGTCGATTTAGATCAGATTACATGTCATCTGGTGGCATAATGAATGTGCTGATAACGATTTCAAAGTCGTCCGCCAGGGAATGAGTTTTGAAAATAGCTATTAGTGCACAACTTCTGTCTATCTTCAACTCAGTGGCGTAGCTGACCGGCGAGGGGGCAGAGGGACCGCCCCCCCCCCCCCACGAAAAAACAAATCCAGATATTGGGGTGGGCATCGGCCTTCATATTTTCTTACTGCTCGAACAATTTTTTTAACCTACAACGAAATGTTAAGTACAGTAAATGCGTTGACAAAGAATGTACTAACACTCTCAGCACGGCCATACATTATTTGCCGTGTCTGCACTGCTTGAAGGAGCTAAAATAGCAGGGTAGCAATTAGGGTTGTGACGTGAGGGGATTTTCCAAGTAGATTGGGTGCCTCAGTAGGGCCTACTGGGGATACAACCAGGTGATGATGACAAAAAATACCAAGAAATTAGGAGATTACCAATTAGCAAGAGACCTCTCTGGAGGGGGCCAGTTATAGCTCGTCAGCTTACACTCCCTTGTCAGCTTTTAATTTCAATATCCTGGAAATAGCAGTGTCAAAATGTCCCAGGCTACAATACTGGTACAGCGTGGTTGATTGTCACCACTGTCGGGATTTACGGTGGTTTTATGTCTGCGCGAGATGAGAGATACAGTTTGGACGTTGTAGTATTGGGGAGAGTCGCAAGTTGTTTGATAGATACTCTCTTCTTTGTTCTTTTTGTCACATTAGCGAGTGTTAAGAAAATAGAATAGACCACTTTTTCATAAAGAAGCCAAAACTGGATGCATCTTCGGTAAGTTATGAAAAGTTTTTATTGTTGGTGTAGCAAATTTCATTATATAGGCACAGCTTTTACAAATTATTTTCTGTGCACTAGAATGACACATTGTTCACTGGTAGAATGTAGAGTTATTCGATTTTTTAAAGGTTCGTATTTATAGGAGGGTGATATACAATCTATACAGAAACCAGATAGCAGTCATTAGAGTTGAAGGACATGAGAGAGAAGCTGGTATTCAGAAAGGTGTAAGGCAAGGCTGCAACGTATCACCCATACTTTTCAATCTTTACATTGAACAAGCAATGAAGGAAATTAGAGAAAAATGTAAAGTGGGAGTGAAGATTCAAGGAGAAATAATTTCAACTCTGAGATTTGCTGATGACATCGTCATCTTGGCCGACAAGCCTGAGGATTTGAATGAGTTTTTGAATGGTATGGACTCCGTCTTACAGAAAGAATTCATGATGAAAATTAATAAATGTAAAACAAAAATACTGGAATGCAGCCGAAATAAATCAGAAACCTCTATGGAGATCAAATTGGCAGGTGAAAAGCTGAAGGAAGTAGGGGACTTCTGTTACTTAGGAAGCAGAATAACCAGTGATGGACGAAGCAAAGAGGGTATAAAAAGTAGGTTGGCTCAGGCAAAGAAAGCATTTCTACAAAAAAGGAATCTGCTGACATCGAATATAGATTTAGGTATTAGGAAGTCATTTTTGAAAGCCTTTGTCTGGAGTGTGGCGCTCTATGGAAGTGAAACTTGGACTATTGGTGCAGCAGAAAAGAGGAGAATTGAAGCATTTGAAATGTGGTGTTACAGGAGAATGATGAAGATCAGATGGGTCGATAGGGTTACAAACGAAGAGGTATTAAGACGAGTGGGAGAGGAGAGATGTTTCTGGCGACTGCTAATGAAGAGAAGAGATAGGTTGGTAGGACACATACTAAGACACCCAGGAATAGCAAGCTTAGTTATGGAAGGAAGGGTCGAGGACAAGAACTGTAGGGGTAGACCAAGGTTAGAATATGTTAAACAGATTGCCTCGGATGTAGGGTGTGGTAGCTATGTAGAGATGAAACGTTTAGCTCAGGACAGGGAGGCATGGAGAGCTGCATCAAACCAGTCAAAAGACTGAAGACTCAAAAAACAACAACAACAACGTATTTATTTATTATTATTTAAAGTGATTACAGTTTCCTCTGAATAATAAGAATAAATAATAATAATAATAATAATAATAATAATAATTGTTTGAGGTTTTAAGGTGGCAATGAAACGTAATGCTCGATTAAATATTATTCAACTGTTTATTCATCGCAAAATACAAGAACTGACTAAAAGTGTCGTTGCCGTGAACAGACCAAAAACTAACTGAAAAAGAAAAGTTAGTTGAGGGCGCTGGTGCGCCTCGCGAGCAGGGTGGTGGTCGTTACCGAAGGATGTCGATTTCACCAACAATAATAATATGCATATGTCAGCCGAGGCACTGGCTGTGTAGATCGCAGCAGACTGAACATGGAACATCTTGGTCTTTAGCCCTGTGTACTTGTGTGTGCGTAATTCATGTTGGTAGATTGTGACATCTCGGTCATCAGCACCGTGTGGTTAGAAGCTTGGAACAACTCGGTCATCAGCCTCGTGTAGTTGGAAGTGTGAGAACTAGAGACATCTTGGACATCACCCTCCGTCTACGTGCTAATTTCAAGAATTTGAGGTAAATTCTGGATAAATATGGGAAATTGATGATTTTTGGTGTATTTAGGGTGAAATCTGTGTGTTTGTGGAATTTTAGGGACATTTAGGAGGAATCGAGGGAAATCTGTGCAATCTGAGGAACTTGGGGGTAAATATGGGGAAATTGGGAGGATTTTAGGAACCTGGCAAGTACCACGTGACTGGTGTAGAAGGGTTACCGTCCGTTGGTTAGTATGTATCGATTACAAAACAGTGTGTAGGAATGCTCCGGATGTAGTCGTACTCAGCTGTCAAAATATCCTCAGATGAATTTCAAGAGTTCAGTCAGTTATTTTAACGGTGGAAGTCAGACCATAGAGAGGATCATTTTCTTACAAATCAAAATACACTCTAGGAATCGGATGACCCAATACCATCTGGGTCGGAAGAGAGCAAGAGTTGACCTAGGGAGGTCGATAGGAAAGATACCGCGAGGAGCCAGGCACAAGTCAGTAGAAGCAATACCTAACGTACCTGAGGAGTCATTGTCGCCAACCCGCGTCCCACCCGTTGTGAACCCCATGCGGAGAAATTTTAGAGACGTTTAGGGTAATTCTGGGTACATTTGGAGATTCTGTGGAAATTTACGGAAGTTTGAGATAGACCACTTGGTTACCGTGTCGGGGACCGCTAGGTGTCGTAACACCTATCTGTCCTTGGGGAAAAACGTGTTGCTACCTGCTTGTGTCAACAGATACCACTTTTGGCTAACCTGCACGTTCTCATCTTACCCCCCTTGGAAGGTAAACGAATTATACGTTCGGTATGTTAACCCGTTTCTTACGACGATATAAGGTACTTGAAACTAAGAACAGTATTTTTCCCTGTGGTAGGGTTAGTTTAGGGAAATTCAGGGACTTTGTGGGGGATTTGGTGGATTTAAGGAAATTTGGGGTAAATTTGTGGAAATTCAGGTAATTTGGGTAATTTTGAGAGATTTTATGTAATTTTGGTATAATTTGGAGAATTATGTGGTGATTTACGGGATTTTAGGGAATCTTGGTATATCTGGGAGAGTTTTAATAAAAAATAATAATGTTATTGGTTTTACGTCCCTTTTAACTACACTGGCTTTTAGAGAAGCCGGGGTGCCGGAATTTTGCCCCGAAGGGGATCTTTAACGTGCCATGAAATCCCTCGCATTTGCTCACCCTCAAATGCCAGCTGACTGCGCCTGGATACGAACCTGCAACCTTGGGCCCAGCAAGCGTGAAGGTTACCCCTGAGCCACGCAGCCAGCCTGGGAGATTTTTGGGAAAGTTTGGTAAATTGGGGATAATTTAGGGAATTTTGGGGAAACCTTGGGTGAATTTAGAGACATTTGGGGACATCTGAGAAATTTGTGGAGATTTGAGGAATGTTTAAATATTTAAGGGGATTTAAGGGATTTTTGTGCGATTTTAGGAAAGTTTGATAAATTTTGGGAGATTGTGGTAAATTTGGGTCATTTTAGGGAATTTAGATACATTTTGGGGGATTTTGGATAATTTTACGAAATTTGGGTAATTCTTATTTGAGGAATTTATGGCGCATTTTAGTTTTTTTTGGCAAATTTGGAAGATTTTAGTAAATTTGGGGAGTTCTCGGGAATTTTGGGGTAAATATGGGTGATTTTTGTAATTGTGATGAATTTGGGTGATTTTAGGGATTCTTGGTGTGTTTTAGTGTATTCTTGGTGTAATTTGAGAAAAATCTGCTGAATTTGAGGAGTTATATGGAATTTTGGAGTAAATTTGGGGGATTTGCAGCCTATTTTCATCGACTAATGCTATCGCATTTTGTCCGTGTGTGTGTCCTCGCTCTAATAACTTCTAATCGGCTAGAGCGATTTCAATGAAACTCGGTAAGGTCATAGTACTATTTTGGCCGACCTCGACATTGCCCCTAAAATTTTATTACGTGAAATATTTCACCGTCATTCTATATCTCCGAAACTATTACTCATATCACCCTGACATTTTGTACGGTTATAAAGGGCACTACAAGACGTTCACCTATGTGACTTTCAAAAACCTGTTGACTACAAAACGAACATGCGGCCAAGCGATGTTGATGCATTTAAATAGACTTCTCTCGCGATGTAAGCATCCGAACGCAGTGAAACTTGGTACAGCAAATGACTATACAAATTGCAATGAACTGACATGTAATTTACTTCAATTGTTTATATAACCTCAAGATGGCGGCTGTGAGAAATTATAAAATTAAGTTTTTTATTTCTTTTGTTCTAATCATGCTATAAAGGTCAACGTTTGAATAATGAACGTACACAATATTCCTCATTTAATAGTACAAATCTCTATGGCCTACATATATTGAAATCCAATATGGCGACCATCCGAAATATTTAGACGGTTCTCAATATCTAAACTATGACAGCAATCAAACTGAAATCTTGTATGTGTATAGAGGCTATAAACATAAGTTAACCTATGGGACGTTCAATATCCTGGTGAGCACAAATACAACATGATGGTGACGTGAAATGTAAATATTCAAATGGACGTTCCTCGCGATTTAACCATCCGAGCGCAGTGAAACTTGGTACGGTATATGCTTATATAAATTTCAATCCACTGGCATCTAATTCATTTAAATTATTTACATAACCACAAGATGGTGGCTGAGCGAAATTTTAAAATCTCGTTTTCATTGCTTGTGTCCTTATCATGCGATAGAAGTTTGAATAAAACACCTACACAATAATGTTCATGTAAGAGTACATAACTCGGTAACTCTGTATAAAAATCCAACATGGTGACCATCCGAAATATTTAGACGGTTCTCAATATCTAGAAATCTATTACAGCAATCAAACTGAAAATTTGTATGTTGATAGAGGCAATTAATATAAGCAGAATATATGAAAATGGCTGTTTAGTTCTTCAAGGAACTACAGTAATGTTTGGTAATTTTATTAAATTTGGGAGATTTTCGGTAAACTTGATATATTTGGGTGATTTTGGGGGTGTGCGAAATATTTTTCTGGCATTCTGTATCTCCGAAACTATTACTAATATCACGCTGAAATTGTGTACTGTTATAAAGGGAACTACCAGAAGTTCACTTATGTTACTTTGAAAACCCTGCAAAGTACAAAACAAACATGTCGGTTAAGCGAATTTGAAACTTTAAAATAGACTTTTCTCGCGAAACATCCGAGTGCAGTGAAATATGTTACAGCAAATTAATATACACATTGTAATCCCTTGACATCTAAGTTAGTTCAGATATTTTTTAACCGCAAGAAGGGGGCTGTGCGAAATTTTAAATCTTAATTTTATTTTTTGGTATCCCAATCATGCGATCGAAGTCCACGTTTGAATAATTAACCTACGCAATAATATTCATCTAATAGTACATAGGCTACCTCTGTGGCCTGCATAAAAATCCAACATGGCGACCATCCGTAATATTTAGACGGTTCTCAATATCTACTTATCTATGACAGCAATCTAACTGAAATGTAGTATGTTGATAAAGGCTAGTAAGTTCACCTATGGGACTCTCAAAAACTGATGAGCACAAATGTAACATGGCAACGAAATCATATTTAAATATTTAAATGGATGTTTCTCGCGATTAGCTGTCGGAGCTCAGTGAAACTTGGTACAGTAAATGCTTATACAAATTTAATCCACTGACATTCAATTTGTTTCGATTGTTTTCATTACCAAAGATGGCGGCAGTGCGAAATTTTATTATCTCGTTATGATGTTTTGTGTCCTTTTCATGCGATTGAAGTCTGAATAATACACTTACGCAATAATCTTCAGGTTATAGTTCATAATTCTATGGCTTCCATATATAAAAATCAAACATGGCATCTATCCGAAATATGTACATGATTCTCAATATCTACGAACCTCTTACAGGAATCAAACTGAAATTTTGTATGTTGATAGAGGCAATTGCCATAAGCAAGATATATGAAAATAGGCTCTTTAGTTCTTCACGGTAATACTTGTTATTATCAATTTGTATTAATATTATAATTTGTATAGTATTTAAATTTTTATTAGTAATTTTCACTATATTATAATTATTACTGAATGTGGGGGTGGGGTAGGGTGTAGGGCGTAGCGGCGGTGTGGTTGGGAGGCATCTACGAGTACTATGGCATTTGAAAAACTCACCGTCTTGAAAGTGCCGCAAGTTCGCGCCGCGTCTATGACACTATTTAGGACCGGCTCAGCCTCAAAACTAATCTTCCATGAGTCCATCTTTCCGCCATTAGTCTGTCACGAACGTGGGAACAATATCCTTCTCAATCTTCTCTGGTAATAGAAGTGCACTTGTTCTTGTTACGTCTTCGAGCTTTGTCATGGAAATGTCCCAAGTAACTTACTTTCTCATACAATCCCCTTTGCCTTCGCGCAATCCAATTCAATGGTGTTAACTCACATATCTAAGGCGACAAACGAGTAACTTCTTGTCTATGTGACTTAAATTTCTCATCTGTCTGGAACTTTATGTTGGGATTTCATTTAAACGTAAAAGCTTCTTTTTTCTCATGTCCCCACCGTGTGGCACATTGCTCCTTGTTCCTTCATTTCCTTCTTAATGTATTTTTCATGGGGTCTCTGTTCTGTAGCACATGAAGATATGAAGCATTATCTAACACAAGAATATTGTTACCGAGGAGGTTGAGCAACAACCTCTAACAAAGCCACTTCTCAAAATTATCTGCGTTCATGTGGCCATGATAATCTCCTGATGATTTCCCGGCCTTAAAAATTAGTAACGCTCAAACCAGGAACCCATCTTTTGATCTCGCGTGTTATGCGGTTTGATGAGCTTGTGTTGGTCACAACACCAGGTTGATCTTCACTTTTCCAACACCTATTAAATGCTTAATTATTATCTACCCATGTTTCATCGATATAAACAATGGAATGATTATAATTTCTGCGACGTCGCATAGCTCTCAAAGTAACCACAGCGCCAACCGCAATGTTTTGGCGTTCAAAAAAAAAGATTTCTGTAACTCTGACACTTCTTCCACATGCCAATATTTGCCTTAACTTCTGAACGCCCCACGGAAACTCGATTTTCTCCTAGATGACACTCAAAAGCTTGGGGCATGTAGACTCTATTTTGGACGACATAAAAGTCCTGAATTACGTCTCTTATTACCCTGCTATTAAAATCATCACACTGCACTCTCCTTTGTTCGGGCTGTGGGTGGTGCTTCCCTGGTGTTGATAGTGACGTATCACCAGCTGCTGTACTTTCCTTGCGGAACCTACTCACTGTGCTAACAGAAATTCGTTCAGATAGACGCAAATTGGCTTGTCTTAGTAAGTTCTTAATTGCCCATTCTCGTTCCTCTGCATCACATTTCTGAATCACGTGCCACAGTAACTTCCCTACCTTCGCTGTGGATAGTCTTTCCTTTCTTCCGGGAGGGTACACCATAATAACACAGATGTATTATAATATTGTTTTGGTAAGCCCCACATTTTAAAACACTATTCTGAGCTTACGACACATAGATTAACACTACCGAACTGGCCACTTGTACTATCAGGGGGTTCATTCATGGGCTTCGGTGCCGTGGGATTTGGTATGACCATACTCCGACAGCCACAAGTACATGGGGATGGCAGCCTCCAAGTGAAGTAACAACAACAAGAGGAAGGATGTAATAACTTACGTTATTTAGTTTGAGTTTGCTCTTGGTCTTCTCTGGCTTGTAGTGTCCTGATAACTGGTACAAGACAGCTCGGCTCCGACGGCGTCCCATGTTGGTAGGAGGAGCTTCTGGATCCACATTCCCATTCGCATCTGCAAATAATGGATTGCAGAACATTTGTTACTTCAATAAATAAATCATTAGACGAAAACATGATCCACTGTTCACACATGCATTTACTAATGATAGAAATGTATAACAAAATGCCAATATGATAATTGAATGAGGATCGCAGATTCACCTTGCGCTGTGCGGTGATGTTTGTTTTCCTTTTAACAAGTACATTCAGACTGAGAATATTGATTTGACCTCTGCAGTCAGGCTCAATTTTGGTATCATTATTGGTCGAATCTTAAGTTAAATAACAATTAAAAACTAACAATTACTCTTAACCTCTAACTGTAAATAATGGTTAAATTGTCAAGTGTTAAGTGCTGGCTGGCTTTCACCAATCCAATATTTATTTGTGAAAGAAACACATGTATTTTATATTACATCACTTCTTTTGTAATTCATGAGGGTTCATCTTATTCCATACGACAACCATTGTACCTAGGTTTACAACAGTAACTGCGTGTGAACAGATCTCATTTCCTTGCACATACAGTGAAACCCCTGAAATCCGAACTAATTGGGGCTGTAGGCTGTTCGGATTTCAATTTGTTCGGATTAGCCGAAAATATCCATAACATAATAACCAGCCCTCGTTACGGTATAGGACTGTACGTTGAGCTAGCGACAGTGAGGAAGAAGAAACTTCGACAGACAATGTGACTTATACTGAAGCTGCATCTGCTCTTGACATAGCATTGCACTTCGTAGAACAACACGCAGTAGTCACGCCAAACACTGCCACCGCGGAAATGTTTTCGTCGCTTCAACAATTGAAGATAACTGATTTCAAGTGAAAGATTAATGATGATGATGATAATTGTTGTTTTAAGGGGCCTAACATCGAGGTTATCGGCCCCTTGAAAGATTAAGTGATATTTTGTGTTTCTCTAGTGATATTTCATTTGTATTTGCAAAGTGATTAACGTAAGGAATTACGATAACCAACTTTTCCGTTTTTCAATCCTGGACGAGATAAGTAAGTTATGTAGCTTAGGCACATTTACACTTTGTTAGGTATGCTAACTGTACTTCTTTGTTAATTTTTCATCTAATTATTTAAAATAACGTTTTATTGTGGAATATATAATAGTTTAATGACTAAAATAAGTTTCTCTATTTTTTTTTCCAAACTTGAAATTGTCGAAAATAACTCGTTCAGATTACCCAGGAATTCAGATTTCTTGGGTTCGGATTTGAGAGGTTTTACTGTATTTTCAAAGGCACATGAGTTAAATACTCGCGTCTTAATAACATTTACAACTTTCACTGAAGAGTTCAAAGTTTCAGGTAACTATTGGGATATTATTTGTGGACTATGCAATGCAGCCAGCTAATGTTTGGATTAACTTCGTGGGTCCGTGGGCTCTTTCGACCTGTCATCGTGTCTGCATTATCTGTGGAAGTACTGACACACCAGTGTGACACAGCAAACTGTAACAAATATATTTCTTGAGGGATGGCTCCGAGCCAGGCGTCCTGTAGCGTTCATTCCACTAATTCCTAATCAATTCCATCTGCGACTTCAGCGGTGTCAAGCTAGAGCTCATTGGAGGGGGGGGAGTGGACATCGGTTGTGTTATACGATGAGAGCCGCTTTTGTCTTAGTGCCAGTGTTAGCTGTATATTGGTAAGAAGGAAGCCAGTTTACCGCTTAGAACCAAGCTGCCTGCGGCGTTAATCTAAAATAATACTATCATTATATTATAGACTACGAGTATATTATATTATTATTATAAATAATAATAATAATAATAATAATAATAATAACTAGCGGACTCGTGTGAGAACTCGCGCATAATGGGCTGTGTGCGCCCTATGTGCACAGACTACTCGCCTGGCTCCAGTGCTATGCGGGCTCTACGCGATACATTTCTCGCAGGGGCTATCGTCTTGTTTATTTGTTTAAAAGCACTTTATAAACAAATAAATATATTTCTGTTGACTTTTCAAGAAATGCAAGCTTTTTTCCTGTACTATTGAGACGATTTGGAAGATTTTGGTACAAACCACACCTTCTAATTCCCTCTGGATTAGGAGCTTGAGTTTTGTGCAACATACACCTTAGCGTATTATATAATAAGACTAGCAGTAGTGCCCGGCTTCGCCCTGTGCATTTATTTGTTTTATGGATGATAATGAATACTACTACAGAACTGGCACATGATACTTAAACTACCAGAAAAAAAGGTTAAATATAACTTTTTGTGGTGGTGGTGGTGGTGGTGGTGGTTGTGGTGGTTGTATTGAGGGTGATAAGCAGTAAAGTATAATGGACGTAACAATTAGGTCATTTTCCCCTAATTATAATAATGATAATAATGAATAGGGAAACGGCTATTTACTAACTACAGCACTGACACATGTAATTTACAAACAAATTTCTAAAAATGATTAGAAAGAGGAGTAAGTGAAATAAAAGACACTGCCTAGGGCCTATATCTCATTGTCTGTTAGAAATGTAGAGACCAATAGTGTCGTATTTTGTCGCATAGCGCCGTAGGAAAATAATCAGAACACTTTGGAAAACTTCGGCTGTCCCGAGCTCCTGAGGTAGCAATAGTATCATTAATGGCCACATTGCGCTCAACGATAAGTTTCGGAATAAATTAAGGAAAATTTGAAAGCACCAACGCTTATTGCAGATGATAACCTCAATGTATTGCACCAACACCATTGCACTTATACAGATGCATAATATGATCATGATGATAACTGTTTTAAGGGGGGAAATAAATTTTTTTGCACTAATTACTCCCCATGACTGCAATTTATAAGCAGCGCAAGATTTAACTATTTTCGAAATTCTGCACCAGAACACTGGTAGGGGCGACGTGATGCAGCCCGAATTGCCAGTCAACAATAGACTTCTTAAAATACTCTTACAGTTACACTACTGCGGACATGAATGATTCTAGAGCCTTAATACATGGTTTTCAAGTTCAGTTTGTTTGTTATCCTAAATGTAAGGAATGGAGAGCGTTGTCCAAAATATAAAGTGGACAGTGTTACCAGCAGGGTTTCAAAGTGTATGTTTAATTTGGTGCAATTAGGAGGAACGGTGTAGATTTGTGATAGAGGGCCTAAATGCAGGGAATGGAGTGGTCGGTCCGAAATTTCAAGCAGACAGTGTTACTCGTCGGGTTCCAAAGGGTAAGTATGTAACATTCGGTTCAGATCGGTGAAACGGTGTATATTTGTGCCAAAGGGCCTAAATACAGGGATTGGAGTGGTGTCCAAAATTTCATGCAGACAGACTTACTCGCAGGGCTCCAAAGGGTAAGTATACAAATTTTAATTCAGATAGGTGAAACGGGGTACATTTGTGCCAAAGGTCCTAAATTCAGGAAATGGAGTGGTTTGTCCGAAATTTCATGTAAACAGTGTTACTCGCGGGGTTCCAAAGGATAAGTATACACATTTTGGTTCAGATCGGTGAAAAGGTGTAGATTTTTGCCAAAGGGTCTAAATGCAGGGAATGGATTCGTCAGTCATAAATTTCATGCAGACAGTGTTACTCGCTGTGTTCCAAAGGGTAAGTATACAAATTTTGGTGCAGATAGGTTAAACGGTGTAGATTTGAGCCAAAGGGCCTAAATGCAGGGAATGGAGAGGTCTGACCGAAATTTAACATAGCCTAAACTAATCTTCTTGAATCTGGCTATCATATAAAAGAAGAATTTTTCGAATCCGAGTGGTAGTTCCATAGATTAGCACGTTTAAACACACAAACACACAAGCTCTTCAGCTTTATTATATAAGTATAGGCTAGCAACCCGACCCAGCTTCGCCCGGGAATAGTTATGAATGCATTACGTGATAAGCGCTTTTTTCCATTGTCAATGAACAACGACCAATGTCCGTTTTACGTCTCGGCATGATGGGTTCAAATCACTGACTGGACTATTAATTATATTATCATGGAGATGCATGTCCAACAAATTCTTGTCAGACGTAATTTAAGAATGTCGAGGTGCATGAACCACAAATCCCCCTTCCGTCCAATCTTAACTTGACTGTATATTTTGCGGAACTAAAAGTTCACAGGCGAAATGAAGAAAAGCCGGGTTGCACTTCCAGGGAAACTCCAAACACAACCACTCTTCTCTAAAGTTTTTAACTCAACACGACTCGACAGTTTACTGCTGGCTAAATCTGGGGCAATAGCTCGTCCGCTAACTAAGCTGTAACTGGGGGTGATAGACTCGCCCCTAGCGAGCTCGTAAACTGTCGCCTCAGTAACTGAATGGTGATTGTTGGAAGAATTGAAAACGTAAAAATACTTATAGTAGGCGATGTATTGAAGATAGACATATGCTCTCCCGGACATTTTTGTAGAACGTTTCATGCTGAACAATTCTTACACTCATAGTATTTAGTTATTTTTAACGGTTTGACCAGCGTAAGCATAAAAAGCGCACGGACGCCAGTTGTTTTTCGACCTTTTCACTGAAATTGTTAGTGCTTGACTTCCTTTGTTTGGTCATAAATATTTTTTTTTAAAGAAACCTTCCACGAGATATCCTTTACAGTGGTGAAAACCGCATCAAAATCCATTCAGTGGTTCTCGAGATTACCCGTGACATCCAAGAATCGGGGACTTAGTTTTTTACAAACTAGAGATTATATGCCAATCAGTATAATTTAATGTAATATAATCCCCCTTCCGTCCAATCTTAAATTGACTGTGAATTTTGTGGAACGAAAAGTTCACAGGTGAAATGAGAGTTGCACTTCCAGGGAATGGCGAGGTGAACGAAACTCAAATCCCCCTCCCGTCCAATCTTAACTTGACTGTGTTTCACAGGCAAAATGAAGAAAACCCGAGTTGCACTTCCAGGGAAACTGCAAACACAAGCACCCTTCTCAGAAGTCTTAACTCAACACGAATCAACGGTTTGCTGCTGGCTGTATCTGGGGGCAATAGTTCGCCCGCTAGCTAGGTTGTATCAGGGATGATAGACTCGCCCTTAGCTAGCTCGTAAACTGTCGCCTCAGTAGTTGAATGGACATGGTTGGAAAAAATTAAAACGTAAAAATACCTATAGTGGGCGATGTATTGAAGATAGACATATGCTCTCCTGGACTTTTTTGTAGAACGTTTCATGCTGAACAATTCATACACTCATAGTATTTAGTTATTTTTAACGGTTTGACCAGCGTAAGCTTACAACGCGCTCGGACGCAATTTTTTTCGACTATTCCATTGAAATCGTTACTGCTCGGCTTCCTTTGATCATAAATAAATTATTTTCTACAGAAATCATCCTCGAGATATCTTTTACAGAATGGTGAAAACAGCATCACAATCCATCCAGTAGTTCTCGATTTTATCCACAACATCCAAGAATCGGGGACTTTGTTTTATACTATGCCCGTTTATACGGAGAATGATTAGTCATAACTCGGCTTAGCTACTCCGGCATCGAGGCGCGTTACGTTCCCTCCACAACATGACTGCACATTCAGATATGGAATACTTAAGGTTCACAACGATAGATGAAAAACTCAACATTACAATGCAAACTATTTATTTACTAAAGAAAATATCATTTCAAAAACAAGAAGTTCCGTGACGAACTAAAGAGCCTACTTTTCATGCCAATGAATATTCTACAGTATATGAACCTATCTAGAATAATGACGAAATTAAGTTGCTAATATCGAAATTTCTAATTAGTTCGAAATACTGTATACCTGGCATAATGTAGCCTAATAGAGCACTACAGTTGGCAGCCCTGATGACTGAATATATTCTTAGTTCCATCTCTTAAGGTACAGAATACAAAATTTGGTTGAAGTCCAATGAATATCATGGACGTTACATGCAGTTAAACATTGGATCATTAATATTTCGTGTTTTCAGGATATTGGTTACTTATTTCGGAGAGGATGTATAATAGTTGATTACAACAACCTTAATAATAACTTGTATGACGTCTTATTACAACCCTTTATTTTAACAACGCCTGGTCGGGGATCTCTATCCATCCAACGGACTTCCTTGTATATTTCACATACGACGCTTCATTTCGACGATTATTGCCTACAATACTTTATTATAACAATGCCAGGCCAGGAACACTATCCATTCGGCGGGACTCACATATAACTATCATTTACGACGCTTCAATACGGTAATACTTTAGTGGGAATTTCACCTCCACAATACAACACGACGTTTCATACAACAATAATATTTTAATGGGAATCCTTCATCCACGATATTTCGACGATACTCTCCATCTCCCGAATAAATATATCCTGATTAACGCATATTTATTAGCTTGAAGCTAAACTTATTTCATTATTTGGCCTTATCGGCAACACAACTTAGCTTGGATATTCGCGATTTATTTAATATCTTATATAAATACCTTATTTTATAGCGGTGAGACCTCGGTCTCCCTATTACTTTATTCTTACAATTTTGGCCTGGTAGCCTGCAATCTAACATTTTCTCTCTTAAGGTGTTTCGTTCCACTCTTTACTTTAGAGATTTATACATTGATTATTATGACAGGAATACGTCAAAATATTACTTATTGTACAGCCCAGGGGCAGTACCCCTAAGACCCACCCCTCCATCTTTCATCAAAACCACCCTCATAGGCATACCATAAGCCTCATATACTTCTTCAACACAAGCAGGCCCGGCAATACTGCTGAGAGCCACGCTTACATAATACAGACATAAACACACTAACTGGAGCGGCAACAGTGAGGAAACGCTGACCAAGCAGTGGGGGAAGGCCTTAAAGGCTAGGCCCAGAAGGGCCCCATTATCTGTTCGTGGCCAGCGGCCCTACTCATCTGAGGTCCGTTCCAGCTCTTCACTAGGTGAGAACTAGCCGTGTGCTCAGATTCCTTATCATTGTAACACCTACCCTGAACACTTTTGTACTTTACACCTTGTACTTTACATTATATCCGTCTAACACCTAAAAGGGACAGTACATCACAGCTACTGGCCAATAAATACTTGGTCAGTAAACACCCACACGTATTACTCATTACACCCATTTTACATCCTTACACCCTACCTAACCTTAGTCATACTTGCCCCTGTCCGTGGAGGCCAGGAACTGCATCGTCAGGAATTCTATTGTACTCGAGCAAGCGGCCCGACTGCAGAGTGTCAAGTCGCTGACTCTCCACGTGAGCTCGCTGGAACGCTCGCTCTACTTAATTGGCAGGCTAGATTAATAGCCCACAATTAGACATTCATCCCCTGGCAGGTAAATACATCCTGTAGGGACGCCCCCAATAGATTTCGTTCTCACACCAACACCCTATACAGGTAGTCTCCCCCAATTACGGGAAACTACCCTTTTTCGGAAACATCCCTTAAAATCATTACATCTACACTACCCTGTTTATCCCACCCCCAACAGAGGGATAAAACATTATTCTGTCCCATTTTATTATTTGAGTTCCTCATTTCGATTTTAACCACAACTTTATTTTTAGAGTGTAACAACTCGATAATCGTTATTATTATTATTATTATTATTATTATTATTATTATTATTATTATTATTTCAAATTTTCAATTATTTCATTATAACGCTTAGTTATTTTACCATTTGATTATATGGTATAAAATCAAACTATTTTTTATCTTAACGTATTCTTTGACTTTTAACAACTTCAATATGGTGCGTATTTATTTTATAACTTAATTTTACTATGGCAACAAATTTAAGCCATTCAAGTTATTATTTCATTTCTCGGGTTTCCATTACTTTATATTTACTGATCCCATTTATATTTTATTTCTACGAGGTCATCCTCGTGGTTAACAATTATTATTATCCCCACATTTCAATCATTTAGTGCATTCAAGTACCCAGTGAATCGATCGTTAAACTCCCCAGTCAACGATCGATTCTACTGGGTCAGTGCATAGTACAGCTGCAAATTTAATGAAAAATCATAACTCACCCGTGTGCTGCTCTCGTTTCATTCTCAGACGGGTTCGCCCATCTAAATACATATCTAGCACTTTTCTATGGCACTTTCTTTCGTGAACTGCATTTCACTTAGGCACAATCGACCTTCACATACATTTACATATATTATCACTCTTTAAAAACACTATATTTAACACTAAATATATATATTTCTTTTATATTATTTACACTGCACTTTCTTCACCATATCCCAGTGATCTTTGGCACTTCCTGTCGGCGATCGACACCTCGATGAGATCCCAAGACCCTACATCGGACGTGTAATTAGCTCGAACAGCTTCTAGTCCTACACCAGATTTAGTCTCTACTCTGCTTTTAACAGTCTATCTCGGCTTCCCTTATCGTTTCTATAAGAGATTAAGTGTCCTTCACTTGCCCCTACGCTTATATGGCAGTCTATCGAACCTGCGATCCTCCTAACTTTTGACCGTAATCTGTCTTTTTTATACTGCGACGAGATTTATTTTCTTTCTCTTATGAGAATGTTTTTCTGGCTACGTCTCTGTTGGACACACTGTAGCTTCACTAAAGTTCACTGAATACGCTATATGTATCGAACTCGTGTCCCTTTACTTGAACTTCTGGATTCCGTTCTGATACCTGATTCTTAATAATGTGGTCACATTACTTCACTCGATTTTTACGAAGACCTGTCTGTAGTCTCGAACCGATGATTTCCACGTAGCGTATTTGCTGATCTGAACCTGTGCTTTCAGGCTGAAGTAATGTTCTTTAACTCGGTGCGGTGCAACTTATTTTCGTTGCGACTTCTGTGTAGCGTAAATTTTACTTGATCTAGCGCAAGCGCCTTAATGATCATTTTGAAAAACAGTACTTTATGATGTAACGTATAATGTTACTATGCACACTCGAACTTTTAGTTGAACTAACAGTGAAATATTCCTGAGTTCTAAATGGCTGTCTAGTAACCACCACATTCCGTCACCGCGGATACTGTTGATTTGTTAACTTGACTTAACACGATCCACTTTAGCGGTCGGTAACGACCTGAGTGACTCGACGCGACATCTCCATACAGGGGTGTGGTGAGATTTTATGAACTTGACGCAGAACTTCCGTCCAGGCGTACTGTGATACTGCGTACTGCTTACTGCGTACTGTATACTATGTACTGTGTGAAACCACGCAGAGCCTCTCCGGGCCTGTCTAAAACTGAACTGCTTGCCTTTGCTTCGTCCCAGCCTCTATTTATTCAAATCTACAAAAATGTAGTCCCCATATTCAATGCGGTGCTTATTTTTTCTACCTGGGCTTCCACCTGCTTGAAATTTTGTGTGCTGCTAATTCTAACATTTATTTCGTGCGGAGTTGTTTTCAATCACACGTTTAATTCTAATTAATTAAAATGATTATTATCCTCCTTACGGGGCCGGCGGATGACTTTATTTAACTCCCGTATCCTTGCGTTTTAACTATCAATGACGTAACGTTGACGATGCAAATTTTCTCCATGTCAGCTTTCATGGTTGACAACCTACGAAAAGGTATGGTCCCTATGTTTGTCTATACGCTTGCTATCTGACTATAGTGTTAATCCTCTGTCATGTTACTCCTTAACACTGATTAACATTTGTTTGGGGGTCTCCCTGACTCTCATATCGCAATTAATGCTGCGTTGGTCCCTTTAATTTGACAGTTATGCTGCCTTAAATTCGATTAAGACTCGCTTATATTAAGATTTTTAATGACTTCTTGCACGTGGCTTTATCGCTTATGAGTATGCAGAATTATTCTTATCGTGTTAATATATCTGGGCTCCTGTCAGTGATAAATATATTTATTACTCCTTTAAATTGGTCTTAATAAGGCAGCTGTGAGGCGTGATTCATACATGACTGACGTAACCCTCTGCTATGTCCACTTCTCGGTGTGATAGAAACTGCATCTTTACATCTCAAAGATCTGAAGTTCGGCTCTTGTACCAACCCCAGTTGGGTACAATACTAAGTAGAGATAATTTCATTTCTGGACCCAGAGCCTAAACTGAAAGTGATCTGCGAAGCGCGATCCATCACGTAGAATGAGGAGGAGGAATTGGGGGGGGGGGGGGGTTCAACGAACAATCTGATGCGACAGGAAGCGAGGTGTAGAGTTACCAGGAAGCAGGGGTGGGAAACATGATTCTTGCATAGTCAAGCTGAATCCTGTGACGAGGCAGCATATGGCGTCATAGGTAGCAACGTCAGCTACCATAAAAGTAGTTTTTCCCGTCATTTCTCCATGTAAATAACGGGATGGTGGCCACGTCCTCCACCTTCCATCACCTAGCCAGAACCGAAAGAGATCTGAGAAGTGAGATCGTCACGTAGGAAGAGGTTGGTGGGAAGGGAGGCCACGTGACTGCGTGAACAAGCTGATGTGACAGGAAGAGAGGTGTAGAGTTATCATGAAACAGCGAGTCATATATCAGCATAGGTAAGCAGATGTTCTGAAGTGGGATCATGTAGCATACGACGTTACAGAAAGGTGAGCGTGGGAACATGCATTGATAATGAGGAGATAGGCTTATCAAGAAGAGGGACCACGTGACAAGTTGAAACTGTTGCGAGACAGAGTATGACGTCACAGGAAGATGACAGGGTTTTGACTGGAAGAGAGGTCACGTGACAAGTTGAAACTTGTTGAGAGGCAGCGTATGACGTCACAGGGTGTGATCGTCCGTAATGATTCTTCACGATGAGCGCTTGACGTGGACAAATGGATTAGGATGCTATGTGAGGTCAATAAAAGACAAGGTGAAAAGGTTTAGACTAAACCAGATTTATTGATCCATCCGCAAAAAGTTTCAATCCCCATGTTTGAAGCACCTTTACCACGAGGTAGTGTTTGGGAAACTGCATCTTTTGAAGTTCCTCCACGTAGAAGTCTCCCTCTACGGGCTGTCCTGAGTTGTCTTGGAGTAAATACGAGACGGGATCGTGAAGTTTTACATTGCGAATGCGAAAAATATCCGTGCTCCAGTTGGGGGTGTATCCTATTGCGAAGATGGACTTTTGTTTACTGATGCGTACATAATCACCAACATGAAAGTGATGACGTCGTGGATCAGATGTTTTGATGCCTGGATGAAGACGATCCAAACGTTTAAGGTTTTGGGCAACAAGACGAGGTTTCGTGCCACTGGTTCTCTGTTTTCTGTCGTTTTACTCTACCACTAGGCTGTCCTCACGGTTAATACAGCGATAGGTTCCTCTTGCAGTAAATTCACGCCACATGTAAGTATTTAGGGTTCGTTTGAAACGTTCAACCACACTTGACTTCATATTACTACAGGTAGAATATTGATGGATACCAATGTTTTGAGAAAGCTGGAAAACCTCGTTTTGAGAAACTCTTTGCCTTCGTGCGCTTGGAGCAGACGACGTTGTCGTTTTGACTGTTGAATAATATTCTTGAATGCTGCGGTGACCAGAGGACCCAATTTACGACTCACCGGTTCAGCAAATACCATTTTGGAATAGATGTCAATGATGGTGAGCAGATAGCGTTCACCACTGTTAGCGTTAAATCGGCTTGTCACAGATCGTCAACACCCTGTGTGAAGACATGACGACGGCAGTAGATTACGACGAGCAGGACTATGTAACTAACGAGCAATGGCCGTCTTGATGGGCGAAGGTATGTTTTCACGTGGACCCATCACACAATAAAGCCGGAATGACGAAGCTCCTCTTCTATTTCTAAGATTTCACCTTCATGACTGATATGACCAGCCTGTTTCGAAGCATGCAAGAGGCGTAGGCGTTCGACCAATATATTAGGATCATTCCTATAGGTAACATCAACATAAGGATTTAACGTTTTAAACACACCACCCGAGGCAGAATTTCCACGGCGAACACTATCATAGGTAGGAAACAATTTCGATATGATTTTCTTTATATTTGACACTCTTATTAGCAATGAATCCTTCGGATCGCATATATTTCCTTCTAAAACAATTCGTGGCCATCAAGATGGACATAAAATTGTCAAGATCACGTTTGGTATAGTCATCCTTAAGTAGGGTACGCGAGAAGGGGAGTTCTAGAAGACCGATGTCAATTTATAGCGAAGATCTTGATATTGGAATCACCAATTCGAAAGCGATCCTTTTAATAGCGAATACCATAGGTGGTATCCGTCTTTTATTAAAAAGCTCTTCGACGTAGCGTGATACCAACGTCCCAAATTTTTTGACGAGAATGGCTTACAACCGTGCATGATGTTCAGGGGTGTACAAGATTTCCGATAGACTAGGTTCCTTCAAGCTGAACGGTATTCCTGCAATTACTGATGTGGTTAGCAACTATGGAAGATGTGAAAGTTTTAAAGGCTTAATCACCTGCTCATCCTCATCATCCTCTCCCTCCTTTTCCTCCACCTCCTTGATGGTCTGCGTTGCCTTCGGTGGCGTTGAAGGCTTCTTCGATGTGGAGGAATGCTTCAATATGGCTTTCTGGGCAGGTGTTAAATGCTTTTAGACAAGCAACTCACTATCATCACACGTGCGTGATTGAACTTGTGGCGAATATTATTTTGCGCATTGATAATGCGTTTCCTTAATTGACGCTGTTGTTGTCGTGGTGTTATACATGGAGCAAGTGACGCTCCATAAAACGAGACAGCGCCTTAAATAAGAAAAAAATGGTCAAACCCCATGCGGTAGCGTTCTTGGTTAATGCCACTCTGCTTAACAATCACAAGACAACCATGGTGGTGAACGTTCCATCATGTGGCACACAACTCGGTAAAGGCTCGACAGGTCATATCTGGGTTCACATGATCATCATAGACGTGATGCATGTTTCGCTCATCCTGCCGAAAGTGATCAATCACATTGACATTGTCGCGAATGAACTGTTTGGGTAATCGTGAATAGGTTTGACCGACATAGAAACAGTTGATATGTTTATGACGTCCCATGCTAAAGTAGACCTGTCGTTCCGTGGACACATCATCAAAAATAATTAGTGAATCGGGACGAATACTACCTGGAGAGAGAACATCTTCATGCAGCGGGAAGATAAAGTAGCCCATACTATCGTTGTTAAGATCTGCCATCACCTGTTCTCAGAAGACATACAGAGGTGGATAGAGCGATTTGGCAAAAATATACATGTTTTGAAAGCAGACTCCGTTCAAGGAGGTTATGAGAGTAAGCAAAAGATTTGTTTTTCCACAACCTGGGGGTCCAACGATGAGACAGCGAATGGAAGACGGGAAGACTGTTCCAAGACGTCGTTCAGACGAAGTTGAGAAGAGGTGTGAAACCACGTCTCCTAAAGGAAGTGAATTTTGCTGCTTAATAATCTTCATAGTGACCAATCGTGTAAGATACACCAGATACACGACATTTATCGATACTATTAATCGGTAGTGCTGTGTCATTACTCATCGATCAGGTAGTGGGTGATAAATCATCCTTTCAACTATTGCTTACGCTCGATGAAAATGAAGCAGGAAAAACAATAAAATAATTTCCACTTTATATTCAACTTGAATATAATGTCGTCATAAAACAATAAAAGATTTTCAGATTTATGTTGAACTTACACATACAGCTGCCATTGGTTAAATAAGGAGAGGTTTTCCTACTGAGAAGTGCTAGTTGTGATTGAAGCTTCCATCTGGAAGGTTGTTCTCATCACTATCCACGATGGTGAAACAGCGCTATGTGGTGAAGAAGACTAAGACGTCATCGCGAAAGGGTGGCTTTAAAGCTATTCTTCATGTGGCGCGTCAAACCAACCCCGGAGACAAAAATAAAGAGTTGGCCATTAAGGAGGCGCTCCAAGCATCACGATTACATACAATAATACGAATGGTCCCATCATACTGCAAAGTGGTAAGTCGTAAACCCTGAACGTAGTACATAGGTGAGTTCTTTGGTGTTTTTAGCCGGTGGTCAATTTGTAATGTGAATCAGAATTATGTTGGATCGTATTTAATAAACGCGGATAGGCATTGTTCCACAAATTGTTTGGTCTTCACGTCATGGAGTTGTTTGGGATCTGCAACGTCGGAAATTCGTCTTCGCTTCATTTGTAGAGCATTCTCCCTGATTTCCCAAACCTCCTCCATTTCGGAGGTTAGAAACCTTTTTGTACAGACATCTTGTTCATCTTCGGGATCGGCTACGTGTACAAGTTTGTTATCATTCGCCGTATAACCATTTACGGTTAGGCTTAGCATGATGCGACGTAGCTCATTCACTTTATTATCCACGTAATCCTTCCTGACGGCATCCGTGTTGTCCGTGGGTACAGCCAGCTGTGTGAGTGGACGTTGTTGTACATCATACCCTTTGTCTTTGTTCACCGTCAGAGTATGTACTGACATGTAAGACTTAGAGCACGCTTCTTGATTATTCACCAGGTTAGCCACGTCGATTAATCGTTTATTCTGCAAATCATAATCTCCTTTGATACGGCGTAAGCGATACGTATCGACACACATTTTAGAACGTGCATCTGTAGGGACTTCGCATGGGTTAACCGCTTTCCTTTAAGGTCATGTAAAAGTAAGCTCCGATTTATAAAACATGTACGAATGATTCCTGTACCGTAACGAGGAGGATTTGTACCCACGCTGGACTAGCCACTCTGGGATCCCTTCTCAGTGGAGCTAGTGCTTTGGCACGAACAGTAAAGGCTGTTGAGGAGGGGAAAGCAACAGTTGAAGGGAAGTTAAGTACACAATAAAACCACTGAGGCCATAGCCACGTGATAAGATTGTAAACATAAAGGTAGCCCCATATAAAAAGGGAATCAGCATTTACATGTCGCCAAAAAAACGTTTAATAGATGCACTGCCATGGCGAGCCAAGACGCATGAATAAGTAATACGATATGCAAAACAGATGAAGATTCCACACTTTCGACGTGTATTTATGCGTAACCGATTACCGTCAGATCCAATTTGCCACCGGGGGACACACCCCCCATTGCAAATAAATGAATGAATGAATGAATGAACATCCATTGATGCAGGAACGTGCTGTTATTAAATTAGATGATAGTCATGGTTCAAAAACACATTAAGTGGCCTAAGCAAAACGTAGTTCCACCATGTGCTACATTGACAGTTTTGGAAAATTATTCTTCTTCGGCAGAACTTGCCCACTATTTCGGAAGCAGTGCAACAATGTACTATAATGTGAAACGAGTGCAAAATTTTAACACGCAACAATGTGGTCACCTTTGCCTCACCTGTCCATATAAGACATGACATGGGGGATGGTGTAGATAGCATGACTGCGTAAAGTAGAACGTTTACAATGTACGGCCGAGGAGCAGAAGTTACCCTTATCGTTAACCAATCTATTGAATCGGGACGACGACCCTTTGCTGGGGCTTGTTTCATTTGAAGGCCTCAATAGACTTTAAAACGTACGGGAAAACGTCAACGGCATGTTCTTCTTTAATGATTCTATGTTAACCCTACCACCCGGCGGGTATAACATAGATGATATTTATCAACAGATCTACGTGGTACTTGTGGAACAATTTGGTTTAAAGTCATTTCTCGAGGGGGCACGCAAGTTTGAACTTGTAAGCAAGAACGTGACTCATCGCTGCAGTATTGTATAATCATTTAGAATTTATTTTAAATCACGATCAGAGTCCATTGGTCCCTTACTAGACTTTTCACCAAAACACCTTGAACCAAACGTGAAACACAGATCAGATCACGAGGTGAAATTGATTGACGACCATGACGTCTCACTCACGTGTAATTTCATCACAGACATCTACACCAATCAGGAACCATCCCATTCACTCCACGATTGTATTGTCTCATCAACCAGTTGCTATATAATTCGTGAATACCCGTCGGTGGTGCTTTATCATCCCGTGAATGCGACTAACATTAGTAATATCACCTTAAGTCTGGTGAATAGAAACCCACAACTCATCCAGTTAGATCCTTGCACACCTGTAACCTATAAATTGGTTTTAAAGTCAGTATGAAACTTGCGTATAAAGCAACAACACCGTCGAGGGTGGGTGTTATTTGTTTGCAACGCGTGTACACGTTAACACATGGCAGGAAGCAGATGCTACAACACCTTGGCTTCACCTTACGCCAACATGATGAATTCAATCCCAAAGGTGATCAACGCGGTCGAAGTACTGGAGGGTATTGTGAGAATTGAGAATTCCTACCAATCCCACAAGTGTCATTGAGGTTGAAGGTTGGATCACAAAAGCCGATGGCTCCGCTCCGACAACGTTAACGATAGCCAACCATGCTTTGGCTTTTCCTTCTTCAGAGGTACGCTACGTGATTAATGACACTGCAGCGGATAGTACCCAAAATGTAGCCATAACAAGAACCATAAAATGTTATCCCTCGTTTGGAAGTGAGGAATGTAAAGCACTTCGTTTGGTGTCCTGACTCGCGCAACGACTGGATGATTCACACCGATGGAACTTTAAAGTGTTTTACCACTCAAGTTAATACTAGGCTTTGCCGAGGACCACACGCGTATCATGGTAAACGCACGACATGTACTCTATCTCGTTCGGGGCAGAATTGATTACAATGCACTCAAGGGTGCTGATGCAGGTGTAGACCATTCAATGATTCAACTGCAGCGCATTATATGGAAAGTACCCCACGTAACTCTTTCTGATCGGTAGAAACTGGACATGCGCAAGATTGTTGAAAGTAATATGGCTTTTATTATTTTAGGTAGATCGTTTATGAAGATTATAAAAACTAAAGGTCCAAAGTTCGGTTCGACCCCTGAACTATTCCCGAATGAGCTTCAAATTCTTGCGAGTTCTTTCTATGAAATGACACATATTGCTTCCTGCCTTTAAGGTAAGAGCTGAAGAGGGATATAAGTAAATCGGAAAATCCTAAGATTTTGAGCTTTTTACGGAGGACATCGTGGTTAATTTTGTCGAATGCCTTCTGAGAGTCTGTGAATACAACATCCATTTGACCTCCTGCGTCTAATGTTCTGGACACTGATTCAGTGATATTGGCCATATTTATGATAGTCGAACGTCGGGAGAGGAAACCATACTGACTTGACAGAATGATCATCCTGCTACGAAGGTTACAACAGTTCTGGTGATGGGGTGATCCAGTGACAGGGTTAGGGAGAGAAAGCATATATCTGGGTCGCTTATTTGGCGGCTTATTTGATGGTCATTTATTTGGCGGATTATTTGATGGTCGCTTATTTGGTGGCTTATTTAATGGTCACTTACTTGGCAGATTATTTGATAGTCTATTATTTGGACGCTTATGTGATGGTCGCTTATATTATCTCTTATTTCCTTGGTTGCTTTTTGAGAAACTCCATGTACCTTAAATGGTCATGAGTGTATTTCGTGGCCCTCATAAAGGCATCTCTAACCTCACTGCTATTTTTGTAAGCAAACAACATTAATACACCAAGATTTCAAGACCACTAGAGTGCTTTTGCGTAGTCCAACCTAACCAAATCTAACCTAACCTAAACGGAAGAATTATAATGTTGCAATGTCCCCTAAAATTACCGAAACAACAACTCGCATGCACTAGTATGACTATCTCAATAACAGAGGTTATCACAAACGGTAACTAACTTAATGCCACGGTAGCCTTTCTTTCTCAGTGGGCGTTACTTACGCTGGGTGCGATTTGTAGTGGGCACGATTTGCACACATTTCGCAGTGGGCGTTATTTTCGCTGGGCGTAATTTGTACTGGTCTCGTTTTACAATTTCCAGACTGGGCGCGATTTACACACATTTCTCAGCTGGCGTTACAACATGCCTAGCAGAGATGAACTTGGAGAATTTACTACCTAAATAGTGCTTGAAAGCACCACACATCTCCTTGTTTACTACCACAGACTTCCGCTTCTACAATTGTTCTTGACAGTCCACTTTGTCACATATCCTAACTTACCAACCTACCGACCTAACACCTAACACCTACCTACCTACTGTGCCCGTTTTTCCGATGGGACAAGCGATAACCCGACTCACATCCCGGCCCCATCGGAAGAAACGGTCAGAGAGCGTAAAAAAAACCTGGTGCGTGGATATTGGTTCCCATAAAAAAGAACAAATGCAAATGCTCGGGTGGGCAAGAGACAAAGTGTCTCGGGTCGCTTACGGGTTGGGGTGGAAGGGCTCATCGAACCAAAACCCATCGGCAAACACACCAATTTGAGTGACCAAGCAAAAATGAGTAATCCTGGATAAAATCACTGCTCCTTTATTGGAAAAAAAGAGAGGGGCGGCTTTAACCTAGCACACATGAGTTCAAAAAGTTAGGTTGGGACCAAGTCCAAAAAAAATTAAAGTTCAGAGTCCCTGAAATAAAAGAAGCTAAATTATTCCAAACTCATGGATGTCCTGTTGATTAAGTCTCGATAAGGAGATCGACTAGCAAATAAAAAAAGAATAAATCAAAATAGATATCGACGCACACGCATTTCATTTCAATAAAAAAGCTGATTCCTCATTACGGAACGAATGCTACACAGCCTAGGGAATTCTGATCATTTTAAGGAAACATACGGCGCTTACGTATTATTATTATTTATTCATCCTGCTAACTCAAATTCCTTAGAGGGTGTCATCAATAATTGCATCCCCAAAATCAATATTAAACAGGTCTACTCTATACTCACGAGGTTGAGGCGTATATGCTTTATTGACGAGTGATCAAGGCACTGCGTGGCTCAGTGGTAACGTTCTCGCTTGCTGGGCTCGAGGTTGCAGGTTCTATCCTGGTGCAGTCAGCTGTCATTTTAGGGTGCGCAACTGTGAGGGCGCCGTGTCAGTAGATTTACTGGCACGTTAAAGATCCCCTTCGGGGAAAAATTCCGGCACCCCGGCGTCTCTAAAAGCCAGAGTATTTAAAAGGGACGTAAACCCAATATTATTATTATTATTATTATTATTATTATTATTATTATTATTATTATTATTATTATGTATATAGGGCGTAAATATTGGTGTGTCATCATCTTCATTATTTAGTTGAAGATTATCGGTACATACCAAATTTCCGTGCTTAATAATCTTACCTCCCAAGGAGCCCAGCTTTCTCTCCTAAGAAATTCACATATTTACCTTTATAGGCTGAGGACCATTGTCCCGCCTCTATCATATTTATTCGTGGAACGAGCCATTACGAACCACCATTAATTCAATTACCTATCATTATTCGTCGAAGATATACAAAACTTCAAAATAGACACCTGCCTTTTAACCCTCCGTCGTATCCTTGTGTAATCACTCGCTCTACAAGGCATGTTTGGATTACGTCCATCCTGCACATATATATCATTTTTATCAATCGAACACAACTGAATTATATTAATCAATTTTTTTTGTATAAGGTGGCAGTCCCTTTGTCTCAAAAAATATTCGGATCAGGATCCAGCCACATTTATTTTATTTTATTATTTTACCTTTAACATTTCCGTCCATCAAACCAATGTTTACTTTATTTCTCCAGAAGATAATTTATATTAAAACATTATTCCATCTCGAGTTTACTTATTCAAACATTTAATATTCCAACAGTTCCTTCGGCCCCGTTCTGACATAATTATCCATCTTAATGGTAGTGAGCCTATCGATATATGACCCTTTATTTCCTTTCACATATTAATCCTAATCAATCACTATTCTACGTAAACTACAACCCTTATTTAATTCCATGACTAATGAAATGACTCATGCATGTCTAATTACGTTTTTATACTCATTTTGGACGTATGGATATTTGTAGCTTTAGACCAGTGGTTCTGAACCCGTAGGCGTCTGCGGACCACTCAGCCTGAAATTGAATCATGTACGGACCAACCCCCCCTCCCCCCCCTCCCCTCCAATACACCTAATCAGTTGTAACCCTTCCTCAATAACAATTATTTTGAAGATATTTCAATTCAAAATCTGATAGTCATCGCCGTGAATACATTCGGACGATTCTCGTTCAACGCAAACCATTTTCAAAATCCCCATTTCTCGGCCACTTTTTATACGTGCTGGTGGACCCTTTTCTCCCGCGGACCACTCCCGAGGCACTCGCGGACCACCTGTGGTCCGTGGACCACCGGTTAAGAACCACTGCTTTAGACCCATGGCGTTCAGCAGCCCATCTCAACCATCCTGACAATGTCGCTGGAAAATTCTTCAATTTCCACAACTGCTTCCAAATACATTTTTTGGGGGTTTTTCTCCGCACGTGTTATTGGCACTTGGTACAGCCTTATAGAACAACACATTGTTAAATTATATTTTATATCATTGATATTCACTTTATAGCATGTAACACTTCACTTCAGAATACACTCCCGGCAAACTTTCTTGTTTCAAAACTGCCTTCTGTTTATTCTTTTGATACAGTAGTATAACTGGTTTGAAGCTTGTATCTACCTATACTTTGTGACTACAGGTTAGTCTGTTTTTCGTCCTGGCCGTCTATGGACCACGCTTGACAGTCTTTACATTATGTGTTTAGTACAGGACAGCTGCACAGAAAAAAAACACCTTTTGTTCCAAAAACTGTCCTATGGTTGGCTTTTTGTAAATCGTTAGAAAAGCACAAAAAAAGCTTAACTTTGAATTTTAGAATTATTTGCATGATCATTTTGTCGGAAAACTCAAAAAAACATTGAAAAGCGTTTTTCTCTGAATCGACGTATTTTAAAGAAAAGTTTTTAAACAAAAAATGCAGAGGACATTGTCACCTACAATTCGTCTCATTGAGGTCATGTCATACGTGTTGAAATGCAGAAGCTAGGTGTCACCAAAGTTTCCAAAAAAGTGTTTTTTTTCACTTTTTGTCCTAGAAAAAATGTTTTGTTCACAAAAGAGCGAATCTGAAATTTGTTCCTCTCAAAATTGTCTGCAACATTTATTGAAACATTTTTTTCCTCCGCCTTACCGTTCCAAAGTTATAGTCTGCTGAAGTGTGAAAATTGTACTATTCAGATGGCATAAAGGTTAATATGTGTACAGTTATGATTGATACGTTGCGATTGAAATAGATATGATTGTTTGAGCTAATTAACAAACACAGCCCGCGTCCTGTTTGACCGAGCCTTAGGCAGCTGTCCGACACCGGTCCCTGCCTAAATTATGCCCACCGCTCTCTCCGCAGTAACAACAGTAGCCTTGACTACGCAGCGTTGCATTTGCTGCGCTATAACTTTGGAACGGTAAGTCGGCGGAAACAAACGTTTGAATAAATGTTGCAGACAATTTTGAAAGGAACAAATTTCTGATTCACTCTTTGTAAAAAAAAACTGTTTTTCCTAGGACAAAAAGTGAAAAAACACTTTTTTGGAAACTTTGGCGCCACCTAGCTTCTGCATTTCAAAACGTTTGACATGACCTCAATGAGGCGAATTGTAGGTGACAATGTCCTCTACATTTTTTGTTTAAAAAACTTTTCTTTAAAATACGTCGATTCAGAGAAAAACGCTTTTCAATGTGTTTTTTTTAGTTTTCCGACAAAATGATCGTGCAAATTATTCTAAAATTCAGAGTTAAGCTTTTTTGTGGTTTTCTAACAATTTACAAAGAGCCAACCATAGCACAGTTTTTGGAACAAAACATTTCCAGCTGTACTGTACTAGTTGCCTTCTCTGCCTTGACTCTCTGCCAGTATCTTCTTATCCTTTCTCCTACTTTTCTCTTTTGTTCTTCTGTGTAGGTTCTTTTATTTGTCACTGTAATTATTATTGTTATTATTATTAATATAACTGCGCTATTTGCGTCACTATGAACATAGAGGAAGAAGAACATAGAGCAGGCAGTTCCAAATCCATGAGTTTGAGTATGCGTACACGCGAGTACTCACCAGTAATGCTCGGAGCACGGTTGGAGATGGACTGGGGGTGAGAGCCAATACGTCACTGGGTGAAGGTCATAGCACAAGTCCATCGCTTCCTGCCAGTCTTGATGTATCCACCGCAATGTGACGGCAGCCCCCCACAGCAGAGCTGTATTGAATGTTGCAGGTTTACTCACGTAAGGCGGTGAGTACTCCGCTGCTCACGGGCGAGTTGCTCGGTCGGAACAGCCTGACATAGAGGATATTTCCGAATGTCACCACTAGAGTAGGGGAAATGAACTATGAAACTTCCTACCCCCCACCCCTTCTGCGTGGGGAGTGCTGTGTCTGATCTTGACAGTGTAGTATCGTAACTGCATGCGTCGAGGCAGCATGACAGCAAAGTATCGTAACAGTATGCACCGCGGTGGTACGTGAGTATAGTATTGTGGCGTGAAGTGTGACCGCAGTATGTGTTAGTCGCAGTACGTGTGAAGTATCACCGAGGTACGCGAGTGAATTATTGCTACAGTGCAGGATAGATTAGTGTTGCAGCAGAATACGTGAAATTGTATCGCTGCATTGTACGGCATTATAGAGCCGCATAAATTGTGTATCGAATGTGTTAGTACGGCTTGAAATACGCGATGGTGTGCATTTATGGTCGGTCGGATCCATGCTGGAACCAGTGTCGTGAGAAAGAGACATGTAGGATCACACGTGATTATAATTCGCCATTATTTTTGCTAAAGAAAGATTTTGAACGTGGCTACACGATGTAGTAACATTTTGAAATGCCGTACGCATGCACGATAATTTAGATATAATGGGACTGTGCATATCTGCATATGAGAACTGATGCCGACAGTGGAATTAAAATCTATATGCTTACGATAACGTCGGCAAAATATGAACGGACAGTGTGTATATTTAAAAATGAGTGGACATAAGTAAAATAATATTATCAGGTCCAGCACTGTGAGTGCAAAATTTCGGAGTCAGTGAAACTTTGTTTATAAGAACCACGGTACGAGATATTACGAGAGCTATGTTCACACTGGCCTTGTGTATCGAGGGTTAATGGACGCAATGACAGTATGAGTAGTAGGCCAAAGTCATTTCAAACAGCTGAGCGACTCGAGAGCCGAGAGGCAGGCCAAGCCGCTAGATAATTCACGTAAATGATTTCACACACGGAGTTGATTCAAGCGCTATATCTTACAGACACTGAAGCGAATTATTACGGTGCAATCTAATGCCTTGCTATTGTAACCGAAGGGCAAAATTTGAATGTAATTTTGAAGCATTTAAGATAGAAAGTTATGAATATATTATTTCGCTACTGGTAGAATATTTGTCAGCTCAGAGCACAGTGTAGAGATGGGAAGGCCAACCCACCCCAGGACAATAGAGCCCAGGTACGGACAAGCCCTTTTCCTAGTAGACTAGGCCAGCTCCATGTCATTATTTGTGCTGGAGACTTATTGTATGCTAGTCACTGAAAATTTATGATACCAGTGCTGCAGGATGGGCCAGCGTGGGTTGTAAAACAAAGGTACATGACCCAGGACAATAGGAAGCTGTGCGAATAAATGTAATTGGAAAACTAGATGATGAAAACAAGAGTTTAGTGCTTTTCAGTCGGTCAACACGAATGTACCCAAAAGAGATGGGTTATGCCCTAATCCTGAAATAAATTACATGAGATTAATAAAACACTAGGATGACCAGTTTCGATCGTCAAGCGATCATCATCAGATCCAATACACTTAGGCTATAAAATCTATGTTTGAAATACAGGTGAAAATATTTACAATATGTACAATTATTTAGTTGCAGTATTGGTACTGCAACTGTCAGTGTATGCTAAATGCAGTATATATGTTAGGTGAAATGCTAAATGGTGATGGCTATCCGGAGATTGTACTTTAGAGAGATTATATGGTTGTAAACTATGGTTAAACTATGCAATTTTAGGCTAACTACTTATCTGATTGTCTTCCGTACTACAGCTATTCGCAGTTTCCGTGCTCACTTGAACTCGCTGTGCGGCCGACTGCGGTGGTTATCTTAACGACTGGTTTTTCCCTGCCTTCCCCCCCTGTCCCTACGTGCTGTGGGGAGTGATCGCGATGTGTTTATGTGAGGTGTTGCCAACCTAGATAAGATGTATGTTATTGAATGAGGTGGATCTACAACTATTAAAGACCGTGGATTAGTCCTCGCCACGCGTGGAGCATAACCCATTCGAACTAAGCGTTGACGGTCTTATGAGGACGTCCCGGCACCTTTAATACTGCCTCTAATATGGGCCTTGGTTTATTGCAGAAGAAAAAGTACATCGTACACCTGATCCAGATAACATTTACCTATTAAAAACCCCCTAATTTCCCCCCTTTTTTTTTTTTTTTATCTAGCTTGGCTGTGTCGCTAAATTGAGTTTTGTTTCCGACAGGGTGTGTTTTTTAGTAGCGTGAAGAGGGGTGAGCTCTCCATGAACGTGTGTTCATTTAGATTGTTGGGATTGTTTCGTTTGGCTAGGTGTATCTCGATTGCTTCCTTTATGTCAAGAGCTCTGCCTTTCGATTCGTGATGGATTATTTTAAGGTCCGACTCTATGTTGGTAAAGCTATGCCCTGCGTCACACATATGTTCGCACACGGCTGAATGTGTTCCGTATCTTATCGCATTTCTATGTTCATTATAACGTGTGTCTACTCGCCTTCCACTCTGCCCGATGTAATTAGCTTGACAATCGGTGTCTTGGCACGTTATAGAATATACCCCTGACCTTGAATACGGGTCACGTTTATTTAGATTACTATTTAGGAGGTGCCTAGCGGTTGTGTTTTTCGTTGTGAAAGCTATCTTTATGCCTTGCTTTTTGAATAGGTTAGTGATTTTATATGTATTCGCATTCACATAGTTGAAACGCGCAAATTTTTTCTCATTACTGTCCGGTTTGGGAATCGTTTTATCTTTATTTTTATGTTTGGCTATAATTTGATTTATTTTGCTTGGCGAGAAGTTGTTTTCCCTTGCTATTTGCATAATAGTTCTTATTTCCTTATTATAGTTGTCTTTTGACATGGGTATGTTTAAAGCCCTGTGCACCATTGAATTGAAACCCGCTAGTTTGTGCGTACTGGGGTGATTAGACTGATTGTCGATTGCATGCGAGGTTTGTGTTGCTTTCCGGAATATGGAATATGAAAGGTCGTTGTCTTTACGTTCAATAGTTATATCGAGATAATTTATTTTCCGGTCTATTTCGGATTCCTTAGTGAATTTGATAGAATGGTGAAGGCTATTAATGGATTGGAGAATTGTTTCTTCGCTAGTTAGTTCAGTATCGTAGATGCAAATTACATCATCTACGTATCTTTTCCATATTACTATTCCCTTTGTTGAAGTCTTTTCTAAGAACGCATTTTCTAGTGCATTGATGAAGATGTCAGCGATTAACCCACTTAGTGGCGATCCCATTGCTAGGCCTTCTCTCTGTGTGTATATTTTATTGTCGAATTGAAACACGTTTTGGGTGAGAACGACCCTCAGTAATCTCACAATCTCTTCAATTTCTTTTGCCGAATTGTTGGATTTTAAGTTGTTTTCGATAGTGTTGATTGCTTCAATAATCGGAATATTGGTGTACATGTTAGTTACGTCGAAGGATACTAGCCTGAAGCTAGGTTTCATTTGTAGGGTGTTCAATGCTGTTACTAGTTCTGTTGTGTTCTTTACAGAGTTGTTTTTGTCGTTGGAAAGACGGCATTTTAAGATTTTTAGTAACTCTTTGCTGATTTTGTAATTAGGGGCATTCCTACAATTGACTATTGGTCTCATTGGGCATTCCTTTTTGTGTATTTTTGGTTGTCCCCTCAATGACGGTATTTTCGGGTTCATGTTTATTAGTTTTGATTTTTCGGCTTTGGTCAGTATGTATTCTGTTTCTTTTAGCGCACTTTTTATTTGTTTTTGGAATTTGTTGGTGGGGTCTTTTGTTAATTCCTTGATTTCGTTGTTGTTTAGGAATTCGACTGTTTTTTCAATGTATTCTGTTTTGTTCAAAATTACTGTAGTGTTTCCCTTATCTGCTTTTGTGATGATTAAGTCATGTTCTTTTATTTTTTGTTTCAACGACTTTATTTCTTTGATTTGTTTGTTGTTTTGAATGTTATTGCTATCGCCCTCTCGTTTGAGGATTTTTTTGGCTTCGTTGGTGGCGAGATTTTTGGTTAATTCCCTGTCTTCTGCTGGGAGCTTTTGACTGGCTATCTCAATATCTGTGATTAACTGTTTTATATTGTGGTTCGTGTGTGCGTCTGTGCAGTTGTATTTCAAACCTTTGTCTAACATATTCATTTCACCTTGAGAAAAGGTTACGTTCGTTCTGTTGTTTACTCTGCTGTGGAAATTGAATTCATTGTTATTCGTGTGTTGTTCGTTAGATTGGTGGTTCTGTGTTTCTCCTAGTTTTCTTAATTTATTTTCTAGCGTTTCATGCTTCCTCGTTGCTCTGATTTTGATGGTGTCATGTAGGTGTTCGGTGAAGCTGTCCCATTGGGCTGCGTGCCAGAAATTACTTAGTTGCAATTGAATGTCGTATAATTGTTGGTTAATTTTTTGCTTTCTTATGTATGCAAATCTTAATTCGTTTTTTATCCAAAGCGCTTTGGCTTGTTTAGTTGAAATGATCGAGGCTGGTGTGTTCGGTACGGTTTTAATTGGTACGTATTTAGGGGTGAGGTTTAGTTCTATACATTTTTTGTTGAACCAAATTGACTTGTCTAAATTCATGAGTTTAAGCCTGAGTGATTTGAATTTCTTGGCTTCACGATTTGCCTGACTAGCCGTGAACATTGTGGTGTTTGAAGCCATATTTTCAGTGTTGCCTTAGTAAACAAGAGTTTAGTGCTTTTCAGTCGGTCAACACGAATGTACCCAAAAGAGATGGGTTATGCCCTAATCCTGAAATAAATTACATGAGATTAATAAAACACTAGGATGACCAGTTTCGATCGTCAAGCGATCATCATCAGATCCAATACACTTAGGCTATAAAATCTATGTTTGAAATACAGGTGAAAATATTTACAATATGTACAATTATTTAGTTGCAGTATTGGTACTGCAACTGTCAGTGTATGCTAAATGCAGTATATATGTTAGGTGACATGCTAAATGGTGATGGCTATCCGGAGATTGTACTTTAGAGAGATTATATGGTTGTAAACTATGGTTAAACTATGCAATTTTAGGCTAACTACTTATCTGATTGTCTTCCGTACTACAGCTATTCGCAGTTTCCGTGCTCACTTGAACTCGCTGTGCGGCCGACTGCGGTGGTTATCTTAACGACTGGTTTTTCCCTGCCTTCCCCCCCAAAAATCTCGCCACCAACGAAGCCAAAAAAATCCTCAAACGAGAGGGCGATAGCAATAACATTCAAAACAACAAACAAATCAAAGAAATAAAGTCGTTGAAACAAAAAATAAAAGAACATGACTTAATCATCACAAAAGCAGATAAGGGAAACACTACAGTAATTTTGAACAAAACAGAATACATTGAAAAAACAGTCGAATTCCTAAACAACAACGAAATCAAGGAATTAACAAAAGACCCCACCAACAAATTCCAAAAACAAATAAAAAGTGCGCTAAAAGAAACAGAATACATACTGACCAAAGCCGAAAAATCAAAACTAATAAACATGAACCCGAAAATACCGTCATTGAGGGGACAACCAAAAATACACAAAAAGGAATGCCCAATGAGACCAATAGTCAATTGTAGGAATGCCCCTAATTACAAAATCAGCAAAGAGTTACTGTTGTTGTTGTTGTTGTTTGAGTCTTCAGTCTTTTGACTGGTTTGATGCAGCTCTCCATGCCTCCCTGTCCTGAGCCAATCGTTTCATCTCTACATAGCTACCACATCCTACATCAGAGGCTATCTGTTTAACATATTCTAACCTTGGTCTACCCCTACTGTTCTTGTCCTCGACCCTTCCTTCCATAACTAAGCTTGCTATTCCTGGGTGTCTAAGTATGTGTCCTACCAACCTATCTCTTCTCTTCATTAGCAGTCGCCAGAAACATCTCTCCTCTCCCACTCGCCTTAATACCTCTTCGTTTGTAACCCTATCTACCCATCTGATCTTCATCATTCTCCTGTAACACCACATTTCAAATGCTTCAATTCTCCTCTTTTCTGCTGCACCAATAGTCCAAGTTTCACTTCCATAGAGCGCCACGCTCCAGACAAAGGCTTTCAAAAGTGACTTCCTAATACCTAAATCTATATTCGATGTCAACAGATTCCTTTTTTGTAGAAAGGCTTTCCTTGCCTGAGCCAACCTACTTTTTATATCCTCTTTGCTTCGTCCATCACTGGTTATTCTGCTTCCTAAGTAACAGAAGTTTCCTACTTCCTTCAGCTTTTCACCTGCCAATTTGATCTCTATAGAGGTTTCTGATTTATTTCGGCTGCATTCCAGTATTTTTGTTTTACATTTATTAATTTTCATCATGAATTCCTTCCGTAAGACGGAATCCATACCATTCAAAAACTCATTCAAATCCTCAGGATTGTCGGCCAAGATGACGATGTCATCAGCAAATCTCAGAGTTGAAATTATTTCTCCTTGAATCTTCACTCCCACTTTAAATTTTTCTCTAATTTCCTTCATTGCTTGTTCAATGTAAAGATTGAAAAGTATGGGTGATAAGTTGCAGCCTTGCCTTACACCTTTCTGAATACCAGCTTCTCTCTCATGTCCTTCAGCTCGAATGACTGCTGTCTGGTTTCTGTATAGATTGTATATCACCCTCCTATCCCTGTACTTTAGTCCAATGGATTTCAAAATGTCAAACAATTTAGTCCAATCAACGTTATCGAAAGCCTTTTCTAAGTCTACAAAAGCCATGAACGTTCTCTTATCTTTCCTTATTCTACCTTCCAAAATCAGCCTAAGACTTAGTACAGCTTCCCTTGTTCCTACATTTCTCCTGAAACCAAACTGGTCTTCACCCAACTCCGTTTCTATCTGGCTTTCAATCCTCTTGTAAATTATTCTAGACAGGATCTTTGAAGCATGAGTAATCAAGCTGATTGTACGGTAATCTTCACATCTGTCAGCTCCCACTTTCTTTGGTATAGGGATGATAACATTCTTCTCGAAATCAGGGGGTACCTCACCTGTCTCATAAATCCTACACACGAAGTGAAATAACCTGATCAGACCTTCATCTCCTATGCAGCGTAGCAACTCAATCGGTATATCATCTATGCCTGGTGCTTTGTTCCGGCCTAAGTCCTCTAATGCTCTGTCAAATTCTGATCTCAATATTAAATCTCCTTTTGCATCCTCATCAATTTCCTCCTCCCTTTCCATTACATGATTCTCAATCTCCTTTCCCTTATACAAGCACTCTATGTAAGCTTTCCATCTCTCGATCTTTTCTTCCCTATCTGTTAGAGGCTTTCCATTTGTGTCCTTAATATTACAGCACTTAGTCTTCTTTTCCCCAAAAGTATTCTTAATCCTTCGATAAGCTGTGTCTACTTTTCCTAATTTCAGACAATTTTCTATACCTGCACATTTCTCTTTCAACCATTCTTCTTTCGCTTCCCTGCACTTCTTGTTAACCTCATTTCTCAAACGTCTGTATTCTGCTTTCCCCTTTTCATCTCTTAGATTCTTGTGTTTCCGCCTTTCATCCATCAATTCTAGTATATCCTGAGTGATCCACGGTTTTCTACCTATTCTTTCTTTCCTACCAATGTTTTCTTCTGCGGATTTTGTTATTTCATTCTTCAAAAGTGCCCATTCGTCTGCAATTGAAGTTTGTTTAGGGGTTTTGATTAGTCCTTCCTTTATACTTTTCTTGAATCTTTCATTTACATCCTTCACTTTCAGTCTGTCTATTGCCCACCTTTTTGGCTTTTGACTTTTCTTCAGTTTCTTCAACTTTAATCTGCATTTCATTACAACCAGATTGTGGTCAGAGTTTATGTCAGCACCAGGATATGTTTTACAATCCAAAATCTGGTTTCGAAACCTCTGCTTGACCATAATGAAGTCGATTTGGTAACGCCCTGTATCCCCTGGTCTCATCCATGTGTATATTCTTCTATTGTGGTTATCGAATAAGGTGTTAGCTATGACCAACTCATGTTCGGTGCAGAATTCCATCAGCCTGTTTCCTCGATCATTCCTTTCACCTAATCCAAAATCTCCTACTATCTTCCCTTCTCTCCCTTTTCCTACCACAGCATTCCAATCTCCCATTACTATAACATTTTCATCACCTTTGATATACCTCAGAATGTCATCTATTTCTTCGTAGACCTTTTCAACATCCTCATCATCAGCTTGACTGGTAGGCATATATACTTGTACCACTGTGGTGCACGTAGGTTTAGTATTGATTTTTGCTACAATAATCCGTTCACTGTATTGCTCATAATATTCCACCCGCTGTCCAAGTTTCCTACTCAATATGAGACCAACCCCTGCTTGGCCATTGTTTGATTTAGTGCTAATGACCCTATAGTCTCCTGACCAAAAGTCCTGTTCTTCCTGCCAGCGCATTTCACTAATCCCAACCAAATCCAACCTCAACCTATCCATTTCCCTTTCTAAGTTTTCTAACTTTCCACTTCCTAGCAGACTTCTAACATTCCACGCTCCGATCCGTAGAATGTCAGATTTCCTTTTTGTCACTTCTGTGATGTTAACCCCCTCTCGAGTAGTCCCCACCCGGAGATCCGAACGGGGGACTAGTTTACCTCCGGATAGAAATTTTACAAGGGAGGAGGCCATCATCACATGTAATTATGCATAGAGAGGTGCATATCCTCGGGAATAGCATTACGGCTGTAGTTTCCCGTTGCTTTCAGCCGTGCAGCAGAACGCAGTGTAGCCATTAGTTGGCTTATATTATCAATATCTTAACCGTCTATTAGACTAGTAAAGAATTGATTTATTCTGAAAGGCTGCTACTCCCTTTCAGAATAAGTAAAGAGCAATTCTACTACAAAATACTAACCTTCTACTAACAATTAAATACCAAAATTCTACTAACAAAAAAAAAAAAAAAAAAAGTTGGCACTGACATCACTGAACTCATCCCTTTATTAGAAGGCCAGTCTTATCCAACTGTTCACCTTCTAGATGGACATCGATGGAGATTTCAGCAAGCCCTTAACTTGCTGTTTCTGGAAATTACGGTACCAATATGAAGGAGCTGTTGGAGGGTTGTGGAAATGTGTTAAAAAGAGGGAAAATACATTCAGTTTTAGTAAACGCTGAGTCCCATGCTCTTAGAAAATTAATCAGCTTGAGATCCGTTGATCCTGTGAACAAGATTTACAAATGTGTGCGTGAGGACCTTGCAAAGAAAATTAAGAAGTTTCCATTCTGTGGAACACTGGAAGAAAGTGAGGTGATAAGAGGATACAACGAACTGCAAACTTTAATCAAGAAGCAGATGCATGACAGGACCAAGACAGACATTGTTGGAGTTTTGCAAGGAATGACATTTGTATTTCCAAAGTTCTCAGAATCTGTGTTGAAAACCATTTGGATACCCTGAACAAACAATAACTGTGAACTTTTGTTTTTCAGCTTACTCTAGCACGTTAAATGATATGCATCACCATTTGTCACAAGAGAATTTGGATCTCTTCACTGAAGTATACTTTGAAGGATGACTGAAATGTGTTATGTTATGCATGTTATCCATGATATTAAAAAATTCCGCCTACAATTTATAACTTTGAAAGTACCGAAAAATGCACTTGAAACCACCGAAACTGCGACTTTAAAATACCGCTTTCTTCACTCTGAAATCACGAAAAATTCCTATCCCTAGAATAGGGTGTTAAAATTAATTGATACGCCATGCCTAAATTGCCCACAATTCGTGTTGTCTGACTGAAAAGCATTTCTGTAAACAGTCTCTCTTGCCATGGTTGCAATGAAGGTTTGACATGGCAAATTGTGAATTACATAACAATTGTTCAAACTCGAGGCTGGATTTAAACGGCTCCTTAACCAGGTCCATGAGTCAATTATAAGTGGCTACATGGATAATTCTTGCCAGGTGCGTCCACGTCGCGGGGATGGGCAGCGGTACGGTAATATACCATGGAACTACAGTACCGGCTAAGTTCTGGTGAGGACCCAGTCCTATGGGATATAACATAGGCCCTGTGAACAGGGTTACGTGCGAGACCTCAACGGAATCTGCAGCAGATAAGATGGACTTCGGAACGGTGGAGATTGCGGAAGAGGCAACCCAGTACTCGGGGAATAGTATGAGTACAGCATCAATCGGCAGCGTCTGTTTCCCATGTTAGGGGCAGCTGCAGAGTGTCTGTTTCCCATGTTAGGGGCGGCCTGAATAATAGCTGGCAGTAGCTTCATAAAATGCCTTTGGGAGTGGTGACCCCATCGTAATAATAGCCTAAAATGGAAATGGCACTTCCAATGATTCGGAGAAGATTAGGGCGTACCCTGCAGGCAACACGCATTTCCTTTGGTACTGGGGGAACTGTGAGAAATGGGCGACCAGTAAATAGAAAATAAATTATGAATGGAATAAAAATAATAGGATTAGGTTGACTTAATGATACACAAAGTAAAATATGGGATTACTTGTAATTAGGATAGAAAGCAAGGTAATGATAATTAGTGCATCATTACAAAACTAAACAAGAACTCAAAACATATAGGATAATTGACTATGTGTTTTGAGTTCTTGTACATGCTTACTGTATATCATTAATCAATAGCCCCCAAAACTTGTACCAGGATACTTGAACAATCATAAATATTTGAAAGGTTACTAAAAATCTTAAAATGCCGTCTTTCCAACGACAAAAACAACTCTGTAAAGAACACAACAGAACTAGTAACAGCATTGAACACCCTACAAATGAAACCTAGCTTCAGGCTAGTATCCTTCGACGTAACTAACATGTACACCAATATTCCGATTATTGAAGCAATCAACACTATCGAAAACAACTTAAAATCCAACAATTCGGCAAAAGAAATTGAAGAGATTGTGAGATTACTGAGGGTCGTTCTCACCCAAAACGTGTTTCAATTCGACAATAAAATATACACACAGAGAGAAGGCCTAGCAATGGGATCGCCACTAAGTGGGTTAATCGCTGACATCTTCATCAATGCACTAGAAAATGCGTTCTTAGAAAAGACTTCAACAAAGGGAATAGTAATATGGAAAAGATACGTAGATGATGTAATTTGCATCTACGATACTGAACTAACTAGCGAAGAAACAATTCTCCAATCCATTAATAGCCTTCACCATTCTATCAAATTCACTAAGGAATCCGAAATAGACCGGAAAATAAATTATCTCGATATAACTATTGAACGTAAAGACAACGACCTTTCATATTCCATATTCCGGAAAGCAACACAAACCTCGCATGCAATCGACAATCAGTCTAATCACCCCAGTACGCACAAACTAGCGGGTTTCAATTCAATGGTGCACAGGGCTTTAAACATACCCATGTCAAAAGACAACTATAATAAGGAAATAAGAACTATTATGCAAATAGCAAGGGAAAACAACTTCTCGCCAAGCAAAATAAATCAAATTATAGCCAAACATAAAAATAAAGATAAAACGATTCCCAAACCGGACAGTAATGAGAAAAAATTTGCGCGTTTCAACTATGTGAATGCGAATACATATAAAATCACTAACCTATTCAAAAAGCAAGGCATAAAGATAGCTTTCACAACGAAAAACACAACCGCTAGGCACCTCCTAAATAGTAATCTAAATAAACGTGACCCGTATTCAAGGTCAGGGGTATATTCTATAACGTGCCAAGACACCGATTGTCAAGCTAATTACATCGGGCAGAGTGGAAGGCGAGTAGACACACGTTATAATGAACATAGAAATGCGATAAGATACGGAACACATTCAGCCGTGTGCGAACATATGTGTGACGCAGGGCATAGCTTTACCAACATAGAGTCGGACCTTAAAATAATCCATCACGAATCGAAAGGCAGAGCTCTTGACATAAAGGAAGCAATCGAGATACACCTAGCCAAACGAAACAATCCCAACAATCTAAATGAACACACGTTCATGGAGAGCTCACCCCTCTTCACGCTACTAAAAAACACACCCTGTCGGAAACAAAACTCAATTTAGCGACACAGCCAAGCTAGATAAAAAAAAAAAAAGGGGGGAAATTAGGGGGTTTTTAATAGGTAAATGTTATCTGGATCAGGTGTACGATGTACTTTTTCTTCTGCAATAAACCAAGGCCCATATTAGAGGCAGTATTAAAGGTGCCGGGACGTCCTCATAAGACCGTCAACGCTTAGTTCGAATGGGTTATGCTCCACGCGTGGCGAGGACTAATCCACGGTCTTTAATAGTTGTAGATCCACCTCATTCAATAACATACATCTTATCTAGGTTGGCAACACCTCACATAAACACATCGCGATCACTCCCCACAGCACGTAGGGACAGGGGGGGAAGGCAGGGAAAAACCAGTCGTTAAGATAACCACCGCAGTCGGCCGCACAGCGAGTTCAAGTGAGCACGGAAACTGCGAATAGCTGTAGTACGGAAGACAATCAGATAAGTAGTTAGCCTAAAATTGCATAGTTTAACCATAGTTTACAACCATATAATCTCTCTAAAGTACAATCTCCGGATAGCCATCACCATTTAGCATTTCACCTAACATATATACTGCATTTAGCATACACTGACAGTTGCAGTACCAATACTGCAACTAAATAATTGTACATATTGTAAATATTTTCACCTGTATTTCAAACATAGATTTTATAGCCTAAGTGTATTGGATCTGATGATGATCGCTTGACGATCGAAACTGGTCATCCTAGTGTTTTATTAATCTCATGTAATTTATTTCAGGATTAGGGCATAACCCATCTCTTTTGGGTACATTCGTGTTGACCGACTGAAAAGCACTAAACTCTTGTTTACTAAGGCAACACTGAAAATATGGCTTCAAACACCACAATAGATGATGAAAATGTATAAGGAAAGAAGAGCTGTGTTCAGAAAAAGAAACTGTTTTTTTGGGTGCAAGAAAAATTCATAACTATGGTAAGACACCGGAGATAGCACTCGGTATTGGTGGATTTTTAAGTTCGCAGGCGCAGTGATCTACGATACGGCGCGAAACTCAGCCTGGTGGGGGTGTAGATGACGCTACCTGGGACTATTTGCTAGCGTCAAGATGCAATGGCATACTTAGAGTCTCCCCACGATCGAATCCTAATCAGAACTGGATATTCGGTACCTGCCCATTTAACGTGACAATATGAGATATCGCTCGTGAATCTGCGACCATTTCCTGAGGAGCGGATTCTTTGGCGGTAATATGTCCATTGTGTACCAACGGCCTGCCGATATAAGCCCAGAGCACGAGGAGCGGGGGTTCTTTTTCTGGTATAGACTTCATGCGACGGACTGTTGAGGTCGGGTCGGTCATGTGTACCAGCCGCGAGCTGGAGCCGCGAAGTACTTGTGTTTGAGATATCATGCATTAAGTGATACTGGTTAGAGTCTTTACGCCGATAGGGAAATAGGGTGTTGGACATTGCACCCAGTGCTATACTTGCTGTCGCGATAGCAATTATGGATTATGGAGTCCAGTTTGCGACTCTGCACCATGGGCTAAGGTAGCACTTTGTGGGTCTGAGCGAACCCAGGACACCATGCAGACCACCTCACCTGGACGGCAGAAATGATGAGTATTGACTTTCAAATTATGGGTATATAACTTACGAAAGGGGGGGCGGACAGTAATGTAGATTCAGTAGCTTGCGTGACGATGTTAGTCACAGTCATTATAGATGCGGGAGGCAAGTTATTTAACGGTCAGCATGTTCTAGTTAGGAGTTGTGAGTGTACTCGCCATTATTAGTTTAATGCATGTCTTTGGGCTCAAATGGTACGAATATGTCCATGTAAGTAAGAATGATTTGTGAGCCAGGGCACGTAGATTAAATTCACGTGAAGTTTTGATGTTTTGTTCGTGTGGCATTTAATGTAATGATGTTAATGACTTTGACCATAGTTGGTTTATATTTGTTTATCGTGAGATTAATAAATTCCAGTGAGGATAGTTTTTCGCCACATAATGAGGTATAATGAGTGACCCTTTGCCCCTTTTACTTTCCGTGAGACCGGCGGGGTCGAACCAGTGTCCGGCGAGAGGTTACGAGTGAGTTATGGTGAGTTGTTCCCACAGGAGCGTGTGTGATATTTATGTGTGATGGGGATTTAGGTTGCCGGTGAAGTTAGCCGAGGTTTGTACCACGTGCGATAGACGCATGTTGATACGAAAGGCGTCGTGATGCACGTGATGGTACATTTGTTGTTGTTGTTTCTGTATGAGAGGGTCCATGCCTCATAACAGAGAAAGTTCAGTCACACACGCATGGGAAAATATATATGTGTTTTTCAGGAACACCATGAAGAAACACTGGTTCAATCCGCCCGCCGATGTACACCAGCATATTATAAATTTACCATTTGTATATTCGCATAATGTAGGCACCGTAGGGGTTTGTTGTGCTTCGACAGCTGCTCAGGTAGGGAGCTATTTATAGTTACGGCCGACCCGCGCGAGCCATTGTGTATGCAGGGCAAGTCCTTCTGTCTCGTCTTGGTCAAAGCTGTAATTACCACATACCGTTGTTAGCTAATTAATTTAAGGGTGCATGTCGTTTTGCCATGCTGATCCGTATTTCTTTGCTTGTACTACTGTTCGTGAATTGTAGTTTTCTTTTGTTCATCCGGGTTCTGCCCGTGTTTATTTTGTAGTAATTTTGTCTTGTGCCCAGCCCCGTATACTTGGATATGATCCGCCCGCCCTAAATATCGTAGTTATATTAGCCCTACGTTGGGCGCCATGGGGGGTGTTATGGTGGGTGTTTCTGCCTATCCTAGGATAGCTACATGTATTTGTTACTATTTTATATACATCGGGCACCCTTCCCGGTGCGAGGATGTGCGTATTGCGCAAAGTGTGCGTGCATCACCACCAGGTATACGAGAGGTCTTCCTTGTAATCGACTCTCCCGGCATGCGTTCACTAGGCGCATAGAAAAATTAATGGAGGGGAATGGGGGAGCTTTAGCTTACGATTACGTTACTGAGGCAATGCCAGGCTCTCGTCCCACAATAACCAACCGCTGATCGCCGAAGTACGGGACTGAACGTTCGAAGCGTGACGTCACTAGTGTTGCCAGACGGACTCTCTAAGTTAGCGCCTCCGAAACTGTGGTTCGGTCCAGGTTAATCTTGTTTTAAATCCTGAGTGTGTGCCGAACAAAACGGTACGGGTCCACCAACGCGAGACCAAGTGAACGAGGTTCGGAGCCCGGTAGGACAAGTCCCACCAGTAAGAAGTGATAGGGAAGAACATTTTTTTACTAGTGACTTCCGAGGTGTAAAAATACGTGTATTCAAATTCAGTGTAATTTCAGTGCATTTTAAGTGTAATTCCAGTGTATGTGGAAAATACCAGTGCTGCCTGTGTTAGAGGCAGATATCTGTGTGTGTGAATCCCAGCGCGTAACAATGGGCAGGATTATGGAGTCCCATTGGCGACTCCGCACCATGGACTAAGGTGGCCTTTGTGGGTCTGAGCGAACCCAGGACACCATGCAGACCACCTCACCTGGACGGCAGAAATGATGAGTATTGACTTGCAAATTATGGGTATATAGCTTACGAAAGGGGGGCGGACAGTAATGTAGATTCAGTAGCATGCGTGACGATGTTAGTCACAGTCATTATAGATACGGGAGGCAAGTCATTTAACGGTCAGCATGTTCTAGTTAGGAGTTGTGTGTGTACTCGCCATTATTAGTTTAATGCATGTCTTTGGGCTCAAATGGTACGAGTATGTCCATGTAGGTAAGAATGATTTGTGAGCCAGGGCACGTAAGATAAATTCACGTGAAGTTTTGATGTTTTGTTCGTGTGGCATTTAATGTAATGATGTTAATGACTTTGACCATAGTTGGTTTATATTTGTTTATCGTGAGATTAATAAATTCCAGTGAGGATAGTTTTTCGCCACATAATGAGGTATAGTGAGTGACCCTTTGCCCCTTTTACTTTCCGTGAGACCGGCGGGGTCGAACCAGTGTCCGGCGAGAGGTTACGAGTGTGTTGGTGAGTTGTTCCCACAGGAGCGTGTGTGATATTTATGTGTGATGGGAATTGAGATTGCCGGCGAGGATAGCCGAGGTGCGTACCACGTGCGATAGCCGTATGTTGATACGAGAGGCGTCTTGATGCACGTGATGGTACATTTGTTGTTGTTGTTTCTGTATGAGAGGGTCCATGCCTCATAACAGAGAAAGTTCAGTCACACACGCATGGGAAAATATATATGTGTTTTTCAGGAACACCATGAAGAAACACTGGTTCAATCCGCCCGCCGATGTACACCAGCATATTATAAATTTACCATTTGTATATTCGCATAATGTAGGCACAGTAGAGGTTTGTTTGTTTTGTCAGCTGCTCAGGTAGGGAGCTATTTATAGTGCGGCCGGCCCGCGCGAGCCATTGTGTAAGCAGGGAGAGTCCTTCTGTCTCGTTTGGTCAAAGCTGTAATTACCGCATACCGTTGTTAGCTAATTAATTTAAGGGTGCATGTCGTTTTGCCATGCTGATTCGTATTTCTTTGCTTGTACTACTGTTCGTGAATAGTAGTTTTCTTTTGTTCATCCGGCTTCAGCCCGTGTTTATTTTGTAGTAATTTTGTCTTGTGCCTAGCCCCGTATACTTGGATATGATCCGCCCGCCCTAAATATCGTAGTTATATTAGCCCGACGTAGGTTGGGCCCCATTTGGTCCGAAGCCCATCCATGAAAGGTACTCGTCATTATCTGTGTAAAAATTGTCCTTGTTTCCTGCTAGAGTGTATATTTGTGTGACATAAAAATCAGAATAACACTATTTGTTTATAATAAAATCAGTAAGCGCAACTGCAGTTTGTTTTTGACCCAAATTCGTGTTAGAGGCAGTTGACAGTCCATTTAAAGTAGTTTTTGACCACCTCGCACAGCTGAGTAACGTGATGTAATGATTTAATGTAAATTCTATGGTTGAACTCAGCTGTTAAGGTTTCATCCTGTGGGATGAGGTTTGTTCTAGTTTTTTTTAAGAGGGGCGCACTGGGATATCACATATTCTTTGTTTTTTTTATATTTAATTTTGAAGGTGTTGGTTTTTCTTTGTTGATGTCAGTTGGGTTTTTATTTGTTGTTTTTGTTCTGTAATTTCGTTCTGCAAGTTTTTTTGTTGGAAATAAATTACGGACTCAGTAAGATGTGAGTGTACGCCATTTCTGTAATTGTTAGTCACCTGTTTCCTTCACTTTAGGCCTTTAAGTCAGTTACTATAACGAACGCACCACCCCCGAGATCAATTTATTTTATCCAGGCCTAAAGAATTGCCCTATCGGGTACACTATGGTAATAGGAACTATATGGACATGAACTCGCAAACCACTCAGAATGTACGTGATTAGTCATACGATGAATTGCTAAGCTTATTAAGGGGTGCAGTGGTAAGAACAGTCGTGGTGAAACGGAAACGCGGACCATAGCTGTAACGTTCGGATATGCAACCCCCGCGAGGAATAGGACGTTGGCGCCCGATGGAGGAATGTATCGCAAGGGGAGCGCTAGGAACCGGAAGCGCACACCACCGCCAGGACGCCGGCAGGAGTACGGAGATGCCGCCGCCAATGGAGTTACCGAAGGTATGGACGCATCTGGAAGCCATGCATAAAGTAAGATGCCCATTATTTTTCCTTTACATCGTGGGAATGAACTTCTTCTCCAAATAGCCGTGTCACCGATGACTTGAGAATGTAATACTTAACGCGTTTACGATCATTTAGTTTAATGTTATTTAGATGTTCGCGTAGGATTATTTTTCGGAACTCTTATGCAATTAGATAGCCTTATTTAATGAGATGCAGAACTTATTTTGTATTTCCGAATTTAATAATAACAATAATCCTGATTTCTTTAATGATAATATGAGAGATGCTTACATCATTTTAAAGCATCATGGTTTCATTATGTAATATATTACCAGGGGCAATTGTTGGAAACTATAATACTTAATCTGATATTAACTTGATGCAAAGTTCATGCATAATTATAATACATTTGTCGGCAGTATGGTCGAATGCTATGGTCATTGGATGAGTGCCAACCTGAATATTTCTGGGCCAGTTAAGCTTGAAACGATAATTAAATGATGTGATGGAGACAATTAGGAACAATTAGTTCAGATTCCTTGAGCGTACTTACTACCATAAGAGGTCGATGTCCAGATAAAGCAGACGTGCCATGTTAAGGTTGGATCTTTGTTTCATGTAAATAAGAGCATAATTTTCGTGGTTGGATAATATGTGGAATTAATCAATGATTGTGATGAGATATTGTTCCGTCAAGCTGGGTGCTTGGATGATGATGTTTCGCAGTCGCTGGAGAAGTAGGTGGTGTCACTTTAATGCAGTGGACGTAGCACTGTCTTGCACTGGAATTCTCCTGTGCTATGAAGGGATATTTCTCTCTCTTCAATGGCCAGCAGAATAGCAAAAATAGCAGTGAGGTTAGAGATGCCTTTATGAGGGCCACGAAATACCCTCATGACCATTTAAGGTACATGGAGTTTCTCAAAATGCACATTGTAAGCGAACGATGTGACTTCCAGTGCTATAACATGGCTTAAATTAAAGAAAAAATAAGCTATAAGTTTATTAATGGGTTGGCATGTTAGCGATACTTCCGGTCTAACAGGAAACGAAAAAATGCCGCAAAATTAAAAAAGTACCACGTTTTTCTTCTTATGACGTTTGTTAGCAAACTATCACGAATATCGCAGACAAGTCTTGTATAATAGTTATTGGCGACAAAATAAGTTTTCATTTGATGTATTCATAATTGATGTGCAAGTAATAGTTGCCGAGCTACAGATATTTAAACAATGGCGCGCGACCTGAATCAGCCCGTGCTTGCGTTGTTTCTCAGCAGCCAACTGACACGTTCGCCCGCAGCATTGATGCGTCGAATTGGTGGAGCTTCTTGTTTTCTTTTGTTTCTAAATTTTAAACAGTTCGTCGTTGGCCAATGTGTGTTATGCCGTATAAGTCTTATTTATAGTTTTGTTGTCATAAAAATGAGTTTTGAAGACTGCATTTTGTATAAGAAGCCACTCGACGATCCGATGGACGTTGTTTGTGTTTTAAAAGGTTTGACTTCGTTAATTAATGCAAGTGAACAACGATGTGACGGTATTTCTGATCAGTTAAGACAGTATCTTGAAGATTCAAAGGAGCTGATTATTCATAGTTCATATTCATAGTTCCCGGTCAACCCGCACCAACTTTTCATGCGAATCATATGTGTGATGAAATCGGAAGCGGATATCGTGGAGTTCTTGAAGAACGAGCTTGCACCGACGCCTCCATCTCTCTTCGATTCATCCTTATTGAGAAAAAAAGCCACGTCAGCACTTCAACACCTTTTCAAATCTTCAGAAGCCCCCAAAGCTTTTGAAGAACAACGCAAAGTAGTCGTTGATGGAGGGCTGCATTTGCATACCGTTGTATGGCCGAGACCTGCAACTATTGGTGACATAATCCAGTTCTACAAGTTGTACATAAGCAAGCACTATCCTTCAAACGTTACCATTGTGTTTGACAACTACGATCAGACCCCAAGCACGAAGGACCAGCAGCAGAAACGCCGTGCGAGGAAGCGGACGTCCTTAGACATCGTCTTCGATTCCAACATAATGGTTTCTACTTCTCAGGCAGACTTTCTATGTAGCACCAAAAACAAGGCACGGTTCATCTCTACGTTGACAAAGGAGCTTAGAAATGATGGAGTTGCTGTTCGTCAGGAGACAGGGGACGCAGATACACTAATGATCGTCGTAGAGTTGTCTCTAGATGCCGAAGATCATGCTGTTACTGTTATAGCGTCAGACACAGATGTCCTACGCATGTTGTTGGCAAAAGCAAGAGCGAACAACAACATCCATTTTTACAGTCCTGGGGACTCAAAATCTCTTGGAAAGATTTTCCCTATCACAAACATTCACGAAGATATCGGCGAGATGAAAAGTTGTGTGGTATTTGCACATGGCGTGAGCGGATGTGACACAACTTCGGCTATTTTTAGCAAAGGGAAGGAACGTCCATGGGGCATTCTCAAAAACAACGAAGATCTTCGGAAAACTGTCGAAGTTTTCAATCAGCCTGGCGCATCCAAGGAAGATATCAAGATAGCTGGAGAAAAATTTGTTTTGGAGTTGTTCAACGGAAAGGGCTTCAATTCTCTAAACGAGCTTCGTGTGCATCTGTATGGAAGGACTATCGCAAGACAGACAGTTACTGCTTCGTTCGATTTGGTCACTTTCCTGCCAACGTCCGACGCATGCCGGCAGCATTCACTGCGTACATATTTCCAGGTATATATTATTTTCAGTATGTTGTTACAGCATTTTACTTTGCTGTGATAAAATTTTGTTTACAAATTGGTTTGAAATGATATCTTATTTCAGGTGCAGGACTGACTAGGCAATAAGCTGCAAGCTACTGAGTGGGGTTGGCGATCCACTACAAATGGACTTCAACCTATTCCGATGACTGCCCCTCCAGCTCCTGATTCTCTCTTGCAACTCGTCTCCTGTAATTGCAAGGGCCCCTGTACATCACGTTGTGAATGTCGCCGCTCTGGACTGGAATGTTCGTGGATGAGTGGAAAGTGTGAAAACGGTGTGAAAGAAATTTATCTCGAAGAAGATCCTGATGATTTTTAACTTTTCTGTTAGTGTTCAATTGCTAAGACCAAAGATGTTAACATTGTTGGTGCTAGTGAGAATGCAGCATTGGTATTTTTGAGAACACCAACGCCTTTTTATTTTCTTGTATTGTTATGGAGCAAAGTTTAGTTTTAACATTTTCTTTGCAAAAATAGGGTGTACCGGTACAACATGCATACATACAGATTTTGTAAGGTATCTGCAGTAATTTCTAACAAAAATTATTTGAATTATTTGATAAATAATACATAATAAACTGTATTAGATCTAAGCAGAAATATCTACTCCGATATTCGCACTACTTTTTACTTACTGTATTTGCTCTCCTAAAAATGGCATTAAAATTATAATTTATGTTCGACCCTGACTATTATATGTCAGAAAACTGTACTATAATGAGGCTCATTATAACACTATTTTTCATTATGAAACAGTTTCTTCCACCAATCAGAGCTCATGAAACAGTTGTTTGACCAATTAAATAATTAGATGCGCTGAGTTCCACGGCCTTCTAATTTAAATTTCACTGCCTGGCCTAGTGTCATAGTAGATTAATCGAGGAGGCCATGGTCAAATACAAGGCATTCTCTACGTCTCATGTGCTCTGTTCAGTACATAAAACTGGCGAAATCACGACAGATATTTATGAATATTTATGTTCGAACATAAAATAGTTATAATAATTATCGTCGAACATAAACAGTCGTGTGCAACTTGCCTATAATGGTAATTAAGACACTCGTATGGAAATTATAAAACTCGCATACGCTCGTTTTATAAACTAATTCGTGTCTTAATTATTTCAATTATAGGCTCGTTGCATAATGTACTATTATGATCGCCAAGTCACAAATGGTAAAATATTTTACATATTAAAACATTAACTATGATTAACGGTCTCGTAAAACTAAAAGCTTCCTTCCTTCCTTAAAACATTAAATTTGTTTACCTAGCTCAATAAAGCACGTAAAAACCGGCACCGAGAACCCCTTATAGAACGAAGAGATGTCGATTGGAGGGGGGGGAATCAAAATGCGAAATTGAATTATTTTCACTATTAGGAGCAGATGTACCAAAAGTGTGATTTTCATTAAAAACGCTCAAAAAAATTGAAAAAAATCAATTTATTTTGAGGGGGGGGGGGATCTTTGGAGAGGGGTGGGTTTAAGCGTGAAATATTTTGAAAAGAGGGGAAGCACTTCATTTATCATAGAGAAAGGAAGCTTTTGTCGGATGTAACAATGCAAAATCAGAGCGCGTCCCGGTCGCAGTGTGTGTGTAGCGCAGACGGAGAAGAGAATGTCGTAACAATCTTTTGTTTACACCGCTATATCTCAGCAATTATTAATCGGACATCAATTATAAATACATCGAATGAAAGCTTATTGCATCGCCAACAACTTTTATAGACAGCTTTTCTGCGATATTCGTGATAGTTTGCCAACAAACGTCATAAAAAGAAAAACATGGCACTTATTTTTTTAAAGTTCTCGGCATTTTTCGTTTCCTGTTAGACCGGAAGTATCGCTAACATGCCAACCCATAAATTAACTTATAGCTTATTTCTTCTTCTTTAATTTAAGCCATGTTAGAGCACTGTAAGCCAAATCGTTCGCTTACAATGTGCATTCCAGCGACACCACCTACTTCTCCAGCATTCCTGGAGTTCAAACGTTTGGAAATCCATGAAGCCGGCACGGGAAGACCGGGGACTTTTAATATGTTGTTAAGAACATCAAATGGGACAACTGTACCAATTTTCAGCTTTACTAAAAAAAATTCAAGGTTAGACCCTAAAATTCTTGGACTATTTATCTTAATATATGTGTTCTCACTTAATGTTTTGTTGTGTGTCGTTCCTCATCCTTCACGGGGAGCATTGGTGCAGTGTGTAGTAAATACCTAGCCCAACACAGGACGCCCTGAGATCAGATCTCGTGCTCACACTGTGCTCATGTTGCCTCGCATGTGGTCGCCTGTCCATCCCAGGTGGACAGACGGGCACAGTATATGTGTGTGTGTGTCCGTGTGTGTGTGTGTGTGTCCCCTAATAACTTCTAAATGGCTGGAGCTATTTCAATGAAACTCGGTAAGGTCATTGCACTATTTCGGCCGACCCCGACCGTGCCACTCTAATTTTATTTTGGCTCACCAATCCAACATGGCGGATGTGCGAAATATTTCACCGGCATTCTATATCTCCGAAACTATTACCGATAACACCCTGAAATTATGTACGGTGATAAAGTGTACCCTAGAAGTTCACGTAAGAGACTTTCAAAAACCTGTTTACTACAAGACGAACATGGCGGCCAAGCGAAGTTAAAACTTTTAAATAGACTTTTCTCGCGATTGAACCATCCAAACGCAATGAAACTTGGTACAGAAAATGTTTATACACATTGTAATGCACTGGCATCTAATTTAGCTCAATTGTTTACATAAACTCAAGATGGCGGTTGTACGAAATATTTCATCGGCATTCTATATCTCCGAAATGATTACTGATATCACCCTAAAGATTTTGTACGGTTATAAAGGGAACTACTAGACCCGGCCAGTGGCTGGAAGCTGTGCAAGATGATGATGACTAGATGTTAACCTATGAGACTTTCAAAAATATGTTAAGTACAAAACGAATATGGCGGCCAAGCGAAGTTGAAATTATCAAATAGACTATTCTCACGATTTAACCATCCAAACGAAATGAAACGTGGTACAGCAAATGTTTATACACATTGTAATGCACTGGCATCTAATTTAGTTCAATTCTTTACATAACCTCAAGATGGCGGCTGTGCAAAATATTTCACCGGCATTCTATATCTACGAAACTATTACTGACATCACCCTGATGTACGGTAATAAAGGGTACTACTAGAAGTTCAGCTATGAGAATTCCAAAAACCTGTGTAGAATACCTGTAGAATACAAAACTAATATGGCGGCCAAGCGACTGTGAAATATTATAATAGACTTTTCTCGCGATTTAACCATCTGAGCGCAGTGAAATATGGTACAGTAAATTCTTATACACTTTGTAATGCACTGGCATCAAATTTAGTTCAATTGTTCACATAACCTCAAGATGGTGGCTGTGCGCAATTTTAAAATTAAGTATTCGTGTGTATTAATCATGTGATGGAAGTGAACGATTGAATAATGAACCTACACAAAAATCGTCATCAATAGTTTATAACTCTATGGCCTACATGTACAAAAATCCAACATGGCGACCATACGAAATATTTACACGGTTCTCAGTATCTATTAATATATGATAGCAATCAAACTGAAATTTTGTATGTTGACAGAGACTATGAACATACGTTCACCTATGGGACTTTCAATAACCTGTTGAGTACAAATCTAACATGGCGACGTCGCGAAATATACATATTTAAATGGGCGTTTCTCGCGATTTAACCATCCGAGCACAGTAAAACTTGGTGGGTAAATGCTTATACAAATTCTAATCCACTGGTATCTAATTTATTTCCATTGTTTTCATAACCACAAGATGGCAGCTGTGCGAAATTTTAAAATCTGGTATACATTTATTGTGTCCTAATCATCCGATTGAAGTTGAATACTATACCTACACAATAATCTTCATGTAATAGTATATAATTCTAAGACCTACATATATACAAATTCAACATGGCGACCATCCGAAATATTTAGACGGTTCTCAATGTCTACGAATATATTACAGCAATCAAACTGATTTTTTTTTATGTTGATAGAGGCAATTAACATTAGTAGGACATATGAAAATAGGCTGTATAGTTCTTCACGGAACTACTTGTTAAAACCATGTTTCTATTTCTCTTGCCCTGAACAAGCGATATAAATGTTTAATGAGCCACGATTATAATATTCATCTGCTGGCACTATATAGACCCTATGGCATACAAATAAAGCAATCAAACATGGCGTCTATGCCATATATTTCACCGGTTCACAATATTTCCGAAACCAACTAAGCAATCAAACTGAAATTTTGTATGCTGTTAGAGGACTGTGAGGTAAGGGCATATATGTGGCACTCCAAATCCTGTGGATCACAAAAGCAACGTAGTGGCCAAGTGATTTTCAAATAATAAAATAACTTTCCTAGCGATCTAATCATCCGAGTGAAATGAAACTTGGCACAGAGAACCTATATTTGGAGCTTAGTATAGAGACATTTCATGTTCAGATATTTAAAAAAAATCAAGTTGGCATCAGTTCAAAATTTTAAAACATTATATTTTATTTCCCGTATCCTATTTAAGCGATTGAAGTGAAGATTGGAGTGATGGGCTATTATAATTATCATTATCTAATGACACTTAATTCTGTAGCTTACTTTTCGTAAATCATAGAAGGTGTGAATATGATTTTTCTTAAAATGAACTTCTGCCATTTGTTACAGAGAGATGCCAGTGGGAGAAGTCTTAATCGCAGACACTGAATGTGAAATATACCAGCAAATACAGTAATTTCTCAAAGTAGGCAATGGTATTTGTGGAGACAGTGCCTACAGCTGTTTAGCAGAGCACATAAAAAATCCTTTTATACGCGGGATACATTTTAATGGTAAACCAGTAGGATATATGAAAATAGGCTGTTTAGCTCTTCACGGAACTACTTTTTCAGTGTTATATTCACCTTTGCCAATAGAAACAGGGGTATTATGCAATCAAGTAGGTTTTACTAGCATGAAACCCATACATGTTTTATAAACATTAAAGATTCGTTTTCTCTTAATCAAGGTGTACGCAACCAAGCAAGAGTTAGGCCTTTGCTTGTTACGTGAAGGCCTAGGCCTCCTCCTCGTTACATGCTTTAATGAAACAAGGCTTGAAATGAAGTTATCCTGTGCTTCTTTATAAGCAACAGATTAATTCTTTTCTTAGATAAGAACAGTCAGTCGGTGTTAAATAATTGCAAGAAAATCCCTTTGAGCCGTATGAGCAGGGATTGAATGAGTTGTAACCTTTGGGATGTGATGTGATAACCACTTCCTCTTCTCAGCGTATTAGCCTACTTTCTTATGAGATGTACACGGGCCAAAAGTTCATGTGTCTGTGTGTATATTTCTGTCCCTCCCTATCAATTCAAACATGAAGAAACCGATTTGAACCAAATTTGGTACAGAGGACACCTCAGTGTCATGTTTATATCGCCGCCATTTCATCCTAAACAAAATGGTGGTCATCCAAATGTTCAATGCTTAAATCATATCACGACTAAGCTAACCATCCGATGTGTACCAAATTTTGGGAAAGTATACCATTTTATGGGGAGTGGCTGTCACTCAAAACAACAAGGTCATAAGCCACATAACTTCAAGATGGCGGCCGTGTATGTGTGCAAGTCGATTCCCCGCTATGAAATCAAACACGACGAAAACGAATTGAACCAACTTTGGTACAGAGGTAGTACTAGCATAGGACAACTCAGTGTCATGTTTATATCGCCTCCATCTTAACGAAAACGTATTGGCTGCCAGCCAAATGTCCAAAGAATTAATCACATTACAACTAACCTAATCGGCTGATCTCTACCAAAGTTTGCAAAAATATACCTTCACGTAGGAGCGTCCTTTGCCCAAACTACAAGGTCATCAATCGAATAGTTTCAAGATGGCGACCGTGTGAATCATGCAAGCTTTATTGACTAATCCGTAACTTTTGATCCAACAAGCCCCGACTTCACCAGTTCTGCCTTTCGTACAGATAGTGGTTTAAACTGCACTCAAGGAGGTGACCCGTCGATTATTATAATTTTATGTTAGAATATTATACTGTAGCAGTGACTAGTGCTCACGTCAGCCTTGCTGTGTCGTGCCGTACACTTAAAGCTCACGCGTCAAAATGGTGACTATTGTTTCGTGGCTGGACATACAGTATTTCAGTAGCTTGAAATTATTTCATTGAATGTACTGAACGAAATAATACAAATTTAGTATTAAATGGTTCATAATAAAGGCATAATACGCTGAAGAAATCGTCCACTCCAAGACATCATTATGTTAGACAGTGATACTAAGGCTATTCGTTTAGCAACCATCAGATGTAGACAAATGGGTTAGCGTTCCAGACTCTCACCCGTAACTCTGGAGTTGAAATCCAAGCAGTGTTGATTTTTCACTTGCTTTTTGTGTTTTTATTGTCTTATAATTACTGATAAAGCATACATTATGCATAGATGCATAGTGTGAATTTTGCAATGGAAAATATTATGTATATTTATAGCACCACTTATTTCAACACGCTACCACAGCGATTTCCATTCATTGTCGTCGTCCTTGATCCTTGGTAGAGTCTGTTGATTGTTGTTAATGATTCTTTAGGGGCTTTGTGGCATCGTGGTCATGTATCCCCATGTACTTGGGTGTGTCTAGAAGTTGTCTGATAACCTGTGTCAATGTGATGTCTGTACTAGTCTATGTGCTTATAAACGAGAAACGATTTGGATAGGAAGTGGCCGTGGCCTTAAGTAGGACCATCCAGATATTTTGCCTGGAGTAGAAGTGGGAAACTTGGGATCTAAGGCTGTCAACTGTTGATAAATGTTCTCTATTATGTATCCTTGTATCTATACCTAGGTATATCAGAAGGTATGCAGGCCAACAGTTCATATTTTGCACAGGAATAGTACATAAAATTGCAGATTAATTATTAGTAACCGATGTACGACAGTGCTGCCAATATTATTCTACGTGTGCTGATATGTTCCGTCAATCAAATTTTGTATGTGCATTGTGCAGGTACTCTTAGAGATGGAACGAAGGGTATCTTCAAAGTTGCTATTACTGCCAACTGTTGATTTATGATCTGTATAATTTTAAACCCTGGTCTCAATAACTCAGAATGTATGTGGACCAACAGTTCTAAACCTTGCAAACTTATAAAAGATAATATTTCATATATGACAGTGCTGCCAGCATAATTAGGCCTATACGCGTGCTGATAGGTTCAATGTTTCACATTTTTCAATGGATTCCATCCAAATGTTGTACGTGCTATGCTTTAGGACTTAAAACTGTGCTTTTTATAACAACTAGAAGGGCTACCAACTGTGTATTAATAATCTCAAAAATGTTGATCCCTAGATTGAATATCTCATGATATGTACCAACATAACTCTATGCAAGCGTAATCTTAGAGGTTCAATGTTCAACAGCATGTATTGTAACTTCCATACAACAAAGAGATATCAATCAAAATTCGTATGTGTAGTGTATGTCACAAGTGATACAACTTAGCATATTTTATGGAGTCACCGGGGCTACCAACAGTTGATAAAATGGTCTCCATAATTTTAACCCTAGTCTCAATATATCACAATGTATGTAGGCAAACAATTTAAAACTTGGTACATGTACAGACCATAATTTTGCAGATTCGTTTTGAGCAACCCATACGTGACAGCGTTGCTAACATGAATCTAAGCGTGGTTAGAAGTTCAGTGTTTAACTGCATGTAACTTCCATAATATTTAATGGATAACTAACAAATTTTATATGTACAATGTATGCCATGAAGGATTAAATTGTGCGCATTTTCAGAGGTAGCAGTCCTACCAACTACCTTATAACTCTCAGGGCATTTCAGCCGTAGATTCACAGTATCTCAGATTCCGTGGATGAAAATTATTTGAAACACACTTTACTGCTCCATTGGGCTACAATGTTTCAGGTACATTTCGAGCAATTCATAAATCAACTTAGTTCTGCAATTAAATTCATTATTGTAGATACATTTATATAGATCAACCATTGGTCCTGTGCCCGTTCACTACCCCGGGACTCACACGGATCGGCTCCAGCCTCCCATCGTTCCGTCCCAGGCCCGTGAAGTGACCCTAGGAAGGATGCATCCCGGAAACCAGTTCCTTTGAACGAGACACCTAAATACACTCGGGGAGGGGAGGAGATGAATCTGGTTCGAGAAATCTGGTCCCGGAACACAATCGGGAAGGTGGATATAAAACCAACACCAATACCTAAAATGCACTTCCATCTTTTATTACAAAACAACACTTAAACACTATCAACACAATCACAAACATGATCTCTCCAATCCCAAGGTCTATCGAAGTGTCTTCAAGTCCACAACAGAAAACGACAATAATCTACAACACAAACTGTGTTCCATTAAAAAGGACTCTAAGATACCAAAATAATATTATGTGACAACATGGCTCTAATCATCTAATTGGATATACGGGTTAAATCTATCTAGGCCAGGCCTATGATGGGACATTCCAAACATACTGAGATACAAAGCTTTATTAACACAACCGAGCGTATGACGTGCTATTCAACAAACTAATAAGTTCTAGGCTTCATAAAATTACCAGACCATGTGATATTCAATTAATTAATAAATTATTGGGTTCATAATATTGCCACACCATGTGATATTCAATGAATTAATAAATTATACCACATAAACAAAACATAAACAAGACTATGGCCTCGGCCACCATTGGAAAACAAGCCTTATATTAATAACAGATTATCGTGCTGATTGATTACAAAATCTAGTAGGCTTTCATGCGATAGGACACCTTATTTAAAATCTGTGATGGGACATGTGGTATGACGTAATATATAACGACGCTTTATCAATCAAGCCTCGTGACAAACACCTGGCGCACGTGGGTAAACAATAATTTCAACATCCACAAATATTCTCCTATATGCATCGTGACATTATCACAAACATCATACATTTTGGATTGCGGCTACTAGGCTCACGTGCATATCATGTTATCGTGGCTACTACACGGCTAACGCATATCGCATACGTCATACATTTTCTATATCGTGGCTATTACGCAGCTCACGCATATGAACAACATTATACATTTGTTATCGTGGATACTACACGACTCACAAACAACATCATTTAAACTTCTATAATAATTTATATTACTCGCAATAATTCTCTATTATCAACAACAGCGTAGAGGCAATACTCACTCATGCGCTGAAAACATCTTAAATAAACTCGACTATCACAGACTGCCTACTATTCTACTTAACTATCCCATTACATCAAAATTAATATCAACACGGTTCTCGGTAGGAGATCGGAATAAACAAATGGTGACGTCATCTCATTACCTGTCATAATATCTTGATCTAATTATGGCCTAATATCATCCATGTAAAGTATATTCGGAGATCTGGTGACTGATACTGTAATTAAGTAAATTTACAATAGTTGTTCGATATCCTACACTTGGGTTATTTGACAAGGAATGAAACGAATACGGTAACCACTAGCCATTTATCGAAGAGAGTTGGTTGTCACAATACCTTACTCGAAGAGCTACGCGATATTCCACCTGATGGTGCTCCACTTCATCTTCAAAGGTGGAGCGACCTGGCTTTCAAGGGCACCTCGACGCCCGCCAACGCCTCCGGTAGGTCCTCTCCTTTCCATGTCGGTCACTGGCGCTCCTGAATTCGAAAATCCCATTGGACTGCTTCGCACATCATGTAACCGGGGCTGATTACCATGGGGATAGGACATCTCTCCGCTCCACGAACGCCATGGTAGTCATCGTCTAAGTCAACGGAGCAAATGGGATAAACAGCTCATAAGCAGGTCCAGGGCTAATGTCATTATTTGCCTAATATTTGATTGGACACGCATTTCAGAACAAGTTCCATTTAACAATTTGATGATATCGAGCACTCCGGTTACTGTCATTCATACGGTAATTATTCAGAACTCGGCCTGCAGGTAATTTCGATTCTCACTTCTAAAAGACAGCTGATAACAAGTTCCAGAAGACAATTTGACTATGTCGTAGTACTGCGATTACCGTTATTCAGAATATGTGCACTCGCACGATAGTAGCCCATATTCAGAAGTTGGCCTGTAGGTAATATCGATCCTCACTTCTAACAGACAGCTCATAACAAGTTCCAGTAAACAATTTGACTTTTTCGTAATACTACGATTACCATCACTCAGAATAGTGCACTCTCGTGGTAATTATTCAGAACTTGGCCTGCAGATAATTTCGGTCCTCACTTCTAACAAACAGCTCATAACAAGTTCCAGTAAACACCTTGATTATGTCCTAATTCTACGATTATATTGGCACGTGTCTTTCGCACGGCCCACATTTATGGCCTAATACACGCGTCCGAATGTCGTATTTTGTAAACTCATTGCCAGCCCAGTTGATCTAACCAGGCACACACAAGCACTCGCCACATCCACCGTGACCTACCGCATGAACTGGTCAACACACAATAACATCTACATTGGATGGCTTCAACTCAACTGCTCAATGACCTCAACTCAACTGCTTGCCCTGGAAGCCACGACACACATACTTTCTGGTTTGGGGTGTGTTCTCGTGTTCGTCCCGCGAGTAGCTTCTATAATGAACTTTCATGCCCTTTCCATGCTATTATGGGCTCATATATAGAATAAAGATAAATACTGAACCCTTAATATTATTGCCATATATTAATGTTTCATGTTATCTGTTCTGTGTGGAGTAGCAAGTAATATTTTGAAGGAAATACTAGCCTGTATGAAGAAATATGTAACTATCTGAATCTGGCAATGGAAGCAAGACATCCTGTTAGGACAATGAGACAGGGTTGAGCAATGGAATGTGGCCCGCACCTTTGAAATAGCTGGACACCGTTAGCGTGGGTTCAAGAACCCAGGAAGGCGCGGAGGTCAGGGTGAGTCACTAGGGTGCGTCTGTTCTTTGTAAGACAGGAGAGTGGCAGAGAAGACAAAGAAAATATTGAGGGAAAACTACGGTTCGGCGATGCCCACGTGGGAGGGGCCTGAAAATGCCGCGAAGCTGGGAACAGCATCTACAAATGAGAACTGAGGACGCGGGAGGCTTCCCGCGCTTCCAAAGTCACGCCAACTGATGAAATTATGGTGGGAAATTGATTGCAATTAATTCTATGATCAGAATGAGTAACGCACGCCGGATATGTTCGATTCACGCCATGGCGAGATCGCCGATATAAGTTATTTGTCCGTAAGAGCTCTGGTTAAAAATTCAGTAATTTTACACTGTCTCACCCCCACTCTTGGAAAGAAATGAATAAATACTGAGTGGAGTGTTCACTCAGGGCGCACTTGGTAAATTATTTTGAAGACGTTACTATGTCAGTCGTCATAAGTGAGTGGACTTAGTAAATTTTCAAGCTAAAGACAGCGAGATAGTGAACTTAGTATTTTGAACGTAAACAGTTCTTTTGGACATGAATTCTGTACATCTCAAGTGTAAAATAAAGTGTTTGCGTGTGAAATGTTGAGATAGCACACTGCTATTAATTAGGGCCAGTTCGACATTTTGATATTGCGCATAGGACTGGTGAACGGATTTAGAAGTTCACTCGAGCAATTTATTAGGGAAAATTGTGTGAGGCATTATTTTAAAATATTGACATTCTCATTGAAACAGACTGCCAACAATGGAAAACGTGGGTATCAGCCGCTGAAAAAAGGAAGACTTACCTGGAACCGACCACGGGCATGTTGATGGAGTGCTAATTGCAATGCTTGGGGTCATGCCGGGAGGCATCAACTATGGAGAAGCTGAGATCGGATAAGTACTGAATGAATTTATTCATCATGTAGCCTGTTTTGGTTAATGGGAATCCGTGTATATATTTTGTTGTGTTGTATTTTTTTGTCTTCGTGTGTTTAGTGGTTTTTTTTGTTAACCGGCTACTATTGTATTTTATGGAACACAGCGTGGTTTATCTTTTGCATTTTTAGGTTAGAATAGTGAGGGACAGTGGATTAAATTGTACTCGCGTGTACAGAGTGTGTTTTGATAACGGATACAGCACATGAACGAACTAGATCGCTGATATCAAATGAAGCTTGACAGTTAACGTAATGTGAGCATTGGGGGGGAAATATGATTTTGTTGAGGAAACTTTGGATTACACAGGCTGAAAAGTTTATGTGATATTGCATATTTACTAGCAGGAAGCAATCTGCTTCTGTAGTAATTTTCTTTGTATTTGAGCACTAAATTAAAGGTATTGCGTGTTGGGACACATTTTTAGGACGATATCTGGGATTTGAAAACATTTTGATGGAGGTGATGTGTTGAACCACGGCAAGGTCTATTTTATTATTCTGCGCGGGATCTGATCGAGGTCAGTATCTGTCTGCTGCTGGCCATGAGTCAGGACTCACAAGGGTGATGTCACTGATAATGATTCAAACTGCAAGGTTCAGTTTTGGAGAGAAAGTTATGATATGTGTTTTATTTCAGTTGAGTTGTCTGAAATCGCTACGGTTCTCAAGTAGGTGCTTGAGTCGATGTAAGATTGCCTGGTGTGACACAATATGACGAGGGCTAGTTATCGAGTCCAAAAGCGGGTTCAGATTTCAGATAAAGATAAGGAGTGTGAGGCCATTAGCAGCTGCGGAGTGTGCTCTTAAGATAGCCTTCAGTTGAAGCCTGGTTAATGTGAAGCAAATTAGATGATTAACTTTGGGAGAAATGTGGTTGACGATTGAGCTGATCTGTGTTTGGTGTTCTCTAGTGGGGCGTGGGTTGGCGACCACGGGACCCCAGCTGAGTCCGTCATTGCTTCCACTTACTTGTGCCGGGCTCCTCTCCGTCTTCTTTCCTGTCGACCTCACTTGGTCAACTCTTGTTCTCTTCCTACCCCGACGGTATTAGGGTATCCGAGGCCTAGGGAGTCTCTTCCTTTCCCGCCTTAATTGGCCCTTGTCTCATCTTTTCTGATACCCTCCTTCTGGGAGGGGTCAGCCTTCTTGTTCTTTTCCTCATTCCTCCTGCCTTGTGCTCAAGGCCCTTAAAGAGGCAGGGTGTATGTAGCTCCACCACTTCTGGTGCACCCTAGATAATGCTACACCCTCAGGGGCTCACGGCTGGTGAGTTCGGGAGTTGGCGACCCCGCGGGATTCCTGAGCTGGGTCCGTTTTCACCTTTTGTCCCTTACCTTTGGGGCGGACCCTCTCCTCTCTCCCCTTTCCTCTCCTCACCTCTCCGCCTTTTATTATATTTCTTTTTCTCTTTAAGTTTCCCGCACCTTTTTGTAGGTATTCTTGATCTACGTTGCATTTTGTAAGATTTTTCGATCTAAATTCCATTTTGTGAGTGTTTTTCAATGTCACTTGAATTTTGTAAGGATTGCCAATCAAAATTGCTTTTTAGTAAGTCTTTCAATATAGGGGGGTCTTCTTGTGAGTATTCTGAATTTCAATTGCATTTTTTTATTTTCAACCTACCCCGCTTTGTTCAAGTAGTTAAGTCTCAATTGCAATTTTGTGGGTATTTTGAATCTAAATTACATTTTGTAATTATTTTCAATCTAAATTGCAATTTTTAAGTATTGTCCATCCAAATGAGAAGTTTGAATCTTCCATACCTTTTGTAAGCAATTTCAATTGCATTTTGTATTTTCAACCTACCCCGCTTTGTTCAAGTAGTTCATTCTCAATTGCATTTTGTGGGTATTTTGAATCTACATTACATTTTGTGCGTATTTTCAATCTCATTTGCATTTTGTAAGTATTTTGATTTCACTTGCATTTTGTAAGTATTTCGACTGTACGTTGCATTTTGTACGTATTTTGGACTTAACCTACATTTTGTGAGTATTTTTCAATCTATTCCTTTTGAGAGTATTTTCGTTCGAAATTCCCTTATGTAGGTATTACCGCTCTCCATTTGGTGAGTAGTTTCAATCTGAGTTCCTTTTTGTATTTTTCCTGCTACATAAGGAATAATTGTTGGGGCTCACTGTCTATTTTATCCAAACCATTTTCGTTTCATCCATAGCAGTGAGCTGTTTTTTATCTTCATCCTTTCATTTCACGCCATTTCATTTCGTCAGGGGCCGATAACCTCGATGTTAGGCCCCTTAAAACAACAATTATCATCATCATCATCATCATGTGTTTGGTGTTCATGTTTGCCACTGTCTCATAATTTTGTAAATATTTGCCCCATATTTTGGTGCGATGCCTGTAACTTTGTTGTGTTCTGGAAACTAACGGTTTGCCCCAGTGTTAGCTGCTGATGACCACGATTGCGCATTTCATGTCTGTGTCTGTAAGACCTATATTTTTAGGCAATTTGTGTTTTTGTGCTTTTGGCACTTGTATAACATCTTCACGCGGAAGTACTTGGAATATAACTATTGTGCCCGTTTAGACCGGAGTCCGCACGACCACATATGCATTTTACCAAGAATCAGTCAGCACGAGAGTCAAAATATCCCGGGGCGCCAGATGGGTTAAAGCTAATCGCAAAGACGACATCAAATGAAAAAAATGCTTTACTGATTTTTGGCTCAATGCAACAATAAGGATAGAAGGAGATTCAACTGGGCATAACACATCATGTAAAATTATCTCATTTTATTCTGAATTTAAAATTGACTGCAAAATAAAATGCTCAAAGCAGCATCATTCATGTGTGGCGACCCACATTACTATTTACACAATGTACAGAAATTTTCCAACACATTGGACAATTATCTTTGGAGACACAAGTCTGATTATCAGTCCTGTAGACTGTGTTCCAAAATTATATCCATTATTTATGATTAAATCCAGTTCAAATTTAATTGTCTTTACTGGAAATACTGTAGTTCACTGGTTGAATTTTTACATAATATTAACACTCGTAGAATAATTGTTCATAGAATTTTAAACTTCCACTTATTTTTCCAGTTTCAAAAAATATTGTCAAAAAATATTATTATCTCTGAATCAACACAAATTATGTACACATATTAATAACAACATCTGAAAAGTATCTGACCCTTGAGCATAGCATCGAAGAACTGTGCGAAGCACAACAAAATTAATTGTTCTTCTGACATTAAACGTTTCGAGAAGTGACTCGATTATGAACTTCAAGTTCCTAACAAAATATATGATTTCTGAATCATCAACTTGATCAATAAATTGTTGGACCATTCAACTATTCGATTTTCCACTTGGAATCATTATTAAGAAAAATATTTATATTTGTGGCCATTTTAGGAACTTTCACAACTTGAAATTCTTGAACAGAATACGGAAATAAGAATTGTAGCTTCATAATAAATTCATTTAGTTCATGACACTAGGATTGAAAACATCCTTCAAATTATTCGTGGTTATAGAATTATTTTTAATTGGCAGTGGCCCATTCTATTATTTTTATAAGAACACAATATTCCAACAACAACGGCAAAGGTCTTCCTCTGAAGAAGAATAAAATACTATCATGACAAATCCGGGTTCTAGCAAAATCAAAGTCTTAATGGAATCCGTAAACAAGGTTGAAATAAGAACTGATGGTTTTTAAGGAATAACCTTTTGGTCATTCATACGACGCAATGTGTAGTTCCAATACTCCTTCTTTAACACTGAGTCATCGAACCTCCTATTTGATTGATGCTCAAATAAAAACCTCCTCATTCCTGCGACTTAAACATGCGCACCTGGGAATGGCATTTCAACTACTCCACACACATAAATTTTCTTCCCAAAATTTATACAATAAATCAAGCCTCTGCTTATTATCAACACTGGAAGATTTATAAACTTACAAGTTTATTTTATTTTACCATTCAGTTCAAATCGTGAAGTTACCACACTTATGATACTCTCTATTTCACTTTCGAATGTGTATCTACGTCATGATTTTATATAAATACAAAAATATCCTAATTGATACAAATATCATTTGCTTCCCGTTTCATGCCTCTCCGTGTTATCTGAAAAATATACTTTGCTCATTGCAAATATTAACTGTTCAACCAGAACTGTAATGTTGGTTGAATGCGGGCTTGCGCTAACCACTATCCTTCGGAAAATCACCTGTTCCAAACTAGAAATGATTAAACTATTTCAAAAGCTCTCTCTCAATGAATGTGATTATTAGAAAATATAAGATCCAAGAATTATTTAGAAAAGTTATGAAAATCATTATTATTATTATTATTGGATTATTATTATTATTATTAGTTATATTATTGTAAATGTGTTTAATTATTATTTCATTATGTGAGAATCCACATGTTCGATTCTTCGAATATGGATAAAATATCCATTTCTCAACAAAAATAATTATTTACTTTTACAGTTACCTCGGCTGATTACCGTGATTATCAAAAAAATATGAAACATTCAAATAAATGCTCGTTATGCTCGGTCATCGATCCTAAACTGTTCTGAGTGCTGAAAATACTCAGAATAACTCTAATATGTCATGCGTAAATCATTGCAAGATTTAAATACGAAGAAAAACAAATGTGTTGGTCATCTGCAGAAAATGAGTTTGTTCCAATTAGCTAGGCAGAATATAAAAGTCAAATGTGGCTTACATTTCTCGTTGGTCTTGAAGCGTAGTGAACCTGGTCTGTACCAGATTTATCCAGATACATGCCCTATTGGACACGCACGTCTAATCCTTGTATCGGCCGCCATTATATACCCACAATCTGTCTAACACGACATAGTGGAAATATTTCTTGAAGTTTGAAGTAACTGCTGATCCATTTTAATATTGGCTTCAATTAAATCCATAGCAGTTCGCTTAAATGGGGTCAGATCCAAATGATCTATTCTCAAATACGTCAGTTGTAACATAACTCACGGTAATCTTTTCAGTACAAGAAAACACTGACAGTCTAAATCAATCAACGGCTGTTCTGAAGATCGTTCCCTGGGCATGGTTTATCACCATCTATCATGCGCGAAGCAACTTATAGTTTCCCTTTGTCGGCTAATGAACAACACCGTGATAGACTGGCCTTCAATATACTGAAAGATCGGAGTGGTTATCAAGTTACAATTTATGAAACTGACTAATTGGATTAAAATATCCAAGTATTGAATTACTATTACTGGACTGTGACAAAGTACTTTCTAGACAAAGTCTAGCATGTGTCCATATAGAAATAAAGTATTTCACCAGTGTCCGTAGAAAAATAACAATCACCTTAGTGATTCCCTCTGCCGGAAACTTACTATGTTCCACACGTATCGCAGTACTTTTGTGACTATCACAATTTAAAGATATCTTCTGCGTAGATCCAGCAACCATGTGCCTTGGCTCAACGTAGCAGCAGCACCTTGTCATGCAAGAGCTTGGTTCGAAGTGAGCTGATGTTGCTTGGGCCGGTCGGCTTTTATTCAAAACGGTCGGGTCCACGCTGGATCAAGCTGAAATCTGGAAATCCTCATATCTCCGGTGTCTCTGGTCCGATTCACTTGAGACTAAGTGCATTCTCTTTCATTTGGCCGTGCCAGTAATCCGATCCAAGTCTCCAGTCTCTACTCCATGGCTAACTATTTAATCAACAAATAGTCTCGACCTCTGCTACTACTCGCTACGTCACTTAACATGCTCTTGGCTGCACAAAGTTTCCATTCCATTCTAGAAGTAATGGAGCGCGATATTCAAATATCTCAACTTTCAAAAGCGGCTGTAGCCTTTCCCTTGATATCTAGGTGTCTGAATCTTGGAATACCCATTCCTAGAGTTGGGCACACTATAAGGGTAGCGTAGACGGTTGTCATTTATATTTTGTTTAGCCATTTAAGTCTGGATCCCGATGCCAAGGCATAGTGAACGTTCATGGATATGTATCCCGTGACCTGGTTCTAAGGAAGCATATCTCGTGACAAAAGTACTTGTTCTAATCTTAGTCTTTTTCCATGCAACCACACACGCAAACACACAACGATGAATGAATTAAGGACGAGGTCCATGTATTATTGTTTTATTTTAACAGCAGTTGCCGCTGTATTTTATTCAATGTAAATTAACCCTTTTGATTGTTTGATTTTATGTTGGTTAATGGAGTCTTGGGATGTTTTGTTTTTGTGAAAATGTGTCATTTTATCGGTTTTATTAAAGTTGTTTTGTTATTTATATGTTTGGGTCATCCTTTTTGTTAGATATATTCTCCTTATGTCACCTTGAATTTATGAAGCAAAGTACAAATTATCCAACCTCGCGACGATGAACTGTACACCCCCAAAAATAGTCTCGTGTACGCTTCTCAAGGGGACAATACAGACCTGGAGAATGTCGTATTTTCATGACATCATCATACGGAACAGAGTAATCATATTTATAAAGATGCTGAGAATCCAGTTGAATGGTGCGACGTTCCCGATCGCATCTAAATCACGCACCGGGTGTGGAGACGTCCTTGACTTAACGGGGACAGTACGAATCTTTAATTTTAAGAAAAGTAGACTCATAATTCGTCACGGAACTACTTGGTTTTAGTGAAATTAACTGGGGTCTAGAAAGTTTAGTGCCCTGGCAAGTAGCTGAGTACCTATATGAAGTCAGTCCAAGATTACTAGATTTGAGCGAAATCGATTGGAACCCAGTGTTAGTGGGTACTTTTAAGGTAAACATCACTTGGCGCCTAGAATCTGAGTTTCGGCATGAAATAAGTCCATGATTACTACTTTTAAGCGAAATTGACCGGTCTAGACTAGTGTTATTAGCGAACCTTCCAAAGCGTTGGCTTCTGATATGAGATCAGTGCAAGAAAATTAGTTTTGAGCGAAATTGAACGGTCTACTAGTATTAGTGATTATACTTTTAAAATCCAGGTTCTTGTATAAAACTGGAACATGATCGCTAGATTTGAGGAAAATTGGATAACTAGCAATGTTTATTTGCAGAGCAGAATATTTTTAAAAAATGTACAAAGAGTTAAAAAGATAAGGTTAATAATAATGGCAACCATCCATTAACAAACGAATCCCTATGCCCTTTACATAGACACTAGACTAAATATATTAAGTATGTCACCTTGCCACAATACAGGCAATTGACTTACTTGACTTATGTCCTTTTACTCTTTTGCAGAGCATAGGGCTTCGACAAAGCAGCGCCAGCGTATCCTATTTTGAGCCAAGGACTTGAGTTCGCCAAAGGTCTTTCCTTCTTGTTTTGCTTCATCCATCACACTGCGTCTCCATGACTTCCGCGGTCTTCCTCTCTTCCGTTTTCCTTGGGGGTTCCAGAACAAAGCCTGTCTCTCCACTGCATTTTGTTCTTTACGTAAGGTGTGACCAATCCATTTCCATTTCCTCCGTTTTATTTGTATACCAATAGGTTCTTCTTTGGTTTGCTTCCAAAGGTCTTCATTTGAAATGACTCTTGGCCAGAAGATGCGCTTTATTCTTCGTAAGCATCTGTTTATGAATACTTGCAGCTTGTGGGTGATCTCTGAGGTAACTTTCCACGTTCCACAGCCATACAGCAGTACTGTTTTCACATTTGTTTGAAAAATGCGCAGTTTCGTTTTCATCGATATTTCTCTGGCCCTCCAAATCGGATAGAGCTGTATGAATGCCGCATTGGCTTTCTGGATCCTCATTTTGACATCAGCTGTTGCTCCTCCATCCTGCGTAGTCACACTGCCAAGATATGTGAACTCTTCGACTTCCTGAACATCTACGTCATTGACTCTGAGTTTCTGCTTGCTCTTCGCATTGACCTTCATCACCTTTGTTTTCTGAGCATTTATCCTTAGGCCCACTGCTCCAGCGTCTCTCTCCAGGTCCTGCAGCTTTCCCTCCATATCAGTATGTTTCTGAGTCAATAGACATATGTCATTGGCAAACTCTAGACTCTCCAATCTCTCGACCAGTCCCCACTGGATGCCTCTCTGCCTTCCCTCAACAACTTTCTCAAGACATCATCAAGGACAAGGAGGAAGATTGTCGGAGATAGGACACACTCTTGTCGCACACCAGAATTTACGGAGAAGGGCTCCGAGAGCTTCCCTTCGTGGATTACTCTATATGTGAAGTCGTCGTAGGTCTGCTTGATGATCTTGCCTATTTTCGTTGATATGCCATACTTTTGTAGTGTTCTCCACATGGCATTCCTTTCCAATGAATCAAAAGCCTTCTCAAAGTCCACGAACAGAAGAAATAAGCTAGCATTGTACTCATTAAACTGTTCAATAATGATCCGAAGAGTGTTAATTTGGTCAATGCATGAGCGGTTGCTCCTGAAACCTGCTTGTTCTTTTCGAAGTCGTTTTTCTATCTTTGTTTTTACTCTGTAGAGTATCACGCGAGTCATCACTTTACTGGGAATTGAAAGTAAAGTGATACCTTTCCAATTGTGACAGTTGGCCAGGTCACCTTTCTTCGGTAATTTGACAAGGAGTCCCTCTCTCCATTCCTTTGGCAATTTTTCCTCGTTCCAGATTTTTGTAAACAGTGGATGCAACATATCGGCCGTCATATCAGGATCAACGGTTAGAAGCTCAGGCGCTATGTTATCCACTCCTGGGGCCTTTCCATTTTTTATTTGTCTGATTGCTTCTTTGATCTCACTTCTTGAGGGTGGTTCTGTGTTGATGCCGTCCGTTTCACCATCTTCATTTACATATGGCATCTGCCTATCTTCCTCTACGTCGTCTCTGTTCAACACCTCCATGAAGTGTTCCTGCCATCTGTTTAATTTTGCTTCGTCATTAGTGAGCATGTCTCCTTGTTTATTCTTAATGGGTCTACTTTGTTTAAATTTCTTCTTGGCGAGTTTCCTCGTAATGTCATACAAGCCTTTCATATTCCTCTCTCTTGCTGCAGTCTCTGCTAATTCAGCAAGGTTTGATACCCACTTTTTCCGATCTGCTTTTGCATTCTTCTTTACTTCCCGGTCTTTAGCACGATATGCTGCTTGGAGTTCAACTTTATGGGTTCGTGTCCTGCAATTATTCAGCTTGAGTTTCAGTTCACTACGTTGTTCTATACACTCCCAAGTGTTTGTTGTCATCCATTCTTTCCTCCTGGTGTTCTTGAAGCCAAGTACCTCCTCTGCTGTGTTTGTTAACGTAGTCTTAACTTTCTCCCAGTGTTCTTCAACATCATCTCCATCAACCTGCAGGGCTTTAAACATGTTACTGAGGTTGATCTTAAAATATTCCTTGTTTCTCTCATTCTGTAGTTTTCCAACATCAAACCTTTTCATTTGTTGCTCAAACCGTTTCTTTGCAGCTGCAATCTTAACTCGGATGCGGGCAGTTACTAGATGGTGGTCACTGCCTATATCTGCTCCTCGTCGATTTCTGACATCCAGAAGTGACCTTCTCCAGCTTCTGCTAATTGTCAGGTGGTCAATCTGGTTTTCGGTTCGCAGATCTGGAGATACCCTTGTCACTTTGTGGCATTCTTTATGAGGGAAGAGGGTTCCACCGATAACGAGTTCATTTCTTGCACAAAAGTCTACCAGCAGTTCTCCATTTTCATTCATAGCACCCAATCCATGTTGGCCCATTACTTGTTCAAGTCTCAGGTTTTCAGCTCCCACTTTGGCGTTGAAGTCTCCCATGACTATCACAATATCCCTCTTGTTTATGGTCTGCATAGTAGTCTGGAGTTCTGAATAATATTTTGCCTTGTCCTCTGCTTCGGCTTCTTCTGTAGGTGCATAGCATTGGACCACCGAAACATTTCTGACCTTCCCCTTGAACCATGTAGTGATAATTCTCGATGAAATGGGCTTCCAGTCCAGCAAACTGCTCTTTGTTATCTTGTTTAGGAGCAATCCCACTCCCTCATGATGTGGGTCGTCTTCATTTGGCTTACCCGAGTAGAGGAAAGTTTGTCCGCTCAAAGTTATCATCTCCAAATTCGTTCCACCTTACTTCACTAACTGCTAGGATACCCAATCTGTACCGTTCTGCCTCGGTAGCAAGCTGCTTTAGTTTTCCAGTCTGGTACAATGTTCTAACATTCCAAAACCCAATATTCATGTCCCTTTTCAAGCCAAAGGTCGTCATCGTAGGATCCGTCCGGCTGCTTTTCTTAGTTTCTTTAATATGTTTTTTTTAGCAACTGCGAGTTATTAGCCCACATTTGCCGAGTGCCATGGTGGGGCTGCCACCTTTAAGCCTTGGCACTTGCTCCCTCCCAAGATGTTGTGGGTGGAAATGATGCCATTTACTGCATCATTATGTGGTTATCCCGCCATATACTCGGTCGCCAGAGCCTCGTCTGTGGTAACAGGGTGCACCGCGAGAAGGTGAGGTTGACATTTGCAATTGGAGAGGCTATTTGAGACGCATCAAAATGCCTTGCACCCCAATACAGGCAATTGGTGGTGAAAAAATGATCAAAAGCCAAACAAACAAACAAACAAACAAACAATAGAAATTAACGTGGGGTGGGATGTGAACCTTCGTTCCCTAGGGCCTAGTCCACTCCCACCTCTGAAACGTTTTTGTTCTTTTACTTTTTCTGTTTATTCTATTTTCAGTTTCTTTTCATCACAAGCACCTAGTAGGCTACCTGAGTCAGGGGAATTAACCAAAGGATAATAAAATCCCCACGGCTCAGCCGGGAATCGAACTCGTGGTATAGCACAACTCTAGTGCTCAACTGTTACGTCACGCGACAATATTTCTCTTGTTTAAACGTTAAAGTGAACCCGCTACTTGTATGACCATGTGTGGTAAAGCCTACCTACGAGGTAGGTAATATTAATAATAAGTAAATACAAATTTAATAATCTAAAAGAGGCCCCTCGGCTATCCTGTTGTAGTACAGCCAGGTGTCATGTTACATGGCCTTGTAAAACACTCTTTTAGCCTTAGGAACGTTTACCATTTTAAAGATAATTAAAAACCGAAAAATTCACAATTTACAGTTAGGTCCTTTGGCAAAAATTTTCTGGTTTAAACGTTAAAGCGTGATCATGTGTGGTAAAGCCTACCTACAAAGTAGGTAAAATTAATAATAAATAATAAATATTTGTTTAATAACATGTTCTAGGCAAAAGTGTCGTTACGTCCTTTCGTTTAAACCGTCACACTACTACCTTTCGTTTGACCCCTCGCGAAACTTTCTACGATTTCTACAGTAGATTAAGATATATAGCCCACTAATATTTATCAGAGCAATGGCATTTCTGTAGGGGTTTAAGCCCAGAGGGTATTAGGCTTTGGTATATTACGGGACCTAAGAGGGATTCAGTCTTAACCTACATTTGAGGGATCTTAGTATATGCATACCCGTGTGTGCTAAATAACATGTAATAAATAATAAAAGGTCAATATTCCATTCTTCCACGTGGTATAGCGCACTTCTAGCACTCAAATGTTAGGTCACGCGACATGATTTTTCTGGTTTAAACGTTAAAGCGTGATCATGTGTGGTAAAGCCTACCTACAAAGTAGGTAAAATTAATAATAAATAATAAATATTTGTTTAATAATAATAATAATAATAATAATATGTGTGGTCTCAAACAGAGGCCTCTCGGCTAACCTGTTGTAGTACAGCCAGGTGTCATGGTACATGCCCTTGTAAAACCCTCTCTTAGCTATAGGAACGTTTGTCATTTTAAAAATAATTAAAAATTCAAAATTTACTGTTAGGTTCTTTGGCAAAAGAAACATGTTCTAGGCAAAAGTGTCGTTACGTCCTTTCGTTTAAACCGTCACACTACTACCTTTCGTTTGACCCCTCGCGAAACTTTCTACGATTTCTACAGTAGATTAAGATATATAGCCCACTAATATTTATCAGAGCAATGGCATTTCTGTAGGGGTTTAAGCCCAGAGGGTATTAGGCTTTGGTATATTACGGGACCTAAGAGGGATTCAGTCTTAACCTATATTTGAGGGATCTTAGTATATGCATACCCGTGTGTGCTAAATAACATGTAATAAATAATAAAAGGTCAATATTCCATTCTTCCACGTGGTATAGCGCACTTCTAGCACTCAAATGTTAGGTCACGCGACATGATTTTTCTGGTTTAAACGTTAAAGCGTGATCATGTGTGGTAAAGCCTACCTACAAAGTAGGTAAAATTAATAATAAATAATAAATATTTGTTTAATAATAATAATAATAATAATATGTGTGGTCTCAAACAGAGGCCTCTCGGCTAACCTGTTGTAGTACAGCCAGGTGTCATGGTACATGCCCTTGTAAAACCCTCTCTTAGCTATAGGAACGTTTGTCATTTTAAAAATAATTAAAAATTCAAAATTTACTGTTAGGTTCTTTGGCAAAAGAAACATGTTATAGGCAAAAGTGTCGTTACGTCCTTTCGTTTAAACCGTCACACGACTACCTTTCTACGATTTCTAGTTTAAAGTATTTAGCCTACTTATATTTATCAGAGCAATGGCATTTCTGTAGGAATTTAGGCCCAGAGGGTATTAGGCTAGGGTATACTAGGGGACCTAAGAGAGATTCAGTCTTAACCATCGTAACACAAATGAATTGAAATGCCCGTGCTCTTGCACAACGCAGGAGTTAATGGAAGGTCATGAAAAGGGTGTGACAGTGGCCCGTTTCTGGGCAAAGACAATCTAATTCGAGACATTGTTGTATGTATTATTTCTTTTAATATTGTGTATCATCCCTCTGTGTATGTTGCAATGCTTTTGACTTGAATAAATAAATATAGTCTTAACCAACATTCGAGGGATCTTAGTACATGCATACCCGTGTGTGTTAAATAACCCCTGTGATTTAAATAATAAATAGTCAATATACCATTCTCCCACGTGGTAGAGCACACCTCTAGCGCTCAACTGTTACGTCACGCGACCAGATTTTTCTGGTTTAAACGGTAAAGCCTACCCGCTACCTGTATAGCCATGGGTTGTAAAGCCAACCTACAAAGTAGGTAATATAAATAATAAATACATATCTAATAATAATAATATGTGTTACCTCATACACCTGCAATAAGAGTTTACGTGTATAACTTACTGGAGTTTGTAATCCTGAGCTTGTTGTGTGTGTCAGCCATCATGCCCAGTAGCCCCTCTGCTAGCTTTACCTCACCCTCCATAAGAACAGCATGGGGGAGTTGCGAGCAGCGGCCATCTTGCATAGTAGCCCCTGTGCTAGCTATGATTCTCTCTCCATAAAACTAGCATGAGATAGTTGCGTGTGCCCCGTGTGCTTGGATGTGCACATTAGCTCCTGTGCCAGGGCCGGCCTTTCATCCCTACTCTTTGTACCTCCTCCATGTCCGAACAACGTCACTTTGGTTTACTCGAAGACGTCTGGTAACTTCCCTTGTTCAGAGCCCTTCCTGACACAACTTAACAATGCGGATATGATCAAACGGCGGTATTGATCTTCTAGGCATAGCAGAACTACAGAAAACACGTACAGTGTACCTCCTTCCCGGTGGAATGACTGTACCTAATCAGCTGTCGTACGCCCTCCGTCTAATAGACCCTGCTCATCCATGGTTGTGTACAGCTTTGGGCAGGCTTAGTGCCATCTACAGTAGGAACAGTCAAAGGGACTGTGTTCGAGCTGCTATATCGACATTCAGCGTCAGTGGTCAGACATATATAAAACGCTAAGTTGTATGACTCACATAACTCGAGCTCTTAAACCACAGGGATTTAGGAGTTTCGGTTTGTACAAAAATCTTGAAATCGTCTCAATAGTAGAGGTAAAATAATTCATTTCTTGAAAAGTCAACAGAAATATATGTATTTGTTCATAAGTGGGTTTAAACAAACAAGCAAGACGATAGCCCCTGCGAGAACTCTGTCCTGTCGAGCCCGCATAACAAAGCGCCTGGGTGGGTGGTCTATACATAAGGAGCGTCCACAAAATCGATCGTAACAAATGAGCATTCAAAAGAAAGAGCAGAATTTAAACAATTAAACAATTGATATCCCTTGCCAGAACTGTTTTGCATTGAGCCTTCATACCATTGAAGCCGGGTGGGTGCGTCCGCTAGGTATTATTATCACTACTTAGAATAAAACGGGTAATCTCGTGAGCCACTGGATGGATTTTGATGTGGTTTTCACCATTCTGTAAAGGATATCTCGAGAAAGGTTTCTGTAGAAAATAATTTATTTATGATCAAAGGAAGCCAAGCAGAAACGATTTCAGTGAAAAAGTCGAAAAATAAACCTGCGTCCGTGAGCCTTTTAAGCTTACGCTGGGTAAACCGTTAAAAATATCCATATACTATGAGTGTATGAATCTTTCAGCATGAAAAGTTCCACAAAAAAGTCCTCGAGAGCATATCTCTATCTTCAATACATCGCCCACTATAAGTGTTTTTACGTTTTCATATCTTCCAACAATCTCCATTCAATTACTGAGGCGACAGTTTACGAGCTAGCTAGGGGCGAGCCTATCACTCCAGTTACAGCCTAGATAGCGGGCGAGCCAATTACCGCATATACAACCAGCAGCAAACTATCGAGTCTTGTTGTGTTAAGACTTCAGAGAAGAGTGGCTGTTTTTGGAGTTTCCCTGGAAGCGCAACTCGGCTTTTCTTCATTTCGCCTGTGAACTTTTCGTTCTGCAAAATACACAGTCAAGTTAAGATTGGGCGGAAGGGAGATTTGTGTTTCATGCCCCCGCCATTTTTTAATTACGTCTGACAAGAATTCGTTGCACATGCGTCTCCATGATAATATAGTTAATAGTCTAGTCAGTGATTTTAACCGATCATGCCGAGACGTAAAACGGATATAGGTCATAGTTCATTGATGTTGAAGAAAAAGCGCTTATCACGTAATGCATTCATAACTGTTTACGGGTGAAGCCGGAGCGGGTTGCTAGTTATCAATATTTGATTGTGTTCTACTAGGTATTGGGACTTGAGAAAACAGCTTGGAGTTGAAATATCTTCCCGCTAATAAATATGATTTGTTCGTGCAGTAATATCCAGAATACATCCCGCTTGGAAAAGAAAATATTTTTCAAAATGCAATTTACTCGTATTACCTTAGAAATATACGATATATAGTCGGGAGCAGAGAGATTATTAACGTGCAATATAGAGAACACAGATTAGACCAGACGACAGTGGGATTATGATTATATATCGACTTCAGATTTTGTAGCTCATAATGTTCATATTGTTACGTGTGCAGCTTACTGTGAGGATTTCGAGCTCGTGCACCACTCTGCCCAGACCAGGAAGTAATAAGGAGACGTTACATACCTTCTGATTACATGATACCAAAGTATAACTTTGAGAAACCATTTGAGACCCAATTGATAAAAAAAAAAGGAAGACTGGGATATCAACAAGTGGAAGACCGACAGAGAGGATATAGTGTGGTGGACTGATGGCTCAAAAACTGTAAGTGATACAGGAGGGGGGGATCAACGGGGAGAGACCTGAGAGATCGATTCAAATGAGCCTGGGCAGACACACTACTGTCTTTCAAGCGGAGGTGTTAGCTATCACCACGTGTCTTGAAGAAAACCTGAAAATGAAATATAAAGATAAGAACATTTTCATTTTTACGGATAGCCAAGCAGCTATTAAGGCACTAGAGGCCGTCCGAATAACATCCAAAATGGTATGGTACTGCCTCTCAGTTCTTCTGAAGCTCTCCGAGTACAACACAGTTAAAATAATATGGGTACCAGGGCATGCAGGTATAGAAGGTAATGAAAGGGCAGATGAACTGGCCAGAAAAGGAGCAGAGATATATTTTGTAGGCCCAGAACCTGTATGGGGGATCTCCTACAGACAAGCCCGACATGTAATAGGTAAATGGGTACAAAAGAAGCAAATCGAAAACTGGAGAAAGACTCCAGGTTGCAGACTTGCAAAGGAACTGACAAAAGGACCAAACAAGAACCACACTAAAGAACTTCTACAACTTAGCAGAGGAAATATAAGATGGGTAGTGGGACTATTGACAGGACACTGCCATCATAAAAAACACCTACATAGAATTGGAGTAATAAGAGACAATATATGTAGGAAATGCAATGAAGCAGAAGAATCAGCTGAACACATACTTTCTGAATGTGAGGCGCTGGGAAGAATTAGAATCTCCACACTGGGACTACTGGGTGAAGAAAGAGAGAAAATCCTAGAGGACCCAATAAGATTGATATGCAGCTTTGTGAAGGGAGCAGAGATATCCAGGTGGGAATGAAGGAAACACATGGTAGCAAAAGATCTTGGAGGTCGACGCTAAACAGGAACTTGGAAACGAGAGGCCCCATGAATAAAAGAAGAAGAAGAATAAGGAGACGTCCGAGCAGCCAGAGAGTGAAGCCTGCCGACACACCCACTGAGATGCTCAAAACATTGCTGGCAAATGTTAGGAATAGGACAGTTATCCGACCAAAACATGCCTACTTTTGACGCAAAAAGTACTGTAAGTAGATGCCTAAAACTCCTAATTCATAATGCACTATTCTATTTAATACTTAAGTCCTTTTATTCTGCAGTAGGTGACTGAAATGTAGTAAGACGGATATGACGGAATATTTACACCGAAAATTCACCCTCATCTATGCAAATGATCACTCATATAGCTTAAACAGTATATGGTCCACGGTAATCCGAAAAGCTTAATGACCGTATGTGTAAACCAACCATTACAATAAGCTAAGAACACTGTATTATTTGCTATTGAAGACAGATACGTGCAACTAGAGCTTTTAAGAAGACGTGGTCAATGCTTCAACTCACAGCGTGCTAGAAAGCGTCTCCGTAATCCTCCTTGGTTCAGACAGGCAATGGAAGAGAACACGTCAGTGATAATATCTCTACTCGGAACTGAATGGCTGAACGCCAAGTTAAAGTGTCGACATTCACACGTTCATTCCATTCATCCTAAGGCAGAGGCACCTATCCCACATTGGAGTCGCATAAACATACGAGGCAGTTTCAAAAAATGAGATAACAAGAGCTCCCGAACGTTTGAATATTCCGCCAGGGCTACAGGTTATTGCTCCATTAGGGGATTTGTGACGTCATGACCATGTTGTCCTGTGTACTTGGGTGTATTTAGAACTTGTCCGATAACCCGTGTCACTGAGATGTCTGCACTAGTGTGTGTATTTAAAATTAGGGTAGGATTTTGGTAGGAAGCGACCGTGGCCTTACGTTAGGAACCATCCTGGCATTTACCGGGAGTAGAAGTGGGAAACCATGGGAAACCACTTCGAGGATGGATGAGGTAGGAATCGAACCAAGCTCTCCTCAGTTTTGTCTCACGTGACTGAATGTAACCAGTTCCAGCACTCCTACCAGAATTAGATTTCATGGCAGAACCAGGAATCGAATCCACACCTCTACGGTGACAGTGAAGAATGCACTACGCAACGAGGGAGACGGCAGGACTCAAAAAGGAGCCGTTATATGGTGCTTCAGTTGACAGATGGCAAAAATGGATGTGATCCAGTTTTTGTGTTCGCAACAGGAGATGAAACGTGAGTGTGTCACTTGACACGGGAGACGAAGCGAATATAATGGAAACACCGTTCCTGTCCACCTCGCAACAAAGTTCGAAGACATTTTTAGGGATCACAAGTCCGTGCTTCTAGCAAACAGCTACCCAGTTCCAATCAGTCTCACGTCCGCATCTTTGCATAGTGGCTAGCACTCTTGGCTGTCGCCGCGGAGGCCCGGGTTCGATTCTCGGCTCTACCAAGCTTCTAATTCTACTCCAAGCGAATGCTAGGATAACCGTTAACTTAAAGCCATGTCTCCAGCATGGTCTCTACTACTCCTCCATTAGGATGGCTATAGTTTTGCTAGATATGTAGCCATGCTACAACTTCGGACATTGTAGCTGGAAGCCCTGTGTACTTACAGCATGTGATATATGACTCTGATTAAAGTGGGAAGGGTGCGCGAGACGTATTAACAGGCTGTTGGATACTTATTTGATGGTGAAATAGCCATTGAAGAAAGCAAAATGCTGTTTCATAACGCGTACTTATAGTGTGACATTTCACTTTGAAGAGACATCTCTGTGATCTCTTATCACATTGTAGCAATTGTGTTGGTTAATTTCTGTAATTATTCTCTGTGTTGTCTATCTTTATTGTCACCTTCAATTTACTATGAGCAATTTCATTATGAACATTGTCACTGAGTTTGATAATGAATAAAAATTAAAAAACTTTACGAGCCTTACAGTAGTCGCATATGATGGGTAACATCTGACATAAAAGAAACCTCACGTGAAATTGTTGATACACCGGTATTTTATAATATTTTTGGCACAAATATTAATCTGTAGTAAAAGGGAGTGTTTTACAGATATCGTAGTTTATAATACGGAACTCATTTTATTAGATGATTTGTAGCTTCCACCAGCACTAGCCTAAATAAAGAATACGATATGGATCAACTATATTAATAGACGCGACACCGCTCATAACCTTAAATTCCTTATAAATAGGCCAACTTGCGAGTAAATGCAATGTGCAGAGCAGTAGATCATGAAAGGCTTGCCCAGTTCCCGGACCTCTTGATTCACAGACCAACACGTAATTTCATATGGATTCTATTAAAATGAATCATACTGATATGATTAGCAGCGGAGTATCAAGAAGGCAGTGCGATAACAATCAAGAAGGCAGTGCGAGAGTAGAAATATCAAGTAGGCAGTGAAGAAACAAAAGGAGAGTCTTGGAATTGTTATGTATTATTAGTGCGAAAAATAAAAAGGATTTTTGTGTGTTGATGAATGACCAGGAGGGATACGATCCAGCTGGCAGTGCGTCTTACACACTTCCGTCTGATCCACTTCCGTCCCATTTTTCAAAATAACTCCCACAAAAATACCCAGCAACTGAGTGGAAAGATGTTACACATCAATAATAATAATAATAAATAAATACCATTCATCATTTAGAGTGCTATCAGACCAGGGAACTTTGAGATTTCATGATCAGGTGGATACTAGCCTACTGCTAGTATCGTATATCCAAGTAATTTCTTTGTTAAACCTAGAGGCAAAGTTTCCTGTTATAACGTCATCGAATTCGAATTCCTTTGTGAATATCTGTGATGATAATTATCACATACACAGTCCCATCACTAGTGTTCTGAAAAAGATACATCAAAACAGCAATTATAGAAATCTTTTCAGTTGGTCACCACAAATTGTGCCCATTTACATTAGGCCTGAAACACGTTTTTAAACGCACTTACCTGAGAGAAATATTGCATGAGATATTTATCACAAAATAACACACTTTTATGTACAAAAAAGGAGGTTACTTAATTGGATTTTCGATCGTCAAGCGAACATCATCAGATCCTGCTCACTTAGACTTAAATAAGGCACGATGTTTATATATTACACTTAAGTACAAATATAAATCTTTAGATTGTAAATATTTGTAAGAACTTGTGTGTAACGTGTCAAACTTATTTGCAGATATTATTGCTCTGAAGCATTTCAATAGTTGTTGCATTATTATTAATGTTGTTTAAGTAGGATAACCTGTGATCTATTGACTGTTATTTTGATGAACTTCAGATATGATGTTGTTGTCTACACTGTTTTGTCATTGCTGTTCTTATTTAAACCATTCCCATTTAAACTGGAGGCCTGTTGTAATGTGGTTACCTTGTCAATGTAGCGAATACACAAATTATACAATACACTAGGGTTCAATAAAGTTATGTAAATGTAGCTGGTATTTTTGAATCCTGAATCCTATCCTGCGTCCGTTATCACACACAACTCGCCTAGGAATAGTTGCTGCAAGCTTCGTTAGCTTCATCGTTTGAATGTTGTGGCGCTGTCTACTTGTTATTCTATGGCCTGTATTACTAAAGGTGCGTCTAAGTGCGGGCCGTGCCATCTGTTGTTATTTCTTAAAACCTTGCTTGGTTTAATTAATTTGTGTCTTAAGCCAGCAATGTCTAACCTGTGATGACGTATGCTAATGGTTCAAGACAATCTCAAGTAACGACCAATCTCTCCTCTGCGTCGCAGAAACTAATGTGTCCTCTTTAAGCGCTACAGGCATATAGGGGCGTCTTGTTAAAACTGTCTAATATAGGCCTTGGTTTATTGAGATTATGGTACAACGTACATCCTTCTCGCTTAAAATATTTCCCTTTATTTTTAATTACCTTCCGCTTATATTCATTGCCGGCTTCTTCGGTATATTGTTTACTTTTTAGCGTAGCTGAAGTTAACTACCCAGATATTCTAATTGAACACACCTTTTTGGAGAAATCATCCCTATTCACGCTATTAGGCACTACGCCCGTCAATAAATGCTACGTCCATTATACTACTAATCATCACACTTAAAGTCTCCCTCGACAGTGATTTTAAAAATATTATTATTCTATTAGTTTGTAAGTTTGATATGGTAGTTCAGGAGTAGTTTATAATATCACACTTATCATTAAGGAAAATGACCTAGACGTTACGCCCATTATTAAAATAATAATCACCACCGCACCGTCTTCCTCGAACTGCTATTCTTAATAGTGACTTTAGTATTGGATTTTAAATTTCATGTGTCAATTTTATAGTAGTCCTTATCGTTGGATGCCAACAACTTAGATGTTACGTCCGTTATATCAATACATTAGGGCAAATGACCTAGATATTACGCCCATTATTAAATTAATAACCATCCCCACATAAAGTGTCCATCGACTGTGATTTTTGAAATATTCTTTTCTATTAGTTTGCAAGCCTCATGTGTAGGTTCATTACCATCTTTAAAATAAATAAATAAATAAATAAATAAATAAACAAATACATAAATAAATATAATTTATCACTTTGAATTTTATCTGACCACGGGGAATAGTTGGGATATAAGACACAAAATAAACTCGATTTTCACATCCATTTTAACACATGGTATAGGCTGATAAGAAACATAGTAAACTGAGACATGATAAGAGAATGTGTAAAATATTCTATCATATAAACATATTGAAAAGCAACAATTCTGAATTTCAGAAACTTTCGAAATAAGCTCCTCAATTGAAGAATTGAAGATGGTTTTCGGTACAGCAATGTGAACACACAATATATGGGCAGCTATTCTACTGTGAGTGCAGAAGCGTGCTACTTGGTTCTGTCATGTCGACTTGTTGCAATGTTACACCAGATGAAACGTTTTTCCAATAAGTAATATCATTGTTCATGAATAATTTCTGCTGCGTTACTACTGGGTTAGGGACAAGTGAGCACTGAGCAGTGTGCCCATGAGCCAGAAACACATAGGAAAATATATAACTTTCTGTAGTGAGTCGTGATATCATGCTTTTGGTAGCACCTTGAAAACGTTAAAACTAATAATTATCCTTTGTGTGTAGATCTCACACAAAATTGCAATAGTCAGTTTTTTACGGAACTCGTCGCGTTTCTTTAGACTAATTAACGCATAAAAAAGGAGATGAAAACGAAATGCATTGTTGTTGTAAATTTTCTCTTCTTTATTTGACTGTGATGTCAAGAGATAACCTGCCTTTTCGTCACCCACGGCAGTTTCGGAACCAATGCATTATAACATTCTTTTATCCTACAGCGGCTGATTTTATAATACTATTTTTGTCTTGATACCATATTTGGGTTGTATGTATTGAGTCCGATTGGCTCATTGTCGATGATGAGATTCGAACCCAGATCGATTATCAGAAAGAAGAGCGCTCGAACTCGCATGACGAAAGAAATGACAAGTCTGCCATAAAATTGCTACACAGAAAGTGATGTTTTTAGATGGCCTTGGAACTTTTGTAAAATAGGTTGTTATTATTATTTTTGAAAATAATTTGAAGAGATTAAAAATTAAGAATTATAATGAAAATTATTTTCATCGTGAAATTATATTGCTGTGAGGAGAACTGATTATTTTATGGATTTCATTGGACTTGAGAGTTGAAGTTGGGTGCTGGAGAGCGACCGACATCCTTTATCCACTTGTTGAGAAGCGTTGGATTCGCTTGGAGGAGTTCCTCCGCAGGGTGAAAACGGGGATGATTAATAACAGCGTTAATCTGAGGGATTTCTACGCTTACTGCGTGAGCCAACTGATATTAAAACGTTGAGAACACGGTTAAAGTGAGTGCGAGTATTTTTTACACGAAATTGTGAATTTATGCATTTTTGTGTGCAGAACATCAAACACGTGGACGCAGGGACATCACATACAAATTGTAAGAGTGGAGATTTATGATAATCAGTGAACAGTGAACAGCGAAATAGTTTTAAGCGACAGAAATGATTGAAGAAATGAAAATCCACAGCCTGCTTCCAGTCTCCGACCGGGTCAGGAATGGAATGAATGAAGCCCCCATCTAGCGGCGAGGATATGGAAGTGTGCCGGCTGCCGAAGCCTGTCGCACTCCTCTGGGGCAATGAGTAAATGAATGACAGATGAAATGAAATGATAGTGGAGAGTGTTGCTGGAATGAAATTGTGACAGGGAAAACCGGAGTACCCGGAGAAAAACCTGTCTGCCTCCGTTTTGTCCAGCACAGATCTCACATGGAGTGACCGGGATTTGAACCACGGACCCAGCGGTGAGAGGCCGGCGTGCTGCCGCCTAAGCCACGGAGGCTCCTGAAGAAATAATAATAATAATTCAATTTTTCAGGAAATGAAAAAAACAATCTAGGTAGGTAAATGTAGTAACATGTTTACATTGTTTTAATGATCTTGGGCAATTGTTAATGTTCATATGTATAAATCTAATTTCCATTGAATTATTTTGAAAATACTTTTCCAAAGGGCACTAAGTCATTTAACTTAGCACTTCTTGGAAAACATTGTTAAAAGGTTTAGTTGAGTTATTTACAAGAAACCTAGTGTGTTTAAATACAATTATGTTTTGGTCAAGAAACATTTCAAACAATATATTATTTGCAATATTTAAAGAAAAAAAAACAGTATATGAGAAAATGTGCATTATGTCTATGTATGTATGTCTACCCCTTATTATTCCCGTTTTCCAACGGGGTCGGGGATGAGATGCGATGGAAGTCTTTGTAGCGATGGTTTTTACGGCCGGATGCCCTTCCTGGCGCCAACCTCATGAGAGGAGTTAATGAGAGATGAAATGAATGATGGTGAATGAAACTGGGCAAGGATGTGGAAGGAAGCGGCCGTGGCCTGTCAGAAGGTACCGTCCCAGCATTTGCCTGGTGTTGAAAATGGGAAACCACGGAAAACCTTTTCAAGGACGGCCGACGGTGGGGCTCGAACCCACGCGTCTACCGAGTTAGCAGAGAGCTTGGCCCCATGACCTAATGCTGAGCTTTAGCCAGCGTAGCCACTACTGTCGGTAAAATGTGCATTATGTCTATAAAGCCTATTATGTACAAAATCATTGACGGTTTTAACAAAAATGGTTCTTGCTCGTCATACAAACCTTCAATGTTATCACCCTCTCCAGTTGGATCTGCCAAATGCTTCTTCATAAAATATTCTGACTTCTGGGTTGTGACTGACGAATTTTAAGAGTTTCCTAACATCTTTCTGCTTTGTTAATGCAAATTATGGGTTGAACGTTTGAAATGTTTCTGTAGACATCCACAAAATTACATTACTTATTTTTAACATCGTACAAGGCATTATCACCATTATACGTACATTTGCAACCTACTGTTTTGCGTCAGCCAATTTTGGAAAATACAAAAGCTCTTTGCTCCCTTAGTTTGAACGGAAATGTTTTCTTCACATATTTTTTGAACACAACTTATAGTCAGATACATCCTGATCTTTACCTAACACTCTTATATTGCCATATTTTTCATAAATTTCCAAGTATTCTGCTGGGCTTTCGAAACTCTTGTTCCATCCGACCAAAGACCGAGAAGAATGGGTTTTCACTATTATTGACATAATTGAACAAACTGCCTATAACAGTTCTGGCCAGAGCATGGACCCGAAAAGAACCTCAGTTTGCTTGGTTTGCCAGGATTTTGTATACATTTGTTTTAAGAACTTCAATGAAGTTCATTAGTGCAGAACAAACTTCGGTCGAACCTATAGGGGATTGGTTTTCGGTCCACGTGTAAATATACACATTTTCTTTATCTTGGGTAGGCCCACGAATAACGGAAGTCAAATTAAACATCCAAATGTGCCGTGAATATTAGACTTCACCTACACACGATTTCAAACACAATGACACATCAGTTGCAATGCTGCGCAAGCGCACAAGACTTAGAGCTGTTTGGAATAAAACTCCTACTGACTTAGCGCACTTTGGCAAACATTTCTGATTTCATGATTTATTTTACAGTAGACTTAGCTCGTTTTTTACGGGTAGCACTATGAGAGTCATATAGAAATGGATTCAAACATTCTGTATCAACTTAAGTCTGAAATTTGAAAAAAAAAAACTGACTTAGCGCCTTTTGGAATCCACCTCTACAATTCTGACTAACTTTTTTTTTGTAATATTCGCAGCAGTGATTATTAAGATATTTTATGTTCGACCCTGACTATTATCTGCCAGAAAACTGTACTATAATGAGGCTCATTATAACACTATTTTTCATTATGAAACAGTTTCTCCCACCAATCAGAGCTCAAGAAACAGTTGTTTGACCAATTAGATAATTAGATGCGCTGAGTTCCACAGCCTTCTAATGTAAATCACAGTGCCTGACCTAGTGTCATAGTAGAGTAATCGAGGTGGCCATGGTCAAATACTAGGCATTCTCTGCGTCTCATGCGCTCTGTTCAGTAGACATAAAACTGGCGAAATCTCAACAGATATTTATGAATATTTATGTTCGAACATAAAAGAGTTATAATAATTATCGTCGAACATAAACAGTCGTATGCAACTCGCCTATAATGGTATTTAAGACACTCGTATGGAAATTATAAAACTCGCATACGCTCGTGTTATAAAAATACTCGTGTCTTAATTATAGCCATTATAGGCTCGTTGCATAATGTACTATTATGTTCGACCCTGACTGTTATATGTCTGAAAACTGTATCATAATGATGCTCATTATAACACTATTTTTCATTATGAAACAGTTTCTCCCACCAATCACAGCTCAAGCAACAGTTGTTTGACCAATTAGATAAGGATACCTTCGCGCATGCGCTCAAAATCCAACATGTCTGTATAAATTACCGAAAGTGCACCGTCCATATGTTCGCGTAAATAAACTGGTGAATATGAGACAAGAAATAGCACTGTACCTTAATATCTCCTAGTCCAATTTCTACACAGCGCGTTGTTTTCAAACGCATTCGGTGACATTTTTACTGAATACTGGCGCTCAATCTGCACATATGGCATTGAAGCACACAGAGTGCATGCGTCGGTCGACCAGACAGCTTGGAAATCAGAGATATCCTATACTCAGCGCAGCACCCGATCACAAAATTCTAGTGACAATCTCAACAGATATTTATGAATATTTATGTTAAAACATATAATAAATTTATAATTATCGTCGAACATAAACAGTCGTATGCAACTCGCCTATAATGGTAATTAAGACACTCGTATAGAAATTATAAAACTCGCATACGCTCGTTTTATAAAGATACTCGTGTCTTAATTATAGCCATTATAGGCTCGTTGCATAATGTACTATTATGATTTCGACGTAAGCACAAGGTTGCATCGTAGGAGTGCTTGACAGTTACACAAGCAATTCCTAAATTCAGTGGAGAGCAGATAGTGAAAAGGCATTTTGAAGGTATCCACAAGTGTAATATCAGTGAATGCATTTATTTCAGAACGATGACATTAAATTATATGCGACGCCAATGGTAGCAATGGAAGTAGTAAGACTAGGAATCGAAGGAGGACGTCACATGGCCGAGAGCAAACTTTGTTATTCTGATGTTACTTCCAGCTGTGCCAACGCTACATTAACTCCAGATCACACCTGTACAGGAGAGTCATCATCAAGTGTGCAAAGATTAATGAAAAGGAACCAGAGGAAATTGTTTCAAGATCTACTCAGTGGAGAGAGTGAGCAACATTCAGTGAGTGAACCAGAAGCACCACTTCAAACCCAGGCAGATGACAACAGGTATGCAATTCTTCTTGAGAATTACAAGAGAGTTTTAGAAGAAGGTGAGAAGTTAAGAAAGCAATGTTTGCAAACTAGGGCACAAATTATTGATTGAAAAATCCACAGCCTGCTTCCAGTCTCCGACCGGGTCAGGAATGGAATGAATGAAGCCCCCATCTAGCGGCGAGGATATGAAGTGTGCCGGCTGCCGAAGCCTGTCGCACTCCTCTGGAGCAATGATGAAATGAATGACAGATGAAATGAAATGATAGTGGAGAGTGTTGCTGGAATGAAATTGTGACAGGGAAAACCGGAGTACCCGGAGAAAAACCTGTCTGCCTCCGTTTTGTCCAGCACAGATCTCACATGGAGTGACCGGGATTTGAACCACGGACCCAGCGGTGAGAGGCCGGCGTGCTGCCGCCTAAGCCACGGAGGCTCACAAAATTATTGATTACGAGAATCAAATTGAGAAAATAGAAAAAACAATTGATGAAATGTTCTGGTAAATTGAAAAAGATCTCTCAGGTAGTACTGAACTAGCAAGTCATTGGTACATTCTCAGGGATGCTGAGTAAAAGCCAATTAAAATATCATCTTAAAAAGAAGCACGGTTAATGGACTTGAGATGATATTTCGACTGCATTAACCATCAGATATTTCAGCAAACGATGTTACATTTACCTCAGACAAATGCTACATTACCCTCTACCAGGAATGTATTCATTGCAGAGATAAGCTTCTAGTTTAAATTTGAGACAAGGGATTCTGGCTGATATAATTCGTGTAATGGAAGTTAAAGGCCACACTATGAATAGTTTTGAAAAATCAACAATTCTCTCTTATGATGAAATGGAAGTGATGAATATGATCAACATGAGGATGAAATAGTAGGTCCTTACTCATACATGCAAATTATTATGGCTAGGGCACTTTTTTACAGCTGGAAACAGCCTGCATACCTCAATTTTGACTCTAAAATGACTAAGGCTATGTATGCTTGACCAAATGACTATTGTGTTTGACAACGTTGGGTACAATATGGTAGCCTGTGTGAGTGACTGTCGGGGTGGGAACATGGGTTTGTGGAGGGAATTGTCTATCTCAGTGAACTGCTCTTCTTACAACCACCCAGTAACTCAAGAGCTTATGTAGGCCTACTTCCAAGATGCACCCACCCCATTTGCTAAAACTTATCAGGAACTGGTTCTTGTATTGCGTCTATATTCTTTAAAACGGACAGAAATTTACCAGTGCTCATGTGGAAGAATTAGTGAAACAAATCAATTCTGAGATAAACTCGTGTCATAAATCGACACTGAATCACTTACAGTGTGAAGAAAACGACAAACTGTTCGACCAGCAGCACAGATTCTGTCACACACTACAGCCACAACTTTAAAGCACTACAAACCAAGTCCAGAAAAATTACTAGCAGAAGCAACAGGGGATTTCATGGAACTTGTAATCCAGTGATATGATGTTATGACTTCATACTGTCCTAATCCACCTTTACCAACAAAAATAATCCATGGTTTGCTAATTGAACAGCAAAATATAACTTTGGACAAGATGGAAACTTTTATGAGTAATTCCCATTGCATTGGTAAAAATTCTTTGCAAATATTCCAGAAAGCAGTCATCATTTCAATAAAATCGGTTCAACTTTTTTACTGAGATATGGCCCATAGGCATAATATAAAGTACATTCTCACACATAGCCTAAATCAAGATGTACTGGGAAACCTCTTTTCACAATTACGGACCCGTGCTAGCTTACACGATCATCCTTCTCCCTTGACTGCATTTATAGACTGAGGATGATTATTTTAGGGAAAAATTCAGGAGTCATTCAAAACACTGCTGATCCAGATTCAGCACTAAAGCACTAAACAAGGCTGGCATAGTGTCTGAATCAGACAGAACCAACCTTAGACACCAATGTACAGCCAGAGTCCTTCATTGCCAATATCATGGAACAAATTGAGGAAGATGGCAAGGCTTATGTTGCAGGTTATGTAGCCCACAAGTTCCAAGATAAATTTCCACAACTTGGGAACTTAACCTATAAAATGCAAACTCAACACGATTATGTATTACCAACCTGGATTAAGCACTTGTCATTCGGTGGTTTGACCAATTCGTCAGATACTTGACTAAACCAGTTCCGGCTCATTTCAGCAACATTTGTCACATTTCACGGAAAATACGGATTTCAACTTTCTAAGAAGGACAGATTTTGTGTCGAGAGAAATTTCTAATGTGGTTGAGGCAGCTGTGAGAACAATTTTCTTAATCAGATTGAGACATTCTAATTCCATGTTTCATAGGAAGAGGTTATTGGAAGTCACTAGCACCCACAACAACACCACTGATACTGCTACCGAGTCCAGGTGAATTTTCAAGAAATTCAAGGAGATCATAACATTAAATGCAAGTAGGCTACACCCGGTTATTTTATCACCCATTTACCAATAATTTCATCAGAATAAACTGTTCTTTGCGCACTCAACAGCTGATGTTGACAGTTTCGTAACGTTCGCCGTTTGGCGCATTTCGAATTTCGTGACGTCATCCGCTTTCTGAGTGCTGATTGGTAAGTGAAAATTGAGGCAACCTCTGTAGTTTATAAGCCATGGTGCAGCCCTTTTCTTTCCTCCGCCAACCGCCCGCCAGTTATAACTGATCGCTTTGATCTCCTTGACTTCCGGTCACTGATGATCCCGCCATCTGCCCATCAATACCCGAAGTTAAATAACTTACCTCCAAGTTTGACTAATGTTTCTTCTATGGTTTTGTTTACCTCCCTGGCACTCGACGAATTACAGCGTCTAGCTCTAGCCGGAGTAATCTAATTAACTCGTCTTTGCTGCTCACTTCCTCAACCAAGACCGCACATTTCTGGCTCTGCATAACCTCTACACTGTTGCACTACTCGGTTGGCTCCGAGAAAACTCATAGCGATGTTCTTAGCGCATAAATACATATTGCAAGTTAGTTAGTTATTGTTGTTTTAATTGGCGGAACTACGAACCCCTAATATTATTACAAGTTCCTTTTTATATTTAGTGCGTATCTTATGTTTGCTACGAAATTAGGATTCGTATCTTCGAATAAATGAAATAATGGTAACTCTTCAGTACAAATGCTCCGCGCAGCCTGTTGGTAAACCCATTCGTTGTATGGTCCGCGTCACCTTAAATAAGTTATCAACAATGAAATCTTATCATTTTGAATACATTTATTCAGTGATGCTCAAGCAATCTAGTATTAGAAGCTTTTCAGTCGGTAGACACAATTGTGTCCAAATTAGATTTGGTGGAGGAATTACAATTAATTCCCTAGTGCCTGAAATAAACAACTTGAATATTTATACATTTTATAAAACACAACTCACACAAATGGGGGGCTAAATTGGATGACTTAGTTTCGTTCGTCAAGCGAACATCATCAGGACCAGGTCACTTAGGCTTAATTTAGGTTCAGATACATTCAAGTGTTTAACCTAACTTACCAACCACAAACACTCATCAAGTACAATTCTCAAAAACGTTTTGCATATGACGATTAGGCCCTACTTATGGGTGATGGGACGATACTGGAAGCACGTTTACAGTACGCACTGTACGTCATGTTTAGAGTCACACAATGACTGTACAAGTGTACACCGTACGAATCACTGAATATTTGTCCGCAAGGAGGCATGTCTCGTGTCGGTCCATTTAACAAAATCTCTTGCACAGTTGGTTTCAAGAGCACGGGGACGACAAAGGTGCTGTAGCCCACTGTAAATTAGCCATTCGTACAACAGACCATATTGGAATTTGAACATTGCTTCAGGAGGGATTCCGTCTAGTGGATGTTGCTGCTGGTGTTGGAGTGAGTCAAAGTTCTGTCTCGAAGGTGTGGGGCAACAGGGAGACCTAAACAATTGCTGATCAACAAAGAACTGGACGCTCCCGCAAAACCACTCGCAGGGAGGAATGGTATCTGTTGCTTTCAGCACGTCGTAGGCGCATTGGTACTGTCACGTCCTTCCGCCAGGTTCTTCGAAGGGCCACTGGAGTGAATGTGGCTGGTCAGACAGTGTGCAATTGGCTACATGAAGCAGGACTGATGTCAAGGGTGCCTGCAACAAAGCCTCCTCTGAAACCCAAGCATAAAGAAGCTCTTGTAAGGGGTGCAACAACTCATCGGACATGGCAGCAGGAAGACAGGAAGCATACTCTTACTGATGAGGTCTCCATTGGTTTGAACCCATACACAAGGAGCATTGGAGTGGGTCGACAAGTGGGTGAGAGATTTCATGAGCTCTTCATCCAGGAACGCCACTAAGAGTAAGGAGGATCAGTCATGTTTTAGGGTGGGATCGTGTTTGGTCGACGTACGCCTCTGTTCCTATCCACGGTCACATGACTGGTCTGGTGTACTGAGACAACACGCTCAAACCTGTGGTTACAGGTTTCGCTGCCACAGTCAGTGAGGGAATTACACCAGTGGACAATAATGCTCACCCCATCAAGTTGGGTGGTCAATCAGTTCGTTTAGTTGCATGGTATACGGAGAATGGAGGGGCCTGCATATTCTGTTGACTTGAACTGTAGGCCTATTGAACATGCATGGAAAGATCTTAAGAGGACAATTTCACACCGTCCCAGTCTCCCAACTAACTTTCAGCAATTGAGTTAAGCTGCTATCAAAGAGTGGACATCTCCTGTAGTTGAATAGCCTTACGGCATCTTGGCACAAGGCCCGTTTCATGTTCAGGTTTGCCTTCCTACTGAACCTTAACAACTTTACCTAAATTGATACTGTGCATCCTCTGGTAACCCTTCAACCATAGGTGCAGTCACCCTAGAAGCAACAAGGTAAGCTTTACGGACGAAATGGACGAGATACTGACTGAAGAAGTGCGAATGCACCCATTGTTGTATAATTTACAACTCAACACAACGTTGTGAACAACACCTTATGGAAAATAATCGCACTGAAGTTGGAAGTTTAAAGACATCGCTGCCTTCTCCGCCAAAACAACGCAGAATAATTTCCCGTTCATCATCCGCTCCCTGTTCCAAGACTAGCACACAGGCTGCGAGATCCATTGGACAAGACATGCACACGGCAACTGATCCGCTTCGCAGCGTGGGAAACCACGAGCCTCGCAGCGTCATTGCGTCAAAAGTACGCAACGTCGGCCTCGCACCTCGCACCTCGTATGCGTCGGTTCTGAGAAACCAACCCTTATTAGTCGGAAACCGACAGTAGTGGCTACGCTGGCTAAAGCGCAGTGTTAGGTCATGGGGCCAAGCTCTCTGCTGACTCGGTAGACGCGTGGGTTCGAGCCCCACCGTCGGCCGTCCTTGAAATGGTTTTCCGTGGTTTTCCATTTTCAACACCAGGCAAATGCTGGGACGGTACCTTCTGACAGGCCACGGCCGCTTCCTTCCACATCCTTCTCCAATTTCATTCCCCTTAATCAATTCCATCTCTCATCCCGACGCGCAGGTCGCCCACGGGCGTCGAATAGAAAGACCTGCACTAGGTCTCTGAGGAGACCACACGAAAAAAAAAATTGTCGGAAGTTATATTGTAAATTGTGAGTGGAACAATTAATAACACTGGGCGAATCAAGAATGGTGTGTTTCTAATTGTTTCGCAACAGCTCAGCTAACCTTAACAGGAGTTCATGTCACCATGAAGAGTTAAAAGATACGAGAATACCGGACGTGAAATAATATCCTTCTCGCACCACTGTACCAGCTACTAAGCAAGCTGACAGCAAGCTGACAGTAATGATGATAATTGTTGTTTTAAGGGGCCTAACATCTAGGTTATCGGCCCCTAATGGTTTGGGTGATCGTGAAGATGATAATGAAATGTAAACTATAAGTAAAACTAACTACTAACTTATATACTAGAAGAAGAAATGGAAAACAAAAGGAGAAAAAGGCAAATAAAGGTCAGGAGGAAAAGAAATGCCCTCAACCGTCGAAGAATGCGAATTGAGGGACATGGAAGGAAGGAGAGCCATGAATGGCAGATAGGAAAGTGAAAGAGGAGGGGTTCGCCCCAGTGGTAATGGATAAAAGGTGGAAAACTGGACCCAGCTCAGGAATCCCTCGGGATCGCCAACTCCCGAACTCACCAGCCGTGAGCTCCTGAGGGTGTAGCAATATCCAGGGTTCACCAGAAATGGTGGAGCTACATACACCCTGCCTCCTTGAGGGTCTTGAGCAGAAGGCAGGAGATAACATGAAATGAAAAAAAAGGCTGATCCCTCGCAGAAGGAGGGTATCAGAAAAGATGAGACAAGGGCCAATTAAGGCGGGAAAGGAAAAGACTCCATAGGCCTCGGAAGAGAACAAGAGTTTACCAAGTGAGGTCGACAGGAAAGAAGACGGAGAGGAGCCCGGCACAAGTAAGTGGAAGCAATGCCGGACTAAGCTGGGGCCCCGTGGTCGCCAACCCACGTCCCACTAGATGTGAGCCCCTGGAAGGAAGCTGACAGTAAACATAGTGACACAAGTAAACAAGGAATAGTTTCAACCTCGGTCACCGACAATCAGATCTTGAAAGGCTAATGCATACACTTACCCTAAATTAAGCCTAGGTGAGCAGCAGCTGATGTGTTTGCTTGACGAACGAAACTTGTCATCCAATCTAGCCCCCCATTAATGTGAGAAGTGTTTTATTAGGTTTATAAATAATTCATATAATTTATTTCAGGAACTGGAAATTAATTGTAATTTCCCGCCCAATTTGATTGGGTACACTCGTGTTGTCCGACTAAAAAGCTTCTAATAAAGAAACCTTTACATTTGCCCACCATCATTAGAAACATGCTGTGTAATTGCATAATATTGGGTTCAATCAGGGTTGTATTCATTGTTGCAGACCACTTGCACACTCTGGAATGTAACTTGAAAGTTGGCTGCCATGTACTGATTGTTATCTGTCGCTGTGACGTCATTCCATTTCCGCCAATCTTCACACGACTAACCGGATAACAACATATAACATAACCTGTAAAGCAGCGCCAATTGAAAAATATTAATGTATTTTGGTTTCATGTACACTGCATATTATATCTCCTACGTATTATGGTATATGAATGGTCCACTTCGTTGCCTAGTGGCTAGCATTCTTGACTGTCACAGGCTTCAAATTCCGGCTCTGCCAAGAAATTTTATTCTGGCCTGTGGGCTGGAATGGGGTCCACTCAGCCTCCAGAGTCAAAACTTCGCAGAGGTGAGTTCGATTCTCATCTCTGCCATCATGGAATTGGTTTTCCGTGCTTTCCCTTCTTTTATTCCAGGCAAATGTTTCCTAACTTAAGATCTGCTCACTCGCATCACACACTAATACAAATACCACAATAACACAGGTTATGAGACAAATTCTTCATACATACACACCCAAGTACACGGGGATAAATGACCACAATGCCGCAAAGCCCCTAAATGAATTAACAATGTAACAAAAAACGACATTTTAATGCAAGTAATATAAGATATGGGAAACCATTTCTTATTTAGTTATACATATAACCGACAGAGGTTGCTAAGCGTGCTAAGGTGCAAGCTCACGTGGCCAGGCTATCTCCAGGCTCAGCAGACGAGTGGGTTCGAACCATGCCGTTGGCCATCCATGAAATGGTTCTCGATGGTTTCCCATTTTCACCTCCGGGCGGTGTCTTTTAATTGTTTACGGCTGCTTCCTTCCAACTTCTTGTCCAATTTCATTCGCCTTCATTCACTTCGTTTTTCATTGTAACTTCGGCTGAGATTGGCATCAAGAGGGGCATCAGGCCCTAAGAACTTTTTGACACATATAAATCCCATCTCACATCATTCCCGTCCCACTAAAAGTGAATAATACCGGGTTATATTTATATATCACCACCGTCGCGCGCGGGAATTCACCACTCGGCTGTTGCCCGTGCATCGGTCGACCGTGACTGATGTAATTGCCGCGTGGTGACAGATGCATCTGACAATACGAGTGCGCATAGGAATAACAAGGGGAATTACATCAGCCGTTGTCGGCCGATGCACGGGCAACAGTCAAGTCGAAGATCCCAGCGCGCAACGGTGATGATATATAATTAAAACCCTGTAATTGGTATATACGTAGAGTATAACAAAAATAACTCACGTTCACAATTTTCCTTAAAGCAATTGTTGATTTTTTCTTCCTTTCGTTTAGTTTCATTCCATAGTTTCATTTATAGCCTTCGCAACACTATAGAAGCTAAAACCATAAAACCATTAAACATGAGCTGTGGTCTATAGGAAACGTTTTCGAATTTAAAGAATGTAAAGTACAGAAGTTCGGCAAACTGTTCTTTGTGAGGAAGTAATGCACAAATCCGGCATCGCAACATTTGAAATGAATGTGTTTTGTTTAAATAGGAATAGAGTAGGGCCTATATATTATTAGAACTATCCAATGATTCCCGCTACTCAACTGACATCAAGTCGACATGATGGTGCAAGTGCAACTTACCACTATCAGCAGGTTGAATGCTGTTTTCATGTGCAGAGGTGCGAGAAAACTCACAGATCTGAAGCTGTGCCATCTTGGTATTGGTGATGTCCTTGTGTGATACCAAGAACAACACAACTTCATGCTTCTCGTTCTTGATGGGCACGACATCCAGCAGACACCAGAATGGTGATCCTGCAAGCACAAAAACAATGGGAATAAAATTTGACCTGTAGGCTTCTTCAGGGAGTAGTTATATCGTTCCTGATGGTACCAAACCAATTAATACCTTACACAATAGGCTATATTGGAACCAGAAGCGGGCATAAGTAGGCTACTTCAGGGAGTAAGTCAGTCTTGACGGATACGTTGTCTAACAAGCACAAAACCAATATTAGTCTTTTAAACATCAGAATCTGACAGGTAGGCCACTTCAGAAATTAGCGCAGCGGAAGGTGTTAACTTATGAGCACAAACGGATAACATTGCATATGTAATTCATATAGGGGCTTGGAAAACCATGGTTATCCCCTCGTGTACTTCGGTGTGTGAGGAATTCTAGTGTAAAATAACCTGAGTTATTGTGGAGAATGTTGTTTTTGATTCTTTTATGGGTTTAGCGACATCGTGGTCACGTAGCCCCGTTTTTTCATATTCATATTCATTCATTTATTTGCAATGGGGGGTGTGTCCCCCGGTGGCAAATTGTATATACATAACAAATAAATAATTATACATAACAATTCAATAACAATTATACAACAATTAAACTGGAGTATTTACACAAATAGTCAGTCTTTTCTTAAACACACCTATATGTTTGGGAAAAGGCTCTAAGACTGCGGCAGGTAGAGAGTTCCAGTTATCAATGGCACGGTTTACAAAAGAATATTTACCATAATTTGTTCGCTGTGGTCGGCCCTTAACTTTGAAAGGATGATCGCTCCTACCCATGTAAGTGGGCTTTCCCAATCGTTTGCTAAGCTCACCCCATGCTGGTTGATGTGTATACGTGTTGTACATAGCGCAGAGTCTAGATTTCATCCTCCTAGCCTCCAGTGATTCCCACCCAAGTTTCTTTAACATACGGCTCACACTGCTCCTGGGATTAAAGTCACTGAGCACAAATCTAGCGGCCTTTCTTTGTACCATTTCCAACTCATTGATGAGCCCTACTTGATATGGATCCCAAACCGCCGAGGCATATTCCAGAATAGGTCTTACAAGTGACAAATAGCCTAATTCTTTAGCAGAGGTACTACTTCCTTTTAATACCCTCATTACAAAGTGCAGGGATTTGTAAGCTTTTGAAACTACACATCCTACATGACTACTCCATTTCATATCATTCCTTACGTGAACGCCCAAATATTTGCAAGAATCTTCTTCTACAAGTATTTCCGAGCCAATGTTATATTGAAAATCCTGCCTTCGCACTTTTCCTATTTTTAAGAGACTACATTTTCTTGTGTTTATTTTCATTTCATTTACAATCGCCCACTTATAGATCAGGTTCAGGTCCTCTTGAAGCACTGCATTGTCTTGTGAGTCATGTATCTTTCGATATATTACACAATCATCCGCAAACAATCGACAGTCACTGCGAATCCCATTTGGTAAGTCATTTATAAACGCCAAAAATAACACAGTTCCGATTACGCTGCCCTGAGGGATACCCGACGTTACGGTAATTTCATCCGAGAATATGCCTTCGACTTTCACTTTCTGGGAACGACCCGTCAAAAATTCTTGGATCCATAAAATTACTCTTCTATCAATCTTCGTCGAAGCTAATTTGTGGAGTAGCATGTCATGCGCAACAACATCAAATGCCTTCGCAAAATCTATAACCACGGCGTCGACTGAAACTCCATGGTCTAACGATTCGCTAATGTCTTGAAAAAGTGATAGCATCTGACTCTCGCATGAGTAACCTTTCCGAAATCCATGTTGCCTATCATTAAACCATGATAATGTTTCCCACTGTTCCCTCAAGTAGTCGCAAATGAGATGCTCCATCTGTTTACAAACGACGGACGTAAGGCTAACCGGCCTGTAGTTGCCCAATTCAAGTCTGCTCCCTCCCTTAAATATTGGGACTACCGTAGCTCTTTTCCAGTCATCTGGGATTTGCGCATTGTTTATGGACACATTAAACATCACCTCCAAGTATCGTGCCACGGCCCTACCTCCTTGTTTAAGTACTTCACTAACAATATTATCAGGACCCTTTGATACATTGAAACGTAGTTTTTGTATTAGCTTTACAATTGCTGACTGGTTTATTTGGAACAGGGGAGCCCCTGATTCGTCGTTAAGGTCCAACACACAGCTATTGGATTTATTGAACACACTACCGTAAAAGAAATTTAATTCATTAGCAATGGCCTGTTTCTCAGCAAGTAATTTACCGTCACCGGACATTATCATGGACAAATTATTTGAATTTCCCTTTCTTCTCCTAACATAACTGTAAAAATTTTTCCACCCATCACCTCCCGAACCAAGTAAACCTTGCATATAACTGTCATGAGCAGCCCTCTTTTTTTAAGACGAGCTCTCTTGATAAGGACTTAAATTTCAACATATACTTGTCACTATCATGTCTTTTATTGTATAATTTCCTAATTTTCCGTTTTAGACTCCTAATTTCTCGTGTGTAATACTCAGGATCTGGGTTTTGTTTCAGCAATTTAAATGGGACAAATTTATCAACAGCGCTATTTAAAATTTTCAAAAAGTTAGTCCACAGGATATGAATGTGATTTCCTTCCGATGCCCATCCTACAAATAGCTCATTCAAATACCCCTGAAACTTGCCCTGATCCGCCCTGCGATACTGGAATATGATCTTTTTTGCTACATCAGAGTCTAATTTTGTAATGTCACCATATCTAATATTTAATTCAACCCCAGAATGGTCACTAATTCCTGGTACTTTCAGACAGTTAATATACAGCTCTACAGGCCTTACGAGATAAACATCTAAGGTATTATTGTCTCTAGTTGGGAAGTCAACTACTTGGGAAAATCCCCCCTCCCTTAAGAATTTATTTGCAGCGCTCTGAGCCTGACCACAGCTAGTTGACTCACCAGACCAGTCTACTTTGGGGAGGTTTAAATCTCCAGCAATTATTATGCTCTTTTTCATAGCATTACCCGTACAAGTTTTATCATACAGTGTTTCGAGGAGAGAAAGGTTATCTTTCGGTGCTCTATACGCCCATATCACCTGAAGAGGGAATTTATTTCCTTTATCCGAAATTTGTACACATAACATTTCATGATCCATATCAGCCCACTTTAAGAAACTAGCTATATTTTTGCCCACACAAATAAATAGCCCACCACCTCGCTTCCCCCGATCCCTTCTGTACATCTCGTAGGTCCCTTGAATTATTTCGCTACTATTTATGTCCTCATATAACCAAGATTCAGTTGCAATGACAATGTCCGGAGAATACGTCTCTACAAGATTCCAAAATTCAATTAATTTATTTCCTAAACTCTGACAATTAACCTGCAGTAATCTTAGAGTCTTACCTCCGCAGCAAATATCTCGAAATAGCTCCTTCGGTTCCCATCGGCTGGCAACCTCTGGACCTGCTCCTCCTCACAAAAGCCAGCACGAACCGATGACCCTGTCATGTAGGCTCCCTAGATTGAAAGCGCCCCGTCGATTTAGATGCAGCCCGTCTCGGGCGAAGTCACGGCCACCAATCCAACAGTCAGCTTCTACGTACACTAATCCCAGTTGTGCACATACCCAGTCCATGCGGTCATTTACAGTCTTAACTTGCCTCAACGGAACATCTCCCCACCGAACAATGCCACTCATTATAATTTTTGCATTTCTAAACTTGCTTTTAGCTTTTCTGCCTAATTTGTAGAGCTCCCCCATGATGTAATCAGCTGTAGCCCTCTTCTTCAAATCGTTCGTCCCAACATGGAGCAACAACACTTTAACTTTGTCACAGTCCTCTACATTTGCTTCTTCCACTTGTTGGGCAAGCTGGTCAATCTTAATCCCCGGGTAACACCGCACTTTCGCACCTGATTTCCTCGAGATATTCGCACTCCATCGTATCATAGAATCACCCATTATGATAACGTCATCCTCAGTTTGCTCCTGCACGCCCTCTTCCACACTGATCCCAGTAGCAAGCCGTTCAGTCACATCCTTCACCGTTTCTTCTGATTCACGAAGCTTTGCTCTAAGTTCCTGTATTATTTGATCCCTTGCTTTGATTTGCACCCTCAAACTGTCCGGCGTATCACATACTTTACAAAACCAATTTCCGACATCACAATCCTCCTTCTTGACCTTAATACAGCCGAAGTGAAACCATTTCTCACATAGTCCACACTCAACACCATTCTTCAATGTTTTACTGCACGTCGAACACTTTAAAGATGCCACTGGATCATTTGCCTGATTCACATTTGGAGTAACAAGCCCTGGGTTCACTTCCACTCCACCAATAACTAACAACGCAGCTATCACTAGGGCTATCAACCACAAGTTACTAGGTCCCGTACGCACACACAAACACCGGAAATCCCGACTACCCTTCGCATACCACAGCCCGATCCTCGCCCGATAACACTCCAGAGAACAACCCATTTCAGCACACCTGAGAGCTCGGGAAAAACACGACCTTTCACTTTGACTGCCAACTGTGTTGTTTACTTTGGTGTGTGTGGAATTGGCCTGATAACCTGTGTGACTGTGATGTCTGTAGTAGTGTGTGTGTATATTTAATTGAGGTAAGATTTGGGTAGAAAGCGACCGTGTCCTTGAGTTAGGTATCATCCCGGAATTTGCCTGGAGTAGAAGTGGGAAACCATGGAAAACTCTTCTAGGATGATTGAGTTAGGAACCGAACCTGCCTCTTCTCAGTTTTGCCTCACGAGGCTGAGTGTACCTTGTTCCAGCCCTCACACCAGGAATTAAATATCTTGACAGAGCTGGGACTCGAACCCGGGCCTTCGCGGTGACAGCCGAAAATGCTAGCCACTACGCAACGAGGCGGACGCAAAGAATGTACTGTTGTGTATCTACTCGTTGGGTCTGGGATTGACAACGAGTTCATGGGCTAACAAGCATTTAAGGATGACCAAGCGTGGAACTCAAACCTACCCTCTTCCCAGTTGCCCCCATCCTTCTCGACAATGGAAATCTATTACACTTATCATTAATCTACGATGACAGTTAAAGAATAGAGACCCGTGAATTAATAAATACAGCTTGGAAGGCATGTACTGCCTAAACAAAACTGTGGTGGTTTTGTTTCATTAGAGGTGTTTAGACATCATCGTGATTTAGCCTCGTGTACTTGGGTGTGTGTAAAATTTGTCTGATAACCTGTATCAGTGCGGTGTCTTAAATAATATGTGTATTTGAAATTCAGACGAGGTTTGGGAAGCAGGCGGCCATGGCTTTAAGCTACGAACCATCCCGGTATTTGTATGGAGTAAAAGTGAGAAACCACGGAAAGTCACTTCCGTGATGACTGAGGTGGGAATCAAACCCATTCCGCTAAACATTTTTCTTCACATTTCTCGTAATTATTCCCAATCTTTCGGTTCCACACAACAGAATGTGACCGGTAAGTGTAGATTTGTTTTGACTGGCTTTTGCTCAAGGAAGCTGGTACAAATATGCAGTCACGTTCCTTTGCTGTCTACACCAACACTTAGCGTTCCTTTTTGCCCACCAAAATATTAGACTCCAGGTGCCTCACAGTTTGCTGGAACTACATTCAGAAAACAGTGACCAGTAGGCGAGGCAAAAAATTTCCCCATATTTCTCTCGTATTGCTCGATTCAGCAATTCTTGATACTGTCGTTCTCTGTTCGAATTCACTAATCAAGAGAAAATAAAAACATTTTATAGGTTTTCTACTTGTCATTTTCAGCTCTTCAGTTGGTCAACACGATTGTGTCCAATGAATGGGCGGGCTACAAGATATAAATATGCAAATACACTCCTGGAGAAAATTACATCCTCCTCCTCTTATGGCGCGACGACCCGTTTTCGGGTCATGGTTTCCGCAGTTGCTCTCCTCCAAATTTTTCGATCTCGCACTGCAACTCTCCAATTCCGGATCTTTAGGATATGCGTTGAGTCCTGATGTATGTACACCATCTTCTCATCTGTTACGTGGCATTCCCACTGGCCATCTTCCTCCAAAGTCTCCTAGGAATACCTTTTTTGGGATTCGATGTTCTTCCATCCTAATTAGATGACCTGCCCATTTAAGTCTCATAATTCGAATAGCATGCGACAGGGGTACCTCCCCGTACAGTGAATATAGTTCATAATTATATCCTATTCTCCATTCCCCTTGTACACATATGGGTCCATAAATTCTCCTCAGGATTTTCCTTTCGAAGGAGTCGATCATCTCCACGGCTTTCCTTGGTAGGGTCCATGTTTCACTTCCATACATCACTATACTACGAATGAGAGTTTTTTATAGCATAACTTTAAGGTTTCGGTTTATATCTCTACTTCTGAACAGAGGTAATACTGCAAAGTCTCGATTCACCCCTAAGGAAGATCTTAATCGAGTTGTTTATCAGTACTGTGAATGGGGAGTCTTCCCGTAACGTTTTAAAATAGGAGCTGTGCCTGTGTCACCACCCCTTCCCCTGCTACCCCCGTTTGTATGATTTTTCGAATCAATCCCTTTTTAAGGACTGAAACGAGGTCATAATCGCTGAAAGGGCTGTAAAGGTCGTTGATTGACATTCCATCCCCCAAACTTGACATTTTTGCTCCCTCAACCCTCCCTGTCTGGCCGCGTAACGCGTCATGGCAGAGTTTTCAAGTTGGATGAAAATGAAGCGTATGGTCTGCAATCGGGCCCAAAACAGCAGGTTGGATGGAAATTCATCGGTAGGGTGGAAAAAGTGACCAAAAGGTTTTCAAAAAAGTTAACAGCCTCTAGTAAGTACGCCCATGCATAGGCAACCCACATCAAGTCATTTTTCTCCCATTTCCATTCTTTTTAAGGGTGTGTTTCTATCTCCCAAAAATTTTAATAATGGCACCCCGTGGCCTTAACGAACAGCTGATTTGTCACCTCAAGTTAAAACGCAATGAGAGTGAAACGCGAATTATGATCCGCGTCATCCTGGCTTGTTATTGGCTGGCAATTATTACCAGCCATTGGCTGCCCGCTGGTTTGTTTATTATCACCAACATGGCGGCGAGAGGAATAGATTTCTCCATCAATTAAATCGCTAGATATATATTCCAGTTCATGACAGTATGAAGTGCAAATCATTTATTGATGAGGAATTGTATGTACGTTTATATTTAAATTGCAGCGTGACACTGTTCATCAACATTTGTGAAAATAAAATTACAAATCAACACTCTTGCTGATCAACTGAAAGTTTCTACTACTTTGGATGTAAATCAATTGGCTGTCGTTTCCACCAGTTTTATTCATCAGTTCGAAATACATTCAGTACAATAACATTTTGTGCACTATAAAACTACATTATTGACCATTGCGTATTGATGTTGCTGTCTGAATACATTTATCAATTTCATGACATGTAATTTGTACGTTATGCCTAAGGCATATAATTTAAGTGGCCGTTTGTAATGTGAAGTCCTTACTGTATTTATGTACAAATATTATGGTTTAACTAATGAAGCAAGGATTAAAAGTGCAGTTTGCACCGCCACCCTTTTTTTAATATTGATATATAGTTTCTCAGCCTGGTAACTTCTTGGATTTGCTTGAGATAGATTTATAGTAATATTCTACCTTATTAACCTGCAGGATTAGTTTTTTTAAACATGCCCAGGTGCATACAGTAGCATAAGACCTACTGCAGGCTATGTCGATCCTAAATGTAGGCCTATTTATAGTGCTCGTGTCAAAGGTCGTCCTAAAGTTCTAACTATTGAAACTTGATTTGCATAGAAGATACTTTCAGCTGAGTCTGGCAAGGCTTCGTAAACTTGGGCGCGACTTCACATTTTCATTTTTCCTATACAACTTTTGATACCAACCACTTAAATTACAGTGTTTCAAGATTTGCTCTCATTAAACATCACCAACAAGTTCTTTTTCCCTGGTGGTAGGCTGTGTTGGAGTCTTCAGAAAATAAAGTTGAGAAATAAAAATACATCTTAGGTTTCCATGACACAGTTGCATTGTATCCTACTATATCTCCACTTAATATACCAATCCTAGCAATGTTTCCAAATTCCTCATGCTGCATAAATAAACATGACAGACTACAGCATTAGCAATGATGACAGTAACTTATGAATTGCTAAAGTGTTTTTAAAAGATGCATAGAAAGTGGGTTGATAAACCCTGTATCATCAATCCATTTAAACATTCCCACAGGGCTATAATCATAAGCTCATTTTATGTTCAACTGGTATGTAGAATAAACCTCCCTCCCAATAACTTGTAGGCTTAACCTGAACATAATCCATGTTAAGAGCTGTTTTTTGGTTCACAGAAAAACCTACCATTTAAAATCTTGCACATAGGCTACTAATCATATTATGGAGCAATTACCTACGGTAATTTTAAAAATCCTGGCTATCAACTACTGATTTAAATATTCCAGACATCATTCTTAACTCCACTTTTACTGACAGCATGTAAGTCCTTACTACTGTCTTTCAAGCCATTGGCCAGTTATTTTTTTCATGAGGAACAATTTTAGTTATTCTTCTCTATGTGAAATACAGCTGATGACTACTGCCTGGAAGACTCAGGTGTTTTTTCTTGTGTTACTTCTCTGGTTGCCTACGACACTTCCTAATTATTAACATTTCATCGAATTGTTGTATCCAATTGACCAACTGGTAATATATTATGGCTTGCTTTAATATTCCTATGATACATTTTTAGATCCCATACATTAATGAAATATACAACATAGGCTGACATGTTGAACCAATCTCCCATTCCCTAACACTCCCAACTAATGGGACATAAGCTACCTAGTGGTTGGTCTCACATTACTTCCATCTACATGTACCGTACTAGGCCTAGTAGTACCATGGGTATTGTGACTGTTTCTCCAACTCCGTCAAGGAAACTAATTCTGAACTAAGATCTGGAATGGGGTACACTGCCCCATGATTGATAGATAGATAGATAGATTTTATTTATTCCATTTGATCAAATACATGTATACAATACATTTTTGATATAGGACACGCCAGAATTTACATCTATAAAATAAAAGTACTAATAGGTATATAATACTAATACTATAACTATTTATAACTTATTATAATAACAGATCTTAAGAGATACAATCTTATTGGACAACTATCTACACCTTACTCTATTATCATTATATGAAAACTTAATTCTATACTGCTCAAAAAAATTAAAGCACCACTTTTTTCAATGGCCACCAAATTTGGAAAGTTGACTGCACAAGGTCGAAATTTCAGTATGACGTTTGCCCCGACGCCTACCAAGCACATGCTTCAGCACAACTCCCCAACTTGTGTAGTTTCGGGATAGCGCCCCCAAAACCAGCCCATTTTTGAAAACCGTAAATTGAAGTTTGCGAAAAACGCTGTAGGACTTGTCGCAGGTTGCCAAAGCAGTCGAAAATGAATGAGTCTTGCTCTTAAGGTTCCACAAACACGTTGAAATCGTTACATTTGACGTTTGGGCATTTTCAACCCCCTTCATCATCCCCTAAACATGGACTACCATTGGGGGCGCCTGAGAAGGTACCGGATGTGTTTAACCACCTGAAAACCTGCACACCATCCTCAGTTGCTGATTGCAGTAAGTTCTTAAGGCCTCCGGCAATGTTCACCCCTCCTAACACCCTCAACTGGCAAGGGACCAAACCACCCCGTCTTGATTCACCCCTAAGGAAGGTTTAAATCAAGATTTTTATCAGTGCTGCTAATGGGGGGGTCTTCCCCTAACGTTTCAAAAGAGGACCTGCGCCTGTGTCGACACCCCTTCCCCTGCAACCCCCGTTTGTATGATTTTTCGAATCTGGCACTCTTTAAGGGCTGAAATGAGGTCTTAATCGCTGAAAGGGCTGTAAATGTCCTTAGAAGTAGTGGTGACACGAAATCAACCCCTTCCGATGTTTGATTGACATTCCATCCCCCAAAGTTGACATTTTTGCACCCTCAACCCTCCCTGTCTGGACGCGTAACGCGTCATGGCAGAGTTTTCAGAGTTGGATCAAAATTAAGCTTATGGCCTGAAACGGAGCCCAAAACAGCAGGTTGGATGGAAATTCATCGGTAGGGTGGGATATGGGACCAAAAAGTTTTCAAAAAAAGTTAACAGCCTCTAGTAAGTACACCAATGCATAGGCAACCCACATCACGTCATTTTTCTCCCATTGCCAAACTTTGTAACCTATTGCCGATCATAGGCAACCCACACGCACGGACGTGATGTGGGTTGCCTATGCATGGGCGTACTTACTGTGGGCTGTACACTTTTTTGAAAAATTTTGGTCCCGTTTCCCAACCTACCGATGAATTTATATCCAGCCTGCTGTTTTGGGCTCCATTGCAGGCCATAAGCTTCATTTTCATCCAACTCTGAAAACTCTGCCATGACGCATTACGCGTCCAGACAGGGAGGGTTGGGGGTGCAAAAATTTCGAATTTGGGGGACGGAATGTCAATCATCGATCGGAAGGGGTTGATTTCGTGTCACCACTACTTCTAAGGACCTTTACAGCCCTTTCAGCGATTAAGACGTCGTTTCAGCCCTTAAAAAGGGCCTGATTCGAAAAATCATACAAACGGGGTTTGCAGGGGAAGGGGTGGTGACAAAGGCACAGTTCCTTTTTTGAAACGTTAGGGGAAGACCCCCCCCCCATTAGCAGCACTGATAAACATCTCGATTAAAACCTTCCTTAGGGGTGAATCGAGAAGGGGTGGTTTGGTCCCTTGCCAGTTGAGGGTGTTAGGGGGTGTGGACATTGCCGGAGGCCTTAAGAACTTACTGCAATCAGCAACTGAGGACGGTGTACAGGTTTTCAGGTGGTTAAACACACCCGGTACCTTCTCAGACGCCCCCAATGGTAGTCCATGTTTAGGGGATGATGAAGGGGGGTTGAAAATGCCCAAACGTCAAATGTAACGATTTCAACGTGTTTGGGGAACCTTTAAGAGCAAGACTCATTCATTTTCTTCTGCTTTGGCAACCTGCGACAAGTCCTGCAGCGTTTTTCGCAAACTTCAATTTGCGGTTTTCGAAAATGGGCTGGTTTTCGGGGTGCTACCCCGAAACTACTCAAGTTGGGGAGTTGTGCTGAAGCATATGCTTGGTAGGCGTCAGGACAAACGTCATACTGAGATTTCGAGCTTGTAGGTCAACTTTTCAAAATTTGGTGGCCTCTGAAAAAAGTGGTGCTTTAATTTTTTTGAGCAGTATATAAATACAACAACTTACAGCTAGGTATTACAATTAAAATAGAAAAGTAAAATATTATTAGAGATTTCAACGCTCCTATACACTAAGATATTCAACTACAGAGTAAAAACAATGGCACTGCAGATAAGTTTTCAACATTCTATTCTATCAAAGGTTATTATTTTTGGGGAAAGTTTTATATACTGGGGTAGTTTATTGTATAATTTAACTCCTGTGTGAAAAGTTCCTTTTTGGTATATGCTTGTGTGTGTGCGTGAAATATGAATGTTTTGATTTTGTCTTGTGTTATGCCTATGAACATCGTTGTTTGTTTTAAGAAAAGCATCCTTATTCATTAAATCCTTTTTAAAAAACATAATACTTTCAAAGATATATATGCAGGGCAGTGGGAGAATGTTTAAATCTTTAAACAGGGGTCTACATGATTGTCTAGTGTTTAAATTTGCCATAATTCTAATCGCCCTCTTTTGTATCCTAAACGTGCTTAGTACATCCGGCGACATACCCCAAAATATGACCCCATATTTTAAGTATGAATGGAAATAAGCAAAATAAGTATTTCTTAGTGTGTGCATGCTAGTGCAGGTTTTCAAAATACGTAACTCAAAGCACATCGAGTTCAGTTTAGTATTCAGATATTGTATATGTTTATTCCATTTCAAGTCATGTTGTATCCATAGTCCTAAAAACTTTGTTTCGGATTTATTTTCTATTTGACGACCATTTAATGTTATATTGGGCTTCGCAGGATTCCTATTCTGTAAAGTGTAGAAATTTAGACATACCGTTTTTTTATAGTTTATTATGAGGCGATTATCTTGTGAAAATTTGGTTAAATCTCCTGTAACGCAGTCAGCAGATTGCTGTATGACCTGTTTAGGACAATCAAGGACAACTTGAACCATTCAAGTGATTTTTCTATTTCATTTTACCAACTAACCAGGTGCCTGGAAATGCTAGTGAAGGAGGCAGCTAAGTAGGCTAGCCTACTGGTATTCACCATTCAGAGAACATTCTCAGCGACTTGTCTATGCATAGGCCTATGAAACAACTTTCAGAAATTGATACAGTAGTTACAGAACACTAATGGTGCCCAGTACTCACAGCTTAGCATAGGACGGAGTGGATTCCAGCCACAGATTAACTCATGATCTATCAACGGGTTTTCAAACAGATTGAGCACACACCCAAGCCTCTAAATGAAACACTCCTCTTTAAGACTTTCTGGTCTTGCATCCATGGTCGATCAACATTCTCTTGATCTCAGTGTTCTCAAGTTTCTGAAGGCTATGGAGATGTTTTTATGCTGACAACTTCATATTTTAAGGGGTTGGGGGACATGCCCTATTCTTATCTAGTTCAGCATATGATCATTGAATCCACTTAAGAAAAATAGGGAACATTCATGTGATATTTGACCATAGAAAAGGGAGAATTTAAGAAAATGAACCTCTAGGGACATTGATGCTGATGATTCCGAGTAAGTAGGCTAGATCAAAATGAAAATTCTTCAGTGTTGCCTTAATAAAGGTTGATAACTTTCTACCGTTCAACATGAATAGGCCTATATTGGATGGGAAATATTTTTATTATTTGCGGAGATTACAAGGATGACTTGTTGATGTATCATTATTTTGTTAAGCGAACATAAGTTCCAAGTCCATATCGTGTTGGAACCCATATTTCAGTGTTGCCTTAGTAAACGAAGTATTCAATGTCTTTCAGTCGGTCAACACAGTTGCACTTAATACTGTAGTAATGAGCATTATTCTCAAAACCAGAAAAAAAATCTGTGCATGCAGGCCTAACATGTCAAATCAATCATACCTACAAGACAACAAAAATGCTCTATGAAAAACTATTAAAACCCCATAATGGTAATCAAAAATAATCTCAAAACCACCGCCATTATTTCGCGAAGGAGCAGAAAAATCTTAATAAAGTACAGATATTCGTAATAGTAGGCTACTGTTGTAATAAACCGCTACTGAGTGATAGGCCCCCGAAATAGAACTATTTATCTTAATGTCTACAAGTTAACGAGATTGCAAAAAAACCACAATGCCACCCACAAATCTATAGAAGGCAACACTAAAAATGGCTTATCTAATCCACAAGTCACCCACCCTTCACCAACATTAATACGGTATTTGTAATTTAAGTAACTTAGGTTATGTTAAGTTGAGGTTAATGGCAGAATTGATTGCGGTTGTGTGGCAGGAAGGACCCAATAAGTGCTCAGCCAATCAGGGACGTTTTGATTTTTCGAGACCATGCTCGGAAAAATTTTAGAAAGTTTTGATTCACACCTCTTCGTTAAGCCCCCACCCTAGGCCAGCCGGCGACCAAAATGGTGGCTTAACGAACACGACGGGGTGCCATTATTAACATTTTGGGAGATAGAAAAACACCCTAACCCATTGCCGATCATAGGCAACCCGCACGCACGGATTTCCTTTACAAGTACATAAGTGACATGAATACAGTTTATTGTACAGGCTGAGGAAGAGGGAGTTAACAACCCTCGAAACATGTACCAGTGAGTAGGTTTAATATATGTATTGAAAAGGCAGACATTCCATTTCTTTCTTTCTAATAAACACAAATTCCTCAGACAGATGCTGATGTGATCACATGTGGTTCTTCAGAGACCAACGGTTTCGAGGTGATATGCATTGTTGGCGATGTAATGGTTTATTCCGCACAATTTCGTATTGCCTACGTGAAATAAAACTAATGGAATGCAGCCGAAAGAAATCGTAAACCCATATTGACGTCAAATTGTCAGGTGAAAGGATAAAGGAAGTAGGAAACTTCTGCTACTTAGGAAGCAAAATAAACAGTGATGGACGAAGCGAAGAAGATGACTGCAAGATTTTCAAGGAAATTAAGACACCAGCCGACGCCACACTCCTTCAGTCCTCACTTAACGCTCTATCCGACTGTTGCTGCACATGGAAGTAGAAACCAAACCCAGATAAATGCAGCCTTTTAACGATTACCCTACGCAATTCGCCAGTACCTACAACATATTCCTTACTTGACAGGCCCATTACCGCAGTTGCGCATCAGCGAGATCTCGGGGTCATATTCGACAACCAGCAAAGCTTTAAAGAACACATACAACATTCTTTATCCAAAGCCATGAAATTCCTTGGCATACTCTACCGCTTCTCAGAAATATCAAATCCCACAGCCCTTCGCTTATATTACCTCTCGATAATCCAGCCCATTGCAAACTACTGCTCTCCCATTTGGACAACTTCTTGCCCATCAAACATAGCTAAATTAAACAGAATTCAATCCTTCTTTGATGCCACTGTATGGAACAGAATGCCAAGGTTTAGACACTTCACCACTCAGCAGGTACTTTCAGCCATAAATATCCCTCTCCTCAACACGACAAGACAGGTAACTGACTTGTCCTTCCTACATTCTATTTTAAATGGCCATTACCGGTCGAACCACCTGCTGTCACTTTTCAAACTAAGAGCCCCTTCCCGTTCTACCAGGCTCAAAGATATTTTGCACATTCCACATACAAAACATTCCATTATCCAAAGATCCTTCCAAATCCGCATATCATCCCTGTACAATAGCATTGCAAGGAAACGCTAGTTGGACATATCCACAAACAAGAGGACGTTCCTGAAGCAGGCGAAGGAGAAGTTAAATTGTATTTAGAACTAGAACTGTCATCTTGGCTACTGACGACACGGCTACGAGCAAGGACATTCTACCGGCTCTTGATCTGGACTTGTTTTGTTTGGTGATTTGTTAAATGTTATCTTATATTTTATTTTAATTGTTATTTGGTTGTTATTTGTACAAGCGTGAAGGGCTAGCATAGCTGTAGTTTGTGCTTTGATAAATAAATAAATAAATAAATAAATAAATAAATAAGATATAAAAAATAGGTTGGCTCAGGCAAGGAAAGCATTTCTTCAGGAAAAAACATACTGTTGTCATTAAACATAGATTTAGGTATTAGAAAGTCATTTTTGAAAGCCATTGTCTGGAGCGTGGCGCTCTATGGAAGTGGTACTTGGTTTGTTGGCGAAGCAGAAAAGAGAAGAATACAAGCATTTGCAGTGTGGGGTTACATGAGAATGATGGAGATCAGATGGGTAGATAGAGTAACAAATGAAGAGGAATTAAGACAAGTAGAGATAAGTTTCTAGCGACTGCTAATGAAGTGAAGAGATAGATTGGTAGGACACATACAGGGTCTTTCATATAAAGTAAGAACGCAGAGCGGCGGATTTGTAATCCACTGCCACAGTGGCCTTGGCCGAGCATGTGGCGCGCCACGGCCCCCTGCTGTAGTATTGAAAGCGCGCGCATAGTATATACTTGACCTTGCAACAAGCGTGCAGGTGTACAGTCGCCAGTCTGAACATCAGATGCTGATATGGTGAGACAGTTATCATTACACCATCGTATTTTTGTATGTAAAACTTATTTTAAGTACGAGTCGGTTCGGCGGGTACGTGATGTATTTGTCCATCAATTTCCTGATGAAGTGCCACCTTCACTAGCACAGATTCACCTAGTTGGAATTAAGTTTGACACCACTGGCTCAGTGCTCAATAAAAGACATACAATAAAAGATCAGAAACATTACAGTGGTAGAACTCTCTCGCGTCAGCCAGAATGTGGTTACCAGATACAATGCCTGTATAACCCAGGAAGGTCGACACTTCCAGCATCTTTTATAAGGTAATATTTCATATAGGATTGTACACACGCTTAAAGCAGGGGACCACGGTGTGCCACAAGCTCGGCCAAGCCACCGCGGCAGCGGATAACGAAACCACCGCTTTGCGTTCTTACTTTATATAAAAGACCCTATACTTAAACACCCATGAATAGGAAACTCAGTTATGGAAGAAAGGGTCGAGGATAAGAATTGTAGGAGTAGACCAACGTTAAAATATTTTAAACAGATTGCCTCGGATGTAGGATGTCATAGCTATGTAGAGATGAAATGATTGGTTAAGGACAGGGTGGCGTGGACAGCTGCATCAAATCAGTCAAATGACTGAAGATTCAAACAACAGCAACAACAACATGGAAAATAATACAGTCACTTTGAAATTCGTTTGGCTGCTGTTGATAATATTATCAAGATATGGTGTGCACATAAGAATTTTGCTACTGGCGGCGGATCCCTTCGATATTAATAACCCTACTGAAAGTAAACGTTTAATGGTTGCTGATGGACAGTATGCTGGACATGTTCAACTTCATATTTTGAGTGACCTGTTTCCTGAGTGTCTGTTCAGAGTAAAACGTGAAAATAGTGACACAACTAATGACTATGGTTCTGGAGAGACTATTTTCTATTTTACTATTTTCTGGAAACTTCGACAAAGGACATCATAGTGTCCTGAAGAAGACTAATAGCAGTCCTACCAGTATAACTGCAGTAAAGAAACCTTAGCGTGTTGAAAGAGTTCCTTTGAAATCTGAATTACGAAATGTACCGTGTAATGGTGGTGAATATTGTATTACATTCCAGACAACTCTTGAAAACAAATCACTTTCTGGTATAAGTTTTAAAGTTGTGATTTTTAAGTTAGTAGGTCCAAACGTAGGGCCACTTTGGCAGGTCATCGTGAATCCAGTGCCAAAGCCAAGAGACAGCGTGTTGGCAAAATTGGTGTTCAAAAATTGAGGGTAGCTTTTCAGTGTGCTGTTTCAGATGTAATTCCAGATGTGAATCCTTTCTCTACAGGCTTTTACGTAAGAGCGTGCACAAATTTAACAGGACATAGAGAATGCTCCACTGAACAATGTGAGGTAGGGAACCTGGAGTCGGAGAAGCCAGGTTAAGGATATATGGAAGTTAACTTATTGTGTTTTTTGTAGCCTTTACTTCCAGTGAAATTCCTTCCTAACAAAATGTTCCTATCAGCTTGTGAAGTTTGCTCGAGTGTTGTTCAAAAATATTTGCTTATAATGTCACCTCCATTTTTCCATAACTTTCGTGCATTTATCTTAATTATCTCCTCTATTTCATAATTCAAGTTTTATCATCCACGATTAAATCAATCAATTAATTCCTCGTAATAAACCAATTAAAAGATAATCTAACGTCGTTGCAATACAAATTTGATATGTGTTTCCGACGTTGTCGCAATAGAATTTGATATCAGCTTCCTACTACTAAATCTACTCTGCTAAAGAACTCTAAGCTCTACATGAGATGATGTTGTCTGTACTTCAGTCTTCATCGTGAAGATACATAAGGTGTCTTCCTTCTGGAAATTGATCGTCCCGCTCTCCTGCTCCATTTCATTTTGGTTTCTACCCATCTCCAGGTCCCATGGTAGACTAGATTCTCGTTGTAGGCCTCCATCCTCTACTCCATAACGTCAGGTGTTCCCATAACTCCCCATGCCTCCTGGCGTTAGCAACTCATCGCGTTACTTACAGCGCTCATCGTGTAACGTAAGTAATTAACGTTGCTGATGTCCACGATGACAAAATTTAACACTTTTTTCAGTCTGTACAGTTTTGTAGTCCGTGGTGCTAATAAATCATTCGTAAAATCCGCACTTCAATATTTCAAATGGCTTACTGACAACAGCCGATCTACGTAAAGAAATAATACGTAACACAGCTCGTAGGAACACGCGTCTCGCCGAACCATGCGACATTTGGCCTTGACCGAGTGTCTGAGTTCACTCGGACTGACGTGTCACGAACATCTGCTTGCTCTGGTTCTCAAGATAATTGACATACGCGTCCACTACACCTGACCTTGCGTCAGCTCACGCTAGCTCTTACTATAGTCTGATTTACAAAAGATGCTCGGTGAAAGCTGTCATACGCTTGATGGGTGAGGTGAGGAGTGGAGACGAGAGGGGTAACGGTCTCCATGGCAACAGTGAGCAACGTTGCAATGTATGCCGACACGGCAATAAGCACATGGTTTGACTCAGTGTGTCTTCACTCGTCACGGTCATTAGAGCGCCAGGCAGGGGGGCTAACTTCCACAGTATTGTGTCTTCCTGTAAGCCTCTTGGAATGTTATGAGTCATGATCTGCCTCAGTGACAACGCAGTATTTCCCCACGTGCTAACTTTGACAGCTGTCAGCGAGCTTTATTGGTAATTCAGAGTATAATGCCGTTGCTTTCGCCGTAGGAAGTCCTTTCAATAAATGAACCAGTGTGGTTCAATCTAGTCAGCAGTAACGTATACAGTCGAAATGAATGTCCTGCTCTCATCACGGTGTACGTTTTTACTGAGCCTGCACTGCCTAATTCTCTCGTAATATTCAGGCATTGCGTTTCATGTCTCCGCAATCGTTCTCGTACTGAAATGTCCGTCCATTCTCAATACTACGGCACTTAACACGACCATCTCACGCACAAGATGAGTCACGTTATCCAACTGTGGATATGAAGTGTTACTGTTCCCGTCGATGGACAAAAGGAAGTGAACTCCTCTCTTTCAACGACCTTGCCATCACGCCTCGCTCTCATATGACAGAGCGCTCTATAGCGTCGTATTCACACTATATAGTCAAATACGATACCATTTTCTTGACATGTTGACGTAGGACATTTCATCTTTCTCTCAATTTCTTCAATACATTCTTCTCTTGTTTTATCCCTTTTACTATATTATCAAAAATGTCCTTATGGCATTATTTAGCATATTCATTTTTCTCATGCATGCGACTTCAAAGTCGTGACGTTTTCTCTGCTCCGCTACGTCATCCTGCTAATGTTAAATTCTCGGGTGCGTTCTAATGTCATGACGCATGTCATATCGGTGACAGTACAAATTGTACGTTCATTGTGTCTATGATGGTATTTGCAATTAACTGTAGCTAATTTAATTAAGAAAGTACACGGTAATGCGATTGGAGTCCTATTATCTCCTTATGCTGACTTCTCCGACCCCAGGTTCCTTACCTCACATTGTTCAGTGGATAATTCTCTATGTAGGCCTACTGTTAAATTTGTGCATGGTCTTACGAAAACACCCTGTATAGGTGGTCTTCAGGAAGTGTGTCGCCATTGCTCTGTACTTTAAACCAGAGAGGAATACAGCAGAACGATGCACACTCTGTTGCTATGATGGAAAAATCAAACTTCCACATGTTACTATACTTGACGAAGTGGTTTATTGGTAGCGATGGAAACTCAAAAAATTTCAAGGAGAATATACGCCAGAAAAATATTGCAAAAACTGAGATTACGTAGTACTCATAATGAAATTAATATCTCCGAATTCCAATAACGACTTATGCTACCAAGCAACACGGGTTGTCTATTATATATTTAAATAATTGGAAGAACCTTCACCTTTTACTAAAACTGAAATATCTTGAAAAGTAATTGTGCAAAGACGACGTTTGTTGGCTTGAGACACTATGCATGTTACGCACTATCATTCGAGCCCCAACTTACTTGATTCTGTCACCCATGGTTTAAAATATTTGCGAATATTCATTTCACCAAGATCATTCTTCTGGCTAAGATGTGTGCCGGCCGAAGTTAGCGGAGGATCGAATCAATTGTTGTGTAGCAAGCATGCACCCAGGAGTCAGATGGCCTGTCCCGCTGCAACATGAAAGCGCTCGGAGGCTGGCACTTTATTTCAGGATGCGTTCTTAGAGGTTGTTTGTGCTCTCAGCACGATGATTCAAATGCGACGAGTCAGAGGTGAACTCAATCACAGATGTTTTAAAAAGAAGTGCCATGAAGAACCAAGCCTACATTTTTTAGAATTTAAGATTCAATCCTTGTTCCTGCAATTGGATCGATATAGAGTAATATCATTATCTACGATATTTTGCTGGTAGCATTGCCATTATACGATTTGCTCAAAATATAACTAAAATATTGCTGTCTAATGCAGTAGTGGAATCAGAGATATTGATAGTCCACGGCTCAAATGCTTGTTGATTTAATTTGTTAATGATTTAATTGGTTGTTGATAGCACTGCTATACAAATCCGGAGTTTGTCTGATTGGGGATTTCTATCACCATTTTAGCATTTCACCTGACATTAGATATACTACATTTAGCATACACTGACAATTGCATTACCAATACTGCAACTAAATAATTGTACATATTGTAAATATTTTTCACCTGTGTTCTCAAACATAGATGTTATAGCCTAAGTGTTATGGATCTGATGATGATCGCTTGACGATTGAAACTGGTCATCCTAGCGTATTTATTAATCTCATGTAATTTATTGCAGGATTAGGGCATAACCCAGATCTTTTTGGGTACATTCGTGTTGACCGACTGAAAAGCACCAAACTTTTGTTTACTTAGGCAACACTGAAAAAAATGGCTTCAAACCCCACAATGTCATAGTAGTGTACCAGCGCTTCCAGCCAGGCAGCCAGTCAACATACAAAGATAAGGTTGTACACACAATTTTAAACGAATCTCATGGAATTCCTTTAAGCTCACTTGCAAGAAACTTCATACTTCTAGTTTTATCCTGCTGGCAGGAATAAATTGCAGTTATGGAATATCTTAATTTCGTCCTCCGAGGGAAATCTCTTCATATACAAAGTTAAAGTGATGGCTAGGCACCACGTGGGATTTTATCTTTGCTACTTCATTCTGTCAAATACCAATAATTGGACTCGTCGTGGGATTAATTTTGTACCTAATTCAATCTAGACGAAACCATCTCGAAATTTTTTCAAGTATCATCGTCTAATTTAAAGTCTGTAATTGCCACATCGTGAAATTCACCTTACACCTTTTCTAAATGCCTAATGGATCAACTCTGTTCATACCACAAGACACTCATCGTCAAACAATTTCGTCAATGTTTAAAACTGAAACTATTTTGAAACTAAGCAAATTCTCAACCCGGAAATAATTCATTCCGTTAAACAGTGAAAGTTTTTAAAGAGAAACTCTATCCCCATCTTTTGAGTCCGTCGTGCCAAAAATAATCTGGTTTGCCGTACAATCGGTTACATGTTTGGGTACCCATACACATAAACAGTGAAAAAATACTAATCTCCTTTCCTTCCCCTTTCAAACCCACTAACAACCAACTGTTTAGATTAAGTGATCTTTGCTGTTTTTTGGTGGTAAATTTGAGGTTACATCTAAGAGATGTCCTCCGCATTTTTGAATTTGCAATTAACTGTTATTTCTATATAAATTCAGTGGTATTTGTCAACCATGTCCCTACATCCAACTTATGAATAGTTGGAGCTTTCTCGAAGTTAAATCGCTTTAAATCTATTTTAACTTTAGAAGCTTGCAAGCTGATCATTCTCTTGCCTTCAAGGCCCTGTTTCATCGTTTTCTCATTTGAATGATATTTCAAATTGTTCTCAGTGATTACTGCTGTGCCCAAGTTGCTAGGAGCAACCTAGATTTCTCTATCATAATTCTAGTCCATTTTCATTGTGGCTAATGGGACATGTTAATTTGTGATATTGTTGCTAATCTAATCTAGCCTGTGCAATAATTGCAATTTTCCTCCATATAGTATATTAAAGTCTAATCTTGGTCTGAGACCCACTATTTGGCAGCATCTGCTACATTTGTGTATTGTTGGTTGTATTTTACATTATCTTACAATTACTTAAGTTTGATGTGTGTTCTCGATTATTATCGAAGCTAGTTACTATTTTCACTATTCCTTCACTTGATCTTCACTCATGGGAGCATTTGAGATGCGCCTCGTGAGCTTTGGCAATAATTTATTTCGTTTGTTGTGCTCTTACCAAATTTTGCTTAACTAGTCTACTACTTCCGCTTGGCCCATGATTTTTCACAGATCTCTTTAGATGAGTGCCGCAGGTATAGTTCACTCAGCTAACTTCCTACCTTGGGCGTTCTCAATCTATGAATCTTGATTGTTGATTTTTCATAATCAAGACTATGTCTAATCTAGCTAAATTTCTTATTAGTACTTATCTTGTGAGAGATTTAGTTTTACTTTTCGAGCACAACAATCATTTTCTTCCTAAAAGCTTTAAGCTTGATTGCATTTGTAACTACTGCCAATATATGTAAATGGGCCACCACTTCCCTCACACTACTCTGCTTTGGGAAGTTCAAATTCCTTTAAAAATGTATCACTACTGAACTAGCATAATTTTGTGTCACTCTTTTGTTGTTTTTTTTACACTTGTTATGAATATTTTTTTCTAGTTTTGAGTCTTTCCCGTTTGAACCAAATCTTCTGATTCCTCTCCCTAACCTGTTTCCTTACTCTTACTGCATGTTCCCTATGGTGCCGATTGGACTCTTCCAACTGCTCCAAAAGGATTACTTAGGCAACACTGAAATATGGCTTCTGATATTTTAATTTAGCTGCTTGATGCCATGCTCATATCATCCCCATGTGTGAGCGGAGTCAGTCTGATAACCTGTGTTGTTGACGTGTGTATTGTTGTGTTTGTAATTAGAGATTGGGTAAGTGTCAGGCATACCCTTATCATGTCAACATTTACATGGAATAGAAAAAGGAAAACCACGATATATCACTTGTATGAGGTCTGAGGCCGTATTCAAACCCACAACTTTTCGGTTGCACTCACGCTATTGAGTACTTCCCATTCCAGTCCTGAGGTCAGAATTAAATTCTACACAGAGTCACAAATCTCCCCTGGAACGTTTGGAGCAGCAATGTGAACACGGAGGGGGCATGATGGCGCAGCGATCAAGCAGTTGGCCTCTCACCAAGGTTGGACCACGTTCAATTCCCGGTCAATGCATGTGAGATTTTCGAAGTGAAATGTCATGTCTTGTGGTTCGGATTCCACGTAAAAAGGAGGTCCCGTGGCTCATGATCGCATGATTAACGGTCACGTAAAACTAAAAGCTTCCTTCCTTCCTTCCTTCCTTCCTTCCTTCCTTCCTTCCTTCTGTTAACACGGAAGGCTGCCATACTATTCGCTTCCTCCTCATGAATCGTGATGAAAGTTTTGTGAAGGAACACAACCATCTAACTTTAAGATATACAAATGGGCTTCATGAGCGTTCCACAATACCAAAACAAATGATGTGCCAAATTGACTACTGAGTTGCAGTTTGTCAGTAGGACTGACTGGCCAGCAATCTATCATAGCCTAGTGCGCTATTCTATTGTATGCTGGACGCTGGTGGACATCAATCACCAGCAGCCTTCATACGCGTTACGTAAGAGAGGAGCGATGGTTATTATAACTCTTCGGTTTACCAAATATATGAACATGACATATTTTGTTGTTGCTTTTTCAATTAAGCACATTGTGCTTATCAGCCACGTGTAATTAGGTGGGCGAATATATGCCTAATAACCTGTGATATTGTGATGATTATCAGGACTTGAAATAAGGGACCATTAGTCTGATATGAGTGTAGAAATGATGATGATGATGATAATTGTTGTTTTAAGGGGCCTAACATCTAGGTTATCGGCCCCTAATGGTTTGGGTGATCGTGAAGATAAAATGAAAATGTAAACTATAACTAAAAATTAACTACCAACTTATATACTAAAAGAAGAAATGGAAAACAAAAGGAGAATAAGGCAAATAAAGGACATGAGGAAAAGAAATGCCCTCAACCCTCGAAGAAAGCGGATTGAGGGACTTGGAAGGAAGGAGAGCCATGAAAGGCAGATAGTAAAGTGAAAGAGGAGAGGGTCTGCCCCACAGGTAAGGGATAAGAGGGGAAAACCGGACCCAGCTCAGGAATCGCTCGGGGTTGCCAACTCCCGAACTCACCAGCCGTGAGCCCCTGAGGGTGTAGCATTATCCAGGGTGCACCAGGGGTGGTGGGGCTACATACACCCTACCTCCTTGAGGGCCTTGAGCCGAAGGCAGGAGACAACAGGAAAAGAAAAAGAAGGCTGACCCCTCGCAGAAGGAGGGTATCAGGAAAGATGAGACAAGGGCCAATTAAGGCGTGAAAGGAAGAGACTCCCTAGGCCTCGGATACCCTAATACCGTCGGGGTCGGAAGAGAACAAGAGTTGACCAAGTGAGGTCGATAGGAAAGAAGACAGAGAGGAGCCGGCACAAGTAAGTGGAAGCAATGCCGGACTCTGCTGGGGCCCCGTGGTTGCCAACCCACGTCAAACTAGATGTGAGCCCCTGGGGGTGAGGGGTGTAGAAATGACACGGTTGAACTACATTGAAGATGGCCACTGGCAGCAGAGGACTCAAAATTCGAATCTCCAAATCCCTGCTACCTTTTCCAGCCGTGGAACCTGCTCGGCTACGCTAAGAATATACTGTACAATGCAGACTCTTGTAAAATACAGCTTAGAATATACAAACTGACCGAATGCTAAAACAGGGGAGGAGAACTTGATAATTAAAACTATACGATACCAAACAATACTTTTAAGAAAGCAAGTCATTGGTTGTAATCAAGGAATTCCAGTTGGAAACAAAGCGAACTTCTCAGAAAAAGGCTACCAACGTCAATTTATTTGTTGTTGCTGGTGTTCATTTACGGACCTGAAACCCGTGTACTCGTGTGGGCATAGTTCTTACAGCCTGTGTTAATCTGGTGTCTGTAGTAGTGTGTGTACTTGTAATTCAGCCTATGATTGAGAAGGAGGTGGTTATCGCCGAACCCCCCTAGAAATTGTTTGTTTGAAGTGGAGAAGAATAAAGTCAGTTCCAAGACGGCAGAGAAAGGATCACACCCACACTCCATTCAGTTATCCTCAAGAAGCTGAATGTACCCTGTTCCCAGCACTATTTTACGTGAAAATTTTTAAAAAAATGAAAATCCACAGCCTGCTTCCAGTCTCCGATTGGGTCAGGAATGGAATGAATGAAGCCCCCATCTAGCGGCGAGGACATGAACTGTGCCGGTTGCCGAGGCCTGACGCACTCCTCTGGGCCAATGATTAAATGAATGACAGATGAAATGAAATGAGAGTGGAGAGTGTTGCTGGAATGAAATTGTGACAGGGAAAACCGGAGTACCCGGAGAAAAACCTGTCTGCCTCCGTTTTGTCCAGCACAGATCTCACATGGAGTGACCGGGATTTGAACCACGGACCCAGTGGTGAGAGGCCGGCGTGCTGCCGCCTAAGCCACGGAGGCTTTGAAAATTTTAAAACTAAAAAATAAAAAATAAAAAAACACACAATATACAACACCATATGTTATGCTTATTGTATTCTTCCGATCAGAATCACCATGCACCCAGAGTTAGCCGTGGTCGTTACGGCATGACTGCTGGCAATCGCTCACATCCGGGAGGCGAGGAGGTTCGAATCCCCCCGCCGGCAACCTTGAAGATGGTCTTCTGTGGTTTCCCATCTTCCTTCCAGGCAAAGGCCGGGGTTGGTCCCTAACTATAGGCCACAGCCGCTACCTTCCAACACCTCGTCCTTACATTCCAACTTTCCTCCCCAACGGTACTTGTAGCTCACCCATTGTGTGTCTATCTCGAAGCAGCTACAAAACTGGCGAGCCGAACATGTCCTCGGACACTCCCGGCACTAACAGCCATACGCTAAAAAATAAAAACCATACAACCAGATATGTACTGCTATGCTCACTTAATAGCCAGTAGCTTGTTTATTGTATGAAACCACTTATGATACGACCTCGATCAATAAACTGGGACGCCAAATTCTTACATGGCAATCCGAGGAGCCTCCAAGGAAGGATTGTGCTTTAATATTACGAAGAGATTTCTAGCATGACGCTTTACAACTATTAATACCCTATCTCTCCTGACCTTAATCCAATACAGCAAGACAAAACACCATTGTACACCCAGCCGCTCTCTAGCTAATTTCTCTGACGGGTAGGTCATTTCCCGTGTTACTAACACATATGACACAGTATGCGTCATTGACGGGTTTGCGTTGTAATGGTAACAGAAATAGCGTTCAGGAGACTGGTGACAGGGGTCAGCTAGGTTATGGCTGGACTTTACGACATTGTTTGGTCAACACCCGTGCAATTGCGCAATTTGCACCCAGTGCCTTGTTCTGATTCGAATTAGGGTGTGACAAATACACTATCAGCCAGGACGCAAAAAATAATATAATATTGTTTTTTGATATACTTGTTGGGTTTTGACAATTTTAGCCATGCAACCAACTCCAATTAGTTTCTTTTAACATGTATTATGTGTTTTGGTATGATGATAATGTAATAATAACATTGGTTTTACGTCCATTTAACCACTGCGGCTCTTAGTGACGTCACAATGGGGTGCAGGAATGGTGCCCGGAAGGGGATCTTAAACGTGCAAGTAAATCTACTAACACGGCTCCCTTGCATTTGCACACCGTCAAATGCCAACTGACGGCGCTTGGATTCAACCCTGTAACCTCGATCAGCAGGCGAGAACGTTACCCCTGCTCCACGCAACCAGTCGTATTTCTTATATCATCGAAGTTGAATGGAATCTCTACTTACAAGGGGAGGATACGATGCATGGGTCACCGATTAGAACCATCTTTAGTACACGTTTAGGGCATGACCAGGCGTACACCAGGTGCAAGTAGTAAGGTGCGCTTCTCAGCCGACTCCGAGAAATTAATTATTAATTATTCGTAATTGCTGTACGGCGTTCATGTGCGCTGTACGTTAATATGAATCCAAGGAGCACATGGTGCAGCGATAAGAGCCCTGCTTCGATTGGATCACTGGATCGAATCCCACCTGTGAGCCTTTTTTTTTTTTGTAAACATAGGCAATTCGTACAACTACTGTAGGTGTCGTGAAAAATGTTCATTTTGCAGTCAATTGTAATAACGTGTTATGTGAGCGGGAAAAGGGAGTCGGAATAAATCGTACAGGAGATTGACGAAAGAATACCTTTATTCACAGTATTTGCTGCTAGTACAACTGCCCACCGTTATCGTTAGTTTGTGTGCAGGTGACCTCGCCAGGTCCGAACACTTTCCAACCAATTCCCATAGCATGAGACACTACTTGCGGGATACGGGGTGGTCTGATGGTTCACTGACGGGCAATGAACGGAACAGACTGGGCCTTCAATGTATAAACGTATACATATAATAGAATACACCTGACCATGTATAATACCAATGTATTTGCAATGCCCCGACTGTACATTATGTAATGTCACAAACGTTCACCCCCGTACGATGATTTCAGAATCCCTTTTTTCGCTCACAAAACATGTTATTACAATTGACTGCAAAATGAACATTATTCACGACACCTACAGTTGTACGAATTGCCTATATTTACAAAAAAAAAAGGCTAAGCGTTAGGATTCGATCCAGTGATCCCATGCTTACGAAGCAGGGCTCTTACCACCGCGCCAAGCGGTTCTTGGCTTGTTGTGTAGGTACAGCGCACATGAACGCCTTACAGCAATTACGAATAATTTATAATGCATTTCTTGGAATCGGCTGAGAAGCGCACCTTACTAATTGCACCTGGTGTACGCCTAGTGATGCCCTACAAGTGTACTAAAGATGGTTTGAATCGGTGACCCATGCATCGTATCCTCCCCTTGTTAATATAAAACAAAGTCCCCGATTCTTGGATGTCACGGGTAATCTCGAGAACCACTGGATGGATTTTGATGCGGTTTTCACCATTCTATACAGAATATTGAACCCATATGCTATTGGTTCAAGCGTCGAATCCATAATTGATTTGCAAAAGAAGAGAGGAAATAATACAGTCTGTAGAATGACTTAGAGAGATTTTAGAAGTGGGCTGGTATAACGTGGCGCAAGAATAGATGACCACGAGTTATGCGGACGTGAGATCATGCTTGACGCATCGATAAGGAGCTGGCTCATGATTATTAATAGAACGATAAAAACGTTCCACAGCGTGTAAGAGAGAAGAGGTTTCGGAAATAGACCTTACGCAGCTATAAAATGACAACCTCGCAATTGCGCAAGAAGAGAAATAATTAGAATTAAGCCATTTGCGAGCATTTAATTAATGAAAGAAACACATCATTGTGGATCATTCTGGAATAGAGATTTTTGTGTGGGGAAAAAGTTTATAATATTTGCATAGGAAAGAACTGCAGACGTGGCATGACGTCGTTAGTAATTCCCCGAGACCAGAGTTGGTAGGGATGGAAAAATAAACCGCAACACCCACGTAGCTGAGGAGCAAAATTATTTAATATCTATGGGATTGTGCGATCGATTTTTATGATCAAGGAAATCAGTGTACGTTTAGAACAAGAGCTTTCCAGAGGTATATTTTTTAAAATTATACAACTATTACTTCAAAAGTTAGTGCTGGAGAAGACGCGGATTTTACCTTTTGCCGACGATTTGTATAAAAACCCTGGACGTGCCAGGAGGAACATGCAGTTTACAACAGACCTCGTACGGAGGTGCTGCATCACAGCTAATGCAGTATTCAGTCAGCCCTCGGGGGCGTGACGTTGGAGCATTACCACATGCAGTTTCAGACAGCCCGAGGGGCGTCACTGTATCACAACAATTCAGTTCCGTGAACGCAGAGACGCTGCACGATGAAGCCTCAACTACAAGACAAGCTACAAGTGAAATCCTAGTACAGGAGAGCTGCATCACAGTATATTCAGTTATAAAAGACGCCAGAGAGCGTGATACTGTGTCGCAAAGTATAACAAGTTATTTTAGTGAGCGCGTAGACGCTGCACGCAGAAACAATTATCGTTAAAGTTCACCAGTTTAGTCAAAGTTTCGGCTGTGGACTTGAAGAAATAACAAGCGATAGGTACGCGAATAATAGTTCAGTTAAAGAACCGATGCATCATAAGGTTTCGAAGTACCCAAGAAAAGTGAAATAGACAGTTCTATTGACGTTAAGGAACCCGATTAGGGTAGAACGAAATAAGTAACGCCTAGTGTTCCGAAAATGTAGGGACTAGAGCGCAGGACGATAACAATTAGGAATTGTAGTTCCAGGTTTTGTCTAGGTAGACAAATGAACAGTAAACATTGGGGATAAGCTACGAATTAAAGTAATAGCAAGTAATGCAAGGAAATTACTAGGTCACCGATAAACTATTCGAGCGGCCGTAATAGTAATACATTAAGGACAGCCTTTATTTAGACGAACAAGTTAGCGTCTAACAAGAAACGACATCGTGCAGTAAAGTTATAGAAGCTGATAGTCAAACCCCGGATTTGAAGCTCAGCCGTTCCAGTGAGGTGTAGTTCGATCGAGACTTTCCATCATCTCGTCAGATTAGGAAGCCGACGTTCTATAAGTGCCACCCTTGGAAACGGGAAAAGAAAAGAAATCACGTGTGTAAGGCGAATAATTAACGCCTAAGTGATAAAATTGTTATGTAATGTAAATATAGTGAAAATTTTTGAGTGTAATATTTTTTTGTGGAATTGTATAGTGTTAAGTGAAAACGAATACAAAATGGTATTCATTATATTCCAAGTGATTAAGGTAAATATTTTATGTGCTATTAAAGAAGTGTCATTGAGTGTAAGTGTAATCATGGAAATGGCTTAAAAAGCAGTGAGTGGGCAAACATGTTCCATCGCTGGAGGATTCGGTCGCTGACCGGACAGTCATGTGAGTAACTATTTCATTATGATATGTGTTTGGGAGAATTTGTGTATAATCCTCGGGAGAGAGAGAATAGGGATGTTGAATAACAGGTAAAAGAAGGATAGCGTGATCTGAACAATTAATTTGAGAAAAATAAAATAAATATGTGAAATATAAATGAATCCCTTGGGGAATATATTCAGTAAAATATCAGTGTAATTGATAAATGATATAAATATGAGAAAGCAAGCGTAATAATAATAATAATAATTACATAAATGAATGAAGATTATGATGAATTTTATAATGAAAAGTGGTAGCTTCCGAGCTCCTTTAAATGAATTAATACATGTTATGAATACATGTTCTTATGGTAAAAATGATTATTGTCAAGGGAGAAGAGTGATATATATTTTGAGATGTAGATCAAACGTTGATTTTGAATTTATTTAGTTCTCTGAGGGCAACTTGGCTAATTAATGTATAAGCGCCATGTAGCGCATTGAAGTAATTTATCACGCTAGGAATGCGTTGAAATGCTCGGTAAAACTAATTATGAGGGACAGTTGGTCGTGGTAATTGAACTGTGATAAGTCCTCAAATTTGTGATAATGATCACGAGGCATTGTGTGTTGTATGTTAAAAAGGGTGCTATTTATGTTGTATTTTGAGCGCTGGAACAAGGTGAGGCCTGCCCTAAGTCGCAAATGTATAACTCCTCCAAATAGGGATATTGCTCCCGAGGCATTTGAAAGGATCGAATTCACAGTCGTCCATGTTGAAGCCCCTTAAATATTGGTTATATTATTGAATTTTTCTTACCCGCCAATGAGGACACTTCATAATTATTATATACCGAAGCTGAGAGAATAGGTCTGTTGAGCCTAAAAATGTTGTTTTAAGAACCTGTATTAGAAGCCTTGTCATTCATAGAACTGCATTTGAAACAGCTATGTAGAAAGCTGATGTAGCCAGTCACTCGAGAAGCGAGACTGCGGACTCTCTTCTCACCTTGCAATAAATCACGCTAAGTAGTTGAGACTAGACCCTCACCCTCTGGTATTGCGGTAGGTCGGGGAACGGACCGTCTGAGTCATAATACACAAAGTGTTTAAAGATTGTTTGAACGACCCGGGCTTTGAACCGAGGTCCCTTTATAAATGATTATCGCTTGCAGAGTTCATATCGTTGCTCTCTTATAATATAATGGTCTTTTAAGACAAATAATGATAAATCCCTAATTTTCTTATTATATGATTCAGTGATTCACGAGTTCTATTGAAGACATTAGATTCCGGGAGTAATCTTAAGTTTGACTTGTTCAGTAGTCTTCTGTAGCACGGGAGTACGCAAATTTTTCCCAATCACGGTAGTGAGTTGTTAACTTGAGAGAGAGGGATGGTAACATATGAGCATTGTGAAAGCCCAAAATTAAGTGATGATTAACCATATTTTGGTAATTTTGATATTTATGAGTAAACAAGATATACTCAAGTAAATAGTAATTGGCATGCATTAAATTGATAACACAGTGTATGTAAACATTACCGAGCCGTTTGGAGCTCTTTATTTTGAAGAATTTAAAAGGGACACCATATGGAAGTGAAACTAAGTGGAAGTTTGCTGATTTTTGGAAAGCCAGTCATTATGATTTTGTAATTGTTTAATATGAATTCCTTGTTCAACTTTGGACAAGTGTGAAGTGGAGTGTCAGTATTTTTATTTGTTTAATTTTTGTAGCGCCATATATTTGGATAATTAAATATTTTAATAGTAGGAGTTGATTTTTGTTTATTTTTGGAAGTGTATCCTCTGCTTAATCCAAAGTGTGTAAGTCACAGAGTGGGAGGACAAACCATGAACCCCGATACTCCCGATTGAGCATTGCTGGCAAACTGTGATTTGCATATTTCATTGTTGAATGGGCACATGGGGGCATAGAAATAATGTGCTTGGATTAATTGCTTAGAGGAACACTTAAGACGGTCATATCACGTAAAAGTAAAAATAGTGATAGAATTAGCTACAAAATATAAATTTAACTGACCGCATTGGGACCCTGGAAACTCACACCGAGCAGCCCTAAATACCCCCCCCCCCCCAATAAAAACAATCATGGCGCCCAGTACGTAGGGATGAGTTTTCCTAGGTAAAATCCGAGTTTTTCTTGAAAAATCAAAAATTTTCATTTTTTGAAAAATATGGTTTTTCAAAATTTTTTGAAAAAAATCACTTCCATAAAGGTGTTGATATTATAATGAGTATTATACCAGACGGGTACGCTTTAGTAAACACCCGTGCTGAGGTTGAATTTTGAAAATTGGGACACAAGAGTTCAGAGTACCATCTCTCATGCATGAACCGACGATGGGACAGAATAGCCCACTGTATTCTCTAAGATAGTAATATGTCATTGAGTGAGGAAATGCAGAGGCTCTTGGACGCCATGAAGGCGGATATCAGTGAAAAATTGGAGGCCATGAAGGCGGATAGCAGTGAAAAATTGGAGGCCATGAAGGCAGATAGTTGTGAAGAAAGGCAGAGGCTTTTGGACGCCAGAAAGGCAGATAGTAAAAAGAGATTCGAAACGATAGACAATACATTGGACCTCCAACAGAAGGCAAATAGGGAGGAGTTAGAATCCATAAATCAGAATTTAAAAGCTCTTAAAACTGATGGTGTTAACATGGGGAATAAATTAGAATCTATCAAAGCTGACAGTATAAACATGAACAGTGAACTGAAGGCTGAGATAGAACGTAAATTGGATAAGATAAAAACGGAAAATGGGGAAAATATTGAAAAACAGTTGACAACTGTAAAGGAAGAGCTAAAAGCCGACAGTAAAACAAATAACGAGGCACTGAAGGCTGAAATTGAGGAAATAAAAAAGGGGTCAAATAAACTCCGAAAGAGTATAGAAGAAAACATAGATTCAAAATTTCAAACATTTGATACCAAATTTGGGGACCAGCTAAAGGCATTTCAAAGTGAAAATAACACATTTAATGCAGGATTGCAAATCAAAACAAGTACTATAGAAACAAATAGTATAGAGTCAAAAAGGGAGTGTCTAGAAAATGTTGGAATTTTGAATAAAAATTTGAATTCTATGGAAACCAAATTAAGTAACATGGAAGAAACTTGTAAAAAGAATGTAGACGAATGTAAAAAGGAACTTGTAACACAGATCCAAGGGGTGAAAAAAGAGTTAATAGATCAGATAGGATCAAATAGGGAAATTTATCAGACATCCCGGGATGAGATCAAAAGTAGTCTCGAAGCATTAGGAAATAGGTTCATTCGAGTCGCGGAAAACAAGTATAGGGGAGATATCCCAGCACAGAACCATAGGTCAAATGAAGTAGTTATCCAAGCTGAAAATAAAACAGTAATTGTAGAAGAAAAAGAAGTAATGGTGCAAGAGCCCGAAATTGTTCATAGAGAAGAAGAAATAGAAAGGAAAGCTGAAATCGTGGTGGCTCATATGGAAACGGAGAAAAAGATTGAGCTACCTCAAGAAAAAATAATTGACATTCAAGAGGAAACAATAATTCCATGTCAGGAAGAATGTCTAAATGAAAACGAGTTTCAAATTAAAGAAGACCATCCTTATGCCAAAACGGAGCATGAAGAGCAGGAGAAAAACCCAGATCAAGGGGTGATAACAGAAGAAGTGGAAGTTGGGGAGACTAAAATAATAATTCCTAGGGAAATGGATAGAACAACTGCAACCATAATAGAGAGTGTCGTGAAGGCACAAATTTTGGAACTCATATTGAGATATCAGGAATGCCAACGAAAGAGGGCCGAGAAAAGAAAAACGGAAACAGACTCCAATCTGAGTGAAGAAAACTTCAAAGAGAAGGATGAGACCATTGGAGTTAATGAAGAAAAGAGAGGAAATGCCTTTGAGAGAAATGATGAAAGAGGAAGAAAACCGCTAATTGTAACAGGTTTACAGGATGATGAAAACCCTATTGAAACTATGAGAGGGTTAGAAATAATGCAAATTCCCCTGGAGAAAGAAAACTCACAAGCGTTTTACAGCTGGAAGATTCGAAGGAAGAAAGGGAATGAATGAATGAAAGAAAAGGAGAGGATCTTAAGGAACTCTGGAATTGGAAGAGTAGGAAAAAGAAATTTTGGAAAATGCCATCTCGATATGAGATGAGGGAAAAAGGAAGAGAACCGAGAATAGACGGGTAAGATAGACCTTACCTGTAAGGAAAACAATGAAATTCTGTAGACTTTGAGTCCAGAAAACAGAAATAAAGGATGGAGTAACGGGGTAAGGCCAGACCGCACCGGTGGGGCCTTAAAGTAAATATATAGGTTGATAGTGAATAACCAGAGAAAAGAGAGACAGACTGGCAGAACGCCAGTTTCATGAAAAGAGAGAAAGGAAACCGTCTGACACAAGTTTTCGAATCAACACCAGACTGTGAGGAGACCGAGAAATACCCGAACGAGACAAGTAATTTATAACTTTAAGTGTGGACATCCGCTTAAAGGGAATGAATGAAGGGAAACCCTGTTGAGACCATAACAAGCCAGAGAAGGGAAGTGCTTGTAAAGGAAGACCAGAAGGTACTGCGAAGAATTATGATGGCTTCGACACTGAAAAAAATAAGATTTTTATGAAAAATGTTTAAATAAATTTCCCCAAAATTTCGAAAATTTATTTATCTAAGTTGGGGAGTTTTGAACCCATATTCTATTAGTTCAAGCGTCGAATCCATAATTGATTTTCAAAAGAAGAGAGGAAATAATACAGTCTGTAGAATGACTTAGAATGATTTTAGAAGTGGGCTGTTATAACGTGGCGCAAGAATAGGTGACCACGAGTTATGCGGACGTGAGATCATGCTTGATGCATCGATAAGGAGCTGGCTCATGATTATTAATAGAACCATAAAAAATTTCCACAGCGTGTAAGAGAGAAGAGGTTTCGGAAATAGACCTTACGCAGCTATAAAATGACAACCTCGCAATTGCGCAAGAAGAGAAATAATTAGAATTAAGCCATTTGCGAGCATTTAATTAATGAAAGAAACACATCATTGTGGATCATTCTGGAATAGAGATTTTTGTGTGGGGAAAAAGTTTATAATATTTGCATAGGAAAGAACTGCAGACGTGGCATGACGTCGTTAGTAATTCCCCGAGACCAGAGTTGGTAGGGATGGAAAAATAAACCGCAACACCCACGTAGCTGAGGAGCAAAATTATTTAATATCTTGGAATTGTGCGATCGATTTTTATGATCAAGGAAATCAGTGTACGTTTAGAACAAGAGCTTTCCAGAGATATATTTTTTAAAATTATACAACTATTACTTCAAAAGTTAGTGCTGGAGAAGACGCGGATTTTATCTTTTTGCCGCCGATTTGTATAAAAACACTGGACGTGCCAGGAGGAACATGCAGTTTACAACAGACCTCGTACGGAGGTGCTGCATCACAGCTAATGCAGTATTCCGTCAACCCAGGGGGGCGTGACGTTGGAGCATTACCACATGCAGTTTCAGACAGCCCGAGGGGCGTCGCTGTATCACAACAATTCAGTTCCGTGAACGCAGAGACGCTGCACGATGAAGCCTCAACTACAAGACAGGCTACAAGTAAACACCTAGTACAGGAGAACTGCATCAAAGTATATTCAGTTATAAAAGACGCCAGAGAGCGTGATACTGTGTCGCAAAGTATAACAAGTTATTTTAGTGAGCGCGTAGACGCTGCACGCAGAAACAATTATCGTTAAAGTTCACCAGTTTAGTCAAAGTTTCGGCTGTGGACTTGAAGAAATAACAAGCGATAGGTACGCGAATAATAGTTCAGTTAAAGAACCGACGCATCATAAGGTTTCGAAGTACCCAAGAAAAGTGAAATAGACAGTTCTATCGACGTTAAGGAACCCGATTAGGGTAGAACGAAATAAGTAACGCCTAGTGTTGCGAAAATGTAGGGACTAGAGCGCAGGACGATAACAATTAGGAATTGTAGTTCCAGGTTTTGTCTAGGTAGACAAATGAACAGTAAACATTGGGGATGACCCCAATAAGCTACGAATTAAAGTAATAGCAAGTAATGCAAGGAAATTACTAGGTCACCGATAAACTATTCGAGCGGCCGTAATAGTAATACATTAAGGACAGCCTTTATTTAGACGAACAAGTTAGCGTCTAACAAGAAACGACATCGTGCAGTAAAGTTATAGAAGCCCATAGTCAAACCCCGGATTTGAAGATCAGCCGTTCCAGTGAGGTGTAGTTCGATCGAGACTTTCCATCATCTCGTCAGATTAGGAAGCCGACGTTCTATAAGTGCCACCCTTGGAAACGGGAAAAGAAAAGAAATCACGTGTGTAAGGCGAATAATTAACGCCTAAGTGATAAAATTGTTATGTAATGTAAATATAGTGAAAATTTTTGAGTGTAATATTTTTTTTGTGGAATTGTATAGTGTTAAGTGAAAACGAATACAAAATGGTATTCATTATATTCCAAGTGATTAAGGTAAATATTTTATGTGCTATTAAAGAAGTGTCATTGAGTGTAAGTGTAACCATGGAAATGGCTTAAAAAGCAGTGAGTGGGCAAACATGTTCCATCGCTGGAGGATTCGGTCGCTGACCGGACAGTCATGTGAGTAACTATTTCATTATGATATGTGTTTGGGAGAATTTGTGTATAATCCTCGGGAGAGAGAGAATAGGGATGTTGAATAACAGGTAAAAGAAGGATAGCGCGATCTGAACAATTAATTTGAGAAAAATAGAATAAATATGTGAAATATAAATGAATCCCTTGGGGAATATATTCAGTAAAATGTCAGTGTAATTGATGAATGATATAAATATGAGAAAGCAAGCGTAATAATAATAATAATAATAATAATTACATAAATGAATGAAGATTATGATGAATTTTATAATGAAAAGTAGTAGCTTCCGAGCTCCTTTAAATGAATTAATACATGTTATGAATACATGTTCTTATGGTAAAAATGATTATTGTCAAGGGAGAAGAGTGATATATATTTTGAGATGTAGATCAAACGTTGATTTTGAATTTAGTTAGTTCTCTGAGGGCAACTTGGCTAATTAATGTATAAGCGCCATGTAGTGCATTGAAGTAATTTATCACGCTAGGAATGCGTTGAAATTCTAGGTAAAACTAATTATGAGGGACAGTTGGTCGTGGTAATTGAAATGTGATAAGTCCTCAAATTTGTGATAATGATCACGAGGCATTGTGTGTTGTATGTTAAAAAGGGTGCTATTTATGTTGTATTATGAGCGCTTGTACAAGGTAAGGCCTGCCCTAAGTCGCAAATGTATAAGTCCTCCAAATAGGGATATTGCTCCCGAGGCATTTGAAAGGATCGAACTCACAGTCGTCCGTGTTGAAGCCCCTTAAATATTGGTTATATTATTGAATTTTTCTTACCCGCCAATGAGGACACTTCATAATTATTATATACCGAAGCTGAGAGAATAGGTCTGTTGAGCCTAAAAATGTTGTTTTAAGAATCTGTATTAGAAGCCTTGTCATTCATAGAATTGCATTTGAAACAGCTATGTAGAAAGCTGATGTAGCCCGTCACTCGAGAAGCGAGACTGCGAACTCTCTTCTCTCCTTGCAATAAATCACGCTAAGTAGTTTAGACTAGACCCTCACCCTCTGGTATTGCGGTAGGTCGGGGAACGGACCGTCTGAGTTATAATGCACAAAGTGTTTAAAGATTGTTTGAACGACCCGGGCTTTGAACCGAGGTCCCTTTATAAATGATTATCGCTTGCAGAGTTCAGATCGTTGCTCTCTTATAATATAATGGTCTTTTAAGACAAATAATGATAAATCCCTAATTTTCTTATTATATGATTCAGTGATTCACGAGTTCTATTGAAGACATTAGATTCCGGGAGTAATCTTAAGTTTGACTTGTTCAGTAGTCTTCTGTAGCTCGGGAGTACGCAAATTTCTCCCAATCTCGGTAGTGAGTTGTTAACTTGAGAGAGAGGGATGGTAACATATGAGCATTGTGAAAGCCCAAAATTAAGTGATGATTAACCATACTTTGGTAATTTTGATATTTATGAGTAAACAAGATATACTCAAGTAAATAGTAATTGGCATGCATTAAATTGATAACACAGTGTATGTAAACATTACCGAGCCGTTTGGAGCTCTTTATTTTGAAGAATTTAAAAGGGACACCATATGGAAGTGAAACTAAGTGGAAGTTTGCTGATTTTTGGAAAGCCAGTCATTATGATTTTGTAATTGTTTAATATGAATTCCTTGTTCAACTTTGGACAAGTGTGAAGTGGAGTGTCAGTATTTTTATTTGTTTAATTTTTGTAGCGCCATATATTTGGATAATTAAATATTTTAATAGTAGGAGTTGATTTTTGTTTATTTTTGGAAGTGTATCCTTTGGTTAATCCAAAGTGTGTAAGTCACAGAGTGGGAGAACAAACCATGAACCCCGATACTCCCGCTTGAGCATTGCTGGCAAACTGTGATTTGCATATTTCATTGTTGAATGGGCACAATATATCGAGGATGATTTCTGTAGAAAATAATTTATTTCTGATCAAAGGAAGCCGAGCAGTAATGATTTCGGTGAAAAAGTCGAAAAAAACCTGGCGTCCGAGCGCTTTGTAAGCTTACGCTGCAAACCGTTAAAAATATCTGAATACTATGTGTGTAAGAATTGTTCAGCATGAAAAGTTCTACAAAAACGTCCACGAGAGCATATCTCTATCTTCAATTCATCGCCTACTATAAGTGTTTTTACGTTTTCATTTCTTCCAACCCCATTCAAATACTGAGGCGACAGTTTACGAGCTAGCTAAGGGCGAGTGTATCACTCCTGTTACAGCCTAACTGGCGGGGGAACCTATTACCCCAGATACAGCCAGCAGCAAACCGTCGAGTCGTGTTAAGACTTCAGAGAAGGCTGGTTGTGTTTGGAGTTTCCCTGGAAGTGCAACTCGGCTTTTCTTCATTTCGCCTGTGAACTTTCCGTTCCGCAAAGTACACAGTTAAGTTAAGATTGGACGGAAGGGGGATTTGTGTTTCATGCACCTCGCCATTTCCCTGGAAATGCAACTCGGCTTTCCTTCATTTCGCTTGTGAACTTTTCGTTCCACAAAATGCACAGTCAATTTAAGATTGGACGGAAGGGGGATTTGAGTTTCATGCACCTCGCCATTCTTAATTTACGTCTGGCAAGAATTTGATATAATTAATAGTCCAGTCAGTGATTTTAAGTCATCATGCCGAGATGTAAAACGGATATAGGTCTTGGTTCTTTGGCATCGAAAAAAAAGCGCTTATCACGTAACAATGAAACAGAGCAACAAATAATTTCTCGATTGTCACAAGAGGAAAGAAAGACTTCGTCCTCAGCTCCTTCAAACCGTTGCTCAAGAAGAACACCGTCTGAACCACGATCAGAAACAAGCTTATGACACTATCATATCTATAAGTAGCATCACTAAGAAGGAAGGTAAGATATTTTTTCTCGATGCATCTGGTGGTACAGGCAAAACGTTCTTGATTAATTTGTTGCTCGCCAAAGTGAGCTCTGGTGGTAATATTGTTCCTACCGTTGCATCATCTGGAATTGCAGCCACTCTTTTGGAAGGGGGAAGAACAGCACATGCAACATTTAAACTTCCTTTGAAAGTCAACAGTAATGATGGAAAGGTATGTAATATTTCAAAACAAAGTAACACTGCCAGTTTAATCCAAAATTGTTCTTTAGTTGAATGGGATGAGGTTACAATGTCGCACAAAAATTCCGTTGAAGCTGCGGATAAGACCTTGCGTGATCTAAGGAATCGGAACACACCTATGGGTGGCTGCACAGTTCGCCGGTGATTTTTGTCAAATCTCACCAGTTGTTACCAGAGGAACGAGAGCCGACGAGGTTGACACTTCATTAAGAAGATCTAACATCTGGCCGGATATAACAAAATTGGCACTCAAATTTAACATGAGAGTACTCTTATCTTCAGAAGATAATTTGTTACATAGAGTCGGAAATGGAGATTTACCGGTCATTGACGGGAAAATTACCCTCAGTCACGATTTCTGTGTTTTAGTAAGCAGCATTCAAGAATTGATTGATAGCGTTTATCCTCCAATCCATGACCTATCTAACAAGTCTCATCCATGGTTTCAAGAAAGAGCAATATTATAACCGACAAACGAACAAGTTGTGAACATTAATGACTTGGTCTTCTTTAAATTCACTGCCCAGGCTCAAGTATATTACTCAGTAGACGCAGTAGTCGATAGTGAAGAAGCTGTTCATTACCCTACATAATTCTTATATTCTTTGCTTCCTTCTGGCTTGCCACCACACAAGCTTATTTTAAAAGTTGGAGTGCTTATTATATTGCTACGTAATTTACACCCACCAAAGTTATGCAACGGGACGCGATTGGTAGTGAAAACTTTGAAAAACTGTTTCATTGAAGTAACTATCTTAACTAGCTGTGGTACAGGAGCAACGGTCTTAGTACCCAGAATCCCTGATTCCTTCATATTTTCCTTATCATTTAAAACGAGTACAATTCTCAGTAAGAGTCTGCTTTGGCATGACTATGAACAAAGCACAGGGTCAGACACTTAGCGTGACTGAAGTTGATCTCAGAGTAGAATGTTTTTCTCATGGACAGCTTTACGTGGCTCTATCGCGTGTTACATCAAACCAAAATCTCTTCGTGTTCACTGCTGGAGGGAAAACTACCAATGTCGTATACAAGGAAATCTTATAAGATCTCGGTTAAAAGTAGCCTATCACCTTGCATTCATAACTGTTCCCGGGCGAAGCCAGGGCGGGTTGCCAGTTACAAATAAAGTCAACATGACATCCATGCCCGTGGCTGGATTCAAACTGACAGCGGGGTTCGAGTTCAGCTTCAATACCAACCTTTCATTGCTGACCCACGCCAGCATAACATTTCGTTACTCCACGATCAGCGTCAAGTGATTGATAGATAACTTGCTACTGGTACTCCATAAAACACAGGTTTCGTTGCAATGGAACTGTGTTGTGGCATCAAGAGGATGCTTACTGCCAGGATTTGAGGTTCCCTGTTAACCCCCTCACCACTTTGTATTGCTTAAATAATTTGTAGCCTAATTTTATTTTAGTTGTTGTTGATTATTTTTTGGGCTTTGCGAATTCGTAGTCACGTAGCCCTGTGTACTTGGGTGCGTGTCGAATTTGTCTGATGACCTGTAACACTGTGATGTCTGCAGTAGTATGTGTATTTTTTTTATTTGAGGTAAGATTTGGGTAGGAAGCGGCACAGGCCTTAAGTGAGGTACCATCCCGGCATTTGCCTGGAGTAAAAGTGGGAAACCACGGAAAACCACTTCCAGGATGGCAGAGGTTGGGATCGAACCCGCCTCTTCTCAGTTTTGCGTTACGAGGCTGAGCGTACCCCGGGCTCAAGCTGTGAGAGTGGAATATATCGCCGGAGTGGGCCATAGGAAAAGGTAAAATCCTCTGTAAAGATTTTCGAGTAGAGTTTGAGGGATTTGTTTTCAATAAGTTTCATGTCAGTGCCGTAGCGCACTGGTTAAGCGCACTGTTTGGCAACTTGCCGGCTCGGGTTCGATTCTCGCCGCTATCGTCATTTTCATTTTGTTTTTCTTTCCTCGCAAAGTTTAACTATTAATTATGAAATTTAAGTATATTTAAACAGTTAATTGGCTGAAGTTTAGAAAGAACATTTCCGAAAATTCAAGCAATTAATTATCTGATTTTTATTCATTATTAGAAGGTACATTATATTTGTTCGGGTGATATTCGTCAAATAAACATTAAAACCAAGAACATTTTATGGATGCCCTTTTTGAGCAAGAAGATCTTTCCAAAATAATGCTTCAGTGGAATGCATACTTCATTCACGTTTATAATGAAAGGTTTTGCTGTGTCAATTTTGATATAAACCAAGTGTACTGAATAATTGGGTTCAAAGCAGGAGCACTGATTTTGATGCTGTACGATCGAATGTATTATAATTCCATACTCCCTTAGTGATAATTCTCGCTGTTGTATTAGCAATTTTGAGGCATTTCGTGGTCTTCTAATTACATTATTGACTTCGCGAAGGAAATACAGTATACCTCGCAGGGTTGAACAAGAGGAGTACATTTGGGTGGAATGATCTTCATAGTACAAGTTCCTTCGCCTTCTTCATTGACGAATGTCTCATCATACAATGTCAAATCTGCTTGGCCACTCAACGAATCCAGCAACAGAAGGAATTTATTGTCAGCAACGTATGGGTTAACTGTTGTTTCAAGAATTGTGCATAAATCTCTTTTGTCAGTTTTCCAGACTGCATCAAAATGCACTTCTGCTTCATGATAGTGCACGTCCCACTGTAAACGTCGGAACGCAGAAGATACGCCAATTCAAGTGGGAGGCACTTGAGAATCCGCCCTATATTCCTGATGTCTCCCCATGCGATTATCACGCCTTCAATCCCTTAAAAGAGGCCTTGAAGGGTCCACGATTCCTGCTGGACGAGAATGTGTAGGACGCAGTTACACGTTGTTATACCACTTCAACTTGATGCGTGGGTGGGATGAATGCTTCAATGGACCGTACGGCCATCAATCGGAAACATTTGATCACGCCTAATATATACGAGGCACGTCCAGAAAGTAAGCTCCGTTTGGTAATTAAATTAAATTGTGTACAGATACAGAAAAAATATTTATTGCACAACATTCTACACCTCTTAAACTACCTTTTCACATAACTGCCGAACTTTTGCAGGCATTTGTCATAGCGTGGCACAAGTTTTTGGATACCTCTTCATAGAAGTTTGCCGCCGACCCGTAAACGAGAGTGAAGACTCCCCTTAAGATATCCTACTGTTTGGTCACTACTGTTAGGCAAATTGCGTGCTTACCAGGAGAACTGCGTATGTTTAGGAGTTCTCCTGACCACATACGCAATTTGCCTAACAGTGATGGCCAAACAGTAGGATATCTTAAGGGGAGTCTTCACTCTCGTTTACGGGTCGGCGGCAAACTTCTATGAAGAAGGTATCCAAAAACTTGTGCCACGCTATGACAAATGCCTGCAAAAGTTCGGCAGTTATGTGGAAAAGTAGTTTAAGAGGTGTAGAATGTTGTGCAATAAATATTTTTTCTGTATCTGTACACAATTTAATTTTATTACCAAACGGAGCTTACTTTCTGGACGTCCTTCGTATATATACATACATACATACATACATACATACGCACACACCCAAATACACGGGGCTAAATGGTCACGATGTCCAAGCTCCGAAAATAAAACAACATAAATGCAATCATTAAACAATTAGATAGGCCTATATAGCTGGCCATTAAAATGGTCAATCCATAAGGCGAATTGCAAGCTCATTGTTGCTTTAAAGCAAAATATATATTTTCATATGCATAAAATATAGCAAAAAGGGTACTTTTAACGAAACAATCCCAAGGGTTATGTAACCAAAACACATAATCTCAGTATGAGCAGGCCAAATGTATTGTCTCTTTCACCTGAAGCATGATCATACAGAGCCTTCTCTAGAGAACGGAACCTCTTCGGAGCCGTGTGATGATTTGAGAGCGATTAGTCACCGCCAGTTGAGTAGCATCTACGGATTTCAGTATACAACAGCGGGTCGGAAAGCACCGGACGCTGTCATATCATTGAGTACATTCCCAGCTGGCAAGATACCTTAGTTGAGATAATTAAGACTTGTGGTGAAGTATTGTAGTCTATCTTGTATCCCGTGAACATGGTTAAGCATAGAACAACACATTTAATTTTTCTAGTGGAAACTTTACTTCTCTAGAAGAAGACTTACAGTAAATATGTTCGTAAGCTTCAGCGCCGTGCGACTTTTACTTGTGGGGGAACCACAAACAAAAGGCATACAGAAACAATCCGCGTAGCCTGCTCTGGAGCCCCTCGAGAACGAAGTAACTGCACTGATACGAAATATCGTAGAGCATGAATTACAGCGAATGTGTCAATACTTCCTAAGTCGGTGCAACGTGTGTTTAGAAATTGAAGCACATCATCTCCAGCAAAATAATAGTATGAAATTCATGTAAGTAATGATGATTAATAAATACGTTTAAAAATGTATGTGTTGAACTAGTTGGGCGCTACGCTGCTGCTAGTGCCTTGCTCGACAGGTGGCTAGCCACAGCGCCCCTTCTGTCACACGGTGCCTGCGAGGTTCCTTTCTATTGAGGAGGCTCTCAATCAAGAAAGTCATAAGAGCCAAACTAACGAAATTACAATGTTCTCTGTTACGGAAAACACTCAATTTAATTCCTGTGGCTTGTAAAAAGTGTTCGGTGGTCATAACCTAACATAATAAGTACAATGATATACAGTACTCTACATCAAATGTATCAAAAAAGGCATTGATTACAAACGTATATTTACCTGTGTATATGCCTGCTCTTAGCCTAGCTCTCAAAGCACACTTGAATGTTCTAACTGGTCCAGGCGTAGCCGCGCTCGTTAAATCGTACACCATGACCGTGAGGGAAACTGCAACAAGTCCGGAGATATCTCGGTGCTCCTATCATGAGTTTTCCCCGTTTTTTTAGACACACTCTCCAGACAAATGCCAGGATAGTACCTTACTTCAAGTACCGGGGCACCTACCCCATCCCTGTCCCTAATACAGTTACACACACTACTAGTCATCACAGACACACCGGTATCTGATACGTTCAACACACACTCAGCTACATGGGGCTGATGATCAAGAGGTTCTTAGCCCCTCAAATGCATTAACAACGACTTATGGTTCATACTATTCTTGAAGTCACCGCGAACAGTCAACTTTATTGTCGCCCGCAGCAGAACCTGGCTAGAAACAACTCACACAGCCCACGTCTGACGTCACAGGCAAACATCACACTCATGATTTGTTCTGAGCTGTCCTAGACAGAATTATATGGAATAATATGAAATGGACAATTCAGTTGTCACATTCCCGTGGATACATATCAACAGCCAGTACTATCCCAGCTAGGACCCGTCCAGACCGTCTTCTTTTGAAAAAACGAGTTAATTTGGAGGTCACAATGCAGTGTTCCCGAGACATAGCACCATGTCTGTATGGAGGAAATGAAAGTTCAAACGTAGCGCAAGAAATGGCAAGCTATTGCTAGTGATGAAGTTGGCCGCCAAGTACCATAATTTATTGATTTAAAGATATCCATGATTTTCCATTTTTTTCTTTTTATTCGAAAATTTTGCATTCATTATTATTTATATGGCAGACTGTTTTCCCTTTCAGCGTCCAGTCTGCAAGCCTCGTTTCCAAGCAAGTCGCCTCCATTGTCCCCTATCAGCAGTCAGCACTCTGCTCCTACATCTTTCACTTTGAAAACGTTCAACACTTAATCTAACTATCGCCTCCTAAGTTTAGCTTTGCTTCTCTTACCCACTCCAGTAATCACTCTTCTCCCATTCTCTTCCCATTCTCTTCACATGACCCCAGCATCTGAGTCGGCTCATACGAACAGCTTCATCAAACTTGTTAATTTCTAATTTGACTTTTATCTCTTCATTGCAGATATCATTCTGCTATTGCTCCCATGTATTTATCCCAGCAATCATTCGTGCTATCCTTATATCAGTTACCTTATGCAGTTAGCTTATGCAAGAAATATCCTGAATCTTTTGTTCTTGAAAGAGGCATGAGCCACATCACAACGCAAGGAAGACTTGGCAATGCTGTGAGCAAAATTAGGATTAGACGAGGTGATTTGGCTGGCTGGAAAAGTTACAACACAGGCTCAGACAACGATACCTGGTGACCGCCTTGATTTGTATATTTGATATTTATTATGTGTAAAAATAATAATTGTAACCGGGAAATAATGAGAATAGAAAGAAGTGCAAGCTTGGAGCGGCAAATTTAAGAGAGTGGAAACTGTGGCGGTAATATTTGGAAGGGAAACTACATTTCAATGTCGTATAGTAGTGGTGTAAGGGCCTAAGACCAGTGGGGTCGAAACCACTGGGGATCTAAAACCACAAGATGGTGGCGGGGATTCCCCAGGGTCACGTGAGGTCACCGGGGTTTCCTCAAGGTCAATGCGTCATTCGTGGGTTTCTGATATTACGAGGGGTTTCATCGGGGCCAGTTGTCTTCATTGGGGGAAGTCTTGCCAGATAGCCTAAATTCCCTAGATGTTTCTCCAAATTTGAATGTTGGCACTCATTGATGAACTACATAAACAGAATAGGTTGTCATGACGACCAGATCTGTGTTGGGTGGGGATGGGGGCGATTAGAGGAGGGGTCCTAAAGGGCTATTTGGGGGTCCTCAGGGGTCGGGTTTGGTGGTTTGAGGACGTTAGACCAGTCTGTTTGGGAAGGTGTTGTGTGTGGGTGTGACGTTTGGCGGGAAGCGGGTTTATGATATACGGCGAGTCGTGGAAGAGGGGGTGTGAAGTTGTTGGGAAAGAATTGTGCAACATTGTACTTCCTCGATGGGAGGCCACGTGACTATACATACAAGTTGATGTTTGCCTCGAGGCAGCGTATGACGTCACATTATGACAGTCTTTAAACCATGTCATGTCGGAAAGAGGTCATGCTGGTCGACCGAATGAAAGCGCGCGGAATGAATCTCCGGAGACTACCTACTCATATTACAGCTCTAATGTGAAGTGTATAGCTCAACAAGGGGACTCTGGTGAAAAATTCAAATTGAATCCATCCCCTAAATAGTATATGGATTTCTCCATCCTCTATGTGTGGTATAATTTGCAACTGTAATCACTTTAATTACAATGGCTGAATCAGACAATCGACATTTCCATATGATACAATATCTTATTTGCCGCCATAGGAAATATTCACCAACCCTTTGGTAATACGCCCATCGGCACAATAATAATTCAACGGTGCCCCAGTGGCATAGAGATGAAGCTACCACGCTATTGGTAGGTGGTGCTCGTGGTGCTATCTGGTGTTGGCCTTAGACAACCTTGGCAGTATCAGCAATTCTAAGAAGACACGGCCAGGAAGGCCTGGTTCGTTAATAAAAATCGCGTTTGGATGCGAAATCAAATGTGATTCAAGGTAGGCATTTGTAATACCTAGCTTTAATAATATGTCTTTAATAAGTGGTAATTTGCGCTAGATATATTTTGGAAAACAGGATTTTCTGGGAAAGACAGTTCCAGAAATTTCAGGATCTTCTGTAAAGACAGCGCCAAAATGACAGAAATGTCAGGAAAACAGTCCCATTTTCTTTAGGAAAATAGGTTGATAGGGCTGTTGGGTCCAAGATGATGACGCTTACTATCCAACATGGTGGGAAAATGGCGATCATGTTGGCAGCACTGTTGAGTTCAAGATGGCAGCGCTAAAATGGAGGAAATGTTGTATCTAAAATAGTGACCCGCTAGACCGCACTGCCACTGGGGGTGGCCTTCCGATCGGTATGGAGTGTTGAGGATCTATTCACACACTACTACTACAGTCCCTCACCAAGCGTACTCAAGGCCAGATCTCGCCGCTGAGTGAGAATCTAAGCCTAAGGTCTCGATAATACCGGAACTTCTTTTCTCTCGGCGTTGTCAACAGTATCTATTTTAAAGGGGAAAATTAGACTCAAATTAGTCGCTGCACTTGTCAATTCAAAGCCCCTTGTTACCCCGGAATGTGAACGATTCCTCATTCTTATGTTCGACAAATAAAGTATAATACAGCGAAGAGGATTACCGTATTGTATTCTCCTGTTAACGTGCCTTCTCTCACTAATGACATGGTAAGAGAGAAACTGAAGTTATTAGAAAAGAAAGCTACCGATCGAATGAGCGCCTGCTGAATAAATTTTCAAGTAGGATTATTTATATATATATAGATTTACTGGCATGCTTGTTGAATTGATTTTCAAATCGTTATCGTTTACTCGAGACTAATATAAGCAGATTAAGAAGTTCTTGGCCATAATCATACGACTATGTAGGATGATGGAATGCGTAAGTGAAGATTGTGGGTGTTGAAATAATAATAATAATAATAAATGTATAGGCTACCCGTTAGTATTCCCGTTTTCAATGGAGTCGGGAATAAGATGCGGAGAAAGTCTATGTTGCGAATGGTTTTTACGGTCGGATCTCCTTCCTTACGTCAACCTCATGGGAGGAGATAATGAGAGATGAAATGCATGAAGATGAATGAAACTGGGAAGGATTGTGGTTGGAAGCGGCCGTGGCCTGTCAGTACGTACCGTCCCACCATTTTTCTGGAGTTGAAAATGCAAAACCAAGGAAAACCAATTCAAGGACGGCCGATGGCGGGACTTCAACCCACGTCTACTGAGTACAATGAGAGCTTGGCCCCATGTCCTAGTGTTGCGCTTTACCGAGCGTAGCTACCGCTGATGGTTATAATAATAATAATAATAATAATAATAATAATAATAATAATAGTCTAATAATATTTAAAATATCGTTGTTGTTGTAGAACATAATTATTATGCTTTGTATTGTACCCTCAAACCTGAGTCTTCTACGATGGTACTCTCTTCTGGGGGCTGCGCTCAGTCCATTTGCTTATTTTAAATTACCATCCTACGACTTCGGAGATTAAATCACCGGGACATAACTACAATCACACGTCAGAGTATCTTAACAAAACAATGAATTTATTAACTAAAACTAGCTTCTACAGAGAAATCAATTAAAAAGCTAACACCCCCCTTAATTAGATAAAAACAAAACTGCAACATCCTCTGAATTTAAGAAAAACAAAAACGACCCAACACCCTCATAAGGACGCATCCATGGGTCCATGGCTCAAAACATGTCATAAAGTACATGAGTTTAAAAATCAATCAAAGTTCAATCAAAATGGTGAAAAGCAAGAGTCTGTTTTTAACACTTCGCTTCTTATCGAGTAGAGAACCAGTTCCCCTCAATTTGTTTACGAGCTTCCACACGGTCTCTCTATGTGAAGGGCGCACACCTGGGAAATGTGTTATGAAACGTTTAACGACTTCCCTGCAAGACCTTGTTTTCACATAATGATCGTACATAAATACCCCTTCCTCTACCGTGTACACACGTGGAGGCATTATGATAAGTATACCCAAAAGTAACACTTGACAACTCGAGAATAGTTGGAGCGACAGATGGACACTAAATACACGTTATAGGCTATACTCAGTGAGCTGCCTGAATAGGATTGACAGTTCTCGCCTCGCCATGTGGTCAGGGAACAAGGTTGCCAAACAGTTAGAATAACAAGCGATCACACTGTACAAGCCAGAGATACAGCTGACCAGGCACTGACGCACGTGGGCTGTAATGTTGCAACGCAGAGTATTATGACATCAACTATGCGGACATGGATTGGTCAAGATGCAGAGGGGTGATGACTGACGTGGCACTTCCGGCGAAATGTCAATCCTATTCAGGCAGCTCACAGAGTATAAGCATGGACCAGAACTGCGAAGTGCGCGCTCTGTAACAGGAAGTGATCAGTCAACAGGAGGCAGATAAGCTTGGTGCGCTGGCCGGCCGAGTCGTGAGAGAGACTCACTGTAGAAATATTTGAAATGATAAGCGACCTAAATAATGATAATTGCCACTCGCAATTGAAAGTATTTCCAAGCCTCCGTGGCTTAGGCGGCAGCACGCCGGCCTCTCACCGCTGGATCCGTGGTTCAAATCCCGGTCACTCCATGTGAGATCTGTGCTGGACAAAACGGAGGCAGACAGGTTTTTCTCCGGGTACTCCGGTTTTCCCTGTCAAAATTTCATTCCAGCAACACTCTCCACTATCATTTCATTTCATCTGTCATTTCTTCAAAGATATTAAATAAATGTCCAATTCAACCAGTGCTGAAACACGTGCCTGAAATATTCAATTAACGCTCAACCACTTATCGATCGTCGGTTGTAGATCATCGGTGTCTGGTATAGTTGAGTGAGGGATGACCACCTACTGTATTTGTTCAAGATCATTTCCTGCCAATGCAATCTTGTGTTGGGTGTTGGTGGCGCCAAGAAAATTCACTACAAAACACAATAAACTCCTGACGTCCAACAAATTATGTAGTTCATCGGGTACACGAGAGTTTGTTTGCTAATTATAGAATCATGTTTCTACCAACAGAATTGGATGTAATTTAATATTATACATTGAACCCTTTATCCACAGGCTGTATAAAGGATTCTAATAAATTATTCATCATCTTTTGATACATTTCTACAGACAGCAGATATGAGAGCCAGACGGTGTTGGGAAATATTGAGAAATCAGTGGCCGAGAGGACACAATGGTTTAAGCTCCTGTGGTATTTTAGGAAGTAGCATAAATATTCATGACACATAGGACAGGTGCAACTTTTAGCGCGGAGACGGCTTGGGTACGCACAATATGGCCTGTTGCTATGAGTGTTGGCGCCAAGAAGAAAATTGAATGCTACGATGTAATTGGTCAACCTCCATGTTAACCACTCCTTGTGGGAGAAATACAAGTAAAAGCGCGCAAAGACATACAAGAGTCTGAACCAATAACATCAAGACGCCTTGTTTTAGCGGCAACTCGGCTTGGTAACGCACCCTGGTAAATTAACGCGGGAGTTATCTACGGATTAATTCCACGATCGATTTGAGCCAGCTACAGCATAATCGTAACCTCCACATCGCTACGAACTCAATGATACCGATCGCATGCTAGTCTGATAACTATTATGGAATATTTTTTCATAAATCCCCTTCCACACCAACCCTAGCCTGTTTCATTTATAAGGATCCAGAAAGCTTCGAGAGAACATACTTTATTTTGTGCGTCTGAGGACGTAACACACACTTTTTATTCGTGCGTCTGAGGACGTAACGTACCTCTTTATTTTGTGCATCTGAGGACGTGACGTTGATTTTTATTTGAGCATTTGAGGACATAAGGTGTCCGAGGACACGAGGCATACTCTGCAATATTTTCATGTATTTGAACAAGGAACAGTTTCGTCAAGTTATAAGTGTAACTGCAGTGATTTATTTGTAGTCCCAGCACTACCAGTAGGACCAGTTCATCGAAATAATTCACCAAATAGACTGTCAAGGAATTTAGTACTTGATAGGTGAATTTAATAGGAAATATATCGTGTGTGTATCTGACAAAACTTTATTTAATTCAGCACGAGATGACGTCTAGGAACGAGACCGGATCTTGGAACCAGCAGGACATTTGCCAGAAGATGTCGATGACGAGATAAAAATCTTAAAAGAGATGGCTGCAGACGTTTCCTTGACGCTGTTTTAAAGGATTGAGTACAACTGAATTTATTTATTTATTAAATCAGCTATGGTATTATGGGACATATTTTTGTAGATATTTGTTTGCTCGATTGGTAATGTAGATTCTTAGTTCTTGTTTTACTGACACATTAAATATGGGACAAGCCGAGCGCTGTGTAATTTGTAAATATTGTGATTTTGTTTGGTTCAACTTTACGGGGCGACGCGCAGCTCGGGCTCGCATTCGCTTGCGTAAATCGCGGTCAAACATTATTATTCGGAGGTATGCCTTATAACAAAAATGGAACTGAATTAATTTTGAGATTAAAAATAGAATTTGGAGGGTAAAGATTATTTGTGAGTAGAATTTTATGACGGATCAGGATTATTTTTATAGTTGCTTTTTCAGCAGATCTGAACGGGATGGCACTTTGCACCCGAATTTTTGTTGTGTATTTTTTTAATGTGTCAATGGACGCAATATTGTTGATCTGTTTTGAGCCGACCCAGTGGTATGTGTATGAGAGTCAGTCCAAGCTTTTGGTGCGCAGTGTGATTTTTATGATGTGCTAGCGAGAATATATCATTGTGATTATTCTGACTTGCGCCACATCAGCCCAGTTCATAACCTCGCAAGGGTGGACTTGTGGTATATATTTGTGTTTTCTTGCCATCCAGGTGGATGGGTGAGATATGTTGGCGTTTCCAGATGGAAGTTGCACCTAGTTTGAGGGACTGAGAGAGATAATTGAGGCAGCGATGACTCATACAAGAGGGGCGCGCTCAAATCAGATAACGCGACTTGTCATTAGTAATAGGCCAGGATCCTGTACTTCAATTTAAGACGTTGTTTAAAATTCACAAAACCTGATCGGTTATAATGAGTATTTGATTGATTAAATCGGTGTTGTCCATGTTGTAAGGAGCATCCGAAACTCCTGTTTGTCTGGCGTTTTATATAAATGTAAACATAGTTTTTTCAGCCGTTAGGCTTGTATTTTGTTGCTTTTGCTTTAATTCTTGTGTGTTTATTTTACGCGTTCAATGACCCGTGTGGCATTAGGGTGCGCGAGGCTATGTTCCCAATTTGTGATGCGAGCGTTTTGGCCTATTTCTGGCATGCTCTTTGTATTTCGTGTGCTCTGGCACCAGCTTGAATCTCAAGGAGATTCTTCATTCTTTTTGTCGTATTTATATCTTGCATGTGTCAGTAGTAATTATAGTGTATTAATTAAGGGTGGGTCCCATAGCCGTAGTGTGATTTAAAAGATGCAACTCCGAGAGCAATATGACTGTTTCAGTTGTAAACGGATTCGCATCAGTAGTCATTTTCTTATTAACGAGCAGTACACCATGCATTATATAACTTCTTGACCAGAAAAAAATGGACTTGTATATGTCATAGTCAGATAGTGAAATCCGTCATTTCATGAAGATCCTAGGCACTTCATGAAAAGCCGGCATATGATGTAAAAAGAGATAGTTACACCATCTGACGCGTTTCTTCATGAAGTGACGGACCGATTTAGGCAGATGGTGTAAGAAATGATTTTACATTATCAGCCGAGGCACTTCATGAAGAACCGGTGTTTGTTGATTCGGCACTTCATGAAATGACTGACGCAATGAAGCCGTACATTAATTCATTTAATTGTTCTATTCCAAGAAATAAATTAATGCTTGTTTATTATGGTTTTCGAAATTAATTTTCGCATAACAACCTAAATCGAATCGTGAAATACCGGGTACTCTTTACTCTCTATATCCCTCCTTTCTTTTGTAAAAGTTTGTATTTTTATTATTACATTTTTTATTTGTACAGTATTTTTTTCTAATCTATAATGCATACTTTCATAATTTCATTTGTAGTTTTTCTTTTTGTTCTTCAATTGTATATCTTTTTTCTGTCTTTCCTTCACTGATGCAATTTGTATTTCTGAACTTGATAAATGAGTACACACATACATTAGAATACTTAGATTGTATAGTATACTGTAAAATATTTGTCGAGGGATTTCTGCAGGGTTAAAAATGGCAACAGCTTCATTTCTTTGTCTGAAGGAGGGTGAGGGGCGTTAGCAAGCTAGTATACGCTGTCACGCAAGAAAAGTTGAACAACCTGCAGAGTGACGTAGCATGAGGCTGCACTGTATTATTTAGAACTTTCCCAAATTAAATAAATAGTAAGTTCATTTGATTACAACGATTGAATTAGCTCTGGAATCTCAATCAACCACTGAATTCCTATCGGCTAATATTTATTGTGGGAGACAAGTGAAGGAGACTTTACATGTTACGGTAATAATAGTAATTATGTGTGTTTGTCATCATTCATCATCAACAGCGGTAGCTAACTCCACTAACGCAAAGCTGTAGGCCAGGCGTTCTCAACCTGGTGCTCGGGAGTTCACAGTGCCCTTTAAATGACATTTGGTACTCCCGTCATACGAGCAAAAAAGTGCTTGTTAGCACAACCTCCCCTGAGATCCATTCTTTAATTAAAATTCTGTTGCATGAACAAGAATAAGAGGGTTTTCACTAAAAGGTTTGACAGTGAAAATTTTTATCTTGTAAAATAGTATTTATTAATCATCAGTAATCATAATTGAAAATTCCTGTTTTATGAGTAACGCAAAAGATGCTGATTCGACTCGACTGTACATACGTAAATGATCTTATTTGTATGAGTCACGCAAGCAGTTGCAGCATGCCTGGTGAGCGGTGAATCACTAGATATTTCAGCACTTCAATGGGAGAGAGAGACAGGAAAAGAAAAGAGGGGCGCAGGCTTTTTGCATTATTATTCTTTTCTTTCTTCGTTTAGGCCAGCTATGGACCAGGTTATTTCAACTGCTTCCGTCTTTTGGCCTTGATCGTAGCCCAGTGTTCACGCATTCGCTGCCTGTGAAGCTCCCTTCTTTCATCAGACCACTTCTTGCTGGTTTTTAATTTCGCTTTTACTTGGAATTGGTGGTGTGCTCCAAACTTTTCCTTCAAAAGATCACGTTCCATGATGTCTGCGTGGGTGATCCCCACTTCGTGCAAATCCTTGTCTACCTCACAAATCCAGGGGCCCTTGGTTTTCTTGTTAAGAAAATAGGTAAATGTCCGATTGGCGATTCTCTCGGGTTTCATACGAGTTAATTGGCCATAGAAAGATATTCTTCTCTTCCGAATTACTTGAGATATCCTTTATACATGATGGTACAGCTCATTGTTATGCAGGTTGCATTATTATTATTATTATTATTATTATTGACTTAATGGTGCTCGGGGACTTGGAATGGCAAGATGGTGATAGTCACAGTCTCAAAATAAATTGAGGACGCCGCTCTAGGGTATGAAACCAAGCTATATACGGACTTGTCGAGTGGTTCAAGCCCCACTTACAGCGGTGAATAAAATGATGTTTCCCATTTGAAACTTTTAGGCACCTTCTAATAGGCCACAGACCGCTTCCTTCCATCTCTTGATCCAGTTTCAATCAATCCCTCATTAAAGTTTGGCATCAGGAAGGGCATTTGGCCTAGAAACCACCTGCCACATAGAAATTGATTCAACATCATCCCCAAGGCCATTGAAACTGGAATGAGTCCCGCGACGTAGCCTTGCACGCACAAATATTGCACCCCGGCCACAAAGGTAGCTGCAGCAAGTCGGAAGATCGTAGGTCCTAACCCGGCGATGACAGTGGCTATCCAGAGTGTGGTTTATCCCCGTGGATTTTCCAGACTCCCTTCACCCAAATGCCGGGATAGTACCACTTCAAGTCCCGGGGCGCCTACCCCATCCCTTTGCCTAATGCAGTTCCACCCACCCCTACAGTCATCATATAATAATATAAGTTCAATTCACACCCAATCACACGGGGCTGATGATTGAGGTAACCAAAGTCCTCCAAATGTATTAACAACAAAACTGGAACGATAACAGGTAAGATACACACAATGAAGAAATATGCAGAATCATTCTTTCAAATATTTCTGTCTATAATAAATAGGCTGAAATTCGAGATTTTTTCGAAGGTGAACCCTCCACTAAATCAACCAAATGTAAAGCTTTTGTGTATGCCCCTCTTACTTCTCGCGAAAAGGTCGCGCTGAGGGACAATAGATGAAATATGACGCTGTTGTTTGATTTGAGGTAGGCTACTTCGACATCGTGGTCATTCAGCCCTGTGTACTTGGGAGTGTGTAGAATCTGTCTGATAATCAGTATTATTATGGTATTTGTAGTAGTGTGTGTATTTGTAGTTTAGGTTAAGATTGGGAAGGAGGCGGCCACGGCTTAAGTTAAGAACCAACCCGGCATTTGCCTAGAGGAGAAGGGGGAAACCACGGAAAACCAATTCCAGGATGGCTAAGGTAGGAATGGAACTCTTCTCAGTTTTGCCTCTCGAGATTGACTGTACCAAAATTTAACCCTCAGACCATAATTATGTTCCTATCCGTGGTAACCATAGTTGATTTCATAAGTATACTTAACGAGTAGGCCTATATGCTGGTTCGAATCCCGTCGCTGACTGTGGCGTTTTCCTCCAGGCCTTTCCACACACCCTCTCGGCAAATGCCGGGATGGTACTTCATTTCAAGTCTCGAGACACCTTCCCAAATTCTTTACCCACACACTACTTCAGTCATCACGCAAACACAGGTTATAAGAAAACAACCACCCAAATACACTGGGTTGATGACCAAGATGTCCCTAGCCCTTAAAATAATTATACAAGAAAACAACTGAACTATATTAAATTGTGCCACTTGAACAAAAAATTCTGAAATAAATACTTCATTGGGGTTCGATCTGTCAACGTAGTACTCCGGAAGCTAACACGATACCCCGCGACCACAAGTGCAATGTGAGAGCAGTCTGCTAAGAGCAGTACTACAAGATCCCTTTATTGCGCGTCCGTAACTGAGTTCTTGTTGTTTTAAAGGGTGGATCAGCGAAACAAGTCATATTATACTATCGGTTATCTATCTCTCATGTTTTAAAAACAAAATTGATCTGAACGACGTTCTTCTTCCGTTCACAGTACGGCAGCTTAATATTCCTTCTAGGCGCAAGGCAAAGCAAGGTACTGGCGGAGGGAATTAGGGGATAAAATGAGGTCCAGACCATTATACATTTGTACCATATGTCACAGTGTTCACTTTCTGAGGAAATAACAGCCCTTCAGTGTCCACATTTTTATCCTATTAATTCTTGGAAATCACACTTCCCTCACACGTGATCACCGCTGCCGCTACGGTACTTCATGAAGTGACGGGCTGGATTTCCCGTCAGATGATGTACAATGTGAATTACACTATGTGACGGCGAAATTTAGTCATTTCATGAAACCACGCGTCAGATAGTGCAACTGTACCTTTTTACATCATATGCCGGCACTTCATGAAATGCCTAGGATTTTCATGAAATGACGGATTTCACTATCTGACTACGACATATCCATATGTTGTGACGAGTGAGTTCTTACCGCTCAAAGTTTATGTTATGATTTATTATTTTGTGTGAAGCTGTATTCACATTGTTTTGTTGGTGGAGCGAGTCTTACCGCTCAGTAATATATTTATTTTATTAAGGGGGTGAAAGTCAGGGAGGATTTCTTTTTATTTATTATTATTATTATGCACATAATTTTCAGTCATTAGAATTCTTATTCTACTTGTTATTCATTTTATTTCCAGTATAGCCTCTGTCATGGACCTTTCTATTCATTAGAGCATGTTGTATTTAAGCGAACTTTGCTGTATAACGCAGTCAGGACTGAACACGACCCCGTATATGACTCTTGAGAAAACCATGCTTTATTGAAGGGTGCAACATATTTAAAGAATATTTCAGGTAAATATGTAGGCCTATATCAATTCTTAACGCAATGATTTATTCATCATCATCATCATCATCATCATTGCCCCTTATCCAGCTCCTGCCGGGTCGGGGAATTTATGGCACTTCTCCACTTTCCTCTTTCCTTCCACCATTCTTCTTCCACGATCTTGTCCCAGTCCAGATTTCTCTTTCTTACGCTGTTCTTCACTGAATCAATCCACCTTGTTCTAGGTCTTCCTCTTGCTCTCTTACCCTTGCACTTCGCCTCCAGCATCTGTCTTGGTATTCTATTTTCCTCCATCCTCTTTACATGTCCAAACCACATTAGTTTATTCTTCTCAATTCTCTCATTTAGTTTTCCCATCCCAACTTCCTTCCTAACATATTCATTCCTCACTCTGTCTTTCCTTGTCTTTCCTATCATTCTTCTTAGGAATTTCATTTCACTGGCTTGGATTCTACTCTCTTGCCTGCTTGTCAGGGTCCAAGTCTCAGCTGCATAAGTTAATATGGGAACATAGTACACTTTATACATTACCTCCTTGCTTTTCCTTGGTACTTCCTCATCCCAAACAAGTTTTCTTACACTTTGATAGAATGCATTGCTCTGCTGTACCCTCCTGCCAATCTCCATGTCCAACCTACCAGTTTGCATCAATTCACTTCCTAAGTATTTGAACATGTCCACAATTTCCACACTCTGACTTCTAATTTATTAATTTATTAATTAATTTATTAATGGTGACTAATTATTATCTGGTCACATTATTCTACGAATTCCAATGCATAATGGGAGAGATCATGTTCACGGAGTATATTATGGTTAATGAAGCGTTTAACTGCGTGCGTTTACTTGTTGTTGGTATTTGTTCCCGTTACGGCATGAAATTCGAATGTTAAATAGAACGGCGTTACGAATTAATTTAAAATTAAAATTAAATTTTCAAGCCTACTTTACGGGATATTCATGTAATAAATATCAAATATTGGGCCACCTTCTGTGGTCTTTGTGTGCGTATTGAGATTCCGGAGAATGTAATTTTCGTCGGAGGGTTTGAACGGGGTACATTCAGCCTCGTGACGCAAACGTGAGAAGAGTAGGGTTTAATTTCCATGTACTGTAAGTCATCCTGGGAGTGATGTTTCGTGGTATCCCTCTTTTAATTCAGGTGAATGCCGGGATGATTCGTATTTTAAGACCACTTTCACTTCCTCAAAACTCCTGCCTTCAGTTACGAATAGACCTACGCAGTATACTACTGGCATCATAATACAGTTATATGCAGTAGCCTACGTAGGTTATTAGAAAACATTATTTACACACACGCAAGAACACAAGAATGGGATAATCACGATGTCCAATCCCCTTAAGTTAAATAAAAATCTAAGATTGACGCCACGGAGAACAGCCAAATGAAAGACTCGCGTGCTTTGGCCCATAGCTCTGAACTATAAGTCCTATCGCATTCCCTAGCCACGTGTGCATCCACTGCATCAATTCAAACACGAAGAAACCGAATTGAACCAAATTTGGTATATAGACTAGGTAGCACTAGTAAAGAACACCTCAGTGTCATGTTTTATATCGCCGCCATCTGAAATAAAACGAAATTGTGACCACCCAAATGTTCAAAGCTTAAATAAAACTACGACTATACTAATCATCAGACCTCCACTAAAGAAATATGATATTATGCAATATCTTCGTATGGGAAGCACCTGGAACCCTAACTACAATGTTATCACTCAGCCAAATAATTTCAAGATGGCGGCCATGTGAAACATGCAAGCATTATAATCCATTACTTATGATCCAATGAGGCGCGGATCCACCAGTTCCGCTTATCAAACTGAAAGTGGTTTAAACTGTCGTCAAGGACGTTACCCGTTGCTCAAGTCCATAAGCTGCGATATAAGGAGCTCTCAGACTAAGCAGCCGTGCTCGGTGGCTCACTCAAACGTCAAGATGGTGGTGGCTGACGCATGGTGACGAACTGTCACCCAAGCGGATGGGATTTGAAACCAGAGAAAGTTGTTTTTCTTTACTTGATTTTTGTTATCATTTTAAATGATCATGTCGACTTCGTCATTACGCTGGGGTCTGGATGGATTTTGATGCGGTTTTCACCATTCTGTAAAGGATATCTCGAGGAAAGATTCTGTAGAAAATAATTTATGTATGATCAAAGGAAGCCAAGCAGTAACGATTTCAGTGAAAAAGTCGAAAACAAACTTGGCGTCCGTGTGCTTCTTAAACTTACGCTGGGCAAACCGTTAAAAATATCAATATACTATGAGCGTAAGAATTGTTCAGCATGAAAAGTTCTACAAAAAGGTCCGCGAGAGCATATCTCTATCTTCAATACATCGCCCACTATAAGTGTTTATAGACTGGATGGAAGGGGCACGTCCCCGCGCGCTCTGGTGAGCTTGCGGCATCCCGCGCGCTTGACCTTGCTTTGCCCTTGGTTTGCACTTGCCGTTCACGAGTCATTTGAAACATGATAAGCAAGATAAATATTATGCCGATAATTTTCTAACATGTCAGGAGTGTTTGGCTTCGAGCGAAGCATTTTTCAGCATTTGTAGCATTTAAAATGATACTAAGTCTAGTCATTCAGACTGACTGTCACTTTTTTTTATTAATTGTTTTTAATTACCCAGACGTTATAATATAAAGCAATATAAAATATTATATTACTTAAACGTAGGCAATATTATTTCAAGACGCTACCACAGTGATTTACTGTGCCGGCTTTGAACCATGGTAGAGTCTACTACAGCCAACAAACAGTAGCTTCTGACACGTAAACCATGTAGTATTCTTTACATTACTAGTAGGTTAATGCAGTTTTTTGTTGTTAACCAGAAAATTGGCCACGGACGTGCTTAAAAATCCTTAGCCAATGAACTAGCCTCTTCGTTGTGGAATCTTATAATAAGAAGTGCTGCTATCTATTTCCCTTAAAAAGATACGCACTCTATACAGGGTGTAACTAAATATGTGGGAAAGCTGCGGGGATTCTATAGATGGGAAGGTCGAACTCCGCTAATTAGATTAAACCCAAACAGTCCTGTCAGCTCACGCTAATGCGTTTGGGAAGAGAGTGGGGGTAGACAACCTCTCCTGAAAAGTTGGTTAAGCCATGAGTTGACTTAAAGCTACGTACACTTGGAACCCCTGAAGCAGGCTGTTCCAAATCCACGAGTTTGAGTATGCGTACACGCGAGTACTCAGCAGTGATGCACGGAGCACGGTTGGAGAGGGACGGGGGTGATAGCCAACACGTTACTGGGCGAAGGTCATAGTACAAGTCCATGCACTTCCTGCCAATCTTGATGTATCCACCCCTACAGCAGAGCTGTATTGCATATTGCAGGTTTACTCACACAAGGCGGCGAGTACTCAGTTGCTCACGGGCGAGCTGCTCGCCTGGAACAGCCTGCCCTGGAGTTTCCGTGGATAGAAGCAGTGCAGCTAACATGTTATCCATGTACAGTCAAAGAGGGGGAGAATTGAAAATTATAGGAAACTATAAATTTCATAAGTGTGAATTGTCAAAACGGGGCCAAAAGTGGAGGCGTTCAAACAAGGAATGTTCTGCCTATTTATTTACAAATGGTGGTAACTTTCTGCTACGTGGGTCTCACAATCACGAAACATGTAGGCTAGGCCTAACACGATTAATCGATAATTTATTTCAAACACTGTAAAGAGAAAGGTACGTGGCGAGATATGAGAACGGCCATCGAAGTTGATGAAAAAGGACATATTTCCTGCCCCTAAGCTCTTGTCGAATAATTTACTATCAAATGACCTAAAATACTTGCTAAGAATAGCATGCACTACTTTAGATGCAGATTACAGGCAAATTGTCACATCCAGAAAATATCACTTTCACAATGAATTGTTGAATGATTAATTTGATTTTTATTTGAAATTTGTACACAATGCAAGTAATTCTCTACTAATGTATCTTTCTTTAGTGATTACAATGTGTTTTGCTTCATTTGTACAATTCCTTCCATTACATTTTCATTTGATGGTTTTGCCTTTCAGCGTCCAGTCTAGTCTGCAAGCCTCTGTTTGCGAACAAGTTGATCCCCTATTAGCAGTTAGCACTGTGGCCTCCTCTGCTTGTACACCTCTACATTGAAATTGTTGAACACTGAATCTAACCATCACCCCCTAGGTTTCTCCCTGCTTCTCTTACCCTCTACAGCTGAAATTAATAACCTATTAGGTAATCTCTTCTCCCCCTTTCTCTTCACAAGTCTGGCTGCGTGGCTCAGGGGTAACGTTCTCGCTTGCTGAGCCCAAGGTTGCAGGTTCGAAACCTGGCGCAGTCAGCTGGCATTTGAGGGTGCGCAAATGCGAGGGAGCCGTGTCAGTACATTTACTGGCACGTTAAAGATCCCCTTCGGGGCAAAATTCCGGCACCCCGGTGTCTGTAAAAGCCAGGGTAGTTAAAAGGGACGTAAAACCAATAACATTATTTATTATTTCTCTTCACAAGACCCACCATCTGAGTTGGCTCATAAGAACAGCTTCATCTGGTGTGTTTATTTCTAACTTAGCCTGTATCTCTTCATAATGATTACCTCCCTGCCATTGCTACCATCTATTTGTCCCACATGACTGGCTGCGTGGCTCAGCGGTAACGTTCTCGCTTGCTGCGCCAAAGTTTGCAGGTTCGTATCCTGGGGCAATCAGCTGGCATTTGAGGGTGCGCAAATGCGAGGGAGCCATGTCAGTAGATTTACTGGCACGTTAAAGATCCCCTTCGGGGCAAAATTCCGGCACCCCGGCGTCTCTAAAGGCCACAGTAGTTAAAAGGGACGTAAAACCATAACATTATTATTATTATTATTATTTGTCCCACGAATTATTCGTGCTACCCTCATATCAGTCACCTCTAGCTTATGTATCACATATCCTGAATCTACCCAGTTCTCACTTCCATACAGCAAGGTCGGTCTAAATACTGAGTGATGATTCGTCGCTGCACTGAGTTCTTTCTTGCAGAATACTGCAGATCTCAACCGAGAAATCATTGCATTGGTTTTTCTACAGCTCGACTCTATTTCCTCCCTCATACTGCCATACACAGCCAGTGCTCCAATTTAGTTCCTCCTACCTGCCATTCTATTTTCTTACGTTTCTTCCCTACCAACATAATCTTCGTCTTTGAAATGCTGATTTTTATACCATACTCCCTACATTTCTTTTCGAGTTCAAACATGTTAGTTTTTAAACTTTCGACGGTCCGCCATTATGATCAGGTCATCACCATACGCCAGGCTGCTTACCTGGTTTCTACTTAATTGAATCCCACCCAGCCAGTTTATGTCCTTCAGAAAATGGTCCATATAATGTATAAGATAAACAGTAGTGGTGAGAGGTTACAACCTTGCCTCACTCCTGTAACAACCTTGAAACAATAACTCATCCTACCATCCACTCTCACTGCTGCCTGATTACCAACATAAATACTTTTGATTGCCTGTAGCAGCCTTCCCGCGATCACATAATCCCTTCTACCTTCTACTTTAGATTCCGCCATGGTCCGTATTGACAAGAGATTATAAACTATCATTATGTTCAGCATCTTCTCCCTGGGTAATCTATCATACGCCTTCTCTAGATCTACAAAATACAGTACAATCACAACTGTCCATTCCTCTCTTGGTATTTCTCAATAACTTGGCGCATACTAAAAATTAAAATTAAATTAAATAACTCACCTTCTGTTAAACAGTAGATTTTTTTTTACAAAAAAATGTCTCTTGACATTACCACAATTTTGATGATATATGATGATATATGAATCGCAGCCAATGGCCATAAGCTGGGCATTTTTGATTGAACGCCCGAGGGTTCCCAACAAGTTCAATTTCAGTAGTTCCAACTTTGGTTACTAGATGCTACTGTCACTAACACTAGCGGCGAACGTTAGAACTTGATAGAGCGTTTCCTAACCAGCCAAATATAACCAACAAATGTTGCTACACACCACCAATTGCAGTGAGAGGTTCTTTTACGTGCCATGGGCCCGCTGGCTTTACTTCCCCATCGAAGGAAGGCATACTGAAAGATTTTAACGCTATTAATAATTCCGACGACTTCGGCCGGCTTTAAACCCGCCATCTTGACCATAGCAGTTCAGCATGCTACCGAGTGCGCCACCAAAGCCACTTAACTTCGCATTTTTCATGGTTCTGACCTCCACTTCATACAGACCTAGTACATTGAAAATGGACCTTCATAAAATTTATTTGGTGACTCCTATAATGTACATCAAAACCTTCGTATAAATAGACTACGTGTCCACAAGAACAGCGTAACTATTTGAGATATATTTTAAAATGAATTCTTTATCATACATTTTACATTGCTGTTGCTGCGAATTCGGGGTGTAATAGCCCCGTGTATTTGGGCGAGTATTGAATTTGTGTGATAACATGTGTTATTGTGATGGCTGTACTAGTGCGTATTTTGTAATTCAGATGAGGATTGGGAAAGAGGTGGCCGTGGCCTTAAGTTAGGAACATTCCAGCATTTGCCTGGAGTAGAAGTGGGGGAAACCGCAGAAAACCACTTCCCGGATGGCTGAGGTGGGTATTGAACCCGTCTCTTCTCAGTGTTTCCTCACGAGGCTGAGTGTACCCCGTACCAACTCATAGACCAGAATTAAATTTCTTGGCAGAGCCGGGAATCAAACACGGACCTCCGTCAAAAAATAACGGGGAGCTCTCAGTATTAACGTTGTAGCCTGTTTTATAAGCTATAAATGATATAGACATAAACATCTTGGTTCTCATTATATTGCCACAAAATGAAGTTTAGTGGGGCTACCGGTACGGTGACAAATTTCATCCCCCCCCCCTCCCCCCACCCCCAAAAAACAATAGCGGTTATTATATGAAATAGTAGAATGAGCATTTTGGTTAGTTATTGGACTAATACATGAGGTACATTTAAACACAATTCCCTCTCCCACCATGATCGTTTCACTTTGATCCACCAATTTACACATTTGCAGGCTTTAAGAAATCACCCTGTGGTAAAGGTATGAATGTTATTTTTATTATTTTAAGACTTAAATGATGTGTCATAAAATTCCTAGCTTCAATTTAGTTCTTATACCAGTACGTCGTCTTGATTGAATGAAAATACTAAGAAAATGAAAGTTTTAACGATAACTCCACGAACTGTCAGTGGAAGTAAAGCTTTTGTCTGCAATTTCGAAACATGTTTTGTAGCAGAATGCACATAAGCATTTGGTTCCAAGGAAAGCGTTTTAATGCTCATAGTACAGGTTATAACTTTCATATGATAATATTTTTACGAAGCTACAACATACAAATTGAAATGTGCATATTGATCTGTATAGAAACTCTGAAACGCAAATAAAATCATTGCCCTTGAGCTTTAAAGACAAATCTGGAATAACGCCTAAAATTTCTAATGAGTGGTATGGAATAACTGTTTGGGATAACAAGAGTAAGATAGTGAAGATCAGCGCAGGTTGACACATTCTGGCAATATTTACTACCACGAACAGTTTGGAGTGGAGGGAGGGGGGCAGTGGAACACGCCTCAAGCAACTTCCCCTGTTAGGATTTTCCTAATTAACTCCCGTGGAGAGAACTCGTTGGCGGAGCTCGGTATCACCGTCTATAGAGGACCTGACAACAAGCAAATCATGTCGTGTAAACATATGGTGCATTTGCTTTCGTTTCCGTGTTACAAGCATTGTTTGTGGTGTACATAACGGAGACCGCTTCACTATGCAGGTTGGTCAGTTCTGTTGATAAATTGTACGTTATTACAGTTCTCTACAGAAGGTGCTCAAAATGGCTACCACGAGCTGTAATGCAGGCGTCTATGCGCCGACACATTGACTGTCTCACACGCTCCCATATTCCCGGCGTCTATCGTATCTGCTGATATCCTTGCTCTATTCGCTGACGCAGTATGTCCACGTTATGAATAGCTGTGGCACACATAATGGCCTTTAAATGACCCCATAAGTATAAGTGTAATGGGTTGAGAACGGGAGAACGAGCAGGCTACGGTGTCGGTCATTGACCCCCTACCCATTTTTTTTGGACTTGAATAGCGACGAAGCGTACAAGTGGCCTGTGTGCCCTCCACAAATGACCAACTAGCATCGTGCCGCCGTCTGTGTTATGCACACCACAAACAGTGCTTGTAGCACAGCAACAAACACATATACACCATGTTTACCGGACATTCTTTGCTTTTTGTCAGGTCGTCTATCGATTCCCCGGAGCTTTCCCACATATTTAGTTACACCCTGCATAATTAGGTATGGGTAATTGTAATACCACATATTGTGCCCGTCAGACGAGAGTTTCGGGGAACTGCGGGTCTGCGAGACCCTCTTCTGACCAACGCACAGTACTCGGGGAATGCTGAGAGTATTAATCCCATATTATGGGATTGGGAAGCGAGATTTTGTACAGTAGATTTAGTTTTATTTGGCCGTTGTGTCAATTTAATTTGTTTAAAGAGGGAGCGATTTAATTAGTGTAGTCAGCATGTTTTGTTTAGATTTTGTTTGTACTCGTCAATCATGTTGTTTTTGTAGGGCTGCTGACAAGAATGTCCATATATGAGTTTTATGCCCAGACATACTGTATAATATAAATATCACCGTGTATGGTTTTGATCTGATTTTGTGACTATTTCTGTAAGTGGAGGTGCAATGTAACACCAGGGTTGGCCATTTGTAGAAAGGGTTTAAATTATTTTGTGTGGTATCTACCAGAGCCAAGCTAGCGTATACTAGAGCTCGCGTCAGACCGGAAGGCGACCGGCTCTGTGGGATTTGCGCAGAGAGAAAGAGATACATTTCCACTGTTGCAACAGGTCCACCATGTCCGAGTTCCCACACCGCAGTCTGCTGCCGTGAGTTCCTGCGGCATGGCAACACCGCCGCTTACCTCAACGAGCCCGTCTCTTTCACGCTGCTTTACATTTAGCTTCCCTGACAACACACTAGCTCAGATTCTCAAGGCAGACTGACTGTGATTGGTGGGATGAAAGTGAGGCATGACTTAATGGTAGCGTTGTGTTCTGCGCACCGCCTTCCCGGCTGGCTCGGGCTCTAATAAACCACTTTATCAGAACAGACTAGGGTGTTAGGGTCCCTGTCCACTTTGATTTTGTCCAGACTGCGGACTGGTCGAATTTATAGCCAGTGAGTTCCAGATCAAGAAGGCGTGTCCAACGTCTGTGGTGAGTGTGTTTTTAGTGTGTGTGTGAAAAATATGCGTTATTCCGGCCTGATAGCCGTCGAGTTGCGTACCATGTGCATATTGTTTGCAATGTGAGCCAGTTGTTGTTTTTCCGGACCACGGTGTGTCCGAGGTTTTCTGACCCCTGGGGAGCAGATGTGAATTTTCCGGTCATTAGTGAGGCGAGGTTTGTGTAAGTGTTTTTCCGAGCTGGGATCCTGAGGTATTTGCGTTTTGATATGCATATGTTGGCACGATAGTTTCATTGAGTTTTGTTTTTGTTAGGCAGACACAAGCAATTATGTAATTTTTCCGGCAGGATGGTGGAGTTGCATGATGATGATGATGATAATTGTTGTTTTAAGGGGCCTAACATCGAGGTTATCGGCCCCTAATGATCTGGGTGATAGCAAAAATGATAATGAAAGGGAAACCAGAACAAAATTATCTGAGACGGAAAATAGGTACAAAAAGGAACTCAGATGGAAACAACTCACAATATGGTCTTACAAAAGGGAATTTAGAACGAAAAGATGCACAAAAAGAATAGATTGAAAAAGACCCACAAAACGTAGGCTAGATTCAAAATACGTACAAAATGCAATGTAGCGTCGAAATGCTTACAAAATGCAACTGAAATTCAAAATACTTACAAAATTCAAATGAGATCGAAAATACGTACAAAATGCAATTGAGGTTCAAAATACTTACAAAATGCAATTGAAATTGAAAATACACACTGCAATTCAGATTGAAATATCCCAGTTCTAATCCAAATTATTCACAAAGTGCAATTGAAATTCAAAATACTTACAAAATGCAATTGAAATTGAAAATGCTTACAAAATGTACGGTAGATTCAAAGGACTCATGTGGATTGACAATACTTACAAAAAGCAATTTAGATTGAAAATACTTGACAAAATGTAATTTAGATTCAAAATACCGACAAAATGCAATTGAGAATCAAAATATGAGCAAAATGCCCGCCAAACAGAATGCAATTTAGATTCAAAATTCGTGCGAAATGCGGTTTTGGTTGAAAACACTTACAAAATGCAATTGAAATTCAAAATACTCACAAAGGTCCCTCCGCCATATTGAAAGACTTACTAAAAAGCAATTTAGATTGTCAATCTTTACAAAATGCAATTGAGGTTGAAAACAATCGCGAGATGTAATTTAGATCGAAAAAACCTACAAAAAGCAACGTAGATTAAAAATGCCTTTACAAAAATCGCTAGAAGGGAATTTAGATACACGGTGAACCAAGTAACAAAAACAGTGCGGGAATCTTAAAGAGAAAAGTAAATATAATGAAAAGAGGAGAGGAGAGGGGAGAGAGGAGAAGGTCCGTCCCAAAGGTAAGGGACAAAAGAGGAAAACGGACCCAGCTCAGGAATCTCTCGGGGTCGCCAACTCCCGAACTCACCAGCCGTGAGCCCCTGAGGGTGTAGCATTATCTACGGTGCACCAGAAGTGGTGGGGCTACATACACCCTGCCTCCTTAAGGGCCTTGAGCACAAGGCAGGAGGTAAAACGAAGAGAAAAAGAAGGCTGACCCCTCACAGAAGGAGGGTATCAGGAAAGATGAGACAAGGGCCAATTAAGGCGGGAAAGTGAAAGACTCCCTAGGCCTCGGAGAACCTAATACCGTCGGGGTCGGAAGAGAACAAGAGTTGACCAAGGGAGGTCGACAGGAAAGTAGACGGAGAGGAGCCCGGCACAAGTAAGTGGAAGCAATGCCGGACTCAGCTGGGGTCCCGTGGTCGCCAACCCACGCCCCACTAGATGTGAGCCCCTGTGGGGGGGGGGGGGGGGGAGTTGCAGATGACACTGGCTATATACACACATCAAAAAAAGTTTTGCATCACCTCGGTTCCAAGAGTTCCGGAACCGTTAAATACAAAGGGAATAGAGATCAACACAAACAACATTTCAGCTCGTTTTATTGCTCATGAGACCCACACATTGCATGTTGTACCATCATACAGCTAGACTTTCAGCATTTGTGGTCCAGATTGCAGTACACACCACTACCTCTAATACCCAGTAGCACGTCCTCTTGCATTGATGCATGCCTGTATTCGCCGTGGCATACTATCCACAAGTTCATCAAGACACTGTTGGTCCAAATTGTCCCACTCCTCAACGACAATTCGGCGTAAATCTCTCAGAGTGGTTGGTGGGTCAAGACGTCCATAAACAGCCCTTTTCAACATATCCCAGGCATGTTCGATAGGGTTCATGTCTGGCGAACATGCTGGCCACTGTAGTCGAGCGATGTCGTTATCTTGAAGGAACGCATTCACAAGATGTGCACGATGAGGTCGAGAATTGTCGTCCATGAAGACAAATGCCTCTCCAATATTCTGCCGATATGGTTGCACTATGGGTCGGAGGATGTCATTCAGGTATCGTAAAGCCGTTTCGGAGCCTTCCATGACCACCAGTGGCGTACGTCGGCCCCACATAATGCCACCCCAAAACATCAGGGAACCACCACCTTGCTGCACTCGCTGGACAGTGTGTCTAAGACGTTCAGCCTGACCAGGGTGCCTCCAAACACGTCTCCGACGATTGTCTGGTTGAAGGCATATGCGACACTCATCGGTGAAGAGAACGTGATGCCAATTCCGTGGGGTCCATTCAGCATGTTGTTGGGCCCATCTGTACCGCGCTGCATGGTGTCGGGGTTGCAAAGCTGGACCTCGCCATGGACGTCGGGAGTGAAGTTGCGCATCATGCAGCCTATTGCGCACAGTTTGAGTTGAAACACGACGTCCTGTGGCTGAACGAAACGCATTATTCAACATGGTGGCATTGCTGTCAGGGTTCCTCCGAGCGGCAATCCGTAAGTAGCGGTCATCCACTACAGTAGTAGCCCTTGGGCGGCCTGAGCGAGGCCTGTCATCGTCAGTTCCTGTATCTCTGTACCTCCTCCATGTCCGAACAACATCGCTTTGGTTCACTCTGAGACGCCTGGAAACTTCCCTTGTTGAGAGCCCTTCTTGACACAAAGTAACAATGCGGACGCGATCGAACTGCGGTATTGACCTTCTAGGCATGGTAGAACTACAGACAACATGAGCAGCGTACCTTCGTCCTGGTGGAATGACTGGAACTGATCGGCTGTCGTACCCCCTCCGTCTAATAGGCCCTGCTCATGCATGGTTGTTTACATCTTTGAGCAGTTTTAGTGACATCTATGAACAGTCAAAGGGACTGTATCTAGGATACAATATACACAGTCAACGTCTATATGCCGGAGATCTGGGAACCGAGGTGATGCAAAACTTTTGTTGATGTGTGTAGGTCTGGTTGTTTAAATTAAATGACACACGTTAGGATTGCTATTCTGAAATTTTTGAGAGAGAGAGTCCACTTTAGGAAGTGTTGACATGTTTTTCTTGCTGCTGTTTTGTCATGTGAGCCAGCTCACAGTGGGGCTCCATCCGACTGTCAAATGGTCAAGAATGGGGGTTATTGACACACAGCGTAGCATTCCATTAGGTCTGGGGGATGTACAGTATATTTAGCACATGCTGACCTTGTTATGTTGTTAAGTGAGTCACGTCTTGTTGTACGTGCAATTAACATCATTCTGATTCGAGACCAGGTTTTATTTTGTTTTGTATTTTCTCTTTCTTGCTTTACGCCCCCATGTATTTTGTTGTGTCATCTCGCTGTCCAATGATATTCCGTATTTCTGTGGTCCCGACGGAGCTGACAGACCGAATGTTTGAAGCCCGTAAAGGAAAGCGTACTCACGGTTAATCCTAAGTGTTTTATTTGTGTGTGTGGAGAGGAGAAAATTAGTCCATGAAATTATTTGATGTTATTAAGAGCAGCTGCCACTTTTTTCAAGACTTTTGAATTGAGACAGGGCTATTGACAGTCACGTAACAGTAGTTATGTCACCCTATCAGTTAGTTGTATAACGTAGGAAAAGAAAATTTTGTTTTGCTTTCAGCTGAGTTAGAGTAGTAGAGTTTGTTTAATAAGACTTGCAGAACAGAGGACGAGCGCTCGGATACCATTAACATTTTGTGACTTTGATTTTTTATTATTTTAAATTGACATTAATTGCTTTGATTTGCGTTGCTTTATGTTAAATGTAACTATAAATGTAATTGATAGATTGTTTTGGTTAGTTGAGCCTTGGCTATGCCAAGATAGATAGCTTTGTATTTATTTGTTTTGGGCTATAATTGTTCACAACCTTGCTTTTTTTGTGTTCGAATAAATTATAGATTTCTTGAAACCTGCGTACGCTATTTCAGTAGTTATAAAAAACCTGTTTCCTAAGACCTAGGTCAATACGTTGGACAAACAAGAATGCTTCACGACTGAGATTATTATTAATACCTGTTAGGAGAACTGTTTTAGGATTTGTTTTCACCATGTTTTATGGTTTGTGTCGACCACTTTAACAATATCTTACGAGTGATCATAGTTGGGGAGGGGCAATTGTAATATAGCGAGTGCATGAATTTTAAATTTGGATTCCATGAACGTTTCATAGTGTTTCAATGTGGTATCTTAATATGTACATGATACATAGAGTTGTTTTCTTTTTGTTAAAATGTAATAACAAGATAATACTGTGGGAAATTTTAAGGAATAAGTATACTTCAATGCCACCACTGGCGACTAGAATCTCCTTCGATATGTTATTATATAATACCGTTTACGTTGGATGGAATCTTCCTCTTTGCAGACTTTAGTCAATGGAATGAACAATAGGCTATCACTGTAATTTCTTCCCTTGAATCCGTATACAACATAACTCGGTATAGAGGCATCAGTGTCTTTTAGACGTGCCATGCTAGAAGCTAGAATATCGAGAATCGTTATCGAGCTCATTTTACCGGCAATATCATTTCCGGGACCAGCATTTCCGTTCTTAATTCAGGCTCCACGAGACTGATCGGAACTGGGGAGCTCTTTGCCCGGCTCTATCTACAAGAACACTGGTTATACAGCAAATTCAATGCACACCCAAGTACACGTTGTAATATTTCCGTATTGTATTATTTATGTCATAATCGACGGATAATGTTTCTTTGCAGTTAGATTTCAGTATAAGGAATCCTGTCCACTCACGAAGTCATCCTGCGGCACGAGAGTGCGAGTTCTACCTATTATGTTCAATTTTGTTTCCAAACTATTTGCTTGGAACTGGCGCCCTCTCGGAATTATCAAATTATTATTATTAACAAAATTATTAATTTTTGTTTCCATTATTTAAGCGTTACACTTGTCCCCTCAACGTGTGTAAAAACCATTACCAAGGTATCTCAACAGCTAAATTATAGACCGTGCGATTACTTGACCTAAACGTGTTGTGGTGAAGACGATGAGGACGTGAAGCAGGTTAACCTTGAGTTGACTTCACACTATGGTAGATATCTCCCCGGAAATGAAAGAGCTCAACGGCGCCAGAAAATCGAATGAAAACAATTCATCTGTGAGAAATGGAAGCTGTCAAAGAGGGGCTGTAAGACCATTGCCAAGGAGACGTTCTCTGGGAATGCGACATACGGGCTTTTGTGCAGATCAATCTTCGCCAAAACGCGCTTTGTGTCTCCAGGCGTAATGGGGTTAGATATGAGCACTCCATGTCAGATGTTTTACAAAACATAGTCCTATGGGCACAGGTAACCAGACAACTTGTACTATACAATGCTTTAAGTCCTGCTCTACTGTGATTATCAAAGACAGAATACTTCCATATTATGTAAACACTTCCCGTTCTATGACAGCGTTGTTGTCACTTACCACGGGACCGACTGCAGAGATAGGAATTGCTAATCCTAGCAGCCATCCAGAGTTTGCTTTTCTCCGGGTTTCTCCACACTCTTTCTAGGCGAATGCTGGTATGGTGCCTTATTTCACTTACCCAAATCCCTGACATTACGACTACATACCACTACAGAAACGGAGGTTACCAAAATATACAACACACAAACACTCGTGGCTGATGATTAGGCTGTCCCAAATCCCTCACAAAACTTAACAAGAATAATTAGGCATTAGATTGAAGATCATGGATACACAGGTTGTAGGTGAAATACTTTTAAAGGAATATCACGACGAAAATCTCTGAAGGATTACTGTGCAAATGGCATGGCACCATCCCAGCATTTGCCTGGAGTAGAAGTGGGGAAAACCAAGGAAAACCATTTCCTGGATGGCTGAGGTAGGAATAGAACCCGCCTCTTCTCAGTTTTGCCTCACGAGGCTGAGCTTAGTCCGTTCCAGCCCTCAGAACAGAATTTAATTTCTTGGCTGAGCCAGGAATCGAACCCGGGCCTTCGCGGTGACAGCCACGAATTCTAGTCACTACGCAACAAGGCGGACCTAAAACAGGTTGTGGGGGCGAACTCAGACGTCGCCGCAATGGACGTGTGAACGGTGATGTCAGAGGGAGGGAATGCGGACACTGATTGATAAGGGAGCCTCAGGAGTTTAATAACTGGTAAGGGCCATATGAAAGTGTTGCAGTATACCTATTATAAGAAGCTTTTCAATCGGTCAACACAAGTGTGCCCAATTAGATTGGGTGGGGAGTTACAATTAATTTCAAGTGCCTGAAAAAATTATATTAATTATTTATTCACTTAACAAAACACTTCTCGCAAAATTGAGGAGGGCAAAATTGGTGAAAGTAGTTGGTGGCTGGAAAGTGAGCAAGTATGCGAATGTTTCAAAACTATGCAAGATCGTGAATGGTGATGTACTGTAGGGGGATCAGAGCTATGCACTGTGCAAGTTCGTGAATGGTGGTGTAGGGGGATCAAAACTATACACTGTGCAAGATCATGAATGGTGTTTTAGGAGGCTCAAAATTATGCACTGTGCAAGATCGTGAATGGTGGTGTAAGAGGCTCAAAACTATACACTGTGCAAGATCGTGAATGGTGGTGTAGGAGGATCAGACCTATGCACTGTGCAAGATCGTGAATGGTAGAATAGGGGGATCAGAGCTATGCACTGTGCAGGATCGTGAATGGTGGTGTAGGGGGATCAGAGCTATGCACTGTGCAGGATCGTGAATGGTGGTGTAGGAGGATCAAAACTATACACTGTGCAAGATCGTGAATGGTGGAGTAGGGGGATCAAAACTATGCACTGTGCAGGATGGTGAATGGTGGTGTAGGAGGATCAAAACTATACACTGTGCAAGATCGTGAATGGTGGTGTAGCAGGCTCATAACTATGCAATGTGGAAGATCGTGAATGGTGGTGTAGGAGGCTCTAATCTATGCACTGTGCAAGATCGTGAATGGTGGTGTAGCAGGCTCAAAACTATGCACTGTGCAAGATCGTGAATGGTGGTGTAGCAGGCTCAAAACTATGCAATGTGCAAGATCGTGAATGGTGGAGTAGGGGGATCAGAGCTATGCACTGTGCAGGATGGTGAATGGTGGTGTAGCAGGCTCATAACTATGCAATGTGGAAGATCGTGAATGGTGGTGTAGGAGGCTCTAAACTATGCACTGTGCAAGATCGTGAATGGTGGTGTAGCAGGCTCAAAACTATGCACTGTGCAAGATCGTGAATGGTGGTGTAGGAGGATCAAAACTATGCAATGTGAAAGATCGTGAATGGTGGTGTAGCAGGCTCAAAACTATGCACTGTGCTAGATCGTGAATGGTGGTGTAGGAGGATCAAAACTATGCAATGTTAAAGATCGTGAATGGTGGTGTAGGGGGATCAAAACTATGCAATGTGCAAGATCGTGAATGGTGGTGTAGCAGGCTCAAAACTATGCACTGTGCAAGATCGTGAATGGTGGTGTAGGAGGATTAGAGCTATGCACTGTGCAGGATGGTGAATGGTGGTGTAGGAGGATCAAAACTATGCAATGTGCAAGATCGTGAATGGTGGTGTAGGGGGATCAAAACTATGCAATGTGCAAGATCGTGAATGGTGGTGTAGCAGGCTCAAAACTATGCACTGTGCAAGATGGTGGATGGCATCGCGCTACCTCGTCCCTCCCTGTCATCAGGAGAGCGAAGGTTCGAATCCCACCTCGGCCGTCCTAAAAGTGATTTTCGCCGTTTCCCACTTTCACCACCAGGCAAATGCCGGTCCAATAGGTCCACGGCTGATTTCCTTCCAAAGTCCCTTCCCTGACCAAACCTGAACGGAAAGTAAATGGCCATTGGCTGCATTAATTTTAAAAAATATTAATACAGAAAGACCTGTATAATATATCAAAATAGGTGTCCTCATAGAACTAATTGCTTTCAAAGAGTTGATTGGGTGATCAAAGATGGACATATTATGCAAAATAAGTGAGGTAAAATCCTCAAAACATTAGGAAACTTCAGGAATATAACAGAATTTAGTGACTCAGTGCCCTTACCATTCTTCTTGTAGAGGATGACCTCGTGTTTTAGCTCATTCTTGCCTTCCAGTGCTTTGTCCACCTTGAGCCTGTACTCCTCTGTGGTTTCGGGACCGAACAAGAATTTGCACGCGCAGCCCTTCTGCATGATCTGCGCCCGCGAGAACCCCGTGAGCTCAACGAACCCATCACTGCAGTACACAATGGGGAAGACCGAAACCACCTGGGCGTTCCCCAGCACGAAGTTGCTGTCTGTAACAAAGAAAATGATATACAGTGCATGTTATATGGTCCTGGAACGCAAGCGAAGTTTCATAGTCATTTAATAGTAACTTAACTTATTACAAGTAGACTATCTTTCTAATTCTATATATTCTTTTGACATTGAACACAAATTGTATGATTAATTATATCATAATAATAATAATAATAATAATAATAATAATAATAATAATAATAATAATAATATATATTTTACACCATAGTATACTAACTTCTACGGGGTCAGTTTCTATGTGGCAATAACTTTTACGGCCAGATGCCTTCTTGTGGAGAATATTAATACTAATAATCATAATAATGTTATTGGTTTTAAGATCCTTTTTAAATACTGTGTCTTTTATAGCCACCGGGGTGCCGGAATTTTACACCGAAGGGGATCTTTAACATGCTAGTAATACTACTGACACGGCTCCTTCACATTTGCGCACCCTCAAATGCCAACTGACTGCGCCGAGATTCGATCCTGCAATCTTGGAAACAGTAGGCAAGAACGTTACCGCTGAGCCACTCAGCCAGTCTCTTGTGGGATTAAAAAGAAATGAAGTAAGTAAACTCACTTAACCCACTGGTCTGGTGCTATAATTCCAAATTGACACCACGTGGTATAACTTACACATGTCAGGGGAACCGTTTCAGTACCTCAAACCAGAAGTAAAGGATTTGACAGAGCTTGGAATTAAACCTGGGCCTCTGGGATGGTTGCCAACAGGGCTAATTAATACACCACGAGATGTACAAGATAATAATGTGAAGAACCATCAGTGAATTTGGGCACGAAGTTGGTTGAAGCTGCCTGCCAAGACCTACTAAATTTGTCCTACCAGCATTTGCTCGAACATAAATGGGAATCCAAGGAAATGTTTCAAGGACGGCCGACGGTACGGTTCAAACCTGGCCCCATAGCCTTATTCATTAATGCGCGTAGATACCCTGGTGGTAATATTATTAGGGGGATGATGATGAAAATAATAATCTTCTTCTTTATTAAAAATATTCTACAATAGAGTAGTTTTCCTTCAACCCAAAAATATTCTACTCCTCCACAAACTTTGGTCTTCAGCATCTTCCTCGGTTAAGTCTCTGACAGCCATGCTTCTCTTTGCACCGTCCATTCATTGTTCTCTTGATTTACTCCGTTTCCGTTTACCTTCATCTTGCCAATGTACGTAACATTAAATTTGGAACTGTAGCCTACTATTTTGCATCCTTTTCACATATCCAAACTATTGTAATCTTCTTTCATCAACCACATGTTTTTACCTGCATAATTTCTCTGGTTCTCGTATTTCTACGAGGGCAGATCAAAAAGTAAGTTGCACTTCCCAGTTAGCCCCTGGCCATTTATTACACCACCTATACAACAGCAACACGCCTATAACGACATACAATGTAACGTCACTTCTCCACTTAGTTTCCAAGAGACTCCAAACATTTCTGCGAACGCACAACCAACTTGTCGATGCCGGATGCATAGAAAGTTCCTCCAGCGTTCTACAACCACACGGATACAGCGGCCTTCACCTCCTCATTGGTCTGGGAATGTCGACCACCGTTCTCTCTAATGATCGCATTCACACTGTTGACATTTGCACGGGTCCTGGACGTTGCGGGCCTGCCCTCGCGATATTCGTCCGTGATATCCGTGCGTCCGGCTTTGAATTGCTGACACCACTTTACCATCCCTTGCCGGGAAATGGCCCGCTCCCCATACACAGCACTAATTACACGATGAATGTTCGTGCAATTCTTCCTTTTAGCCCAAAGGAATCGGATTGTCGCACGCACCTCATATTTGGAGTTAACGTCCAGTCGACGCGCCATTGCTTTTGGCCGCTATTCACACCATACAAGACGAGACACCACAGCGACCTGCATAACAGACGTGTGGGCAGTGTCTGTCCCTTTCTCCGCTGTGCCCACGTTTACGACACACAGCGCGCTGCTGCAGCGCGTTAGTGCAACTAACTTTTTAATCCACCTTCGTAATTTTACCCCATCTTGTTTTTCTTGTGCCCTCCTCCAATAATCCATCTCTGTTATAATTTGATTGCTTGCTGTCTGTTTAACGTCCAAGTTTCTGCTCCATGTAACAAAATACTTTGTACCAATGAACTGTAAATGAGTTTCTTAGTTTTGTTTAAAATATTTGCGCTCCATAAAACGGTAGGCCTAACTAATGCTCCAACTTTCTCCTAGCCTCACTTACTCTTTTCTCAATTTCAGATGACCTTGTTCCCCCAGCTTCTAATATTGAACCCAACTATTTAAATTTAATGACTCGTTGAATTTATGCATTTCCGATCTGTAGTTTCTCACCACCATTATTCTCTAATGTAGGCCTAAGGTATTCTGTTCTGTTGTAATTGATATTTAGTCCACACATTTGTTATTCCTCAATTAATTTCATTATCATATAAGAGTCGTCGTCTATGTCTTGAGTCAATATCACCGGGTCATCAGCAAAAAGAAGGTGATGTAATAATAATAGTATAGGAGCCAATCTAAGGCACTACAGCACTGTTGTCAAACCAGAAGGTTTATATGCTTCGGAGACCCTGTGTATGAATCGGACAGGACAAGTCAATCAGCTACTTAAAAGAGAATACAGACTACTACGGAAGATCTTGGGCAACAGATGGGTTGACGGACAGGTTTGACTGATATCAAACAAAAAGTATACAGAAAGATGGAACCGATAACAACAGCAATTAGAAAACGAAGATTGCTGTTTTATGGACACATCTTCCGTATGAATAATGACCGGCTCACAAAGAGAATCTGGAATTTTCTTAAACCGAAGATCTCCAAGTTGAAATGGTTCCAAGAGTGTGAGAAAGATATGAGACAGGTGGGCATTACGGAGGATAAAATCAAAGACAGGAATAGTTTCAGAAGGATGGTGAAAATCTATCAGGGTTTTATGGTGGAGGTGGAACCCAGAGGACGAAGAGGGCCTTTGACAGAGGAGCGGAAGAACAAGCTGATAGATGGGCTCAAGAGACACTGGCAAGATGTCAAAGTCGGCAAACAAACAAGACACAGACACTAAAATGAGAGCGGTTGTTAACACGCAGTCCATAGAGGCTCAAGTCGACAGTAAAAAAATAATAATTATAATAATAATCTATAGGAACGTTTTTGGTCCAAATTGTACTGAGGGAATTCGGATGAAAAAGAAATCCCAGGAACGTTATCAGCATGCAGAGAAAATCTCGGACACATTCTGAAAAAGTCGTTGGAAATTCTTTGGGCCTATTCCAAGAATGAGTGATCACAAGCTGGATAAAAAATCTAAATCTTACTCTCTCAATGAAAGGTGATATAAACTGGCTGCTTGAAGTTGAAAAAGACCTTCAGTAAATAGACATCTCAAGTGATATGGTAGCCGACAGGACTAAATTCAGGGAACTAGTTGACAATCATCAATTTTCAGACAACTCAAACATTACATCCAACAGGACCTGGACGGAGGAGCGCAGAAGGAGCCATAGCGAGAAGATGAAGAAAGTTTGAGAGGAGAAGAAAGCATGATCAGCTAGATAGGTTCAAATGCGTTCTTTAACAGGCATAACGATGTAATAGAACAATAATAAAATGATTTGGAGATGCCAGGTGGGCGGAATTTAGCCAGAAGGGCGTCTTTCAAGTGCCAATAGAAATATTGTCAGGCATTTTAAAAACCGTAAACGCCATCGAATCGAGGCAAGATCGGACTTGCATTCTCAACCAATTTAGTTACTCAGCCCAAAAAGAATAGAATGGGCATGAAGATACTCGTTCGTCACTCTACAACATATTAGATATAGCCTACTCTTGCACATGGTAATTCTCGTTGGTCATCATTCGAGGTGTGCACCTGGTATTCTGTCAGAGCTAGGATGACGTTGCTTCCACTGACAAACTGCCCAGTTCCTCTCATGGAATATTTTCTCCAATTCGGTGGTGGGATTGTATATCATCCAGCAAAAAGTAAGTTGTTGACCCATTTAGGGACTTTGTGACATCGTGGTCATGTATCCCCGTGTACTGAGATGTGAGTGTGGAATCATTCTGATAACCTGTGTCGCGGCAAAGGCTGTAATGGTAGACTGTGTGTATTAGTAAGTGGGGCTACGATTTGGGTAGAAAGTAGAAATGGGAACCCACGAGAAGCCACTTCTAGAATGGCTGAGCTAAGAATCGAACCCATCTCTTCGCAGTTCTGCCGGACGAGGCAGAATGAACCTCGTTTCAGCACTGAGAGTAGAATTAAATTTCTTGTTAGAGCTGGGATTCGAACCTGGACCTCCGTGGTGACAGCCAAGAATGCTGATCACTGCAGTACGAGGTGGAAAGCAAGAAGTAAGTATGCCATTCCGATTTATGTCAACTTGGAAACAAGTAAATATACGAGTAGAAAGGCTCAGCAATACCAGGGTGGTTGGGGCAGATCCCACACATGCCTATTGTCCACGCACCAGGAGATGTCCACTGGGTTCGAACTAGGGCTGGCAAGCGCAATCCCGGGCAGATGTCGCACACGATTTATTGTCCGCGCGCCACGAGAATTTGCTGGATTTGAACTATAGATGTCGTCCATGATTTATTGTCCGCGCGCCATGAGAAGTTACTGGCTTTGAACTGCAGATGTCGCAAATGATTTATTGTCCGCGCACCACGAGAAGTTGCTGGTATTGAACTCCAGGTGTCGCAAATGATTTGTTATCCGCGCGTCACGAGAAATTACTGGCTTGAACTGCAGATATCGTCGAAGATTTATTGTCCGCGTACCACGAGAAGTTGCTGGGTTTGAACTGCAGATATCGTCCAAGATTTATTGCCCGCGTGCTACGAGAAATTGCTGGGTTAGAACTGCAGATATCGTCCAAGATTTATTGTCCGTGTGCCACGAGAAGTTGCTGGGTTTGAACTGCAGATGTAGTCCATGATTTATTGTATACGCGCCACGAAAAGTTGCTAGGTTTGAACGGCAGATGTCGCAAATGATTCATTGTCCACGCGCCACAAGAAGTTGCTGGGTTTGAAATGCAGGTGCCTTTCTGCGTACCACTTACTACACATCCCAAAAACATCAAGTCGGTCACTATCTGCTTCACTCACTCAACGCTTTCTTTCTTTCTTTCTTTCTTTCTTTGCTTTGTAAATGGGAAAGGGGCCTTCGGAGACAGACTGACTGACAGCTCAGCAGTAGGTTTATGACGACGGAATTGCTCTAAGAAGCATTGCCACTCAACCCGAGACCCAATTTGGACTATTCTGGCGTTGCAATGTAAGAGCAGATGTAGGCAGCTTAAATGTGGTCATGCAATCATAAACAACCCATTTCTGATGCATGTTTATGATAGCCAGAACTGTTTGCAGCATGGTTAGTATTAACGTTGCGTCGACTGTCGACAGAGAAAGGAAACATTAAACACATCAAGCCGGATGAAAAACACGCACTTTGCGTGCGGTTCCAGCAACTGAGTGCCGATATATTCAGGTCAGGAATAGACGGGCCGCGCATGCGTACAGCTCTCCATCGCAAAGTGTCCAACACACTTCTTCTGGCGCACAGTCGGTAAATGAGTGGGATACAGAGGTCTGACCAGTGGTGGCGGGAAGAGTAAATTATCCGGAACAGCAGAGCGTAAATTACAATGTCTTGAATTTCCCATTTATAACTCCAGGCAAATGCTGGGACAGTACCTTCTCACAGGCCACGGCCGCTTCCTTCCACATCGTTGTCAAGTTTCATTCATATTCATTCATTTCATCTCTCATTAACTCCTCTCATGAGGTTGGCGTCAGGAAGGGCGTCCGGCCGTAAAAACACCCGTCACATAGAATTTCATCGCATCTCATCCCCGACCCCGTTGAAAACGGGAATAATAAGAGGTAGATATACATACACTGGCTGCTGTCTTGGCTCCTTTACATTCCAGTGATGATCCGGATTATTCAGACTGTGCACTCTCTCTAGCGTAGTAGACATTGTCTACACAATTAGCGACAAATTCCTCGGTATCTAAAGAAATATCAGCATATTCCCTACAGTTGTAATTTATGTCTGTCTGCTTCTACAAATCACTGCAGATATATTTGGTTTCCTTGATATCCCCTTCATTCGGCGTGGACTCATACTAGATCTGCAGACCATTAGTCATCTCACGTATATTTTCGATCATAGCTTTATGAATTTTAAGAGGATTGCAAATCATATTTCACAAGCCGGCACAGATACAATGAGGCAGACGCAGTGACTCCTCTCCGAACTGCAATTTAAATACAGTACATGCTGGTCCAGGTAGTCATGAAGCGACCTTCAAACCGGTTTCGCAGATAAATGATTCCCAGTGTATGTCACTTGACTTACATAGACAAGAACAATACATTAGGATGAATTTCGCTCATATTTGTATTTACGACTACGAGTGCATTCGTTGTGAGCTTTTACAAGCACCAGAGCTATTGGCTAAAGGGATTATGATCTGGGGAATTATAGTGGCTTGTAGATTTCGTACATCTCGTTAGAATGTTCCTCGTGCATTCAACAATGGCATCACTCATTGCCATACTGGAATCTGATGTCTCCACTCTATGTGAATTGAGGAGAGTACGTGACAAGCAATGATGGAAATTAGAGACAAATTTAAAGTAGGAGTAAAGGTTCAAGGAGAAATATTTTTAACTTTGAGATTTGCTGATGACGTGGTCATCTTAGCCAATTCACCATAGGATGTAAATTATTTTTAAATGGTATGGACTCCGCCTAACACTTACCCTGCTGATGCCTTAAATGTTGCTCCTCACCCGTGTGCTGGCTGATTTCCAGAATTTATGGCTATGTTCAGAATGGCACAAACTGAATGTGGTTTGAATTCCAAATAAATTGAAAAGTCAGTTCGATTTCCGAATCCTTACACTACAAACTTAATAAAAATCTGACACGATTGAAAAAAAAACCATATTGTAAAAAAAATGCCGTAAAATTACACATTTTTGAGGAAGAAAAAATAAAAAAATAAAAATTGTAAAATCAAATGTGCATGCATTACACTGTTGAAATAAATCTCAATAATCATTGCATTGACATAACACCTTACTTTGAACTTAAAACCAAAAATGTCACTTCTCATAATGCACTACGGTATGGTAAATTTTGAAACAAGGCGTGACACAAAATCCAACGTCACAGTCAGTACCCTGATACGATATTCTTCCGCTGAACAGTGACGTGGTGCTATCTAGCGATAGTATGTGCAACTTCATGCTTACTGGCACCCACACGCGAGTGCTAGAACTGTAATATTACGTTCGTCTCCAACACAAAGCGCGAGAAATCGATCAACGTAATATTACGCTCGCCGCAGTTTTAAAAAATACCTTCAAACGTAATAGTACGGTGTCTGCGCTCAAAAAAAATCACGACGAAAATAAATAAATAAATAAATAAATAAATAAATAAATAAATAAATATAAAAGCAACGGAATGCAGCAGAAAGGAATCTGAAATCCCTATTGACGGCAAATAGCCAGGTAAAAAACTAAAGGAAGAAGGAGATTTCTGCAACTTAGCAAAATAACCAGTGATGGACGACGCAAAGAGGATATAAAAAGATGGTTGGCTCAGCCAACGAAATCAATTTTCCAGAAAACAAATCTGTTCACATCAAATAGAGATTAGAGTATTACAGAGTGATTTTTGAAAGACTTTTTGTCTGGAGCGTGGCACACTATGGGAGTGAAGGTTGGACTTTTGCGCAGCAGAACAAAATAATATAGAAGCATTTGATAAGTGATGTTACAGGAGAATGGTGAAGATGAAACGGTTGGATAGCGTAACAAATTAAGAAGAATTAAGTTGAGTGGGAGAAGAGAGATGTTTCTGGCGACTGAGAAGAGATAGGTTGGTAGGACACATACTAAGACACCCAAAAATAGCAAACTCGGTAATGAAAGGAAGGGTCGAGGACACAAGCTGTAGGGGTGGAGCAAGATTAGATGTGGTCGCTATGTAGAGATGAAACGATTAGCTCAGGACAGGGAGACATGGAGCACTGCATCGAACCAGTCAAAAGACTGAAGACTAAAACAACAATAACAAAGTGGCAAGACAACATTGTGGAAGGGTGGTCTCAATTGTGATATCTCAGTCGGGGTTCTAATTGGGAGCGAGGATTGGGGAGGAGACTAAGATGGCCTAGGAGGGGGCAGTCAAACCTACTCTAGTGTCTATTATTCTCATCAAGCTGAGTGCACTCCATTCCAGCCCATCCATGTAAATAAAAATCCTTATCTGGGTCGGGAATCGATCCCAATACCTTTAGGACTGGAGTATGTATTATGGATTATCGTTATACGTTGTTGTTGTTGTTGTTGTTGTTGTTGTTGTTTCATTTAGGAGCTTGAGCATCATGGCCCTTTCAGATGATGATGATGATAATTGTTGTTTTAAGGGGCCTAACATCTAGGTTATCGGCCCCGGCCCTTTCAGCTTCGTGTAGTTGGGGTGTGTATATATAAAAATAAAATCGGTATGTTACCTATGCTATTGTGGTGTCTATATTGGTGTGTGTATTCTTAATTGAGGCAAGGATTGGGATGGAGGTGTCCGTGGCCTTATGTTAGGAACCATCCGACAGGGTGTGTCGGAAACAAGGCACAACTTAGCGACACCGCCAAGCTAGATAAAACAGGGGGTGGGGGTGGAAACTAGGGGATTTTAATAGGTAAATGTTATCTGGATCAGGAGTATGATGTACTTTTTTGTCTTCAATAAACCAAGGCCGGCATTCGGAGCAGTATTAAAGGTACCGGGACGTCATCAAAGACCGGGTGCGCTTAGTATGAATGGCTAATAGTCTACGCGTGGCGGGGAATATTCTACGGTCTTTAATAGTTGAAGACCTTCCTGAATTCAATAACGTACATCTTATCTAGACTTGGCAACACGTCACAATTACACATGTATTGACTACAGACAACACATAGGAACATGGGGCGGGGGGAGCGAAAAACCAGCTCAGGAAGACAACATTCCAATTCAGTCGACCGTCACTGCTCCAAGAGGGAAGTTTATACTACTCGCAGCTACAGAACGGAAGACATCCAACCAGATAAGTAATAGCTTGCACTATACAGTTCAACCATAGTTGACATTTACAACCATATATTGTAGTCACTCCAAACAGACAAATTCCTGATTTCTATCACCATTTTAGCATTCCACCTAACATTATATATACTACAACTAGCATACACTGACAAGTTGCATTACCAATACTGCAACTAAATAATTGTACATATTGTATATATTTTCACCTGTATTTTCAAACATAGATTTTACAGCCTAAGTGTAATGGATCTGATGATGATTGCTTGACGACCGAAACTGGTCATACTAGTGTATTTATTAATCTCATGTATTTTTTTCAGGATTAGGGCTCAACCCAGCTCTTTTGGGTACGTTCGTGTTGACCGACTGAAAAGCACGAAACCTTTGAAACAAATAATCAATAAACAATTGGCTTATACAATGAAGTTCATCATGGCCGTCCAGAGACTTTCATACTCAAAGTGGTTGCTGAGCAGAATGCGATTCCTTGTGCGATTCCCTCCTCAGCCAAGAAATTTAATTCGGGTCTGATGGCAAGAACGGGCCACATTAAATCGCGTGAGGCATAACTAAGTAGAGGAAGGTTCGATTCCCACCTCAACAATCTTCGATGTGGCTTTCCGTGGTTTCCACTTCCACTCCAAGCAAATACCGGGATGGTTCCTAATTTAAGACCTTGGCCGCCTCCTTCCTATTCCCCACCTTCATTACAAATAAACACATTAATACAGCCATCACAATAACACAAGTTATCAGAGAACATTTTATGCACACACACACCAAAGTACACGGGGATGAGTGACCACGATATCGGAGGCCTTCCAATGAATTATGTTCGCCAATTGTCTCTCATGGCGATAGTGATTGTGGTCACACGCGAGTGCCTGGAATACTACATTTTCTTTAATAATTTAAAAGTATATGGCTACGTAAATCGCGGAGAATTAGTTTACGGGAATGCTAAAGTAAAGTATGTTCTGGCAATGTAATACCAATCACAAGAAAGAAGAGTACGCAAATAATATATATATATATATATATATATATATATATATATTGTCACCGATATGACAAGAACCAAATTCGAGAATGTACCAGAAGACATACAAGGGGCGAGTGAACACGAGTTATGATGATAAATGACGTCACAGGCATGGAATTCTTAAATGAGCTCAATATTGATATGTGAAATATTTTATAAAGCTGGCATGCAACGTTAATATTAGGAGGAATTTATTAAGGAATTTAAGGTACGAATATGATGAATTACGTCAAAACATCGAGAGAAAATTGTAACTATGAAATTATTTAAAAAAAATGGATTTAATTTCATGAAGGGATGTGGAAGAACAACAACAAATTTCAACACCGTGATCAAATACCGGGGTTTTTAGACGTATAAGTTGGGCGCCATTGGGTTCATCATCATGTGAACACCAAAATAAAATACCTTCACACATACCATGAGGTATATGCCACGCAGACTCTTTATCTCAGCCCGTGGGGAAACTAAGTTTCTCACCAAGATAGTACTCGTTTCAGGGAATATGTGCGACTTAATAGCTATTCATGCTCCGTGTTTCCTTCTCTGTAGTTAGAACAATCAAAACCTGATAATAATATTAATAATAATAATAATAATAATAATAATAAAAAAGTATGCGGAAGCTAATTTTAAGGAGGTGGCCTAGAAAATGTAGAAATGAAGTTATTAGATTAAATTTTATTACCAAAGCTAATGAATCTAAATTAATTGCCCAAAAGAGATTTCCGTGAAAGTAGAGACTTGCGTAATCTGGTCAGTTCGCTTACCACTGTTGCATCTTGTCGATTTGTTATACTCAAGCCTGAACCGGGTGAGTTAGACGTGGTCGTTACAGGCCGGACGTTTGTTTTAGACGATTGCCCTTGACCTTGAAGCCTGCCGGTGAGCCTACACACGGTCACTCTCTCACCCTATCGCTTCACATTTGTCACCACCGATCTGATGTAATGGAATTCCAGACTTGAGCACGTGGCGACACCGACTTGCAGACAGTACAGTCAACGTCGAAGTATTGTGTGACGCGGAAGTACACGTTACGTAGTTACGAACAGAACGTCATTATATTTGCCAATGACTGTACTTCATTAGGAGTGTGAGACAGCTTTGTCAATCATCGGACCGCTTGGGGCAGCTGATAACAACACAGGTACTCCTGTAACTCGCCTCCAGGCTTCAATTTAGATTTTTCACTCGTCTAAAACAAACGTCCGGCCTGTACGGCATGCTTGCTGGCAGTCGCTCACATCCGGGAGGCGAGGAGGTTCGAATCCTCCCGCTGGAAACCTTGAAGATGGTCTTCCGTGGTATCCCATCTTCCTTCTAGGCAAATGCCGGGGTTGGTCCCTAACTATAGGCCACATCCGCTACCTTCCAACTCCTTGTCCTTACATTCAAACTTTCCTCCCCACACCACACTCCACACGCGACGGTACTTGTAGCTCACCCCCTGCGTGTCCGCCTCGAAGCAGCTACAAAACTGGCGAGCCGAACATGTCCTCGGACACTCCTGGCACTAAAAGCCATACGCTAAAAAAATAACAAACAAAAACTCAAGCCTGAGCAAACATGAAGTTCCCAGCTGCTTCAAATCATCCTTCGTCTCGTATTGGTAGCGCCAGGTTGGAGTTGCAGATCTTAAATTTTAAATTGAGTGTGATGAATTTATGAATTCAACAATCACATTAATGACTCAGGACCGATAACACTACCCCTAGTAATTGTATGGTTGGGCAGAATGTCCAACATACTCTCAAATAGCACTTTGCTAAGTAGGCCGAAGCAAAAGATATGTTACTAGTCCATTGAGCTGAGACCAGCGTAGAATCGAGTAGAATTCAATCGAAATAATAGTAGTTATGCCGAAAGAATGAATGAATGAACAAACAAACGAACGAATGAATGAATGAAGGAATGAATGAATGAGTGTACCAAGAGTCCAGTAGTGTTAAATGTTAGCCTTCTATGATTTCTTCATACTCCCCTCTTCAATTCCATCTCCAAGATTCCTTCCCCAATAAATCAACCAATTATATAACAGGTTGTCATGGTAACACCTGTCTTCTTCGTCGGGGCTGTCTTCTGCACCACTGATTCGCTATCCACTTCATGTGATATAATTTTCCACGAATTCACGACTCGTAAGCGCCATCCAATTTACAGCACCCTTATAAGAGGCTACCATCCATTGTCTGAACGGACTTGACCTGCCCTGACCTGAGTTCAAGGAAATGCGATGTCAGAACGCGTCCTCTTGCTTCAACTTCCAAGAAATACTCCCTTGGCGCAGTCGCCGACCAGAATACACTATGTTTGCCAAGACATTGCAACACCTAACTGACTTTAGAAACGAAATTATTTCCACAACCTCCAAGTTCCCATGTTAATAATTGAAATGTGATAATAAAATAGTATACGATGACTGATTGATTAAAATATAAAGTAGGCTTCCTTATGCATACGCATTCTTACAACGAAAAATTAATGATAATAATAAACTGAATGATTAACATAAGAGGCTACAATATTGCCCATAAGTACACAACATAATAAATAATAATAATAACTGCCACGGCATTTATCTCTGTATAAACCCGTCATTTTGATCATATTCCAACTATTATGACTCAATAGTTTGGATGAGAAGATATAGACCGCTCTGAATGAACGAATGCGAGGTGTGGAGGAAAGCACGCTAGCCTGGAAGAGGTCACCTACAGTTTATGAGAGGAACAGTCAATTTGCCTTGGTATACCGTAGTGCGGTGTGAAGGATCGCGGATCTGAGTCAGTGCGATTCGTGCAGGCAATATCCGGTACGGAAGTACGTAGCCGGCAAAACGTGGCGCGAAAATTTTGTGCTATAATCATAATGAAGTGATTATAATGAACTTAAATCAAAACCGCACACCACGAAGGGAGCAGGACGTTCAATGCCACGTAATTGCGGCGTACAAACTAAACAGGGATATGCACATATTGAATACAGTGTAAAACCCTCGAGTTTAAGAACATGTTGGCTCGGCACATTACGAGATGCGGCCCAGTATTATACATGTTATCGCAAGACGAGTGAAGGCCGTGCGGATTGGGAGCGATTGTCAGCCGTCTCGACTTTCATTCACTCGCGTAACAAGTGAAGGCGAGGGGGGAATGGACTTATAGTAAAGCCATCATAACTTCCGACTTGACGTTTCATTACTAGGCTAGAGTTTCGTTCGTTAAATCAAAACATTGCGAACGAAACTCGATTTGTCGTGATATATTAATTTGAATGACTGCCTGCGAATGGCTAGTTAAAGTGATTTCCATCTGACCGCTAGATAACTCTAGGGTAACACTGAAACGTCAAGTCGGAAGTAATGATGGCTTTAGATCATATATGAGGTAATTGGACAAAAGAACTATTTTGCTCGTAGCAAGCAATATCCCAATATGGACTCTCTACAAAAATAAATATAAATTTATAAATAAAACAACCGAGCGAGCCCCGTGAATAAACCAGCATCCAAGTGAGCCCATAAAACCAAAGTTTGAACATTGACCACTGCTCCTTACTGGACAGCGGTTGTGTCTTTTCTCAAGTATGACTGGCTGCATGGCGCAGCGGTGACATTATTGCCTACTGTGCCCAAGGTTGCAGGGTCTAATCCTGGTGCAGCCAGTTGGCATTTGAGGGTCCGCAAATACGAAGGAGTCATGTCAGTAGAGTAACTGGCACTTTAGAGATCCCCTTCGGGGTAAAATTCCGGCACCCCGGCGTCTCTAACAGCCGCAGTAGTTAAAAGGGACGAAAGACACTTGTATATTGAAATAGCAGTGCTCGTCTCACAGAACTCGCACCCAAGGCAGAAGGCTAGCAGGCTATTGATCTTAGTAATTCGAACTACGTACTTGAGGTAAGACACTTGTTCTTCCTTTGTCAATACATCCAGCTAGTTTCAACGGTGTCCTTTAAGCTAGCGGTGATACTTTCCATCTTAGGAATAATGGTCACTGTACACCTTATGTATGCTTCACCTCTTACATTTAAAATGGCACATTTGTATGGATTTTTCACTTTTTATTTGTGTTTTTACACTTAATTATTCTACCTTATGAAAATATACCACGTTTAAAAGTTAATGAAGGGAAGAAACAGGTTGATAGGACACATACTAAGACACCCAGGAATAGCAGAGTTGGTTATGGAAGGAAGGGTCGAGGATAAGAACTGTAGGGGTAGAACGAGGTTAGAATATGTTACACAGATTGCCTTTGATGCAGGGTGTGGTAGCTATGTAGAGATGAAACGATTAGCTCAGAATATGGAAGCATGGAGTGCTGCATCAAACCAGTCAAATGACTGGAGACTCCAAACAACAACAACAACAACAATTACGAGTTTCATGTATAAATATGCTCGGAAAATGTATTTAATTGGCCAAGGGTGCACCACAATATAAAACATTAAACTCAAATTGCTCAACAGCTAACATCAACAAGATCTTGCACTAAAGCTGAGAAAAATATGTTCCCATTCAAACACTGAATATGTAGAAAAGAAAAATAATATCCGTTTAAATAATATCATATTTTCAAAGTTGTTTCCTGACTGACACGAAGAAGTGTTAGCAGCATAGCGGAATGGTAAAATTAGAAGTATGTATTGTAACGTGTTTTAACATGCAACATAGAATTTGATTTCTCCCATAGCAGACCGATAGCATTGCGTACTATGATGCACTTGTAGCAATTCAGTGTCTTATTTCTATGATTATGAACGTGTGCTTCCCTCGCCCAACGGAACGATTCCAGACCGTGCATGAACCAGTAAGTCGCTTCTGAATTTTAGACTGTCTACTTTGGCTAGTATTCTGGTTAACAATAACAGGTATTTCAACCGCTATTTATGCCAAACAGCCAACTTATAACATTGATCAGACTCTAGTGTGCATTAATGAATAATAATATTAACGGCAATAACAATACGGGTGCCTTTTTCTGGAGAAGGAAGCATTGATTATCGTGGTTCTGATACTGGATGACAACACATCTGTCTATGTGCATTGGAACTGGCTTTCATCATAACTCAATGAAACACTTGTGAGTAACAGGATAGCATGTCACAGGACCAATTAGGTACGCACACTATTCTGTCCATTCGTGAATATTTAATTACAGGCACGAGTGACTCAATGTTAGCGTAATAGACATGGTAATTCAATTCCAAGTATAACGTTATTAGTTACTACAAGGACTGGCTCTGCCTTCTGGAGGTAATTCAGTCAAAGCTCTACAGGGCGATGAGCAAGTTATCCCAATGCCGGATAAACTGCACATATCGGGTGAGTTAGCCGTGGTCGTTGCGGCATGACTGATGGCAGTCGCTCACATCCGGGAGGCGAGGAGGTTCGAATCCCCCCGCCGGCAACCTTGAAGATGGTCTTCTGTGGTTTCCCATCTTCCTTCCAGGCAAATGCCGGGGTTGGTCCCTAACTATAGGCCACAGCCGCTACCTTCCAACTCCCATTCCTTACATTCAAACTTTCCTCCCCAGACAACACTCCACACGCGACGGTACGTGAAGCTCACCCAATGGGTGTCCGCCTCGAAGCAGCTACAAACCTGGCGAGCCGAACATGTGCTCGGACACTCCCGGCACTGAAAGCCATACGCTAAAAAATAAAAAAAACTGCACATGCGTTTGCTATTTTATCAATGAAACAAGCTCTATATTTCAAGAATTATGTCATGAATATTTCTCTATCACAGTATCATACGTACCAATAAATACCACATGGAAAACATGAGCTGTGATCATTTCTCCAAATAAGCCAAGGCACTATGGATAAGAAGCAAAATCAAGTTAGCATACTGAGCCTGATTAGTCCGAAGTACCATGTGACCGGGAGCCACTTCAGCCACGATGACACTCTTTCAAACGAATCATTTAGGGAGGGGTTCAGATGTGCATCTAGACTAGCTCCGTACAAGAAAATTAATCTCGGGCCATTTCCGTTTTTGTTATAAGAGGCCATAGCTCAAAACTCTGGCATGGATGCACACCCACAAGGGAAAGCAAAGCTACAAATATAATCCAGTCTTAGATAAAATTTCCTATAAAATTATTTTAAAATTCAGATCCCTATCCTACTCGATAGAGGATCCCCTGGCTAATCCATCATTAATCAATCACAAAAACATAATTTTTAACTATTGTTTTTCGTGTGGTCTCCTGGGAGTGCAGGTCTTTTTAGTCGACGCCCGTGGGCGACCTGCGCATCGAAATGAGAGATGAGATGAATGGATGAAAGTGGATAAGGATGTGGAAGGAAGTGGCCATGGTCTGTCAGTAGATACCGTCCCAGCATTTGCTTGGTGTTGAAAATGAGCAACCACGGAAAACAATTTCAAGGGCAGCCGACGGTGGGGCTCGAACCCACGCGTCTACCGAGTCAGCAGAGAGGTTAGCGCCATGATCTAACGCTGTGCTTTAGCGAGGGTAACCACCGCTTTCGGTATCCCTTAATTAATTCCCCATAAATATCCCCTAACGAAGTCCTAACAACAAACCCCAACAGCAATCAAACTAAGTACGCGACACGTAAACTCGTCCCTAAGAAATACAAATGTCCTCTTAAGAGTAATAAAAATCACACCTGTTCCTACTGGCAAATCAAAACTTCATTCTTGTACAATAATCCAAGTCACATTTACTCATTCAGCAATAATAAAAATACCCAAGTTATGAAGGTGTCGCATACTACATTTATCTTAAGTTTAACATCTTAGCTATTCAGGTTTGACGTCAAAATAAATTAAGTTATGCTAAAGATCCGCACAGGAAACATCAAAAATAAAAATAAAAAAAATCTAAAAACATTCCGTGACATTATAAGAAACACTATTGACACAAATATTTATATAGGTTTGAAACCATACACAAATAAAACACTTCTACGTTTGCTCTGTTTGAGCCCTGCATACTCTGGAACACCACAGTTTGTGATGAAACCGTCATCAGAATAGGTGGAGAAATCATAAGGTTGGTGGCTGCGGTGATACACCCGACTCACGCCACTGATCATGTCATGTCCGTGATATTCAGCATCGTGTCCCGAAATGTGATCGCAATTTTCAAAATAAAAAGTCCTGTCTCACGAGTCTAAGTAGCGCGAATAGGCCCTTCGCCCTTATTTAGTTGGGAGACGTAGAGGTAATTTTATGTCACATTTTATTCATCATCTCTGATTTTATTAATGTAAAATTTTATTAATTACATTTCAAAAACTATCCCTTGTATAAATTATGATTAATTATCGTTGATTATTATTCTTCATCTAATTATCCCCAGCATAGCAAATCCTATTACTGATAAATATCTTCATCAAATTCAACTTCAACTTGCATCTCAATTATACATTACTCATAGGCTCCTAGCCTTCCATAATAATTTCACATACCATCTGATCATGTTGTGACTAACACTCAATAATGACTTCACAATACGCTCACTTCAATCAGCTCTCATGATCACTATCCACTGACACTACAAAAATACCTAATACGTGGTTCACTTCTCCAATACAACTTCTTCCATTCATAATATTCTCAAACTTGCACTACAATGATCTAAACACCATAATCAATTACATAATGGCTATCACTCGCCTCCCTAATTGATGGAAGTTTAATTTTAAATAGTTGTAACAAGCTATCAAAACATTACAGAACCTCGTTCTACACTGTTTTACTTTCATTTCATTAACATGGGAAGAATGTGTTAAAATGTCCTCCACTATAATACATTGGACCATCGAACCAAGTACTATTCGTACTCGCTACTAGCATGAAGTCTTTCATGTCAAAAGTCCGTTGAATACAATCATGATTCGTCATTCTTTAGTGCGTTATGAATTTTTCATATTTACAAGCCTATGGTCTCCACAGGTATATCGGTCTAGAACCAGATTCTCAAGTGCGCGAATGCACTGCTTTCCTACGTTAAATAATAAACACTGCTCTGGTTTACAGCTTTTCTGCCTACAAAATCTTAACAATACTTTGGCTAGATTCCTTTACAGTGGAAATAAGATGTGCTTCCTCGCACTCAGAAAGGATACGTAGATCTGCTCAGCAATCTTAACCAAACATGTTAAATTGTACAAAAACTCTGCCTAAATAATGTCATGGTGTAACTAAACATATGTGGTGGCTCCCTACATGCTTTTCTGATATGCCCCCAGGTACAGACGTTTTAATCAATAACCGCCGATGGCATGGACTCATGTTACGGTCTGGCAGTCCGGGGTTCGGAATGAAATCCACATTCCTCCTTCCATCATATTGTTTTGGTTATAGGCTCCGTCCTGGGCTCCAACCCATCTCTCCTCCTTGGTGAATGGGTAAGTGCGTATTTCTACCCTCGCGTAGAATACAGATCAAATTGTAGTTCCCCATGTTGTTGGTTTGAGGTACGGGATTCGACCTCGTGGTATAATAACGAAGCACAGAATTTAAATAAAGGTGTGTTCTTCTCGAAGTAAACCTCACTGCTCCTAAACATGGCAGATCATTAGGCAGAATGGTCATGCACTTCTGCCTTTCACTGATTCTAATGGAGTGCCTTTTAGCCCTTCGATGCAAAGATTACTGGCGTCAAAATTCACACATTCTCCCGTGTTTTATACAAAAATAAAATTGCCAAAGCAGTTTGTAAAATGTACAGTTAGTGGATCGAGTGGTCCATACAAAATTATGTTCATTCAATATTCTTAACAAATGGATGCCGTACTACTATGGCACACGTAAATTTCAGTTTACAAAAATACAGTTTTTCATATTCCAATAAAATAACCATTGTAAATTAGCAGTTCAAATTACACTTCGCTTACGATCAAAGTATAATTTTATCACAGTGATTGATACGATTCTCAAGACCTCGTGTTTGATTCCAATAAGACGCGGATTCGCTCGATCCGTCAAAATTCGAACTAATAGATGTACTGTCGTCTGTTATAATGGCTTCACACTGTCCATCATCGTTACAGCGGAAGTAGACAAATGAGCATGGATTTCAAAGTTGTCCTTTCTGGAGGGTAATAATTATTTCCATAATTATTTCCCTATTAGGTTATTAAGTAGGAATTTTATTTCTATAGGGAAATAATATTTTCTTCCGGTGATGACAGGTTGCTATTATCACTTGTCCCGGTGAGTAAGGTGGGATCATAAGATCGTGTGGTTGATTCCCTTGGTGGTAAGAAAATGTCGTGTGTCTTTTCCAAATTTGGCATTCTCCAAAACGAGGCTCTGGGCTCAATATATTAATATATATATTTAACCCAACGTTGTTAGGCTGACTGGTGTCGAAAGTGGATCTATGAGATAGTTGAGCTCAGAATTGAGAGTCCAGCAAGGAACGAACACGAGATCTTTTGAGGGAGTTAAAGTTATATAAAAACCCCTAGAGAAAATACATATTAAATCACTGTTGTGATATGAACTAATTCTGACATCATTTATTAATATAATGCAGGGAATAATAATAGAATACTGCATTATTGGGCTGTATGAGGCATACAATTCTGGACTTGAGTACAGAAAGTTGGAGCGCTTGACATTTGTCTAATGACTCTGGAAGAGGGGCGTGGATTCTTGGAGCCGTGCCACTCAATGTGACCTACTTATGTCGTCTGGAGCAGGTCAAGAGGGTAAAATATAGTCAAGTTATTCCCCATTTGAAAATAGAGAGGCTAGTGGAAGGGGAAGATACCAGTGTAATTTAATGATTACTCGTGATTGGAGCAACTCAGTGACATGAGGATTGCACCTATGTGAATGTTTAGCCGGGAGGCTAATTATCAAGCCATTAAACATTGAAATCGAGGCAGATTTAATGGAACGCACAGTAACACAGTAATTGGAGGTTAGCGGCGAGATCTAACGACGTATTTGGGGATTTTTAGGGGACGCCGCGTGGGTAAGCGCTGGCAAAGGCAATTAATATTAATTAATTTGCCGATCGATCCTCGAGCACGCATACAGATCTGCGATCAGCGAGGGAAAAGGAACCATATAAACTTTATTTCAAGACCAGAATCATACTGAGGGAGAAAATGACGCTGCAGGGAAATTTTCGGTCTACTTTTTCTCTCCAAACGGATATAAGGGGTGGACGCAGGACAGAGGCAGTCAGTCGAACCATACTTGAGCGCAGGGAGCACGTCACCCGAAGCCCTGAGAAGGGACGCGCAGACTTTAACATTCTAAGTGCAGCAACATATAATCATGCATTAAGTCATGAATTAATAACGAGTAATGTAGTAAGTTGAACCGCAGTCTAGTGCGAAGTGCGAGTTACCGAAGTCGAGAAGGGACGCTCGGACTTCAACATGTAGAGCCGTGCAGTAAGACATTTATTAATACCATTTATTAAGGACAGTCGCACCATATTTGTATAGTCGGCATTACGAGCGATTGTTATTGGGCACGTAGGAAGTGTACCGTATGATATACAAGGTAGGACAATTGAGAGTGATAATCTGTACAAGTACAATGTACAATGGTTGAGCGCAGTATGTAAACTATTGGTTAGACATGATAGGATGTCGGACTGCGCAGATATAAACTTTGTTATGCGATTGGTGAAATTTCATAGGAATACTAATATAATTAATGCTCAGGACGATATGCAAGCATATTTATGCGATATCAGGAAATTTATCCAAGGATAGAAATTGATAGACAGTTGGGGGACCGATAGGAATCCTTAGGCAGAGAATCGAGACTTTCAATCAGGATGCGGATAGCAGTGAGGAGATCTTCAACGTCTGCATTTCTGATATCTTGCCAGGAAAAGTCAACCAGTAAGAAATGTAAATAGTGATCGTGTGATTGTAGTGATGATCTGTTAAATATATGTAAAATTAATAGTGTAACAAGTGCTATAACGTGTTGTGTGAATAAGGAAGCGACAGCTTCAATATGGAAAGGAAAAGTGCCGTGTGTTTTGTAAGGCAAAAGTTATGTAAAATGTGTGTTAGAAGTATAAGAATGCCTTGCTAACTTTGCAAATAATGGCGGGCATTACTGGAAGAAATGCGTGGTTGGAGCCACCAGGTTAACTAATGTAAGTACCCAAAAACAATGATTTTGTAGCAATTATAGTCCACTGTATGTTGAGTGATTTCAAAATTTATAAAATATGCCAACAAGAGTCAATTTTAGGAGGTAGAACCTCAAGGTATTATTGTTGTGTTGATTTTAGTCAGGTTGAGATGATTTTATACGTCATTGAGTGGATAAATCGTTACCACTATTGTAAACGTAACGTAACGTAACGTAACGAACACGGATGTTCGGTAATTGAAAATGGTTGCGTTGTGTCGGGTTATGGTAATACATGTCAGTAATAATAATAATAAGAAGAATAAGAATAAATGAACACATCAGGGAAAAATGGTTGTAAGAAAAATATATATGCTAATTGAAATATTTATCTATCCAAGCAGTAATATTATACATGAAGGGCTAAGCAAAGCAATTTAATATCAGAGTATATTATGATAATGGAAATAAATATGCAAGAATCTAGGAAATGGAAGAGTTTAATAGAGAATTGGATTTTCAGCTTGTGAATAAGCTTGTAAGAGTAATTGATAGATTTATCTTACTAAGTAAAGGACGAGATCATAGCACTATGGTCAGGGAAGCCAGGTAATCTATTCGACGTGTGAAATCTCGTATAGCCTAGGGCATACAGAGATATTTATTATGGCCAGAGCGTACATAGTGACTGACCCTAGCTCTGTGGATTGCCATGAAATGTTCCGGGTTCGAATCCAGTGGTGTATGGGAGGACAACAATGGAAACCTCAACATGACACCTGATCTCGACCGAGAACTAGCTATTGAAATAATTCAGCTCCTGGGAAGTGAATTTAATTGGCGGCAGGATGTGCCTGACCGTAGCATTTAATAAGATACCGGCTAGCCAGTTCGACCAGTGATTGATGAATCTCGTTCCTTCATATAATGAAATGGACCTGTTGAGGCCAGTTATTAATATCCTAAGGTTAGGAATAAATGATTAAATACGTCCATAACCTATCTTGCATACAGTTTAAGTTAAATCATATGGGATGTGTAGATCCATGAGACTGCATTATTGTATTTAAAATCACTTGTTACTGCTTGGAGATAAAGCGAGAGGGAGTCAGGACGGGACAGAGCACGTGTTTGTGACCGCCCGACTCATTCCTATTGTATACAAGTAGAACCGAGGGGGGAGGTGTTAAACGACCCTTGGAGCTTGACATTTAGAGTGGAGAGACTTTAAAACCCTGTTTGTAAGAAAAGAATCATTGTTGTATTGTATAATGAATTTGTGTGGTTTGAAACACATTGATAATTAAGGATTATCCTAATGACTTAATATTCGGAAAACTTACGAGTTGTTGGAAGTTGCATTTTTATACTGACATTGTCGCTTTGTTCTAAAGGTCGACACTAGATGCCATAGGCTATGCCCACGCAAGGGTAGCATAATATACCATCCGACACAGCGGTAACGGTATCTTTGAAATTGAACTCATGACAGCATACAGTGGAACTGTAGAAAATGGTACTGTAGGAAAGGGGTATGATTTCAGTCATTGTGGAGTTGCAAGTAAATTTGATGTGCAACCCATAAATTGGTTAATGCATGGTAAAGCATTTTGGTGGGAAAAGAGATACAAAACACAAGTGTACGCATAATGTAAATTAAGATGTGTTGAGAGTAAACAATTAAGATTGTGAAATTAAAGAAGTCACAATAGGTGACATAAGATTATAAGTACAGTTTATGTGTAGATTACCTGTGCATCAGCGCACGTGAGAATAAAATTGGATGTTAATCTCATGGTAAATGAATGAATAATCATTGGGATTTACTAGGATAAAGTGCGAATGTTGGTGGATTGTACGAATCATTTTGCATTTGTTTGTGTTATATTGTTGGGATTGTGTTTTTGTTTGTTTGAAGCCATGATTTTGAACTTGATTAAAGTCTTTAGAATAGAGTTGTGCTTTATTATTGTAGAGTTGATACCTTTTAGTCTCAGATCAAAAATATGCAACTGCTCAGTGGGTGGACGGTACATGCCTGAGGACTGATGCTGGCTGGAGGCAGAAGCATGTTTTCCATGGAAATTACTCACATGGGTACAATATATTGCCCCATATTCAACTGCAACTAAGCTACGTCTGGTACCCAGCCCAATGGAACATTTTTACACATAACGTACGAAACAGTAACAAAACAACGGTATTTAAGTAAATCTCTATAATGTTCTAAAAAAATGTATGCAATTAATACAATTAAGGGATCCTTTACATGATCTGTGTGGTCAAGCGAAAAAAACAACGCTAGAAAATATAATACCAAGTATGAAGAAGTACTGTACATTAGGACAGGTAGGGCATTTTAACCAACCTAATTGGACTATGAATTCTTTCATTTGCGATTTACAGTATTCTGTAAGAAACAAGTAGTTCCGTGAAGAACTATACAGGCTATTTTCTTATATCCTACTCATATTAATTGTCTCTATCATCATACAAAATTTTACTTTGATTGTTGTAATAGATTCTTAGATCTTGGGAACCGTCTAAATATTTCAGATGGTCGCCATGTTGGATTTTTATTTAAGTACTATTACATGAAGATTAGTGTGTACGTGTGGTATTCAAACTTCAATCGCATGATAAGGACACAAGAAGTAAATAGAATCGGAAGCTTGCAACTTACGACACCAAGTGGTCAGGTAAGTGAACATCAACAAAGTAATAACATAACGGGCAATCAACACACAGCGCAATCTGATGGGGGATTGATGAATTCCAACAACGAAGCTTCCGTCTCTGGCAGGGGGTGTCAACCAGATAGGGTTTATTTGGCACCATCGGTGTAGTAGGTCAGCCATCCGTTTCGAGCGCTGCATATCGTGTTACCAACATATGCATGATACAACGATGTAATTAAATTGCAAACATATCCCTATATTTAGTCAATAGATATACAATTAATTGCTAATTGACATTTTCTTGCAATTATCTTGCTCACAGACGATAATTACGGCACTTATAATTAAATAAACATTATTTTTCTTGGTTGGCGGCATTGCCTTCCGGTGCTCTACTTCTGTTGAATTATGGCGGTGTATATCCAATGCAAATAATAAGTCTTTTACATTTTCTGTAGATTACAGCAATAATTCTTCCCCAGATTTTTCGATTGATTTCGCCTTAAATATACGTATGTGTTTCTTGATATTCTGTGAAAATGAAGTGCCGTAACCTTGGCGTTTTCAATTGGATGTAACCTGTAAACCAGTATCGGTATTTCTGTGGTAAGTAGGCCTCCCGATAATGCATTATGAATTATTCAATTGATTTCTTAATAGAGTGCTGATATTATCGTTAGGATTCTTATGAGAGCCATGCATTATTATTTGGTGGACTTCCGTAGTAGTAGAAAGCTAGATTTAACATAATGACTTTAATTTAATTATTTTTGTTAGATTTTGTATTTCATGGTTTCTGTACCTCATTCTGTATATTTTGTATGTAGGTTATGGAAAAACATCACTCAGAATCCTATGTTCTTGGCTGCAAAAGTAGAGGTTGGAGATACACTCCTTTCATCACTTCTCAGTTGATGACGCAAGGTTTGTATCAATAATTAGGCTATTCTGTAATTATTTAGTCAGGTTCCTTTGATGGCACTTTTTAAATTAAATTTAAAGTGATGATCCTCACGTCCGACATGAGGAATCGCCACTGGGAGGATGGAAAAACAACGCTCAGGACAACTTCTGTCAGTGCGGGGAATCAAATCTCCAACCTCCAGAGTTGCTGCAGCCCCCCATTGCGGGCGCTATGTTCCCAGTGGTTTGGAGTTCCCACATTTCAATACTCACAGCAGTGTCCACCTGAAAACTCCACAAACAATTCGATCTTGAAAAGGAACCGTGTTAAAGCTTGATAATGTGATGTACCTTGTTCTGCCCCTCGCTCTGAACACTATACCGCTATTGTGTGTTCAGAAACAGTCAGCAATGCTGTGATCATCCTACAGTCAGCTCTCAGCGGTATCTGTTTAAAAAAAATTGTTTTGTAAAATAGTCTTTGGGACTACCTTGCGCGCCCTCTCGATAGCCCCTGTCTCGCTGTCACTGTCTGTACTTGTAACTACTGTAGTTCTACATTTCAGCCCTATATGGGTGAAGTGTGACCTTCACCGCCCGGAGTAGAAAGCACTGTTTTATTAATTCATTCATTCATTTTGTACACTTGAATTAATCGTACAGCATGTGGTCTGTAACGTATATTGGCCTCTTGGTTTGGAGATATGTGGGCCTACAATGACCATGATGCGACTAACATAACCTAATCAATTTGTAAGCGACTTGAAATGTTCGTAACTTGTAATATGAGCATTAGGCCTACTCACTCGGCCAATGTGACACCTGCCATGTTTTAAGTATTTTTAAGTAAAATGTAAAATCTCTTGATCCAAAACCTTGACTTAATGAAATTAGTTACATCTATTGGATAATGTGTGAAGGCCTAATCTTCTTTTTTTATGTGGGGTGAGGGATACCTCCCACCTACACCCACTCCCCAAATATCAAGCAATTTGGAGGAATTTTGGGTATTAGTGACCCATGTGGACTCACATGTGGATTAGTTACATTAATCACAGGATTAAAATTTTAGTTATTTATTGAAAGGTGAGAGAGGCAGTCCTATGGGTTGCATCAATCATAGATGTCCGTTACATTAATAAATAAGCTTCTGTGTTTTACTAAAATAAAGGTGGCGCTGAATGAACATAGGACGAACGATAACATTCTCTCTAATAGATGAATTAGCCATGATACCTTATGAAACGATGAGAAATAAATCAGGGAGCGATGTTTTAATAGATGTTTCCTCCTCCGCCGCCTGTGACCCACCCAGCCATCCCAAATAGGATCACAGCATATATAAGCTAGCGAAAATTACAGCTGTGGGAGCCATTTTTCAAATCAATCATCTTCAAAACAGTACCATAACAGTACTGCCCAACAAAGAAGTGCCCAGTTTAGTCTCTAGTTCGCAGCACTCAGTTCACCGTTCGTAATTACGCTAGTGTGTGCAATATTTAACTTCTCTGTAATGATTTTTTCCCACGGCTAAAATGATATTTTTTATCTGCTCTTTAATTATTATGCAGTATATCGCTCCGCTGTGATAAATATGTTTAATTTTTTCGCACAACTTTGGTTTTGATAATGGTTACAGCCTAACGCGCCCAGATCAATGGTTTTGTGTCAACCGCGCCCCGCTAGCTGCACGCGGCCAAGGCCGCACCTACACCCAACCATTATAGTCTTCGTTTTGTCCAATCCAGTAGTTTTTGACAATGGTTACAGCCTAACGCGCCCAGATCAATGAGTTTTGGCAATGGTTACAGCCTAACACATCCCGATGAACTTCTTTTTTTGATCAACAGTGATTTTGTACCCCAGTTCTTTTTATCAACAGTGATTTTGTATCTCACATGTTGGCAACAATGTGTGCGCCTCGGTGCGTGCCACTAGAGTGAGCCTTGATGACAGTTGAACGAGATGCAAGCGCTGTCGAAACATGGCAGCCATTTTTAAAATATCAATAAATAGAAAAACATATGTACGTACTTTAGCACATAATGCATAATGCGTTCCAATTGCATTCAAAATTAAAGTAGCACTGAATGAAAGTAGAACGAGCGATAACATTCTCTATAAGGGGCCGATTATATTCTTGGTAATAAGTGTCGATGATTTTCTGTAACAGCGAGATAGGTACAAGACAAATATAATTGATTTATTGTATGCCAATGTAATGGTTGATATAGCTAGTATAAACATATGTATTCCCACATGTTACTTTTCCTAGGTATTAATTCTGAATGAAAGTAGAACGCGGCTTATACACTTGCATCAGACATGAATGTGACTTTCACATACCTTGTCTCCTTGTTTCATCTTCTGGGCGATATTACGTAGGCCTATTGAAATTAGGAACCCTGGTCACTACTGCACCTCATATATGTGCTAAAGTACAGGGCGCCAGGAAATGTTCTCCGCAGTGGCTATATGCAGATGCGAGAGGTTGCGACATCAGTATAATTGGCAGCACGGAGTCCTTGATAGGGTGAAGGCCACATGTGTGGGCTGTGAGCTGTCAAAATCGTCAGTGCGTATAGTTAGATTATTGGAAGAGTGCAACAGTATGTTATGAATGGCTGTGGTGAGCATAAAGTTTACTGTCTGTTATGATACAAGCGACAGCCGTGCTGCCAACGTAACTGGTGACGTAATCCCTCGCAGCAGCTTGTATGAACTGCGGAGAACATTTCCTGTAAATGTATGTTTCTATGTTTTGCTCTTTTAAAAACGGCTGTCCTGTTCCGACAGCGCTTGCATCTCATTTAACTGTCAACAAGGTGCACTCTAGCGGCACTCACTGAGGGGCAAAAATTGTTGCCAACATGTGGAATACAAAATAACTCTTGATAAAAATAAGTGTGATACAAAATCACTGTTGATAAAATAATCATTAATCGGGACGCGTTAGGCATTAACCATTGTCAAATACCATTTGATTCGACAAGACGAAGGTTAGAATGGTCGGGTGTAGGTGTGGCCATGGCCGCATGCAGCTAGCGGGTCACGGTTGACACAAAACCATTGATTTGGATGCGTTAGGCCATAACCATTGTCAAAAGCCATTGGATTGGACGAAACTACGGTTAGAATGGTCAGGTGTTGGCGAGGTTGGTAGTGCTGTTTTGATGATAATTCATGTGAGCAATGGCGGCCACAGCTGGAATTTTGCCTATATAAGTCGTGATTCTACTTGGGATGGCTGGGTGGGTCACAGAGAGTTTCCAAGTAATTTAATTCTGGTCTGAGGGTTGGAACGGCGCACAATCAGCTTCGTGAGCCAGAAGTGAGAAGAAGTAGGTTCCAAGAAGTGGTTTCCGTGGTTTCCCCACTTCCACTCCAGGCTAATGCTGGGATGGATCCTAACTTAAGGCTATGGCTGTCTCCTTTCCAGTCGTCACCTGAATTACAAAAAGTAGGCTATACTGCTCGGGTCCAAGCTCTGTGAAATTGCGGGGTGAGGGGAGAGAGCAGGGAAGGGTCAGGCGAGAAGAGAAGGGTCTGTCAACAGCCCGCCGTGATATATGGTATTCCTGTCTATTCCAATACTGCTAACATAGGGCAGTTGCTCAAACCACTGCGGTGTTACGAATGAGTGAGTGAGTCACCGACCAATGTATTTGGTTCTGTACTATGCACGGACCGAGAAACCTCATCACTCGCCAACACCACTTCTCATAGTCCGTGATGCACATTCCTCTCAGGTTCACGCAGCTTAGACCCGAGCAGTGCACACTACTACAGATACTACAATAACACAGATTATTATACAAATCCTACACACTTCCAAATACATGGGGCTAAATGAATGTTATCAAAAGCCCTAAATGAATTAATATCAACAACAACACAATGATTCTACAATAAGAGATTCTTTTAAAATGTAGTTATAGTAGGTGCAACCATACACATATCAGCAAATTCAAGTTCTCCATTTGAATCATTGGACATTTTATTAAGTTTACTGTTTCAACATGCAAACTTGCATGTGTTGTAGGAATTTGCTGTTCATCATTGTTAGCCATGGGATCAAGGAGGGAAGAGGTCCATTGTCATGTGTTATAGCCTACTGTTATACCTTGGCAAGAAAGAAGAAAGGAACATGCATCAACACGTACTTTTAGGAGGACCAGATTTGATTACTGTATTTTTGCTAAGTGTGATCTTGGCTCTCGCTGTTATTTTTTTCTTTGTTGACAACTTTTTAAATAAAACATTATGATTTCTAGCAGTATTGAGTGTTTTTCTTGTGTTTCATTGAAAGTCCTATTTCTCCTTTCCCCTTCACAGCATGTCATATAATTTACTGTATTAGAGTGCGATCATTTTTATTGATGTACTTACTGTATTTTACCCTTCAAAATTGGTGAACTGGATATATTTTAAAGGAAGTATGAAATGAACTACTGTATAGACATTTTGTAATATCAAATTATTTTTCTGAAATTTCAGTCTCCTAAGACACTAATTAAACTAACAATTTTAGTGTGATGATCTGGATACACCACCTGTTTCCTTAGGATTCTCTCTTAAAATTTTACTGTTATTGCTAACACCATCAAGCGTTTTAAGATATGAATATTCTCCCTTCCTAGTACTTTTCCTTTGTAGTTTATTCTAATAACTAATTGGTCATAGGCCTAATTGGGCCTAATGTGGTTTATCGGAAGGGACCATTTTTTTTAGCTGAGTAATAAAATGCCTAATTCTTGTCACCAATGCAATATGCTACAATTGCAACTGAAGGAAATTTAAACGGGTATATTATTGATGACGTTATGTCCTAAATGCTGCGATTGTTCATCTTAAAGTTCTGGAATTCACAATTTCGCATTTTGGTATTATTTTTATTAATTTTTATGTTTTTGGTATTTTGAATGTGAATTATTTCGTGTAGATCATATTATTATCTCCACACCTAAAAACGTGCTATAAGTATTGGGAAGATTGTGATTTTCGGAACATTGAAGTGGACAGAGCATTTTGGACGAGAATTTAGCGGAATGAGGGGTATGGGTGGGGTAGGCTACACGCACGGCCATGCTACACGTCTACTAGTACATCAGTCATACACCAGACAGCGCTGAAGTCTTAGGTGCCAAGAATTAGCATGGCTGTCGACCATCTGTAGTAAGGTAATCTGTGGTCTCTGGTACTGCAATAGAGGTAAGCATTAGCAATAAAATCTCGCAGCAGCTTCACTCGATGATGAAATCATTCTCAAAGAATATAAATAGCATGATGAAAGAAGAAATAAAAATTACTTGGGAACAGATGCAGAATTCGAGCTCAACCATTTCAACGATGAGGAAACCTAAAACTAGCCTTAATATATGTCATGGCTCTAATATCCCTGGGACGGACCTTACTCTAGGAGATGAGCTGATACCGTCAACTAATGATGCAGCTCAGTCCCATGAAGAACAAGAAGTTCCGTGAAGAACTATACACCCTACTTTTCATGCCAATGATTATTCTACAGAATATGAACCTATATAGAATAATGACGAAATTAAGTTGGTAATATCGAAATATCTAATTAGTTCAAAATATACCTGGTATAATGTAGCCTAATAGAGCACTACAGTTGGCAGCTCTGGTGACTGAATATATTCTTAGTTCCATTTCTTAAGGTACAGAATACAAAATTAGGTTGAAGTCCAATGGACGTTACATGCAGTTAGACACTGTATCTATCAGCACGCGTAAAAGCATGTTGCCAACAATGTCATGCGTGTGCTGGTCAGAAATAATCTGAAATATTATGATATCTTGTTGTGCCAATTTTGGATGAAATCCATTTGTTAGTATTGTGACCGTCAGCCGGGTGGCAACGGCACATATTTGTGAGTGACCTTCAGAAGTCCTCCGGTAAAGCTGTCGGGATAGCCAACAACCGCGATGACTCTCCTAACATCTCCCCCCGTCGGACCTTTAAAAGATTGCCGTGAGGATCAGGTGAACTTCCTAACAATAGGCCAATGCGGCACGAGGTTCTATAGTCCAAGGGGAGCGTGGTACATGGTTGCGATGGTCAAAGACGGCCTAAGGAAAGGTTCACCTCAAAAACTAGACTGTGAAATTAAACATCCAGGCTTATGTAAAACACCGTGAAAATTTATTGTAGATTTCCACAAACCCCTATCCTAGTTCGGAGGGTTATATTCGGCTAATCCGCAAGCTAAAAGTTAATGATAATAAAAGTTCAAGTCCCTAACAATGAAATTACATTAACCCTCGCGAAAGATCTAATACACAATAAGTAAGCAACAGCAACAACGGTGGGTAAATAGTACGACGCAAAATCCCTAATACAAGTTACATGATCAAGCTAATATGAAGTTACATTTAAGTGAAGGAGCAAAGCAATGCTAAGTTATGGTGGTACCATTTCCACATTTACATTTAACTTTTCTAGCTAAGTCCTATCAGTTAACATTCAAAGTTACGGCGGTGACGTCCGTAATAGCAAAACAGTTACAATCCAAAGCTAAGTGTACAGCCATTTAAAAACAATTAATCTAATCAACAATCATGTGCGAAATAGCACGCAATAAAGGTAATATGGGGAAAAATACAGTTTCATGACATCAATAATTATAGTACAACACAGTTTTTATTATAACGCCTTCCTGCCCCATGGTTAACTCTTTGTAAACCATTGTCATCTAGCTTGATAGTAATGTCGGTGATAGCGTAGTTAAAACCACGTCTGACAATCACATGGCCTGCGCTCCACACACTATGAACTAATGGTTCATGTGTGCGCCAGGTCACAACAAAAATGTCTACAGTCTTCGTCGTTTCCAATAAAGGAAATCCCTTCATCTGCACGGCCATGTCAGCAGGTTCAAATGTAAGAATGTCAAAGTTTAAATGGAAATAATATGTTAGTTAGATCTTGTTTAAAACAATTATGCGGATGATGTTTATTATGTCGGTTTATGTTCCTTCCGTAGGTTTATGGCGTATTCTGACAAAGGCCTGACAAGGAGTAGTCTTCTAAAGATCATTCTCCCGCAGCAAAACATCGACTCAATAGTCGGAAAACTCAACGAGCAAACTCGGCTCGGACTCACAATAACACGAGTTATCAGCGGTAAATACCTCGCTTTCAACAACTCTCATAATAATGCCTCATAACAACAACAGATGCGCGACTTATAACAATGGCACGTCTTACTCACTCAAGGCACATAATATCATGGGTTACCTGCGGCAAAAATCTCGCATTTAAAAACCAAATTGCCTTCATTATAATTTGCCTCTCTCAAGAGGATCGCCAACAATGCATAAAGAAACCTGACAACCCTGGACATGTCGAAATGACATTCCTCGCAGCAAAATATCTAACTAACAGTATGAAAATCCAAGAAAAACAAATGAACAAAAATACAGTAAGAAACACTGGGTTTCATGAGCAATAGCTGCATTGAAAGAAAGAGATGAATGAAATCAACATTCTGTCCTATGTTATCGTAGTTCTGTCTCGCTT